>CM046003.1:23192673-23792673 GCA_025175895.1 Wurfbainia villosa | reverse complement strand
TTTCTTGTTTGGGTTGTTGGACTCTCTCCAAGCCCGGCTCGAACCCGAACATGTTCAAACCATGGAATAGTTTAATACTAATATGGTAAGAGTCAGAGTTCAATGGTTAGCTTTGGTTGTTGGACTCTCTCCAAGCTGGGCTAATTGGTTGAATGCGCTCTAACCATATTAAAACTATTCTTGATTAATGGGTTGGCTTTAACCTGGAGCATCGGCTTGTTGGACTCTCTCCAAGGTCGATGTTAAGGGAGGTGAAGTTGGGTGCTATGCATAAGATGCATACTTGTTAATGTGTTAACAACCCAATGTATGTGTGAACATTCAATTAGTTGATAGCACATTGTGATAGTTGCATATACGTGATATGCAATCGGTATAGATGATACCTACCGTCGTAGCTATGAATGGCTTGTTGGACTCTCTCCAAGGTTATTCATAACTATGATGGATATCAACCCATTCGAGATGAACCTACAATCTCCAAGTGATTTTGAGGTTTTGAAATTCAAAAATGAATGGGATTTATAAATGTATATTGATGCATTTTAAAATCATCTTTCATATATGCTCGCTTTGTATTTCTAAGTTAATATATTGATCATGATGTGTTTGAATTTGCGTTCCATTTTGGATTCAAATAAATTGACTGGGCCGAACTTCTTGGACTAGCTTAGAAACTTGAGAATTGTTCTCAAGGTGGAAAAGCTTATGTATGTCCTCGAAGCGCCTCTTCCCGCCCGTCCTAGTGACGATGCAACTTTGGACCAATTGTTGGCCTATCAGAAACATGTGAGTGATTCTGAACAAATGAGTTGCATCATGCTAGCCGCGATGGAACCCAAGCTACGAAAGCAACATGAGCATATGGATGCTCATATCGTAGTCCTTCATCTTTGTGAGTTGGTTGATGAGCAAGTGAGATTCGAAAGGTTCGAAGTCTCAAAGTTCCTCTTCACCTCTGAGATGCTAGAAGGTTCATCTGTGGTATCGCCAATATGTCAAGACTGGGAGTCTTCTCGAGAAGCATGAGCAGGAGCATGAAGTTGATTCCTCGAAGAAAGGTTCTAAGAGGAAGTCAAAGGAACAGCAGAAGGGAAAGAAGAGAAGGGCTAAGAAGGTACAACTAGCACAAAAGGAAACTTGCCATCATTATGGCAAGGAGAGCCATTTGCGAAGAAAGTACAAGATTTATCTTGAGTCCGTGAAGAAGGATAAGGCATCGGATGCCCCATCTTCTTCAGAAATCTTCTTTATTGATTGTTATTCTATTTCCTTAGACACTTGGGTATTGGATACTGGGTGTGGCTCACATATATGTAATGACATACATGGGCTAAGGAATAGAAGAAGACTCGTCAAGGGAGAGTCAAATTTACGTGTTGGGAATGAAGCAAAGGTTGCGACTCGCCATCTAACGTATTTGTTGAAACTCCTCAAGACTTGTCTTAGAACTGGACAATTGCTTTTATATTCCTTTGTTGATAAAGAACATCATTTCTATTTCTTGTTTAAATAGAAATGGTTTCCATTTGACGTTTAGTAACAATTGTTGTTACATAACTTTGAATGGGGTTCTTTATGGATCGAACTTTAAGCAATGGTGTTTATACGCTGGACGATCCAAGGACATTTGCAATATCGGCGAGCAACAAGAGTGCTCAAAGGATAATCAAATAGACTCCTACATGTGGCATTGTCATCTTGGCCATATAAGCAAGAAACGCATGTCCAATTACACCGATGTGGAATTCGGAATCGCTTGAATTGGATTCATACGATACATGCAATCATGCTTAAAAGGCAAGATGACTAAGTTACCTTTACTGGAAAAGGTGAACGAGTGGGAGAGTTACTAGGTCTAATACATACTGATGTATGTGGACCTATGTCAACTCAAGCTTTAGGAGGCTATAGCTACTTCATTACCTTCACCGATGATCACTCACTGGTTGGGTATGTGTTCTTGATGAAACACAAGTCTGAAGCCTTTGAAAGGTTCAAAGAATTCAAATGAAGTAGAGAAACAACATGACAAGAGTATTAAAATACTGACGGATCGAGGTGGTGAATACTTAAGTCAAGAGTTTCTGATTATCTAAGAGACAATGGCATATTGTCTCAATGGACTCGCCTATACACCACAAGATAATGGTGTATCCGAGAGGCGAATCGACTATTGGACATGGTCAGTCAATGATGAATCATGCGACTCTTCCCAAGTCCTTTGGGGTTATGCACTTCGCAAATGCTTACTTTGTTAAATGTAATGCCTACTAAGGTAGTCTCAACTACTCCATATGAGATATGGAATGGTAAGAAACCTCATGTATCTTACTTGAAGATATGGGGTTGTCTCGCTTATGTGAAGCTGATCAGACGCATAAATTGGATGCTAAGTCCGATAAATGTCTATTTATTGATACCCTAAGGAAACAAGGGGTTACCAATTCTATCATCCTGTGGAACAAAAAGGTGTTTGTTTCAAGGCATGCTGTGTTTCTAGAGAAAGAGTTTCTCTTGCAAGAAAACAGTGGGAGTGTCGTCGAGCTTGAGGAGGCTCGAGAGACTCAAATAGACATTGATGAGATACCTGGTGAAGCACAACAATGACAACTCATAGTGATGAGCAATCGGTCGACCTATTGTAACACCACATCTTCAGAGATCCGTAGAACACGCAACATTCCCGAGAGATATGGATTTCTGTAAGTGAATCGAACGACGGTTACTCATTGATGATGAGGAGCCTACCAGTTATGAAGAAGTGCTGACAAGTTCAGAAAGGGATAAGTGGCTTGGTGCCATGAAGTCGGAAATGGATTCCATGTATGAAAACCAAGTTTCGAACTTGGTTGACCCACCTGAAGGGATAAAGCCTATAGGGTGCAAGTGGGTTTTCAAGAAGAAAACCGACATGGATGGTAATGTGATTACCTATAAGGCTAGATTGATGGCGAAAGGATATCGTCAAAAATAAGGTGCTGATTATGACGAAACCTATTCGCTCAGTAGCTATGCTTAAATCCATTCGATGCTCCCGCCATAGCGCTCATTATGATTATGAGATATGGCGATGGATGTGAAAACAAGCTTTCCTTAATGGAAACCCGCCGAGGACGGTATATGATACATCGAGGGTTTCACATCTGCTGATAAAACCAAGGTATGCAAAGACGATCCATTTATGGATCAAGCAAGCATCCAGAGTCGAATATCCGCTTTGATGAGAATCAAAAAGTTTGATTTCACAAAATCCGCATTTAACCTTGTGTGTACAAGAAGGTTAGTGGGAGGCAATGTGTTCCTAGTATTGTATGTCGATGACATATTACTTATAGGAAACGATGTGTCCAATCTTACACGTTAAGGTTTGGTTATCCAAGACATTCTCCATGAAAGACTGGGAGAAGCAACCTACATCCTGGGATTAAGATCTATAGAGATAGATCAAACGCTTGCTTGGTCTTTCGCAGCCTACATATATAGACCGAGCAAAGAGGTTTAGCATGTCAATCCAAGAAAGGTTTCTACCCATCGTGCATGGGGTACACCTTTCAAGTCTATGTGTCCGCGCACGTAAGACGAGAGGATTTGCATGAGTAAGATTCCCTATGCATCCGCAATAGGATCTATCATGTATGCTATGTTATGTACGAGGCCCGATGTATCGTATGCTCGAGTGTCACGAGCAGATACTCACCGATCCAGAATGGATCATTGGGTGTTAAGACGATCCTTAAGTACTTGAGAAGAACTAAGGATGTGTTCCTAATATACGGAGAAGGGTACATGGTGATACGTGGGTATACGGATGCTACCCCGCATAGACAAGGATGATTCCATGTCTCACCGGTATGTATTCACCGAATGGAGGCGAATAAGTTGGAAAGGTTCCAAGCTTGACACTATAGCGGATTCTCGCCACTAAGGCGTAATACATCGCAGCCTTGAAGCAAAGAAAGGAAGCGGTTTGGATCAAGAAGTTCATCTTGAACTTGATGTGGTCTCATCAATGATCCAAACATGTGCTTCACCGCTATCATCTTATCGAGAGATCATCGAGGGAACGAAATACAAATCGAGAAAATTCCCACGAAAGGAACTTAGCGGATCCTTTGACTAAAGCATTACCTCAAAGTAAGCTCGAGGGTCATGTTCGAGCTTATGGTATTGATACCGTAGCGATTGACATTAGGCCAAGTGGGAGTCTGTTAGTAATATATGAGAGATGTCCTAAGGCAATCGCCTTATGTATGAACCATTTATATGATAAATGAAGATTCACTATTTGAGTATACATGTTTTATGTATTTGATTGGATCTTAAACTCATTTACTGAATGTCCACGATACGATTCACAGCATGAGAGAATTTGTGATTGGATCACAACTAGTGAGTATCTCTACATGTGTAATTGTGATGTATCGGAATTATCCCTAGTCGATGAATTGATGGATCAGGACACCATCAATTCTGTTGAGACTAGCACGAGGTATACTCCTTGGTGTATCCAAGCAGCTGATTCTCACTGGCTGGAGACATAGTGATGTCCGGAGTTAATCGTGGATGCTAGTTATGGTCACTAGTTCATTGGAGTGACCAGCCGTAAGACTTCATATGGTTCTCTGCATATATAGATATGTCAATGAAGTTCTTACTGTGGCTTAAGTGCGATGTTCCTTTGACTTGCGGTATTCAAGTCATCTTGATCATGGAGACTTATGCTTTGACATCTTAAGCAAACATCTCTAAGGAGATGTGGACTCGGGATGATTGGGTATAAGTCGAAGTGATCGAAGGTGTTTGAATAGCCTATAAAGGATTCACCACTCCTTGCGAGGAGATGTATACCCATGGCCTCTCGTCGGATTGTTACTAAAGTCTTTGGCCAAAGCAATACATGTTTAGAGTAAGGTACTCTTCGATACATGTGGAGTAACTAGAATCCGTAGGACGAGGAAATGATACTTGGGCTAGGTGTGACGTAGTCAGCCTAGTGGGGACTGACACAATAGACCATGTCCTGAACCAAGTGGGTATAAGATGAGTGAAGGAATGGGGCACGATTCATTCGAGCTGCTGAAGGGTTTCAGAAATAGTTCTGGATCAACCGTTGATCTTTTCGGTTAATTGGGGATCATGATGTACTACTAGGTGCCACTCATGATCGTTCTATAATTAATGGTTAATTATAGGCGGCCAACATAAACCGAGAACCTATTTGGTCACACGCAAGTGTAATCCAAAGGATTTAAAGCGAGCTTGAGAATGGGATTCTCGGGAGAAACTATGTTTGGTTGGACCAAACATAAAGCGAGCATGAAATTGTTTCAGTCGCAATGGAAGCGTGGATGGGCCGTGTCTTATGAAGACATAATGGATGGACCAAAATGGTTTGGTTCTAATCCAATGGATGAGAATAAACCAAAGGGTTTGGTGTATTTTAAACGAATGAACCAAAAGTTGGTTCGGTTCGTTTTAACTTAAAATAAACCATCATGGTTTGGTTTATTTTAACTTATCTTAATGGAGCGGGTTAACGGGCTTTATGGATATGATCCATTAACCACTAAGAGAATTAGTTCTCTATAAAATAGGGATTAAACCCTAACCCTAAACCTAATCTAATTAGTGGCCGCCCAACCCATCCTCCTTGTTGTTGGCGTCAACAACAAGGGTCACGCCAACTTCATTGAGTGGCTGCCATCTCCTGCCGCGGCGTCCAAGCCCGGCCGGTGGACCTCCGGCGACCCTCCGTGATCTCCCTTGGGTTCGGTGTAAAGGTGAGGCTCCATCTCTTCTTTAGCAGGCGCCTATTGCCTCCACCAAGCTGTCCAGTTTTCTGGACAGCTTCTTCTCCTCTCGTCGGAGCGTCGTTTGGACGACGGTTAGTGCTCCGACAGCGGATAACATACCGGGGATTTGATCTCCGGTAATCCTCTAAGGTGGAGGACGAAGGATTCGTCAATCGGTTGACGAATACCTCTCCGGAGAAGCAAGTCTTGAGGACTTGTTTTAGGTCCGAATTTGGATTCGGACCGTGATCATCTCTCGATCACATCGTCTTCAACACGAGGCTAGTAACCCGTACGAAGACGAAGCTCGTGGCTTGGCGAAGTCATCCCGAGGAGCTCGGCGTGGATACGGATAGAGACGATTCTTACGAGAATCGTTCCGGTTGATGCCGTTCCCGCTACACGTCATACGGAAGGTATAACGTAGTTTAAATTTCCTTTTATCGCAATTTTAATTTACGGTTATGTCTACACTTGTTGTAAAAGCATGCGTGTGTTGTGTGTGTTGTAATAAATAGGAGTATTTATTATTTTTTGCTTCCGCTGTGCTCATGTTTACGAAACATGATCGAACACACACACGCCGCGGTGCCGGAAACCCAACACTATTGTGACACCACATCTTTGTAGATCTGGTAGGACACGCAACATTCCTAAGAGATATGGATTTCTCGTAAGTGAATCGAACGACGTGTTACTCATTGACGATGAGAAACCTACCAATTATGAAGAAGATCTGAAAAATTCAGAAAGGGACAAATGGCTTGAAGCCATGAAGTCGGAAATGGATTCCATGTATGAAAATCAAGTTTGGAACTTGGTTGATCAACCTGAAGGCATAAAGCCTATAGAGTGCAAGTGGGTTTTCAAGAAGAAAACTGACATGGATGGTAATGTGATTATCTATAAGGCTAGATTGGTGGCGAAAGGATATCGTCAAAAGCAAGGTGTTGATTATGAAGAAACCTATTCGCCTGTTGCTATGCTTAAATCCATTCGGATGCTCCTGGCCATAGCGGCTCATTATGATTATGAGATATGACAGATGGATGTGAAAACAACTTTCCTTAATGGAAACCTGCTCGAGGACATATATATGATACAACCTGAGGGTTTCACATCGATTGATAAAACCAAGGTATGCAAATTGCGACGGTCCATATATTGATTGAAGAAAACATCTAGGAGCTGGAATATCCGTTTTGATGAGACAATTAAAAAGTTTGATTTCTCACAAAATCCAGACGAACCTTGTGTGTACAAGAAGGTTAGTAGGAGTACAGTCGTGTTTCTAGTATTGTATGTCGATGACATATTACTTATAGAAAATGATGTTTCAGTCTTACAGTCAGTTAAGATTTGGTTATCCAAGACATTCTCCATGAAAGACCTGGGAGAAGCAACCTACATCCTCGGGATTAAGATCTATAGGGATAGATCGAAACAGCTGCTTGGTCTTTCGTAGTCTACATATATAGATCGAGTGCTAAAGAAGTTTAGCATGTCGGAATCCAAGAAAGGTTACCTTCCCATCAGGCATGGGATACACCTTTCGAAGTCCATGTGTCCGCACACAGAAGATAAGAGGATTTGCATGAGTAAGATTCCCTATTCGTCCACAATATGATCTATCATGTATGCTATGTTATGTACGAGGCCCGATGTATAGTATGCTCTTAGTGTCACGAGCAGATACCAGTTTGATCTAGGAATGGAACATTGGACAGTTGTTAAGATGATCCTTAAGTACTTAAGAAGAACTAAGGATTTGTTCCTAATATATGGAGAAGGGGACATGGTGATACGCGGGTATACGGATGTCAGCTTCCAGACAGACAAGGATGATTCTAGGTCTCAGTCTGGGTACGTTTTCACCTTGAATGGGGGCGCAGTGAGTTAGAAAATTTCCAAAAAAAATACTGTAGCGGATTCTACCACTGAGGCAGAATACATTGCAGCTTTGGAAGCAACAAATGAAGCAGTTTGGATCAAGAAGTTCGTCTATGAACTTGATGTGGTCTCATCAATGATCCAAACATGTGCTTCGCCGCTATCATTTGATCAGAGAGATCATTAGTAGGAAGGAAATACAAATCGAGAAGATTCCCACTGAAAGGAACTTAGCGGATCCTTTTACTAAGGCATTATCTCAAAGTAAGTTTGAGGGTCATGTTAGAGCTTATGGTATTGGATACCATGGCGATTGACATTAGGCCAAGTGAGAGTTTGTTAGTAATATATGAGAGGTATCCTAAGGCAATCGCCTTATGATTATACCATTTATTTGATAAATGAAGATTCACTATTTGAGTATATATGTTTTCATGTATTTGATTGAATCTTAAACTCATTTACTGAATGTCCGCAATACGACTCACAGCATGAGAGAATTTGTGATTGAATCATAACTAGTGAGTATCTCTGTTGGGATTTACCGAGCCGCAAAAACTGCTTTTTGCGTTGCGGAAACCTCGGAAGCCCGGCCACGGATCCGTGCAAAGATATAAAAAAATAAAACATGTATGTGTTTAAAGATCCTAGATCTACAAGATGAGAGCATTACCCTCATAGCGACGCCCTTCGCTTATCCCGCTCGTCCAAAAACTTTGTCGGAACTCAAGAGTGTCAAGTGAATACTCCTCTATTGGTATCCACACGGACAAATGGTGGAGAAACACAACCTAGAGTGTGCTAGCACTCATGGAAGTTTCGGCCAAGGAGGTTGGGAGAGCTTGAGAGGAAGAAGATCCAAGGAAGAAGAAGATGGAGTTACCACCAAAATGAATTCCCATCAAATGGAGAAGTGGTCGGCCACTTAACTCTTGGGGGGGTTACATGCATGCATGTAACTCCAAGAGCCAATGGCTCTTGGTCTCCCTCATGAGGTGACACCACATGATAAGTCCATGATGATCTGGAACACCATCATTGGCCGACCCCCATGCCATGTCACCATGACATGGTAATTGGTCAAGTCAAAATTGATCATTCATCTTCCCTCTCAAGTCAAGTCAAACTTGACCTCTTATCTCCCATGGTTGATCAAATCTAACCACTTGATTCAAGTCAATTTGATTTAATGAATCTCTATTCATTAATTTAAATTGACTCAATGAATCAAATCTAAATTAGACTCATTCAACACTTGAATCAAATTGAGTCTAACTCAATTAGTCTAATTTGGATTACTCTTAATCCAATTTGGTTCATCCCATGAACCTAATCCTCATGGCTCATCATATGAACCTAATCTCCATCTAATTGTCCTTTGTGTGTGACCCTATAGGTTCTTGTAATGTTGTCAATGCTCCTAAACTGATTTAGGAACATAAGCAATGAGCGGTATCTAGCAACACATCATTGCTACCCAAGTTACAAGAATGTTGAGCTCCAACATCACCTTTGTGACTACTAATTGTGACTCTCACAATATGTGACAATGTCCCTCTATCCTTGACATCTAGATTGACCAATCGAGGCATAGACCGTGTCATCCTCAGTATAATCTATATCTTGAACTCCAAGTAGACTCACTCTAATCAAATGAGCTCAATATCTCATATTAACTCATTTAGGCATGGTCATGCACTTCGTGGTCTCACTCTATCAAGAATAACGATGTCACTCCCGTCATATAGGAGGGATAGATCTCATTTACATCACTCACATCCCTCTGCATAATTTGTTATATACCTAGTAATCGCCTTTATAGTCCACCCATTTACGGGTGACGTTTGACGAAGCCAAAGTATGCAACTCCTTATGTAGGGAACCATGGTGACTTCAGGTTCAAGAACTAATAGTCATACTAATAGCCACATGAGAAAGTATATGACACTCATATAACGATCCATGATACTTTCTCATGGTGGGTCATTCAGTATACATTCTCTAATGCATACCCATGTGTCAACTTGATATCTCATATCCATGACTTGTGAGATCAAGTCATCGTGTTGACCTACATGCTAGTCTCTACGCATTAACATTGTCCCTGAATGTTAATACTTGACTAGGAATGATTAAGAGTAGTGTTCTCTATAATATCTCATTATCGATTCAACCAATCGATTAATATAGATAAGAACCTACTACTCAAGGACGTTATTATACTTAGTTTATTTGGCACCAATACAAGTAAATATAATAACCATGCCTTTATTAATAGGAATATGATATAATCAAGTCCATGCATCAATCATCACATGATTGGCTCTAGGGATTTCACTAACAATCTCTACATGTGTAATTGTGATGTATTGGAATTATCTCTAGTCGATGAATTGATGGATTTGGACACCATCAATTATGTCGAGACTAGCATGAGGTATACTCTTTGGTATATCCAAGCAGCTGATTCTCACTGGCTGGAGACATTATTATGTCCGGAGTTAATCGTAAATACTAGTTATGGTAACTAGTTCATTGGAGTGACCAGTTGTAAGACTTCATATGGTTCTTTGCATATATAGATATGTCAATGAAGTTCTTATTGCAGCTTAAGTGTGATGTTCCTTTGACTTGCGGTATTCAAGTCATCTTGGTCATGAAGACTTATGCTTTGACATCTTAAGCATGCATCTCTGAGGAGATGTGGACCCGGGATGATTGGGTATAAGTCGAAGTGGCCGAAGGTGTTTGAATAGCCTATAAAGGATTCACCACTCCTTGCGAGGAGATGTATACCCATGGTCTCTCGTCGGATTGTTACTAAAGTCTTTGGCCAAAGCATTACATATTTAGAGTAAGGTACTCTTGGATACATGTGCAATAATTAGAATTCGTAGGACGAGAAAATGATACTTGGGTTAGGTGTGACGTAGTCAGCCTAGTGGGGACTGACACTATAGACCATATCCTGAACCAAGTGGGTATAAGATGCGTGAAGAGAACGGGGCATGATTCATTATAGTTGCTGAAGGGTTTCAGAAGTGGTTCTGGATCAACCGTTGATTTTTTGATTAATTGGGGATCATGATGTACTACTAGGTGTCACTCATGATCGTTCTATAATTAATAGTTAATTATAGACGACCAACATAAATCGAGAACCTATTTGGTTACATGCACAACGAGCGTAATCCGAAGGATTTAAAACGAGCTTGAGAATGATATTCTCAGACCTAGAGAAACTAGGTTTGGTCGGACCAAACAAGGATCGAGCATGAAATCGTTTCAGTCGCAATGGAAGTGTGGATGGGCCGTGTCTTATGAAGACATGATGGATGAACCAAATTGGTTTGGTTCTAATCCAATGGTGGAGAATAAACCAAAGGGGTTTGGTTTGTTTTAAACGAATGAACCAAAAGTTGGTTCGGTTCGTTTTAACTTAAAATAGACCAACGTGGTTTGGTTTATTTTAATTTAAGTTATTGGAGCGGGTTAACGGGTTTTGGTTATGAACCAATAATCGTTAGGAGAATGTGTTCTCTATAAAAACATGGCTTAAGGGTTTTTCGTGGATAACTTTTGGTGTTGGAAAACCTAGCCACCCTCTCCCTCTCTTCTCTTTGCCGCCCAAGGGTTCCATGCCGCCCAGCCCTTGTGCCACCATCCAAGCTGTTGCCAGCGTCCATGCTCCTACCGGCGACCCTCCGGTAATCTTCCTTGGCTCCGGTGACAAGGTGAGCATCTAGCTTTCCTTATTTGGCCGGCGCAAGTTCTCCACCAAAGCTGTCCAATTTTTTGGACAGCTTATTTCCTTCATGTCGGAGCGCCGTTTGGACGGCGTTTGGAGCTCCGACAATGGCTACCTTACCAGGGATTTGATCTCCGGTGATCCTCATAGGTGGAGGACGAAGGATTCATCAAACGGTTGACGAATACCTCTCCGGAGAAGTGAGTTTTGGGGACTCGTTTTTGAATCCGAATTTTGATTCGGATTGTGATCTTCTCTCGATCACATCGTCTTCGACACGAGGCTAGTGACTCGTACGAAGATGAGGCTCGTGACTTTGTGAAGTTATCCCGACGATACTCGGCGTGGATACAGATAAAGATGATTCTAACGAGAGTCGCTCCGGTTGATGCATTTTCCGCTATATGTGATACGTCAGGTATACGTAGTATAATTTCCTTTGATTGCAAAATTTGAAATTACGGTTATGTCTACACATGTTGTACTATGCATGCGTGTGGTGTGTGTAATGTAATAAATTAGATTTATTACTTTTTATTTCTTCCGCTGCGCACATGTTTACGAAACATGTTCGAACATACACTCGTCGCGGTGCCGGAAACCCAACAGTGCATATTTTAAGCTAAACTCAAGTGAGATGATGAACTTAACGGAGTCTACTACAAGTGACTATATGCTTTCCATTTTTTCATTTTTTTTGAAGATAGAAATGGAAGTTTAGAGTTTTAAAATGCGTATGTAAGAGATAATAAAGAAAGGAAAAAACGGTTAATTAGAAAGAGTTAAAAAAATAAAAATGGATTAAAGAAAAAATTATTAAGTAGGAAAGGAAAAGAAAGAAAAATTATTGGCTTTAGTACCATGGAAGAGTTTAATTTTAAAAAGAAAGGCGTAAAAAACTAAAATCGTATTTGCATAATTTGCCAGAGATTCCAAGATTACAGTATTTATACGCACACAGCAATAATAATTCTAATTGACAGAATTCAAATTAATAAAATTATACTTATTTTAATGATTTATCTTAATAATTGGTTTATCCCAATACTAATTTAAGCTCACAGAATCATATCGAATATCTCTCCATGCAAGGTTGCAGTCAACGTGAGTTTATTTTTCTTGGATGCAATTAATCCAGGAGTCTCACTCATGTCTATTTCATTCGACTTCATTCCATCAGGCATCTTTCAGTCGAAGTAGAGGAGAAGGTGAGCCAAGATGAGATGTAGTGTAACGAGCCCAAACCCCATACCAGGGCATAACCGTCGCCCACCACCAAAAGGAAGATACTCAAAGTTGCTCCCCTTGAAATCGATATCTGAATTTTTAATGAACCTCTCCGGATTGAATCTCTCAGCCTCTTCCCAATACAATGGATCTCTATTGATAGCCCACACATTCAGGAAGACTTTGGACTTTGCTTTTATCTCGTGACCCAGCACCTCACACGTCTCCTTGCATATTCTTGGTGTTAAGGCTGCAGGTGGGTGAAGCCTTAGGGTCTCCTTAATCACCAACTTGAGGTAGCCAAGTTCCATGGTATCTTCTTCTGTCACTTGGTTCTTATCCTTGTAAACGTTCCTCACTTCTTGTTGTGCTCTTTCCATTGCCTGCGGGTTTCTTATTAGCTCTGTCATTGCCCATTCAATGGTGTCTGATGTTGTTGTTGTCCCTCCTAAGAACATATCCTGCATTTACATATATATATATATATATATATTAATGATACCGTCGTTGTCTCTTCTCTATGAACTAGATAGGAGGGCTCACAGGCAAAGCGTTACCCGAACCAATTAGCGAGTTCAGCGGAGAAAAAAGAGAGGAACGGTTCGGGCGCAAGCGCCTGAAATAATGGGCACGGGAAAGCTAGTGAAGGTAATCGACATGGCAAAGTGAAGGTGGGAGGAGACACTTTATCGGGAAATAAGTCAGAATCGGTTCGGCTAGATAAGCCTAGCGGTAGACGGGATGGATAAGAATCGGTTCGGCCAGATAAACCTAGCGGTAGACGGGATGGATAAGAATCGATTCGGCCAGATAAGCCTAGAGGCAGACGGGACGGATAAGAATCGGTTCGGCCTAATCAGTCCAGAGGTCATTCGAAGAGGAGTGAAGGAGAGTGGGTTCGGGCCGATAGGGAGCCCAAAGGTTATACCCTCCGTGAGCTATAGACCTAAGTTAGTTTCACCAAAAGTGGATGGTTGAGGGGGACAGACTAACCTAGTTTCCTGAAATATAGATGAGGAGGCGTTATGTAACAGAAGGAGAGGTCCCCACATAATATTTCGAGGAGCCTTCGCCCCTCGTATCTGTAACAGAATTATTCTCCAGGTGGACGTAGTGGCCACGTGTACGACGAGGATAGCCCGCGAGGTAGCGATGGATCAGAGAAGAAGGATAAAAGGGAAGAAGAGGACAGAAAGAAGGGGATCCGCATTATTCCAACAAGCAAGAGACGAGGACACAGGAGGAGGAGAGCTACCACTACCTCGCCGGAGAAGGAGAGTAGCGACCTTCGCTGTCACATTGCGTGTACTCTTTCTTGTACTGGGATTAAACTGTAAGAGGTTTTCTCCTCTGCCTCGGGAAGTTTCCTTTCCGGAAAGGATGACGTTCATAGTGGAAAGTGCTTGGGCATTGTCCCCGGTGAGAGAGCTCACCTCCGTGGAGTAGGAATACTTATTCTGAACCACGTTACATCCTGTGTTCTAGTTTTTATTGCCTGTGTTGGTTTTGCATTTCATTGCTTCGTCTTCTCATTTTTACTGTTGCGGCCTGTGAGAACCCCCAAAGCTCCCTTCGTACCTTCGTCGCATCGAAAGGGGGTAAACACATTTTCCTCGCCGCATCAGTTGGCGCCGTCTGTGGGAACATTTGAGCTGGACGTCGAGATGCAGCTGGAAGAGATACAACAGCCAGTTGCCTCCGCAGTGGAGGAAAATCCCATTACTATTTTGCCGTCACAGTTGAGGGCTCTGGTGGACGACGCTGTTACTGAGGCCCTCGCTAGAGAAAGAAGAAGGACCGGATATCTTCATCCTCATTCCGGTGAACCTTCTTCTCGAGGCCCACCCCTAGAAATGTCTCCTCCATCTCGTGCAACCATTAATGTTGAAGTAGTGCCTGGAGGGAGAGCACCTCAGAATACCATATCCTTAACCCAGACTCGACGGGAAGAACAGGGTGAAAGTCGGTCGACCAGGCCTCCAAAGGTTTATGAGCCCAATCCTTTTACCATGGACATCCTCTCTGAAATCCCCCCATCCCACTTCCGGAATCCCTAAGTAGATAAGTATGATGGCTCGATGAATCCCGAAGAGCATCTATCACAGTTCGATGGAGCGGCCTCTCTCCACTGTTACACTGACACTCTCAAGTGCCGAGTCTTCCGAACCACCCTAACCGGTTCAGCACAAAAATGGTTTAATACTCTGCTCCCGGGATCCATCACTTGTTTCGCTGATTTTCAGGGGATGTTCAGCCGTGAGTTCGCGAGTTGTAAGGTGTATAAGCATGACGCCTCTATCTTGATGCACATCACGCAGGGGCCCTCAGAATCACTCAGAGGGTATCTTCACCAGTTAACCTCTGCAACTAGGGGTATTCCTTCCGCAATATCAGAATCTTTCAGAGTCTCCATTCCGCACGGGCTGAATGAGGGTCCCTTCCTCAGTTCCCTTTTAAGACAGCCTGCTAACAGCTACGAGGAGCTGCTAAGTCGTGCGAAACAATTCACCCGCGAGGAGGAAGGACTGAAAGTGCGGAGAGCCGAAAGAACTCGCCTCGTCGCCCCTCAAGTACCCCCTCGTCGGGGATATGCGCGACCCCTTCGACTGAAGGCTCCTAGGCCTTGGTTATTGTTACAGGGCGCTCGCCCTGCGCCGCCATTACAAATTATGGCCGCTGAGGCACCCCCTCCCGCGAGGACTTGGAGGGAGCGGGAGATGGAATTCTATGATCAGCAGGGTCTACTGCAGCGATCCTTAGGATATAGGGGGATACCACGTAACCCCCCTACCCTATTTTTCTGCCAATATCATATGAAGTATGGTCATGCTAGTGGCCGATGTTTCAAGATACAAGAGGAGCTGGAGCGCCTCCGAACTGCATATCCACAATTGCGGTTTCAGACAGGAGGGCTAGCACGGCGAGGGCAACGACCCAACATGGCCCGCCCAGGGCCGTATGATCAACAACCGCAAGTTACGTTCCCCCAAACGCCGTCCCAGGAGGTTGTCTCTCAAGAAGGCCCATCAGGTGAGGGCCCCTCATCTAATCTAAATAACGCTCCCACACGGGGGGTTATCCATGTCATAGCCGGAGGACCCACCGATGGGGACTCTAACCAGGCACGGAAGTCATACGCCCGTCTCATGGAGAGTCTGGCCATCATCACCGACCAGACTGTTCAAACCGCACCACCCATTTCATTCGGGTCGGAAGATCTCCAAGGTGTCCTATTGCCCCACACGGACGCCTTAGTTATCCGCATATCCCTGGCCAACTACGAGGTGGCTAGGGTGCTGGTCGACTCGGGAAGCTCTGTCAATATCCTCTTTCAGGAGGATTTCGGACAGATGCAGCTGAGAAATGCCCAGCTAGAAGATGTGGCTACACCCCTCTTTGGGTTTGCAGGGCATGTGGTCCACCCCACAGGACAGATTTCATTACCCCTGACTCTGGGTGTAAAGCCCAGCCAAAAAACCAGTATAATCCCTTTCCTCATCGTGGATGCTCCGTCCACTTATAATGCCATTCTTGGTCATCCTTTCCTTACTATTTTTCAGGCGGTGGCTTCCCCGTATCACCAGAAATTGAAATTCCTAGTTGGAAAGTTGGTGGGGGAAGTCCGAGGGGAATAGAAGGTCGCCAGAAGCTGTTATGTGCAGATGGTTCGGGATGACCAGAAGAAGGCCCGAACAGATGATCTCAAGGGGAAAGCTATCATCATTTCCGATATTTGCGTCCTGGAAGAATCCCCCCCCAAAGTAGATAAAATAGAGGAAGGAGAGCTGGTGGAAATAGCTCCGGGAAAAACCACACGGGCGGCGCAGCAGCTGGAGGCCAAAGAGGAGCTGGTGGCTTTCTTAAAGAAGAACGAAGACATCTTTGCCGGAGATGTGCATGATCTCATGAGGATTAACCCTCGTGTGGCTGAACACCATCTCAACATAACCAAAGGAGTCCGACCCGTCCAATAGAAGCGGCGACATTTTGGACCTGAGAAGGACAAGGTCATAGCTGAAGAAGTGGACAAATTATTAAAGGCGGGTCATGTGAAGGAAATCCAATTTCCCGAGTGGGTTTCCAATGTAGTCTTGGTCCCCAAGCCTTCTGGGCAGTGGAGGATGTGTATTGATTTTCGTGATTTGAATAAAGCGTACCCTAAAGACTGCTACCCCTTGCCTCGTATTGATCAGTTAGTAGATTCTACGGTAGGGTATGAAGTGGTGTCCCTGATGGATGCATACCAAGGATACCATCAAATACCCTTGGCTAAAGAAGATCAAAAGAGGGTTAGCTTTGTGATGGCAGGAGGGTTATACGCCTATATATGTGGTAATGCCCTTCGGCTTAAAGAACGCAGGGGTCACCTATCAGCAACTCATGGATAAGATTTTTGCAGAGCAGAAAGGAAAAAATGTGGAGGTTTACGTGGATGACATCCTAGTCAAATCAAAAATCACTCGGGATTTGGTCAAGGATTTAACGGAAACCTTCGCTACATTGAGATGGTATAATATTAAGTTGAACCCTAAAAAATGCCTATTCGAAGTAAAAAGCGGCAAATTCTTGGGGTACATAGTAACTGAGAAAGGGTTGCAGGCTAACCCTGAGAAGGTGCAAGCATTGTGCAATATGAAGTCACCCACTAACTTGTGAGAGACTCAAAAGTTGGTGGGCAGGATTGTTTCCTTATCCCGGTTTATAGCCAGATCAGCGGACAAAGGGTTACCTTTCTTCAAGATTCTGCGTAAAGCTACTAAATTTCAGTGGGACGGTCAATGTGAGCAGGCTTTCCAGAAGTTGAAGAAATATTTGGCTAGGCTCCCACTGTTAGCCAAACCAGCAGCTGGAGAACCATTATGGATGTATTTGGCTGTCTCGGAGGGAGCTATCAGTTCAGTTTTGCTGAAACAAGAAGGTTCTCACCAACAACCTATTTATTATACCAGTCACATTCTGAAGGGGGCTGAATCCCATTATACAGAGCTAGAGAAGCTGGCATATATTCTAGTTCTGACTGCCCGCAAATTGAGACCGTACTTTCTGGCTCATCCCATCACTGTTTTAACTCACAGTGAACTGGGTAAGGTCATTACTAAGCCCAACTTCTCCGGAAGATTGGCCAAATGGGTGGTAGAATTAAGTGAGTATGATATTCACTACCAACCCCGAACCGTTATCAAGGCCCAGGCACTCGTGGACTTTTAGGCGGAGGTACCTTTTGGCTCGGAGGAGGGCTCGTCAACAAAAGATGAAGAGTCAGATGCATGGAACATATTTGTCGACGGTTCTTCAGGATCTACAGGTAGCGGTGTCGATGTTTTGTTAATTCCCCCTGATAAAGAGGAGACCCGCATAGTCGTACGCCTGGGGTATCGGGCATCCAATAATGAGGCGGAGTATGAAGCCATTCTAGAGGGATTGCAAGCTGCCAAGGTGGTAGGGGCTTCTTCAATTATAATCCATTCGGATTCCTAACTGGTGATATCACAACTTCAAGGTTCTTTCGCGGTTCGGGAAGAAAGATTGCACAAGTATTTGAAAGCTTTCGAGAAAGAAAAAGCTCAGTTTCAGTAAGTCCTCTTAAAGCAAATTCCAAGGGAGAATAACGGGAAGGAAGATGAATTGGCTCGGGTGGCTAGTGCTATGGAAGGAGTGAAATCATTGGAAATGGTCCATGTGGAAATCCTTACTTCCCTAGCGATATGCAATGTGGAGGAAGTGGCGCCCGAACCAGACCCAATCCCTAATTGAAGGACCGACATCATAGCTTATTTATAGCATGAAAAGGTCCTTGAAGAAAAAGGAGCGGCATCTGCTTTAATGTGCAGAGCCAGACGATTCACCCTCTTAAATGGAGACTTATACAAGACGTCTTTCGGACGACCTTTATTGAAATGCTTAGGAGGTGAGGATGCTGAATGGGTACTCCGGGAGATTCATGAATGTTGTAGCAGTAATCATCTAGGGGGGAGAGCTTTAGCAAGGAAGGCCTTGTTAGCAGGATATTTTTGGCCTACTGTCACGCCCCGAGTGAGACCCTGCCAGACAAAAATCTGATAGCATCTCCCCTGTACGGGTGACAATATCAATTTACATACAAGGCCTACACGGCCATTATACATCAGTCAACACGACCGGAATCCAAACAACCCACGCAGAGTATAATTAGGCCTCAGGCCTTCAATCCAAGTAAATAAATAAATAGTCTATCACATCTAAACCTACCCCTTCTGCCATCTGGGCAGGAATACTCAACCGAAATCCAATCGAGAACAAAACTCTGAATAGAGGTCCACAAGGACACCAAAAATCCACGAATACATAAATCAAATTCCAGTCCTAAATATATATCTTCTAATCAAGATATCCAAAACCATAAACCAAATAACTAAATACACTTCCACGACGAGGGGGTTTGGCAGCTGGACTCTTCTGACAGCTCCATCCTGAAATACATATAAATCAACGGGGTAAGTTTAAAGAACTCAGCGGGTATAGTCGATATGCAAGTAAGATATAGCTAACAATAAACATCATGCTAGTACAGTCTCACATATAGGGTATGCAAGAAATAAATACAACAGGACTGTACTAACCTGAATCTCCTACCCTGATATAGAAGCATGTGCCTGACTAGAAGTAATAAAGTCCTCACCATATATATAAATATGTATCCTGTATGCATGACAATCATATGCACATCCAAGACAGCAATAAATATGCAGCAAACACAATACAAATGCTATCATGCAAAATGCATGTCGTGCCAATGACATGGTCACCCCTGACGCCAGTCAGCCGCCTCACACGCGATAATGAAACCGAGTGGGTAGGGCTATGACAACTATGCACTCTGCCATCATCCTTTGCTCTGAGTGGCCAGAGTGGACAGATGCTCGAGCACACCTATCCTCCCGCCCCCCAAACAGAGTGGGGGAGCTAAGCTCTCATCTCCCGGTATCATAGACCGGAGGAGGGATCCCTGTCCGCTACCACGCTGCCTCATCGCTACCCATGGCGGACCCGGAGCTGACAGCAATCGACACACCCTCGATGTACCACTAACCCATGAGTGGCGGTGTATTATGCGAGCCATGTATCGGCTGCGGCTCAACAATAATGGAACCCCCGCAAAAATGGTGCATGATACTAAAGCATGTAAATCCTACTCAAAATACCTATCCGAATAATATGTACAATCAGTATGTACATATTCCTAATCCAAGTACTATGATCCAAATCAAACAGGGAGATATAATCATATCCTATCACATGCATGTATCAAGTAGGCACCAAAAGCATACTAGGTATATAAACATGAAAAATTATAGTAAGCTATCCTAACTAGCATATCAACAATGACTATCTAAAAAATAAGTCAAAATACCCGCCTGATAATATATCCGTAAAAGAACCAGATCGTCACGACCGGGGACCTACCTCGTGACCGAAACCTGCATAATGCATAACTATTGTTAAGCACATAATACCATTTACCGACAAATCGAATACTTAATTGATTCCTTCTATAACCAATTAATCCAGAGTAAATCCATCAAATCCAAGTACACGACAACATACTAAATTACTACTATATATCACCAAGTAGACCCTCAACCCGTAGATCACAAATTGTGATTAACTCCTCAATCCAAGAACATATCCTTGTAATGAATCAAATCGAATCCTACATCGACCTCATATCCAATCCACTAGATTGATTTGATTATCCTCTTCAACCTAATCCATCCTCCATACATAATTACAGAATCGATCATAATTATAAATCCAACCTAACCCTAGGTGACATACTCACGACTCAATCAATCCTTACCTCAAACACGATCCAACACTTGGATCCCACAACTTGGGCACACACAATCCATTTACAACTATTAACAACCCATAATTACACCAATTTAGGGCTCTAACCAACCCTAATTGAAATCTCATCACAACACATCAAACCTCAAGCATCAATCTCATTACAAACATCCACAACCTAACTAACCTCCAAACACCTAATCGTGCATAGCCGGTGCAACCGTTCACAGCTTACCGGACTTGGGTCTCCACCGACCTAACATACCCCGATCCCTTTACACCGAAGCAACCTAAGCTCCAGGGCACTCACTGCCTAAACCATAGATCCAAGTTAGGATGAGGAAATTCCACAGCCAATCCCTAAACGGAACCTCATAGCTAACTCACCCAAACCCCTAATTTAACTGCCCCCTAATCGATCCTCACATCCCGCCCACACCGAACACAACCAGCCAAAACACAAAATCCCTAACTCACTGTCGTCCAAGATAGGAAAACGAACAACTATTACCTACTCCGACGACCACCGGCCAGAAGGGCAGAGGCGGAGGCGTCGACTGCTGCGAAGAAAGAGGGGTGCCTCGAGGAGACCGGCGGAAATCCTATGGCTGCGGAGGCCGGTGTTCATCGTCTAGGGCAGAGAAGGCCGACGTGATCCTGTTGCCGCGGCTGTCGGCGCGCACGGCTGTGGTCGGCGAGGAAGAGAAGAACGGCGAGAGCCGTCTGCCGATGCGCGTCGTTTGAACAGCGAGGGCGCAGAGAAACCGGCAGAGATGCGGGCGCGGATAGTTCTGTGGGTGGCGACGACCTCGTCGTCGGCGGAGAAGAGGTCGCCGGCGAAGAAGAGCTCACGGCGATCCAGTGGTCGCGGCGACCAACGCACGCGGCTATGGACGGTGAAGGGAAGAACCATCGGGCGTCTGCGGACTGTAGGTGGTGACGCGAGGAAGAAGGCTCGAGAAATCCAGAACCGACAGTGATTTGGGAACGAAAAGAAAAAGGGATTCGGTGGAGAAGAGATCGTGAAACTGCCGAAGGGGGGTCGCAGCTGGGAAAATAGAGAAAGAAAATAGAAATCCAGAAATTAAAAAAAATAGAAAACCTAGACTAAATAGGCCCTTTAAAAGCCTGTTTTCCCTATCCCCGTAATTATCTCGTATGACCTCCGTTTAAATCCAGAAAAATTCTGAAAAAATTTCTAAAATTCCCTAAAAATCACAAAAAATTTCTAGGATTATTTTCCTTAATTCTTTGGCCATTTAATTTAATATTTTAAATTTTCAGTATTTAACATTCTCCCCCACTAATAAAAAATTTGGTCCCCAAATTTCCTACTCGTATCTTAGTACGAGATGTCACAACAACCATCTCAAGAATCTGGAGACAAGTCACACCTCAAGCGACTAAGTGGGGTTACCGATATCCCTTAAAATCTATCACTCCTGCTTCTAGCAGCCCTTCTAAAATATGAATTGTATCTTCTTATCGACCACCTATCATAAGTACCTAACTGTACCCGAGTGGATCTCTATATCCGTGACCTGTTAAAGACTATCCATAATCCGAAGGTAAATCCTGAACCGCTATCACATATAATACCCAAAGATACTCCATGAACTGGAAAACGCCAAAGTATAACCTATCCAGCGATCCAACAAACTCACCGTATGGAACGGACGAAAATGAGCGGACTTAGTTAATCCTACTAAGTCCTTTCTGTATGCTAAATAATCTCCTACACTGTCCATCATACTAGGCTTTCACGTCCATCTCGGTACAAAACCTTGCTGATTATTAGTATTCCACCTTTACTAGTTGACACACTAATCACCAGACTTCCAAGTCAACTAAATTCCGCATGACGTCCCACCACGGAGAACGTTTCAATACTTACAATTTCCCGGATACAATCCAAATACCTTTGCAACATATAGAACCTACCGCAATCTACTAGCAGTACTTATCAAAATATCATGATAAAGCCTCGTGGCTCTCGGGGTAATGAAAAAGGCACTATCTGCAGGCAACGACATGCTACCACGATCGGGACTCGTGGCCAGTCAAAATGTCAGGTAGCTATCTAGCTATAGACAACAACCGAATGTAACTACCACTTACTCCGAACCGGTAGAGCAAGAGTACAAATCTATGGTAGATGCTCTCTATCATCCCAACAGGGATCTATCTGCTGTCCTGAATCAAAAGAAATTCCTCCAAAATCCGAATGCAACTATGTAACCTACTATTCTCCTCAGAAACAGAGAAATATTTTCTCTCAAAAACAATTTACTGTCAAAAATCCATTCTATCACACAGAACGGAAGGTGACTGAAAAACTTTACTGACTAGTCTCCTCAGTTGCAACTATCCGTGTTCTAACAACTCTGTGCTGCTACCTAATAGCTAGCCAAAATCCCATGAGCATTCCGGCTCCTCCCCTCTCCAAAGCAACATAATATCTATTAAGTCTTCGTCATATATATGACAACCCATCTCGTAGTTCCTCATTTGACATAAATATGGGATACGTCTCGATCAACTAAATCAAAAACGCTCCATTCTCTGAAACATCGCATCCGCATATAAATTAACCTTCCTTTCACACCAGAATAATTAAACAATACTGGCATAATAGTCAACCATCGTCTGAGCCTTGAAACTAGTTTCACAAGCTTCAGACCAAGTAAATTTCATCACCAATCAGCGATGTAGAACCACTAGAGCATCATATCCATATCTATGGTAATAATCAAATCAATACGTGAAAACCATCATCTACGGTGGCCGAGTGCTCAACTCCACTGCCACCTTCATAAATGATCCAATCGTGTCCAGAATACACGATTTCCTAAATCCCTGTACGACAAAGTCGTCATAAGTCAAACAAAATAATCAAACCTCGTACAATTCATACCAAGTATGAAATTGTCACCACTATACACCTGCATCATCTTTACTCTAGGCTGATGATATATCAATCATCCCTACGACTTTAATAATTGTATGACATCTGTCACTACAATATCAACACACCTATCATAAATCAATCCTAGAGTATACACAGGTGTCCTATAGCTGATCTAAATAGATCATCAATCCACCATGAAAGATAATCATTTCCTTCTACCACTACCACATTCCATCATCGATCATCAATGTATAACCTCAAAGGTTCATCTCTCGTTGAACAACGAGTTCCAGAGCTTCTCAAGAAATAAAATACTGGGACAAATAAATATCCCATCCAACACCTCCTATAATTGGAATTTAGATTCTTCCAATTCCCATAGTGTTAAGCAACACTGATACCAACTAAATTATCCCCGGTAAAATCATTTTTCCAACAAATACCTCTCAGCATCATCAACCTTGCCAACTTTGAAAGACCGATCGATGACGGTATCCAAGCAACTCGATTTGGCTTACAGCCAATTTAATGACATTGCTTTGAGTATATCACGAGATTTAACAACCTTGTGCACTTTACACTAGCCCTCAGCCAACGCACCATAAGTAAAAATATTAGGCTCGTAAAAATATCATTACCTCAGTACCAAATAAACTATCACCTAGTAGGGGATCTTCGATATCAAAACTATTTCCGAAATCACTCCGATCGCCTACTCTACTTGCCTATACAGCGGCAAGCCTAAAAGTTCAT
The DNA here is from genome assembly GCA_025175895.1 of Wurfbainia villosa. Classification (NCBI taxonomy): domain Eukaryota; kingdom Viridiplantae; phylum Streptophyta; class Magnoliopsida; order Zingiberales; family Zingiberaceae; genus Wurfbainia; species Wurfbainia villosa. The sequence continues at coordinate 23,768,525 of CM046003.1, read as the reverse complement.
CCGACACCACATTTAATTACTCTCGAATTATACAGGCATCCGAGAGACCTTATACCATCATGTCACAAGCATAACCTCCAAGTTAATATCCAAATATCCACATCATATCAACCAAGTCAATTATAAAACAACTAAGTCAACTCTCTCACCATACTATAATATTTCCATCATTCAACCTCAAAACATTCAAAAAAATCATTTTCATACCCCTCTGATAATCATCACAACATCTCACATGTCGGTGGAAACACTATTAATCCACATGATCCAAATATAGAAATCCTTTTTAATCCTATCTGTACATGTTTTTACCACAGATATCTGTAAACACCTGTACCTCTCAATATATCATAAGTAAGGTAAACTATAGTAATACCTCAATGATCAATCCTTCAACCATCTACAATTCCTTTCGAGTAAAGATGCAAACTCATCCAAGTTCTGCTCTTAATGGATTCCCTATTTCACAGTGACCTAGAATAAGAATCTGGTAACTGTATGAATCTAGGTGTATACACCTCTTCCTATCATTTTCTTCAAGAACCATACAACCAGCCTTATATCTCCACAAGTGTACAAACCACTTCTGATAGCGACATATATCTGAGGAGAAAAACTTAAATCCATATTCTTGTTTTCCACTGGGAAATGAGGTGTTTCATCCATCTTTCATTCCCGGGACAGAGCCTTGATTTCCACTAAAACAACCTAAAATTCCAACTAAATCCTCAATCACTCAAGAGGTTGTAACCTTTCATCATCAACATCAACTTACCATCTCTAGCAACAGACCTGATCAATATCGAACATCAACATGGGAGTGAAATAATGTCACGTGAATTCAGCTAGAAAAGCACGTTCACGACTCCTACTGTTACCTTATCCGAAGAGTAGGTTATTATCACTAGATTGACTACACTATTCTCTTGAGACCCTTGTTGCAGTCATTTTTATAAATATGACTCACCCTAATGCCTCCCGATAGGATCTGATGGAAGATCCAACTATCCTAATCTAAATGTAAGCCAATAAATCGTGGGTGATCGAAAACAACTCAATCACTATCTTGAGCCCTTAAATGGGGGTAAACTCCATAGTGAACTCTATTATCAATTAATCACTCAACTTAAGGCTCAAGAATTTCCCCTAACAATGAGTCATACAAAATAACATGGAGAAATACTGTCTCCCAAAAACATCCTGAACCCGTGATACCGTAATGGGTTATTTCCCAAATAAATTTCTTCTACATATTCCACCAAGTAACAACTTGATCATTGCAATAGTAAGAAACTATCTCCACTCCTATATAAATATCAGTTAGGTACTTAATAGTACCTTCAATGTTATCAATTTAAGGCTCAAGCCGCTCAAGGATCAAAATCCCTATGGAACTTTGTAACTGAAACCTCCAATGTCTACATCAACAATAGTATACAGTCCTTGTCCAATACTCCACAGGGTAATAATCTGACTAGCATAATCAGTGAAAATCCCTAACACTGTAGTCTTTGATTTCCACAACAAATGTGACGACTTGACCTTTGCTTTCTGACTCGGTATCAGTCAGCTCTCAAAGGAAATTCATCTTTTCGACACAGGTTCAAGACTCACAACTGAACAGATTGTTCACGTGGTCAACTCCATCCACGATTACCAATAGTGACCAATACACTAAATGTTATTTCCTATTATCCCCTAAATACATAGCCAATCTAACCAGGAGTATAAACACTACGGCAACTCCGGTTGGTCACCTTGGTGGGCGACCCCTACTACGAGTTTGCACATGAGTCAAAACTCTATAGACCCTTCTAGCAACTCCTTAGCTAGAGATCTCACTGTCCTCTTGCGTGGTTACCCTGCACCACGTCTCGGTGCAGGAGCACGCTCACCTCATCTCATATCTGTTTAATTTATTACCAGATGTTACTACAATTAATAACATATCAAATTAATCATCATACATATTTTGCCGCAGGAGAGGTCCCGTCGCCGCCAAAACCCCAAATTAACCTCGTTAATAATACCTCAAATTTCCGAAACATAAAAATCATCGGAAATCCATACCAATCCAAAATTTTCCAAATTGCCTCATAAAACCTGCCAAACGTGGCGAACTCCAAAAAATCCAAAAACCCCTAGGAACTCGAACACCTAGGCGCTCTGATACCAAATAAATTGTCACGCCCCGAGTGAGACCCTGCCAGACAAAAATTCGGCAGCATCTCCTTTGTACGGGTGACAATATCAATTTACGTACAAGGCCTACACGGCTATTATACATCGGTCAACACGACCGGAATCCAAACAACCCACGCAGAGTATAATTAGGCCTCAGGCCTTCAATCCAAGTAAATAAATAAACAGTCTATCACATCTAAACCTACCCCTTCTGCCATCTGGGCAGGAATACTCAACCGAAATCCAATCGAGAACAAAACTCCGAATAGAGGTCCACAAGGACACCAAAAATCCACGAATACACAAATCAAATTCCAGTCCTAAATATATATCTTCTAATCAAGATATCCAAAACCATAAACCAAATAACCAAATACACTTCCACGACGAGGGGGTTTGGCAGCTGGACTCTCCTGACAGCTCCATCCTGAAATAGATATAAATCAACGGGGTAAGTTCAAAGAACTCAGTGGGTATAGTCGATATGCAAGTAAGATATAGCTAACAATAAACATCATGCCAGTACAGTCTCACATATAGGGTATGCAAGAAATAAATACAACAGGACTGTACTAACCTGAATCTCCTACCCTGATATAGGAGCATGTGCCTGACTAGAAGTAATAAAGTCCTCACCATATATATAAATATGTATCCTGTATGCATGACAATCATATGCACATCCAAGGCAGCAATAAATATGCAGCAAACACAATACAAATGCTATCATGCAAAATGCATGTCGTGCCAATGACATGGTCACCCCTGACGCCAGTCAACCGCCTCACACGCGATGGTGAAGCCGAGTGGGTAGGGCTATGATAACTGTGCACTCTGCCATCACTGCTCCTGAGTGACCGAGTGGACAGGATGCTATCGGAGTACACCTATCCTCCTGCCCCAAACAGAGTGAGGGAGCTAAGCTCTCATCTCCCGGTGTCATAGACCAGAGGAGGGATCCCTGCCCGCTACCACGCTGCCTCATCACTACCCATGAGCGAACCAGCGGAGCCTGACAGAGCAACTGCACACACCCTCCTGATGTACCACTAACCCATGAGTGGCAGTGTGTGCAGGCCATGTAACTGGTTGTGGGCTCAACAATAATGGAACCCCGTCCAGCCAGCATGCAATCATGCAAAAATGGTGCATGATACTAAAGCATGTAAATCCTACTCAAAATACCTATCCGAATAATATGTACAATCAGTATGTACATATTCCTAATCCAAGTACTATGATCCAAATCAAACAGGGAGATATAATCATATCCTATCACATGCATGTATCAAGTAGGCACCAAAAGCATACTAGGTATATAAACATAAAAATTTATTGTAAGCTATCCTAACTAGCATATCAACAATGACTATCTAAAAGATAAGTCAAAATACCCACCTGATAATATATCCGCAAAAGAACCAGATCGTCACGACCGGGGACCTGCCTCATGACCGAAACCTGCATAATGTATAACTATTGTTAAGCACATAATACCATTTACCGACAAATCGAATACTTAATCGATTCCTTCTATAACCAATTAATCCAAAGTAAATCCATCAAATCCAAGTACACGACAACATACTAAATTACTACTATGTATCACCAAGTAGACCCTCAACCCGTAGATCACAAATTGTGATTAACTACTCAATCCAAGAACATATCCTTGCAATGAATCAAATCGAATCCTACATCGACCTCATATCCAATCCACTAGATTGATTTGATTATCCTCTTCAACCTAATCCATCCTCCATACATAATTACAGAACCGATCATAATTATAAATCCAACCTAACCCTAGGTGACATACTCACGACTCAATCAATCCTTACCTCAAACACGATCCAACACTTGGATCCCACAACTTGGGCACCCACAATCCATTTACAACTATTAACAACCCATAATTACACCGATTTAGGGCTCTAACCAACCCTAATTGAAATCTCATCACAACACATCAAACCTCAAGCATCAATCTCATTACAAACATCCACAGCCTAACTAACCTCCAAACACCTAGTCGTGCATAGCCGGTGCAACCGTTCACAGCTTACCGGACTTGGGTCTCCACCGACCTAACATACCCCGATCCCTTTACACCGGAGCAACCTAAGCTCCAGGGCACTCACTGCCTAAACCATAGATCCAAGTTAGGATGAGGAAATTCCACAGCTAATCCCTAAACGGAACCTCATAGCTAACTCACCCAAACCCCCAATTTAACAGCCCCCTAATCGACCCTCACAGCCCGCCCACACCGAACACAACCGGTCGAAACACAAAATCCCTAACTCACTGTCGTCCAAGATAGGAAAAGGAACAACTATCAACCACCGGCGGAAGAGGCGAGGCGGAGGCGTCGACTGCTGCGAAGAAAGAGGGGTGCCTCGAGGAGACCGGCGGCAATCCTGTGGCTGCGGAGGCAGGTGTTCGTCGTCTAGGGCAGAGAAGGCCGACATGATCCTGTTGCCGCGGCTGCCGGCGCGCACGGCTATGGTCGGCGAGGAAGAGAAGAACGGCGAGAGCCATCTGCCGACGCGCGTCGTCTGAACAGCGAGGGCGCAAAGAAACCAGCGGAGATGCGGACGCGGACAGTGCTGTGGGTGGCAGCGGCCTCGTCGTCGGCGGAGAAGAGGTCATCGCTGAAGAAGAGCTCGCGGCGATCCAGTGGTCGCGGGGGCCGACGCACGCGGCTATGGACGGCGAAGGGAAGAACCGTCGGGCGACTGCGGACTGTAGGTGGTGATGCGAGGAAGAAGGCTCGGGAAATCCAGAACTGGCAGTGATTTGGGAACAGAAAGAAAAAGGGATTCGACGGAGAAGAGATCGTGAAACTGCCGAAGGGGGGTCACGGCAGGGAAAATAGAGAAAGAAAATAGAAATCCAGAAATTAAAAAAAATAGAAAACCTAGACTAAATAGGCCCTTTAAAACCCTGTTTTCCCTATCTCCGTAATTATCTCGTACGACCTCTGTTTAAATCCAGAAAAATTTCTAAAATTCCCTAAAAATCACAAAAAATTTCCAGGATTATTTTCCTTAATTCTTTGGCCATTTAATTTAATATTTTAAATTTTCAGTATTTAACACCTACCCTCCAACAAGATGCCGCTCGGATAGTGCAAACTTGCCCTGCTTGTCAAAATCATAGCAATCGGTCCGAGCGGCCGGCTGAGTTAATGAAAGTCGTGGTCACTTCATGTCCTTTCGATCAATGGGGAATGGATATAGTGGGTCTGATGCCCGTGGCACCTTTGTAGAAGAAATTTTTATTGGTGGTCGTAGATTACTTCTCCAAGTGGGTGGAAGCAGAGCCTCTTGCCAACATTACCGAGAATGCTGTAATCCAATTCCTATGGAAGAATATTGTTTATCGATATGGTATTCCTCGGAGGATAGTTAGTGATAATGGACGTCAATTCCAGGGCAAAAAGATTAAAGAATGGTGCCAGAGTCTCAATATTCAGCAAGCTTTTACTTCGGTAGCCCACCCTTAAGCTAATGGGCAAGTTGAAGTCACTAATAGGATTCTCATTCAAGGGTTGAAGACTAAACTGGGGGCTCAGAGGGGAAACTGGGTGGAAGAATTACCCGAAATCCTGTGGGCCTACCGAACCACGCCAAAAACTGCAACGGGAGAAACCCCTTTCAGTTTAGTATACGGGACGGAAGCTGTTATTCCGGTCGAAGCTCTTTTAAGAAGTGCCCGAATAGAAATGTATGAGCTGGAGCAAAACCAAATTATTCGAAGCACCGAGTTGGACTTGGTGGAAGAAAGGCGGGAGACGGCACGGAGGCGAGCGGAGTTTTACAAGCGGAGAGTGCAGCAAGCCTTTAATAAGAGGGTGACGCCTCGAAGATTTCAGGAGGGGGATTTGGTTCTGCGTAAAGTGAATCCCGCTGGAGATCCTGAAAAGTTAGCTCCAAACTGGGAAGGACCCTTTGAAGTAACGCGTCGTGTAGCGGGATCAGCATATTATTTGAAAGATGACCAGGGCCAAGAATTTCCGCGACCCTGGAATGCCATTCATTTGAGACCTTTTAACACTATATAAGAAGTGGTGGATAGAAGAAAAGGAGTTGTGAGTCTCCCGAAGGAATGTACTTCATAACTGGTTGTATTAATTGGCTGCGTAGCAAACCCAAGTTTGATTGATGAGTCATTTACAGTCATGTTACAGCACCTATAATAAACTATGAAAAAGAAAAAAGGATGAAAAAGGGGGTCCTGTTCCGGAGCCATACATCCAGTTATAATTTGAACCGATCGGGAGGATAGCATCGAAAGTCGGCTTCACAATTTAAAGAAAATTAGGGTAGGTTGCGGGAGGAAGTCCTTGATCAGCATATTGCCGAACCACTTCATTAAACCCGTCTTGATATATGGCGCGCAGCAAGATGGTTAACCGCTCTTGTCGATTCGGGTGGTCAGGACTCCAGTCCCGGTGGAGTCTGTGACATTTTTCTTGTTGCTCCCGGAGAGCTCGGCTCATGTCACTATAACACCTGGATACTTCCATAATGGCATCTGCTAAGACGGAAATATCGTCGGCTCAGGAAGTTTGGTCTTGCTGGATAAGACGTGTCATCTCCATTATGTTCTGACGCATCGAAGCTGAAATTCCATCCACTGCTTCGGAGTAGGATTTGGCGCGAACAAGCTCAGTGCTCAGCCTCTGAAGGGAGGTTTCTTGCCTGCGTAGACGGGCGTGAGCATGTGCCCTAGAATTTATGAGGGAAGAGTTTTCTTGTACCTCCTTGCACAGGTGAGTGCGAAGGTCCCCTATTTTATCCTCCGCCTTCTGGTGCTGAACCCGAAGACAGGCGATGGTGTCCGAATCTCGTTGCTTCCCCTAAAGGAGCTCCGCCACCTAATCCCGAAGATTTATCAACTCTTGAGAGGGGGAAGACTCCTGATCAGGACGTGCCGGCTGAATATCCTGCGAAAGTAAGGAGTGTTCCGTGCCAGCTCTCTGTTGCTCCTGTAATGCCGCTATAATATCGGCATCTTTTTGAAGTTGGTGGCGAGCTTCTGTAAGTTGCTTCTGACATTGTTGTAGTTGTTGCGATAGAAGATATTCTCGATGTTAGGCGGCCACCAAATCCTCCCGTTGTTGTTGTTCCAACTTTAGATATCGAGCTCGATATTGCTGGAGGGAGCGATCTAACTCTTGATAGTTGGTCAGGGCCTGTACACCGGTTGTTGAAAGGAAATTATACAGTAAGAAAAGTTAAAGAAGCTGATTGAAGAAACATATCAATTCCAGAGCATGGTGCAAGCCTTCCATCCGGGGAGCCAGTTCTTCTAAATTCAATATTCGAAGACTCCGGGGGGAAAGGGAAGAAAAGGGGTAGACAATGCTGAAGGTGGGGGTTCACTGATGTGAGGAGGAATAGGGGTGGTAGCCATAGTTTGAAGCGGGGGTTCGAAGGGGAGAGAAGGAGGAACACTGGCCAGAAGGTTCATAGGGGGCGAAGTCGGGGGCAAAGAATCGGGAGCAGGAGAGGGAAAGTGCGCTACGGCTAGCGGTGATGTGGGCACATCAGAAGTTGTGAAAGGGAATTGATTTGGCGAGGAATCCGGAGAGGATGAGATGATGAGCATAGGGCTGGAGGAGCCTTCGTAAGGAAGGCAAGAAGTAGAAGGAGGGGGCTAGCGCCCATAGGAGGTGAAAGGCTCTTCAGGCGAAGGGCGGAAGGGGAAATAGGCCGTGGGGGAATGTCGATCACGATGGGGTCAAAGATGGAAGCGTGTTCCGGGGAAAAAGAAGGCAAGGATGTACAGGTATCTACTGTTGATGGACATGGATGCACGATCTCTCTAGAATCATCCTCAGGTTGTGATGAGGGAGGAGGCGACGCCTGCATACCCGGAGCGGAATGGAAGGAAAGGGGAGAGTTAGGGTTTGTTGGTTGCACCGGGGAGGAGGATGGACTGATTATTGCAGTTTTACATGGGATGGATGTAGCAGGGGTTTCAGACGGAGGTGGAGGAGAAAGTGAAGATGTGATAGGGGGGACGATGGTAGACGGGGGCGAAGGCGAAGATGAAGCAGGCGGCTGACCATCGCCCCGTTTGACCCGTGGATAACGGCTTGCTATTTCGCGGAAGAAAGAGGAATGCATCTTGTCCGTGGGAGAAGGAAGGAAAACGCTGAAGGGGATGATTGGAAGTACTGGAAGATGGCGGCGGAAAGAAGAACAGATGCAGAAAAGGGAGATGAGAAGGCGGAAGGGATGAAGATAACTAAAGAGAGGAAGATGAAGCATCCCCTATAAAAGGATAAAGAAATGGGATGATAATGGCTATTGGGCTCCTAATTAGTAGAAAAGGAGGCCCTAAGCAGAAGAGTAACAAAGATTTATTTCTTTGATGGCCCGCTATATAATAAAACCCTTGTTTTCAATAGAGGGGATGGATGAGGGTGTTCTCTTCGGGAGGAAAGAAGGAAGAGTAGCGGCGGAGAAGCAGTTCACTTTTTATGCTAAAGGCCTTTGAGCAAATATATATTATTTTATCCCCGGGAAGCGGAAGAAGTCCCCATGTGGTGGTGGAACAGAAGAACTGAGATCTCCTCAGTTATATATCATTTTATCCCCGCGAAGCGGAAGAAGTCCCCGGTGGTGGTGGAACGGAAGAACTGAGATCTCCTCAGTTATATATCATTTTATCGCCGCGAAGCGGAAGAAGTTGAATTTAATATTCAACTATATATTATTTTATCCCCGTGTGGTGGCGGAACGGAAGAACTAAGATCTCCTCAGTTATATATCATTTTATCCCCGTGAAGCGGAAGAAGTTGAATTTAATATTCAACTATATATTATTTTATCCCCGTATGGTGGCAGAATGGAAGAACTGAGATTTCCTCAGTTATATATCATTTTTATCCCCGCGAAGCAGAAGAAGTCCCCGTGTGGTGGTGGAACGGAAGAATTGAGATCTCCTCAGTTATATATCATTTTTATCCCCGCGAAGCGGAAGAAGTTGAATTCAATATTCAACTATATATTATTTTATCCCCGTGTGGTGGCGGAACGGAAGAACTGAGATCTCCTCAGTTATATATCATTTTTATCCCCGCGAAGTGGAAGAAGTCCCCGTGTGGTGGTGGAACGGAAGAACTGAGATCTCCTCAGTTATATATCATTTTTATCCCCGCGAAGCGGAAGAAGTCCCCGTGTGGTGGTGGAATGGAAGAACTGAGATCTCCTCAGTTATATATCATTTTTATCCCCGTGAAGCGGAAGAAGTTGAATTTAATATTCAACTATATATTATTTTATCCCCGTGTGGTGGCGGAATGGAAGAACTGAGATCTCCTCAGTTATATATATCATTTTTATCTCCGCGAAGCGGAAGAAGTCCCTGTGTGGTGGTGGAACGGAAGAACTGAGATCTCCTCAGTTATATATCATTTTTATCCCCGCGAAGAGGAAGAAGTGTTGGTGTAATCGGCCCAGGTCACGATTGACCAGGACTCGAGTTTGACTCGAGTGATGTTTTGATGTTCGACAAAAACATATGACAATGTAATTGTCATAGGGAAGTCCAAGTCTTGAGTACTTGGCATGGAAAGTCCAAGTGGGACACTTGGCATTTGGGAAAGTCCAAGCATGGGTCTTGGCAAGGTAAAGTCCAAGTCTTGAGTCTTGGCATTTGAGAAGTCCAACATGGGTCGGCAAGGGAAAGTCCAAGTTTGAGTCTTGGCATGAGAAGTCCAAGGGGTTTGATATTGGCGGCGTAAAGTCCAAGCGGGAGTCTTGGCAGCATAAGTCCAATGGTTGGCGGCGTAAAGTCCAAGCGGAGTCTTGGCGGCGTAAGTCCAATGTGCCTTAGCGGTGTAGACACCGTTAGCATGACATAGCCGATGGAAGCACCTGAAGGCTAGCGCGATGGATGAACAAGTCATGGATGACTTGGAGGGATCCGAGAGGCGTGAGGCTGATGGAGGTGGATAGAAGGCTTAGGTCTAGGCTAAGGGTGGTCTAGCAAGTATGGGGGAACCATACTTGGGTTAAAACCTCATGTTTGAGGTGTGCCAGTCGACTGGTGCCATGTGGCAGTCGACTGGACCGAGTCAACTAGGGTTTGACTGCGGGTTATGGCCTAGCAGTCGACTGCCAGAGGTGGGCAGTCGACTGATCGTGTGATCAGTCGACTGGTGCTCGAGAATTCGGCCACAGAATGGAGTCGAGACTCGACTGGTCGAGTGAGGACTCCATCAGTCGACTGATGGTCACAATCAGTCGACTGATGGTAGATCCGTTGGACTTATCCAGCGTGGATCTAGCCGTTGTCTCACGACAACAGTGGCATCAGTCGACTGATGGTCCCGATCAGTCGACTGATCGACCTTTTCCAGCACAGGTTGAAGCTTTATAAAGAGCTCGTGATGGAGGATTTTGACATCGGTTCTTGAGGGCTATTGGGGCGATTTGTTGGCGCAAATCAGGTCTCCAAGTGCAAGCAAGCAATCAAAACAAGTGTTGTAAAGTCTTTTCTTTACTTGTATTTCGTATTTACATTGTATATTGCTTGTATTCCTTTCGTTTATTGTTGTAAACGTTTGTACGGGGTTTCTTCGCCTCCGACTTGTGTCGAGAAGGAGTATTTATCATTAGTGAGTGTGTGTGCATCACTAGGGCTCTTTAGAGCTCGATCCGTGGAGTAGGAACCGTGCGGTTCCGAACCACGTTATATCATTGTGTTAGCTTGTTGTCTATTTCGTTATTGTTATCATTATTTCTATTCTGCTGCGCATAACGAGTTTTATAGAGACGATCGCGAACGAATTCCATCGACGGGCAAAATGCTATTCACCCCCCCCCCCTCTAGCCGTTCCTAGGGTCTTAACAAGAAGTCCCCGTGTGGTGGTGGAACGGAAGAACTGAGATCTCCTCAGTTATATATCATTTTTTCCCCGCGAAGTGGAAGAAGTTGAATTCAATATTCAACTATATATTATTTTATCCCCGTGTGGTGGCGTAACGGAAGAACTGAGATCTTCTCAGTTATATATATCATTTTTATCCCCGCAAAGCGGAAGAACTTGAATTTGTTATTCAACTATATATTATTTTATCCCCGTGTGGTGGCGGAACGAAAGAACTGAGATTTCCTCAGTTATATATCATTTTTATCCCCGCGAAGCGGAAGAAGTTGAATTCATTATTTCAACTATATATTATTTTATTCCCGTGTAGTGGCGGAACGGAAGAAATGAAATTTCCTCAGTTATATATCAGTTTTATCCCCGCGAAGCGGAAGAAGTTGAATTCATTCTTCGACTATATATTATTTTATCCCCGTGTGGTGGTGGAACGGATGAACTGAGATCTCCTCAGTTATATATCATTTTTATCCCCGCAAAACGGAAGAAGTTGAATTCATTATTCAACTATATATTATCCCCGTGTGGCGGTAGAGCAGAGTTAGGTCATTTAGTGACTCTATATTATTATGTTCCTAGTAGGGTAAAAGGGCAGAAGAGTCGAAGTATGCCCCAGATATGTGTCATTCTATTGTGGTATGAGGAAGGTAAAACGGGGCATAACTTAAGAAATCCTGGAAGAAGAAGATAAGCAGAAAAAGTTCATTACTTTAGAAAAGTTATACATTCTAGTTCTTTTTATAAGAAGAAAATAAAAGACCCTCATATATATAGGGTATTACAGTTCTTTGTTATGAGGAGCTGACGGAGCTTCTTTGCGCGGCGGAGGTTGGCGCATTAGTGTCGGAAGTAGGATTGCTGCAGGAAGATCTGCTTAGATAGTTCCCTATGGGACCCTGCTAGCTGTTGGCGTAAAGAGCAGTTACTGGCAGAAACCTCCCTCAACCGCTACTGCAAATACCTCACTTGTTCTTCCAGGTTAGCAATGTAGCGTTGCTCATTCACATTTTCTTCAGCAGGAAAGGAACTGCTGCCTTGCTCAGACATTTTGTCCATGGCTGGGGTAAAAGAAAGAAAAAAATGGATATTATACAGCCGGGGTTGGAGGTCCTTATAACGATGGAGGAAGAGGGCGCATTTATTAGAAGAGGAAGGAAGGATAATGAATGCTAGTAAAGAAGGGGAAACGTAACGACAGTAGGCGAAAAGTCGCTAGTACAGTAATTACAAAGAAAAAGGGTCTGAATCCCCTGGAGATGGTAAAAGAAAGTCTGTTCAGACGAGATTACAGTCTTTTCTGATGACAGAAACCTTACCTCTATAGGAAAATGACAAAAACGGATACCAATTCCCTCCTTCATTTTTATTAACATACTGAAAATAATTACATCATTTAATCTATGAAGGTTTTCTATGATTGCTCTTAACAGAAGAAGTGGGAGAGGGCTTCTCGGGAGAGGAGGGTGCCAAGATGACCCTGTAGAGCTCACCTTGAGTAGAAGGAAGAACTGGTGGACCTTCATCAAAAGAAGGCGGACGGATCCTCGCCGGGGAGATTGGAACGAAGGTCAGGGCCAGTAGAAGTGGGGGAAGTTCAGCGGAGGCCCGGGGATCTCCCACTGTGTACTCCCATGTTAAAGGGGGGTTTCACACCCGGTTGCGGAAAGACAGGAAGGGTGTTCGATAAGACCTCCCCGTGGGAGGGGAGGGAGCTGTGGTGTGGGGCGGAAAAGGAACGGGGCGGAAAGATGAGGTCGATGTCGAGCGGGTTTCAGAATCTTCAGCATCTCCGGAAAGCCAGTCCCACAGCTCGAAAGATTCAGAGTCCGAAGAAATTTCAATGGGGTGTCCCGCTGAAGCCATGAGAGTAAGGTGGAAGGACGAAGACATGGAGGGTGATAATTTATAGTTGAGGGAAAGGAACGGCAGTAGTTCTTGGGAAGGGGAAGAAGGTGAAGAGACTGATATCATAATGGCAGCAGCATAGGTACTTATTAAGATATCGTTTCCGAAGCGGTAAGAGAGATAGTGAAGATCAACAGGCGAAAGTCATTTAATTTTTGGCCGAGCCAAAATTGGGTCGGATAGGAACAGGACCCTCCAAGACTTTATGAGTAAGTCCCCGAACCAACGAGGTGATTGCGCCATGCGACATGAGGAAAGAAACGTCAGCATAAAACGAGAAAAGCACAAAATTGGTTCAGAATTCCCAAGGAGGCATACAAAGAGAGCCACAAAAAGCTATGTTAATATAATTACTTTTCATCACTAAGAAAAGGGTCATTACAAGGAATAGGATGTTGGAAGTTATAATTTAAACAGCTCGGGGGGACACTTGGATAATGCATCTACGGGATTTAAATAGCTGGTGTCCGTGCCTGGAGGCGGATACCCCCGTTCGGCATTTAGAGCCGAGGACCCATCGAAGCCCAGGATGAACAGGTCCACCCCCTTCTTGACATATCTCCCTTTTAGATCACTTTGCTCGCACTGGGGGTTAGCCGAGCCCGACAATTAGCCACCGGTTTGGCTTTCGATCACCACGCCAATGCATCCTTCTCAGTGGCTGCTTGTATGGCTTGCCGTCCCAGGGTTGAAAGGGCTTCGTAGTATTCTTTATGAAGTGTAGACTGTTGCCGAGCCACTGCTGACAGAGCTTGGGGAAGAGCAGCCACAATGGAAGAGAGTTTTTGACACTTCTCTATGCAAGATTTCCTAGTGGCTTCCCAGGCTTGGCGTTCCAGTCGAAGTAGTTGGCGTTCTTGCTGGAGATGTTCGATAACAGTCGAAGAATCGGCGGCTTTAATGATGGCGTCCCTGAGCTGCCCCTTATACTCTTTTAGTTCATGGGCGAGGATATCCACCTGCTGCAATTCGCTAGACTGGAAGAAAACTTGCTGTTTGAGGTCTTCATTCCTTCGCTGAAGCTCCTCCTTTTCGCTTTGGACCAGGGCCAATTGTGTCATAGCATCTTCACATTGGCCGCTCAGGTCAGATTCCTTCGCCTCTCTCTCACTCAACTAACGAACGAGTTGTTTCTGCTGTGCTAGAGAGGCGAAGTGGCGTGCCTCTACGCTGGACTGAAATTGAGCCAGGTGAACTACCATTTTGTTGTGTTGGGTTGAGGCCTAGAGGAAAGGAAGTACCATCAGTATATGCTGATACACAGAGATACGTACAGTAAAGATGAGAAGGGGACAGTAAGTACCTCAGCCAGCAATTTGCCTACTTGTTCGCAGGGACCTTGCACGCCTGATTGATTAAAAAATTTCACCTCCGAAGGGTTACGAATCTGCAACAGAGACCCCAATGTAGCCCTTGAGGGGGTCGGAAGAGGAAGGTCCTCTCCTTCAGAGGGAAGCGTGGGTCCGATGCGCTGAAGAGGGGCAAAAGAAGTAAATGTGTCGGAGGGGACAGGAGCGGAGATGGATTCAGTTCAGGAAGGCAAAGGAGAATCATGTGAAGGGGGGTGATGAGTTAGGAGAATAGGAAGGAGAGTCCCCTCCTTGAGAAGATGAAGATGGGACGGATAAGGTAATATCTTTTCTCCTCGGTTCGTAGATGGTTAAGGATCGCGAACCAGGTTGACCGGAAGAGGAAGGGGGAAGAGCAGATGAACTCGGGGCTCCTTTCTTAACAAGCCGCAGTTTCTTCCGAGGAGAAGAAGGAGCTGCCACCGATTTACCCCTCTTGGTTGAGGCCTTCTTCTTCTTGGCAGCCTCAATCTCTTCTCCTTTCACCAGAGCGTCCTACATTAGATTATCTGCAAAATGTATTGGTGAGAAAGATGAATAATGCAGGGAGAAAGTTATATAAAAAGGTAAGTGTCATCCTACCTATAGCAACTGAGGTCGTTGAAGGGAGGGGGGATAGTTTGAAGTGGCTCAGAAGGGGAGTTTTCATTAGGTGATTCGAACAGTAATGCGACTCTCCCAAGATTCTATAAACTTCCGAGAAAGGGCATTGGGTCCTCATTTCTCGGAAGGAAGGAAGTTCGGGAAGTTCTAACTTCCAGGTATCCGAGTAGGGTAAAGGTGCTGGAAGCTGTACAAAGAAGTACAATTCTTCCCATCCCTTATGGGAAGTAGGCATGTTCACTAGGAATTGACAGACAGATAAAAAAGGCCTGCCTTGGAAGATTTCAGTTGAAAGAAGCAATGGAATATTTCAGGGGTTAAAGAGAGGTTTAGATGTTGAAACACTATAGCGGCCCCCGACAGAATCCGAAAGGAATTAGGGGTGAATTGGTTCAAGGGTAGTCCATAAAAGTCTAAAATGTCCAAATAGATGGAAGGTGCTGGTAGGGACAGGTCGTTGAGAAATTATTCGGAGAAGAAGCAAGTTAGACCAGGAGGAGGACAATTTGGTCGGTGCATCTTGGTTGTAAAGCAGCATTTTAGGGAAGGGTCTATAACCTGTCCTTAAGGTTAAAGAAATAATGGTCGCGGTCTAGTTGGGTTATAGTATGCTCATACCACGCAGGTGAGGGGATGGTCTTAGGGGCCATAGGTATAAAGCAAGATAGAGTACTTACTTGGGGGGTTAGAAGAAGAACGTATAAGAAGGAGAGGGTTGAGTCGCTGAAACGTCGTCGGTGAAAATCGCAGGAAAGAAGAAGTGGAAGGGACGGTATTGTTGGGCACACTAAGTAATACCTAAAAGAAAAAGGCGGAGGTTTATATAGGGTTTTTATGACGGTTCAATTATAGGAGAGAAAAAGGAGAAGCGGGGCCCATGGGCCCATTAGGCCGCCTTAAGCATATGAGGTAAAGCTGTACGAGAGGAGTAAATTTGAATTACTAAGCCAAGGATGGAGTAGGAACCGTATATAGTTGAAAAGTCAAGCTTATAACTTCGCTTGACTATTTTTTGGGGTTGACTAATGATACCGCCGTTGCCTCTTCTCTATGAACTAGATAGGAGGGCTCACAGGCAAGGCGTTACTTGAACCAATTAGCGGGTTCAGCGGAGAAAAAAGAGGGGAACGGTTCGGGCGCAAGCACCTGAAATAATGGGCATGGGAAAGCTAGTGAAGGTAATTGACACGGCAAAGTGAAAGCGGGAGGAGGCACTTTGTCAGGAAATAAGCCAGAATCGATTCGGCTAGATAAGCCTAGTAGCAGACGGGATGGATAAGAATCGGTTCGGCCAGATAAGCCTAGCGGCAGACGGGATGGATAAGAATCGGTTCGGCCAGATAAGCCTAGCGGCAGACGGGATGGATAAGAATCGGTTCGGCCAGATAAGCCTAGAGGCAGATGGGACGAATAAGAATCGGCTCGGCCTAGTCAGTCCAGAGGTCATTCGAAGAGGAGTGAAGGAGAGTGGGTTCGGGCCGATGGGGAGACCAAAGGCTATACTCTCCGTGAGCTATAGACCTAAGTTAGTTTTATCAAAAGTGGATGGTTGAGGGGGACAGGCTAACCTAGTTTTTTGAAATATAGATGAGGAGACGTTATGTAACAGAAGGAGAGGTCCCCACATAATATTCCGAGGAGCCTTCATCCCTCGTATCTGTAACAGAATTATTCTCTAGGTGGACGTGGTGGCCACGTGTACGACGAGGATAGCCCGCGAGGTAGCGATGGATCAGAGAAGAAGGATAAAAGGGAAGAGGAGGACAGAAAGAAGGGGATCCGCATTATTCCAACAAGCAAGAGACGAGGACACAGGAGGAGGAGAGCTACCACTACCTTGCCGGAGAAGGAGAGTAGCGACCTTCGCTGTCACATTGCGTGTACTCTTTCTTGTACTGGGATTAAACTGTAAGAGACTTTCTCCTCTGCCTCGGGAAGTTTTCTTTCCGGAAAAGAGGACGTTCATAGTGGAAAGTGCTTGGCCATTGTCCCCGGTGAAAGAGTTCACCTCCGTGGAGTAGGAATACTTATTCCGAACCACGTTACATCCTGTGTTCTAGTTTTTATTGCCTGTGTTGGTTTTGCGTTTCATTGCTTCGTCTTCTCATTTTTACTGTTACGGCCGGTGAAAACCCCCAAAGCTCCCTTCGTACCTTCGTCGCATCGAAAGGGGGTAAACGCATTTTCCTCGCCGCATCATATATATATATTAATATGATACCATACCAAATGTATTGCTAGCTAGAGTAATAATTAAGTAGGTATTGAGGAGATTAATAAATTAAAAATAATATAATTAATAGTATGCACTTATTTTTATACTCACCAGAGAATGAACATCAGATAAATTATATTAGAATATGAATTGAAAGATGTAAATTATGAATATGTATGTGTAGAGTGAGAAAAACGCAGAATCACTTGAGTCTAATGAAATAATAAATTTAGATAATTATATTTAATTTGTAACATAACTAGCAATCAGATCGTCGACTTCATTATATATACATCTCTACATACTCACTAGGATCAAGCCCTTGATGCTGTCTCTGGTCATTATCGCAACATTTTCAGACTCGGGTTTTTGTTGAAGATTTAGCATCGAGTCGACCCAATCTGTCATCACATTGTCGTCTGTAGGGCCGTCGCTCCTCATGGCCTTCACCTCGTGTTGCCTCACTATTTCTTCCACGATGGCATCGATCTGGTGGTGTAGTCTCCGCAACTTAAACTTGACGCCAGAGAGGAGTTCGAAGCCGGTCCAGGAAGCAACCATGTTGACGGCGCACAGGCCACCGAGCAACTCGAGTGCTTCCTTGGCCAGCGCGTTGAACGGCGCTGGGTTCTCAATTCGCGCACTGAATGCCGACCTGGTAAAGATCGCGGTGGACGCCGCGTAGATCTTCTCGCTCAGGTTAATCGGCACCGTCGACGTGTGTATGGCGCGTATCAAGTTGTAACTCTCCTGGAACCTGATGGAAGCAAAAGAGCGGATGGGTTTTGGACCAAGTAGATTGATGAAGCAGAGCTTGTGGAGTTGCTTCCAGTGGTGCCCGTAGGGGGAGAAAATCATGTCAGTGCAGTCGTAGAGGATGACCTTGGCGGCCACTAACTCGGGTCTTAACGAAAAGTTAGTGTCATGAGTCTTCAGGATCGCCTCCGCAGCTTCACGGGAGGAAGCCACAGTGATGTCGATCGTTCCCACTCGGAGTCGCATCAGTGGACCGTAACGGACCGAAAGCTCGCGGAGTGCCCGGAACGGCACTAAATTTCTAGCCATGACAAGCCGCAGGTAGTGAATGGATCCCACGACAGGGAGGTTCCATGGACTAGGCGGTGGTCTTCTAATTGATTTCTGCTTAGTGTGGTGATCGATACGAGCTTGAAGAAGATTGGCACCGATAGGGAAAGGAGAAAAATTATAGGTAGCTCCATCTCGTGCAAAAGGTTGGAATTCGTCAATCTAGCGATCTCTATCAGTCCATTTTTGAATCATCGTAAGAGAAGTAAATCACGATAGACCTTTGACTATTGAGACTAGTAACTAGCCCATGGAGAGACGGATAAACTAAAACATAAATTGAAACATTCTAAAGCTACAAAGATAGTTATTAAATCATTAGCACCACATAAAAACATTCTTCCTAGAGTAATTGTTAATACGAATAACATAAACTCTGTTATAGCTATTTCTGTACATTCAATGTACTCTACGGATAGAGGAATACATAGAGTTGAACATAGTAAAATAAGAAATTGAAAGATTTCGTTGAAATTGTTCGTTTGTAAATTTTCCGAAAAGCTAATTATAAATTCTTCTCTCCATCGGAACAATAGGGTCGTTATGCTTATTACTAAACTTGTTGAAGAGATGAAATAGAACCAAGGTCTATCGTTTTAATCAGAGGTTGAATCGATCATCAGAAGAAGAATTAACCTTGATATTTGCGAGAGATTGATCCATTACCTTCTAATATAATGTCTGTATGCGTTAGCCACTAGATCTTTCCCGTGAGGACAATTATAAGTAGCTCCATTGGATGGATGGATGCTCTCGATCTCTCTCTATAATTTGCTGATTAAATTCTCCAATCCAGCATACGTGCGTATCCGTATTTATGGTGACGTTTCGTTATAATCTTTTTCTAAATCTACAAAACGGTTAACAATATTAAAAGAAAACGAGTTTAACGAGTAGCTTATTTGTCATCATAATAATTTTTCACGCTGCATGCGAGTATATATAATAAATAACATCCTAATACCCAATTCCCGTGTTTAATATTTTATAGTATTTTTATGCAAAGTACCGAAACCAAAAGTAAATATGAATGTTATGCTCAAGCTACAATAAATAAATATAGAGTTTGTTATCAACTTAGAAAAATAATAGGATGCTGAATGTTATGCTCAAGCTACAATAAATAAATATAGAGTTTGTTATCAACTTAGAAAAATAATAGGATGCTGCCGAAATTTCCAAACAAGATGAAGTGGCAGTGACGATGAGATGGTAAAAAAATTTAAATTAGCAACAAAATAAGAAACATATATATATATATATATATATTTCATCCGTGAGTACTCATAAATATCTCTATTATCCATTTTTCGATATCCTAGAGTTCAAAGATTGAACTATAGTGCGCAAACGAATGGACGGTGAATAATGGAGGTGTAAAATACCCCCAAATAGATGGCTAAAGGATAATATTATTAGTGGGTTAATTAAAATTTTTGAGGGAAGATTAGGGATTTAATTTAAACCTAACATAGCTCAAGAGTTTATTGAGTTTAATTGAATGAATCTAGGCTTAATTAAACTCGACCTATAATTTTTACCCGACTCGCCCTTAACACTTCCGTTCGGCGGTTCCTCACCTCACGCACGCTAGCGTTTCTTTATTTTCTTTCTTCTTCGGATTCTCTTCCTCACCACGCGACTCCTCTCCCGATCGCCTTCTTTTCTCTTCCGAAACGAATGGCTGTCAAGCGTCGTTTCATCTACCTCTCTGCCTTCTCAGCCTCTCTGTTGTGGCCGACACCCTCTTGGTTGGAAATTCGGCCGGAAGGAAGGAATCTGACGCCTCGCTGCTTCCTCGCGATCCAGTTGTTGCCAACCTCTTCGGTGGAAGATCCGACTAGGGCGAAAAACGATGGCAAGCAGTCGGGTGGAGGCTCTTCTTTGGGAGCGAGTGAGTGGTCCTGGCCGATCGTCGTCGGGGATAGATAACCTGAACCTCTTCTGATCTTGGACGAGATCTGGCTAGCGGTGATTTGCCTTGGTTGAACATGATTTGTTTGATTTGGGTAGTAGGACGGTGTTGGGTTGTTTCAGTGAACAGGGCAAATTGGGGAGGAAGTCCTGCCGGTGAAGATACAGATTCAGGTATAGCGTCATCTTCTTCTTCTTTTTTTCTGTCCGTTTAGTGTTCTATCGGTGATCTGTTTTGTAAGGTTGGTTGGTGTTGGAGCTATGGTCGGCTATGCTGAATGGAAGGCAAGTGTGGATTTGTGAGTTCAAAGGGAGTGGTGGAAGTGTGGAACGAAGCAGTGAAGTCACATTGAGGTGAGTTTCATTACAGATATGTGATTTTGGCCGTATGGGTAGGTTACTTGGTTTATCTCTGTTCATAGCAACGGTTGAGCTTGAGTTGATCGACTCAGTTCCCAGCTATGATTGAGCATTCCAGTGGGCGATTAGAGCAAAGATCTCGGTTAAATAAATCTGATTGTTTCGGATTTGAGACCACCAATCGTTGATCCAGAAGCTGTGCAGCTAAGAGTAAGAAAGGTGTAACTTGCTATGTGATTGGATTCATTCGTAGGGATGAAATAAGATTAATTGGATCAGATTGGGTTGTTGTTATTTCTAATTTGGCATTGGAGATAGATCTGAGACTTAACCCTTGGATCAAGAAGTTGTGGCAATTCCACTGGAATAGGTGAGTTCAGATTTAAGAAGTTTATCAATCCATATGTTTTTGCATATCAGTTGTTTAGTTAACTAATCTGGATATGTTATAATCAGGTAATGAGGATATAGTTTCCTATTCGTTGTGTAGTGATGGATGATTGATTCAAATTTACTGGAGATTGGATCATCTTTAGCCTATCAAGAAGGAGAGGAGGTTGAATCAGTGTGAGGAAAGTTTAGATTTAGGTTAATGTGTGAATTGATTTAATTTGATACTGTAAGGAAATTCTACTTATAGTATATATGTGGTTTACGAAATGGACTAAGATTGGTTTAGATCCATATTCCTATAGTATGTATGATAGCGGTTGGTTATATTGTATTCTACAGTTGAGACCTTGATTTAAGATAAGTTCATGGACGTGAAGACTATCGACACAGTCTATATATCAGGTGGGTAATATTTCCTACCCTGATCAGGTAGTAACTAAACCCTGAAGTATATAACTTCATATTATTGTCACTTCAACCATGACTCGACTCTAGTTTTTCTGATGCTTGATACTTGTCTTTGCACTTAAATACTCTGTTATTGTTGTTATCTATTCATTCATCTTTGTTATGAATTATAGATGTTATGGTAAGTGGACCTATAGTGGTTTACCTATGTGTACGTAGCTAAATTTAGTTGTAAAACTGAATTGTACAATCTAGATAAATCATCCAGGAATGAGTAGGATTCTAGAAGTAAAGTTGAGTTTCCATGTTATATCCTGATGATGTGTACATATCTACTATGAATTATGGAGTCGTGCATGGACGTATGATTTATCGATATAGCATCGCTACGGACTGGAGGTCCTAGCTTGGTTGTTGTCAGTTGTATATGTCTCTCTATAGAATAGAGAGTGTGTTGTGGACATATATATGTATTGTCGTGCATTCATTTCATTTACATGCATGTTGACGACTTGGTCTCCCTTGTGGTTGAGAGGGTCGTCAGTCATCCTACCTCCCAGGTTAATCGTGGAAGAGTAACTGGTTGAGGGCAGAGCATTTGTTGTGCCGCACTCACCCCACTATTGACAGTGGTTGTTGGAGTAGCGTTCTGTTGTCCTGGTTGTGTGACACTCGCCCACTCATGGGTAGTGAGAGTCGGAGTGGCCAGCAGCAGGGACCCCCATTGTATAGCTAACTCTTTATGCTTATATGCTACTTCATACTGTCCACTCGGCCACTCAAGAGCAGTGGTTGTTATTGAGTTGGGACAGTTGTAATGTCGTGCCACCTATGCCACACTGGGGTCGTGGTAGCTGTAGGGTGTGCAGGCATGACCATGCATTTGCATTGTCGTGGTAGATGGCGTTTGCATATACATGCATATATATATATATATATACGTATACATGTATATATATATAGTTGAGTGTGATGAGAATATAAATAGCTAGAGTCTATATATATGATCGTTGGATGTTGCATTTGTTTGAGCTATGCTTGCTGCATTTGATTGTACATCATCTTGCATTCCACTTACATATTCTTATATGGTCGTGTGTAGATTACCAGAGTTGAGTTTGTTAGATTGTCGTATACCTTTGACCAGTACCTTGAGGTGATAAGGGATGGACCCGGTTCACGGTTGTATTTACCTTAGAACGTTAGTATGTCGGTGTTGTTGATTACAGAGTCAGTATTTACTCTACCATGTTGTAGGTGTTGTATTATGGTACTTATACTCAGGTTGTATGAGTTACATCGTTGTCGATCTCAGGTATGTCAGTACCTTATGTTATTATTGTTGATCAGTTTAGTTATACAGTTGTTATATCATGCTGGTGTATACCTGTTATACCTTTAAACAGTATATTGTTGACTCGCATGTGATATATGTATATTATACATGCACTTCTATTCTTATTATCGCTGAGTTTTGTACTCACCACCACAGACCCTGGGTTTTCTTGTCGCCCAGGTAACAAGTAGCCGACTTCGTGATGGGCTTGGAGCAACACTAGATGGCATCCTCTCATCTCACTTCCAAGGGTCCCGACTTGGATTTATATTTCTTTTTGTTTTCAGATGTTTCGCATATCGATCCGAATTTATATAGTGGATGTTGTGTTTGACATTGTTGATGTATGCACTTATTTATTCAGATTTTGATGATGCTTTCTTTATGTTGTGTTAGTCATACCAGTATGCACCATGTGTAGTTGTTTTTTCGTTGTGATAGTTTCTGCTGTGTTTCTGTTATATATGTTGGATCGAGACTGCACCAACAATATATACGGTTATATATGTTGTTGTGATTGTGGTCGAAATGCCTTGTATCAACAGGATATGTTGCCACGTACAGGAGAGATGCTGTCCTTTTTTTCGACTCACCATGCTCTTGGGGCATGACAACTTTATTGGTATCAGAGTCCTAGGTTCTGCGATGTCATACAATGATGTTTTCGTTGAGTCTTGGATTCTCGGGAGTCGATTTGTTTCAGTTTTGGTTTTGTGAGATGAGGTTGACAACGGCATGAGCTCCGAGCAACACGAAGTCAGAATTCCTGATAACTTATATGCTAGTTAGATACTTATCTAAACTTGTTCAATAGGTGTATACAGACATAGCAATGACACCTGTACAGACTTGTAGTAGGGGTCGTCCACCAAGGCAACCAGCCGAAGTTGCCTTTAGTGTTTATACTCTCGATTTTGTTGGCTATGCATTTAATATTTATAACAGGGAATAACATGAAGTGTGTTGGTTATTATTCGTAATCGTGATTTGAGTTGACCACGGGAACGACCTATTGAGTCTGTGAGTCTTGAACCTGTGTCGAAAAGGTGAATTTCCTTTGAGAGCTGACTAATATCGAGTCAGAAAGCAGGAGTCAAGTCGTCACATTTCTTGTGGAAATCAAGACTACAGTCTTAGGGATTTCACTAATTATGCTAGTCAGATCATTACCTATTGGGTAATGGACAAGACGTGTAGGCTATTATTGATGCAAATAGTGGAGGGTTAGTTTACGGTGTTTCATAGGGATTTTGATTCTTGAGTTGTTCGTGTTGGGTTGTATAACTTTGAGGGTACTTTTGAGTACTTAACTCGTGTTATACAGAGGAAGTAGAGTTAGTTGCATACCATTATCAGGATCAAACCGGTACTTGGTGGAAGATGAAGGAAAATAATCTTCGGGGAATAGTACATCACTAAGTCACAGTTGTTGGAATGTATACTGAAAAATCTATCTTTTGTATGAACATCTTTATTTTTGAAATAAGAATCACATGATCATTGTTTGTATATTTATGGTTATGCATATTGTCTAATACATTACATTGTAGATAATATGGTGTGTAGTATCACACGGGAGATCATGTTATCAGTTCCTTGTAAAGTATAAGTGAAGGCTCACAACCGAGATAGTTATGGACAAACTATTAGAATGGTTGTAGTGTGATTTGGTATTGGTTTGTCTTGACCATAGAATCACACTAGTACACTTTGTGTGCATTGAGCAGGACTGACTTAAAGGTGATTCGATTTATTGCTGACTACATAATTGAATCGGACCTCGGATATTATGTTGTACATGCTCTTAATCCCGATATAATAACGGGCACATATACTTAGTATTTATTTTTTTGATTTACCAATGGGCGAGATTTATAGAGTAAATCGATAGGCTCGGTAAGTTGGAAAATAATATTATTTATATGGTGTGTCGTTGATTATAGGAGAAAATCGTGTCCTATATATTAGGATGATGATGCCCCCTTGAGGAGCTCATAAGGTTCATCATGTAAAACCTGCAGGTGGACTTGGTTCGATATGATGATAAGGTTGAGTGGTACTACTCATGGAGTTAGATGTTGATTAATTAATTGTCAGTAAATTAATTAATTGACGGACATTCGAGAT
This sequence comes from Wurfbainia villosa, assembly GCA_025175895.1. Classification (NCBI taxonomy): domain Eukaryota; kingdom Viridiplantae; phylum Streptophyta; class Magnoliopsida; order Zingiberales; family Zingiberaceae; genus Wurfbainia; species Wurfbainia villosa. The sequence goes on along the minus strand of CM046003.1, from coordinate 23,743,740 downwards.
CTTAAACACGGAGAGATTAATGTACAAATAATATATGGAGCCCATATTAACTTATGGGGGTTGGTGAGGTAGATCAATGATAATCCTCTAGTGGAATGGATTATCATTAATGGATCAGACAATATGTAGGCTTGATCCATTGGGTGGCCAAGATCCAACTCCTCCTCATGGTCCCTATTGTAGCCTATTAAAACCCTCATGGAGCCTAGATCCGATGATGGAAAATAAAACTCTAGATCCGACGATGGAGATTAAATCTCTAGATCCGACGGTGGAGATTAAATCTCTAGATCCAACGGTGGAGATTAAATCTTTAGATCCGACGGTGGAGATTAAATCTCTAGGTCCGACGGTTGAGATTAAATCTCTAGATCCGATGGTTGAGATTAAATCTTTAGATCCGACGGTGGAGATTAAAGAAGGCTTAAGACTAACTCTATAAATATGGCTTAAGGGGTGGGCGGCAGGACAACACAAGGGAGATTAGGGTTTGGGTGGCTAGGGCTCGGAGAGGCATTGGGCGGCTAGGGTTTGGAGAACCCTTGGGTGGCAAGACTTCCCTTCTTCCTAGGGTTTTGGCCGGTGCCCCTCTTCTTCCTCTCATCCTTGGCCGGCGTCCCAATCCTCTTCCTCTCCTCTTTGGCCGGTGGCAAGAGCTAGGGTCTTCTCCCTTGGAGCTTTTGGCCGGCGCCCATAATCCTTATTCCTCTCCTTGGCCGGCGACAATCACCAAGCAAGGTGGCTTGGTGGTCGGTTCTAGATAGGAGAAGAAGAAGTTTTGTTCTATTCTTCCCTTTGTTCGGAGCGAGCAAAGAAGGGAAGAACGTGATCTAGGAGGCTTCAACTCTTGGAAGATCGTTGCCCATACAACTATTGGTGCAGTAGACACCTAAGTCGAACTTGAGTTTTGATTATAGCAAACGATACAAAGTTAAGCTTATGTCGTTATCTCACGAGCTGAATCGAGTGTGCAGAAAATTGCTATAGCTGAAGCTAAAGGCTAGCAACACCCGGAGGAAGCCGCGGTGGTCGGGCGACACTTGAGTGACTTCGTAGGGAGCCAAAGGAATCGAGTGGAAGGCCGGAAGCGAAAGTGACACAGTAAGTATCGAGGTAAGCTCGTGTGTGTGTGAGTGTAAGTGAGGTCGTATCCTCTTTACGGGGATAGACTTAAGCGTAGATCCGACCCAAGACATCCCATCGGTGGTCTAGATCGAGATCGGACGGTCGGAGGCCATCAAAATAATGTTATTGTTCAGCTAACTTATCATTTCAGCATCGATCATTGCTGACCGCTTGGAGGACTCATGCCATCTCGATCGATCACCGACCGGTCGGCATTCGATTCGATCTTTGCCATCGAGTCGTGATGATGGCCATCGAAGTCAAGCCTTTTCACCATTTTTCAAGGAGCCATTTGCCTAATTTTCATTAGTTGAAGGTCCTCTCGAAAAGGGGCTCAAAGGCTATAAAAGGAGGGCCTCTCCTAGGGTTTCATCATCAATTCTAAGCTTCCAAAAGCCTCCGCCAAGCTACAACTTTTCGACAACGAAGTGCTTCTTCTCCGACGTCTAGGTTTTAATTGCTTTCATTTTGTTACGTCAGTTTAAGTTTTTATTTCAGTTCATTACTGTACTTTCTCGGAGCTTTTATCGTAACGAGGAGAGGGAGAGTGTCCCTCTACCTCAAGTTTTGTGTTTTATTTGTATCGATCAACTCCTACCTCTAACGAGGAGGAGTTCTTTAGTGTTTTTACCCTCCGTAAGTGGTCAAGGACCACTAGGGCCTTGGAGTAGTAGCCGAAGGCTATGAACCAAGTAAAAAATATTTGTCTCATTTTATTTATCGCTTATCTTTCCGCTGCAATTCATCGTCTACTCGGGTTTTAACGAATGAACGAAAAGAAAAAATAAGGTTTTATCGCTATTCACCCCCCCTCTAGCGATCCGCTTTGATCCAACAATTGGTATCAGAACCGGGGGTGCTAAGATCTGGTGAAACCACCAATCTAGCGTTTTTATAGATTTTTTCTTTTTTATTCTTTTTATTTCGAATTTATTTCATTCGTTTAGTTTTTCACCCGCACTACTAATCCAAGATGCGAGTCTTGGTACTTTTCGATTGTATGTGTTGTTGTTAGGTTTTTCGTCTTCATTCTCTTGTTTCTTTTTGTTTCAATGGCCCATCTCGAGGGTTTTAGCACCGTCCGACCTCCGTTTTACAACGGAGATGACTTCCGTTATTAGAAGGGTCGGATGGAATGCTTTCTTAAAACTCAAATCAAGATGTGGATCATAATCCAAACGGGATTCACACTTCCGACTAACGAAGTGGGTGAATCCTTGGATTATGACCAATGGACCATTGCGACAAAAAGACAAGTCGAATCCGACACCAAGACAACTCAAATCCTCCAATGCGACTTGTCCAAGGAGGAGCTTAATCGCGTCGCCCCCTTCATCAGCGCAAAGGACCTTTGGACAAAGCTAGTGGAGCTACACGAAGGAACCGATGAAGCCAAGGTATGTAAGTGCGATCTTTTGTTTAATAAATTGTATAATCTAAAAATGCAGTAACACGAAACGACGACTCAACTTCACGCCCCGCGTTCAAGACATAGTCAATAATCTACACGCGATCGGGCAAAAGGTCGAAAATCGCGACCTTATAAGGTATGTTCTTAACTCCTTTCCGAGGACTACCTTGTGGGCATCCATAGTCGATGCCTATAAGGTCTCCAAGGATCTTTCGAAACTTAGGTTAGATGAATTATTTTCTGATTTTGAACTTCATGAGCAGTCTAACTCGGAACCCGAGAAGGGTATAGCACTTTTTGCAGGTTCAAGGAAGAAAACCGCAAGCAAGCCACCCCCGAAGGAAGAAGAGGATGAGTCCGATTCGGAGGTCGACTCGAAAATGGAGGCCGGACTAGTCAACCTAGTTCGAAGGATAGTCAAGGGCAGAAAATGAACCGTCACTCGACCCAATGAAGGTAAGCCTAAAAGTTTAAATATTAGATGTTACGAATGCAACAGGTTTGGACACATCAAGTCTGAATGCCCAAAACTCAAGAGCAAAGCACCAAAACACAAAAAGGCACTCAACGCTACTTTGGAAGAAACATCCGAGGAAGAAGATAATGATCGTATTCTCATGGCTAAATCGATGGAATCGGAGACGGAGTCAGAACCGGAACATGAATCGAAAACCAAAGATGAGTTAGACTGCGAAGCACTATTCAAGACAAGCCACGAATACACATCCGGTTCAAAAGATACACTCAAGGTAAGTCGATCACTCATTAGTACACTATATAGTGCAATTAAGTTTTTAACTAGAAAATTAGCTAAGTCTGAGTCCAAGGTCGAGACCCTGGTTGAGGAAGTTAAACTCCTCAAACACGAGGTCCCCCTAACCTCTTCGACTAGTCGAGTTCAAGAGGAGGACTCAACTCGGGTTGAAAAACTCAAAGTTGAGAACTCACTCTTGAAGAGTCAAGTCGAAGATCTTAGGAACACGTTGGAAAGGTTTACTTTGGGATCCAAAGGACTTGACCTCCTACTTGGATCGCAAAGGGGCGTGTACAACAAGGTCGGACTAGGGTTTAGCTCAAACATGACCAACAAGTCATATATGTCGATTGTAAGTCGACATAAAAAATGTGTCCAAGCATGGGTCCCTAAGACCACCTTGATTTCAAACTTAGGATCGAACCAGTACTGGGTTCCCAAGGACCAAATCCACTATGTGGAGAGACCGAACCGATTCAATGATCCAGGGGGAGCTAGTACGAAACTTGTGTGTATTTTAACTTAGAAAATTGCATGCTTAGGTTCTTTATTTAGTTTGATTTTTCTTTTTAGAATGGCTATATAGGACTATAACTCGTCAATACTTGATGACATAGTACCAGGACGTGGCGAGATGATAGTATGCTAGGAAAGCGGAGTCTTGTGTATTCGGGCTAGATAAGGCGTATCTAGTTCGGTGCACTTGACCGAGCGGAACTAGCTGAAGCTACCTCACCGTATCCTAGACTAGTTAGACTAGGAAGTGGTCTTAGGTGAGTCAAGTCTCTATTTTCTTGAAAATGGTTTTGTCTAAGGAAGTGGCCGTTATTCCGATCAAAGAAGGCCTCTGTGCCTTGCCACAACCTGGAAGCCATGATCTTGAAAAGGTGACTTGATGAGCCTAAGGTCAAATCCGAATCTAATGCAAGGTTGACAAGTGTTAAAGTCATTAAATTTAATTCAAGTAAAATTGGAAGTCATCTCACAAGAACATATAGGGTTAACATGTTTGATCATGTAGACATGGGTGAGATGATTTAGGTTAATAATTTTCAACCAATCTTTAATAAATCCAATATCCGATCCAACTACCTTGCGTGTAGGATCAATAGATGTTGGATAGTGGTTGCTCCTGACACATGACCGGGGATCAACTCAAGTTTTCGAAGCTTTGATTCAAACGACAAGGATCGGTAGCCTTCAGAAACAACGACAAGCTCAAAATCATCGGATCAAGTGATATTAAGCTCAACTCTAACTTTATTATTCAAAATGTCTTATTGGTAGAAAAATTTTAAAATAATTTACTTAGTGTAAGCCAATTGTGTGATAATAACTATAAGGTCATATTTCTAGAAAATGAATGCGTAATTAATACAAATGAAACTTCTAAAACAATCCTTAAGGGAACTAGAAATAACAATATTTACACTATTAATTTAACCAACTCCTCAACCAAGTGTCTTATGACACGACAAGAGGAATCATGGTTGTGGCACCGACGACTCGGTCACTCACACCCAAGACTCATCCACAAGATGAGTCAGAGTGACTTAGTCAGAGGTTTGCCTAACCTCAAAAACTTGAACAATAAAATATGTAATGATTGTCAACAAGGTAAACAATCTAGGACACAATATCAACTAACTAATCAAGAATGAACCAAAAGTGTTCTTGAGCTCCTGCACATGGATCTATTTGATTCACACGGAGCTAAGTCACTTAATGGGAGTAAATTCTGCTTAGTCATAATTGATGACTATTCTAGGTTTACTTGGGTTAGGTTCATCAAACACAAAAGTGACACACTAGATCAATTAATCAACCTATTTAAACTAGTAGAAAATCAACAAAGCGTTAAAATCAAAAGACTTAGGACTGATCATGGTGGTGAATTCGAGAACCACAAGTTTACAAAATTCTATAACCTAAATGGATACCACCATGAGTTCTCATGCCCTAGAACTCCACAACAAAATGGCCTAGTAGAACGCAAAAATAGAACCCTACAAGAAGCCGCTAGGACAATGTTAAACGAGTATAACCTATCCGATAGGTTTTGGGTGGAAGCCGTAAGTACGACATGCTATGTCCAAAATAGGATCCTTATGGTAAAGAGGCATCTTAAGACCTCATACGAGATTTATCATGATAAAATACCTAACATCAAGTACTTTAGGGTATTTGGGTGTAAGGTACATATCCTAAACACTAAGGATTACCTAGGGAAATTTACATCCAAAACCGCGATTGGAATCTTTCTAGGATACTCAACTACAAGTAGAGCTTATAGAGTATATAACCATGACACCCTTAGAGTCGAGGAGACTATCAATGTAGTATTTGATGAAGGACACGAACCTACAAATCCCCCGGCAACCCTAATTAGCGAGCCGATTCATACCAGACTCAACTCCGATCCGGAGATCAAGTCTAGTATTAATCCTAACCTAAGTCAACCAAGTCACTCTATCGACCAAGTGATAGATGACTCTAACCAAACTAGAAATCAAATGAGTCATCCTATTGATCAAGTTGTAGACTCAAACCCAAATCCAACTAGGACTCAAACGAATCATCCTATCGACCAAGTGATTGGTGATCCAAGTCTAGGAGTTCGAACTAGAGCCTCATACAGAAACCTTAGTCAAATCTCCTTGATTTCTAAAATTGAACCCAAAACTATTGACCAAGCTCTTGTTGATCCCGATTGGATTATTGCAATGCAAGAAGAGCTGGCTCAATTTACTAGGAACGAAGTATGGGAATTAGTACCACCACCTAAAGATAAAATAATCATTGGAACAAGGTGGGTGTTTAGAAATAAACTTGATGATAAAGGTGAAGTAGTTAGAAATAAAGCTAGACTAGTCGCTAAAGGGTTTAGTCAAGTCGAAGGTTTAGATTACGACGAGACCTATGCCCCAGTAGCTAGATTAGAGTCCATTAGAATGCTATTAGCGTATGCTGCACATCGAGGATTTAAGTTGTTTCAAATGGATGTGAAATCAGCATTCTTGAATGGATACATTAAAGAAGAGGTTTATGTTAGTCAACCCCCCGGTTTCGAAAGTTTAGATAGACCCGACCATGTCCTTAGGTTAAAGAAAGCCCTCTATGGACTTAAACAAGCTCCTCGAGCTTGGTATGAGAGACATTCGATGTATCTTAAGTCCAAAGGATTTAACCAAGGTGTAGTTGACCCAACCCTTTTTGTAAAAATCTTAGGTAAAGACATATTCATAGCCCAAATCTACGTAGATGATATTATTTTCGGAACCACCAACTCGATTCTACTAAATGAGTTCATTTCACTTATGGAAAGTGAATTTGAAATGAATTTAGTAGGCGAGTTAAGTTTCTTCTTAGGTCTACAAATTAAACAAACTAAAGATGGAATATGTTGGGTTTCCGGCACTGCGGCGAGTGTGTGTTCGAACATGTTTCGTAAACATGTGCACAATAGAAGAAATAAAAATAATAAATCTAATTTATTACAATACACACACCACATGCATGCATAGTACAACATGTGTAGACATAATCGTAGTTTCAAATTTTGCAATAAAAAAAATTTATTCTACATATACCTTACGTATCACTTGTAGCGGGAAAGGCATCAACCGGAGCGATCCTCGCTAGAATCGCCTCTATCCGTATCTACGCCGAGTATCTTCGGGATGACTTCACAAAGTCACGAGCCTCATCTTCATACGAGTCACTAGCCTCGTGTCGAAGATGATGTGATCGAGAGAAGATCACAATCTGAATCAAAATTCGGATTCAAAACGAGTCCTCAAAAACTCGCTTCTCCGGAGAGGTATTCGCCAACCGTTTGAGGAATCCTTCGTCCTCCACCTCTGAGGATTATCGGAGATCGAATCCTCGGCAAAGTAGCTGATGTCAGAGCTCCAAACGTCGTCCAAACGACGCTCTTACATGAAATAAACAAGCTGTCCAGAAAACTGGACAACTTTGGTGGAGGATTAGCGTCGGCCAAATAAGGAAGCTAGATGCTCACATTGTTTTCGGAGCCAAGGAAGATCACCGGAGGGTCGCCGGAGGATCGCCGGGTGAAGCTTGGATGCCGGCAAGGATCTTGGACGGTGGCACAAGGGTGGGCAGCGGCTAGGGTATGGGCGCTGACCACAAGAAGAGAAAAGGGAGGGGGGGGGCAACTTGGATTAGGGCTCTCAATAAACCCTTGAGCCCTATTTTATAGAGAAACAATTCTCCTAATGGTTATTGGTTCATAACCAAAACCCGTTAACCCGCTCCATTAATTTAAGTTAAAATAAACCAAACCGATTTGGTCTATTTTAAGTTAAAACGAACCGAACCAACTTTGGTTCATTCGTTTAAAACAAACCAAACCCCTTTGGTTTATTCTCCACCATTGGATTAGAACCAAACTAATTTGGTTCATCCATCATGTCTTCATAAGACATGGCCCATCCATGCTTCCATTGCATCTGAAATGATTTCATGCTCGCTCCTTGTTTGGTCCAACCAAACCTAGTTTCTCTCGGTCTGAGAATCTCATTCTCAAGCTCGTTTTAAATCCTTCGGATTACGCTCGTTGTGCATGTGACCAAATAGATTCTCGATTTATGTTGGTCATCTATAATTAACCATTAATTATAGAATGATCATGAGTGGCACCTAGTAGTACATCATGATCCCCAATTAACCGAAAAGATCAACGGTTGATCCAGAACTATTTTTGAAACCCTTCAGCAGCTCCAATGAATCGTGCCCCATTCCCTTCACTCATCTTATACCCACTCGGTTCAGGACATGGTCTATTGTGTCAGTCCCCACTAGGTTGACTATGTCACACCTAGCCCAAGTATCATTTCCTTGTCCTACGGATTCTAGTTACTGCACATGTATCCAAGAGTACCTTACTCTAAACATGTAATGTTTTGGCCAAAGACTTTAGTAACAATTCGATGAGAGGCCATGGGTATACATCTCCTCGCAAGGAGTGGTGAATCCTTTATAGGCTATTCAAACACCTTCGATCACTTCGACTTATACCCAATCATCCCGGGTCCACATCTCCTTGGAGATGCTTGCTTAAGATGTCAAAGCATAAGTCTTCATGACAAAGATGACTTGAATACCGCAAGTCAAAGGAACATCTCACTTAAGCTGCAGTAAGAACTTCATTGACATATTTATATATGCAGAGAACCATATGAAGTCTTACGGTTGGTCACTCCAATGAACTAGTTACCATAACTAGCATCCACGATTAACTCCGGACATCACAATGTCTCCAGCCAGTGAGAATCAACTGCTTAGATACACCAAGGAGTATACCTCATGCTAGTCTCGACAGATTTGATGGTGTCCGAATCCATCAATTCATCGACTAGGGATAATTTCGATACATCACAATTACACATGTAGAGATACTCACTAATTGTGATCAAATCACAAATTTTCTCATGCTGTGAATCGTATCGTGGACATTCAGTAAATGAGTTTAAGATTGAATCAAATACATGAGAACATGTATACTCAAATAGTGAATCTTCATTTATCATATAAATGGTTCTAACATAAGGCGATTGCTTTAGGACATCTCTCACATATTACTAACAAACTCCCACTTTGCCTAATGCCAATCGCTATGGTATTCAATACCATAGGCTCTAACATGACCCTCAAACTTACTTTGAGGTAATGTCTTAGTCAAAGGATCCGCTAAGTTCCTTTCAGTGGAGATTTTCTCGATTTGTATTTTCTTCCTACTAATGATCTCTTTGATCAGATGATAGCGGCGAAGCACATGTTTGGATCGTTGATGAGACCTTGGCTCTTTCGCCTATGCAATTTCTCCATTGTTGTTGCAGTAGACCGGTATTGCTTCAACAATGGCTGGAACCACACCAAGTTCATAAATGAACTTCTTGATCCAAACCGCTTCCTTTGCTGCTTCCGAAGCTGCAATGTATTCTGCCTCAGTGGTAGAATCCGCTACAGTGTTTTGTTTGGAGCTTTTCTAACTCACTGCACCCCCATTCAAGGTGAACACGTATCCAGAATGAGACCTATAATCATCCTTGTCTGTCTGGAAACTGACATCCGTATACCCGCGTATCACTATGTCCCCTTCTCCATATATTAGGAACACATCCTTAGTTCTTCTCAAGTACTTAAAGATTGTCTTAATAGCCGCCCAATGATTCATTCCTAGATCAGACTGGTATCTACTTGTGACACTCAGAGTATACGATACATCGGGCCTCGTACATAACATAGCATACATGATAGATCCTATTGAGGATGCATAGGGAATCTTACTCATGCAAATCCTCTCGTCTACTGTGCGCAGACACATAGACTTTGAAAGGTGTATCCCATGCCTGATGGGTAGGAAACCTTTCTTGGATTCCGACATGCTAAACCTCTTTAGCACTCGGTCTATATATGTAGACTGTGAAAGACCAAGCAACCGTTTCGATCTATCTCTATAGATATTAATCCCGAGGATGTAGGTTGCTTCTCCTAGGTCTTTCATGGAGAATATCTTGGACAACCAAATCTTAACTGACTGTAAGACTGAAACATCGTTTCCTATGAGTAATATGTCATCGACATACAATACTAGGAACACGACTGCACTCCCTCTAACCTCCTTGTACACACAAGGTTCATCTAGATTTTGTGAAAAATCAAACCTTTTGATTGTCTCATCAAAACGGATATTCCAGCTCTTGGATGCTTGCTTCAATCCATATATGGGCTGTCGCAATTTGCATATCTTGGTTTTATCAACCGATGTGAAACCCTCAGGTTGTATCATATACACGTCATCGAGTAGGTTTCCATTAAGGAAAGCTGTTTTCACATCCATCTGCCATATCTCATAATCATAATGAGCCGCTATGGCCAGGAGCATCCGAATGGATTTAAGCATAGCAACAGGCGAATAGGTTTCGTCATAATCAACACCTTGTTTTTGACGATATCATTTCGCCACCAATCTAGCCTTATAGGTAATCACATTACCATCCATGTCGGTTTTCTTCTTGAAAACCCACTTGCACCCTATAGGCTTTATGCCTTCAGGTGGGTCAACCAAGTTCCAAACTTGGTTTTCATACATGGAATCAATTTCCGACTTCATGGCTTTAAGCCACCTATCCCATTCTGAACTTGTCAGAACTTTTTCATAACTGGTAGGCTTCTCATCATCAATGAGTAACACGTCATTCGATTCACTTATGAGAAATCCATATCTCTCAAGAATATTGCGTGTTCTACCAGATCTACGAAGATGTGGTGTTTCAATAGGTCCAACCGATTGCTCATCACTATGAGTTATCGACTGTTGTGCTTCACCATGTATCTCATCAATGTCTATTTGAGTCTCTCGAGCCTTCTCAAGCTCGACGACACTCCCACTGTTTTCTTGCAAGAGAAACTCTTTCTCTAGAAACACATCATGCCTTGAAACAAACACCTTTTGTTCCATAAGATGATAGAATTGGTAACCCCTTGTTTCCTCAGGGTATCCAATAAATAGACATTTATCAGACTTAGCATCTAATTTGTTTGATACAGTCCGCTTCACATAAGCAGGACAACCCCATATCTTCAAGTAAGATACATGAGGTTTCTTACTATTCCATATCTCATATGGAGTAGTGGAGACTATCTTGGTTGGCATTCTGTTTAACAAGTAAACAGTTGTCTGAAGTGCATAGCCCCAAAAGGACTTGAGAAGATTCGCATGATTCATCATTGACCTGACCATGTCCAACAAGGTCCGGTTACGCCTCTCAGATACACCATTATATTGTAGTGTATATGGCGGAGTCCATTGAGACAATATACTATTGTCTCTTAGATAATCTAGAAACTCTTGACTTAAGTATTCACCACCTCGATCCGATCGAAGTATTTTAATACTCTTGTCATGTTGTTTCTCTACTTCATTTCTGAATTCTTTGAACCTTTCAAAGGATTCAGACATGTGTTTCATCAAGAACACATACCCAAATCGTGAGTGATCATTGGTGAAGGTAATGAAGTACCTATAGCCTCCTAAAGCTTGAGTTGACATAGGTCCACATACATCAGTATGTATTAGACCTAGCAACTCTCTCACTCATTCACCTTTACCTGTAAAAGGTAACTTAGTCATCTTGCCTTTTAAGCATGATTCGCATGTATCGTATGAATCCAATTCAAACGATTCCAGAATTCCACATCGATGTAATTCGGACATGCATTTCTTGCTTGTATGGCCAAGACGACAATGCCACATGTAGGAGTCTAATTGATTATCTTTTCATGCACACTTGTTGCTCGCTTCGATATTGAAAATGTCACTGGATACGTCCAACGTATAAATACCATTACTCAAAGTTCCAGTTCCATAAAGTATGCCAATCAAAGTTATATAACAACAATTGTTACTAAACGTCAAATGGTAACCATTTCTATTTAAGCAGGAAATAGAAACAATGTTCTTTATTAGAGAAGGAACACAATAACAATTGTTCAATTCTAAGACTAGTCCACTAGGGAGCTTCAGCAAATAAGTTTCGATGGCGACCGCGGCAACCTTTGCTCCATTGCCAACTCACAAATTTGACTCCCCTCTGACGAGTCTTCTTCTATTCCTTAGCCCCTGTATGTCATTACATATATGTGAGCCACACCCAGTATCCAATACCCAAGTGTCTAGGGAAATAGAATGACAATCAATAACGAAGATACCTGAAGAGGATGGGGCATCGGATGCCTTCTTCTTCTTCACGGACTCAAGATAAATCTTGCAGTTTCTTCGCCAGTGGCCTTCCTTGCCACAATGATGGCAAATGCCCTTTTGTGCTGGTTCTGCCTTCTAAGCCTTCTTGTTCTTCCCTTTCTTCTGTTCCTTTGCCTTCCTCTTAGAACCTTTCTTTGAGAAATCAACTAACAGAACCACCTTCTCCTCATGCTTCATAGAAGGCTCCACAGTCTTCAACATATTGAGGAGCTCAGGAATAGTGGATTCTAATTTGTTCATTCGATAGTTCATCACAAATTGTGAGAAACTCTTGGGAAAACAATGTAGAATTAAGTCAATACTTAATTCATGATCCATCACAAACCCGAGGGTGGCCAGCCGCTCGATGTACCCATTCATCTTTAGCACAAACTGCACTACAGATGAACCTTCTTGCATCTTAGAGGTGAAGAGGATCCTGGAGACTTCGTACCTTTCGGATATCGCTTGCTCATCAAACAACTCATGAAGATGGAAGACTATGATATTAGCATCCATATGCTCATGCTGCTTTTGCAGCTCAGGTACCATCGCAGCTAGCATGATGCAACTCGCCAGTTCAGAATCTACCACATGTTTCTGATAGGCCAACAATTGGTCTGGAATTGCATCGTCCCTAGGACGGTTGGGAAGAGGCTCTTCAAGGACATACGCTAGCTTTTTCGCCTTGAGAACAATTCTCAAGTTTCTAAGCCAGTCCAAGAAGTTAGGCCCAGTCAATTTGTTTGAATCCAAAATAGTGTGCAAATTCAAAGACGTCATGATCAATTGATTAACTTAGAAATACAAAACAAGCATATATGAGAAAATAATTTTAAAATGCATCAACATACATTTATAAATCCCATTTATTTTTCGAATTTCAAAAACCCCAAAATCACTTCGGGAGATCGTAGGTCCATCTCCGAATGGGCTGATATCCAACATAGATATGAACAACCTTGGAGAGAGTCCAACAAGCCATTCATAACTACGATGGTAGGTATCAAATATACCGATTGCATATCACATATATGCAACTATCATAATGTGCTATTAACTTATTGAATGTTCACACATACATTAGGTTGTTAACTCATTAACAAGTATGCATCATTTGCATAGCACCCAACTTCACCTCCCTTCACATCGACCTTGGAGAGAGTCCAACAAGCCGATGCTCCAGGTTAAAGCCAACCCATTAATCGAGAAATAATTTTAATATGGTTAGAGTGCATTCAACCAATTAGCCCGACTTGGAGAGAGTCCAACAACCAAAGAGCCCGGCTTGGAGAGAGTCCAACAACCCAAACAAGAAATGGAACTCTGGTTCTAAACATATTAATGGAAGGTGTAAGCTTTAATATTGAGTAAGGGTTTTTATGTCTCATCCTCTTTGCATGCAAATAACTATTATCTATATGACATGACATACATGACATACATCTACATGTCACGACACGCATGACATAATGATATGCATCTAATGCAATTACATGGCATACAATTATGACATGTACAAAATTTCCTTATATGTCATAACTATTTATGGAAATAAAATATGTTTGAGATTTGATTCTCCAAATCAAATCATGATTAAATTAGGAAACAAATTTCCAAATCTAATCACATATTTTATTTGTGGAAAGTGTTGATTAAGGAAAGTCAATTTAAGAAACAAATTTCCTAAATCATCAAAACTACTTATGGAAATAAAATATTTTAAGATTTGATTTTCCAAATCAAATCATGATTAAATTAGGAAATAAATTTCCAAATATAATCAAATATTTTATTTATGAAAAATATCTATTTCCATAAATACTTCTAACTTTCCAAAAGTAAAAGATTTCCATAAATACTTCTAGACTTTCCAAAATTAAAAAATTTCCATAAATACTTCTAACTTTCCAAAAGTAGAAAATTTTCATAAATACCATTACGACTATCACAAAATAATTTTTCGATTATGTCGAAACACAACCTGGGCTCTGATACCACTGTTGGGTTTCCGACACCGCGGCGAGTGTGTGTTCGAACATGTTTCGTAAACATATGCACAACAGAAGAAATAAAAATAATAAATCTAATTTATTACAACACACACACCACACGCATGCATAGTACAATATGTGTAGACATAATCATAGTTTCAAATTTTGCAATAAAAGAAAATTTATTCTACATATACCTTACGTATCACTTGTAGCGGGAAAGACATCAACCGGAGCGATCCTCGCTAGAATCGCCTCTATCCGTATCCACGCCGAGTATCTTCGGGATGACTTCACAAAGTCACGAGCCTCGTCTTCGTACGAGTCACTAGCCTCGTGTCGAAGACGATGTGATCGAGAGAAGATCACAATCCGAATCAAAATTCGGATTCAAAATGAGTCCTCAAAAACTCGCTTCTCCGGAGAGGTATTCGCCAACCGTTTGATGAATCCTTCATCCTCCACCTATGAGGATTACCGGAGATCGAATCCCTGGCAAAGTAGCCGGTGTCGGAGCTCCAAACGTTGTCCAAATGACGCTCCGACACAAAATTAACAAGCTGTCCAGAAAACTGGACAGCTGTGGTGGAGGATTAGCGCCGGCTAAATAAGGAAGCTAGATGCTCACCTTGTCGCTGGAGCTAAGGAAGATCACCGGAGGGTCACCGGCTAAAGCTTGGACGCCGGAAAGGATCTTGGACGGCGGCACAAGGGTGGGCGCACGGCTAGGGTATGGGCGCCAACCACAAGAGGAGAAAAGGGAGGGGGCGACAACTTGGATTAGGGCTCTCATTAAACCCTTGAGCCATATTTTATAGAGAATAAATTCTCCTAATGGTTATTGGTTCATAACCAAAACCCGTTAATCCACTCCATTAATTTAAGTTAAAATAAACCAAACCGATTTGGTCTATTTTAATTTAAAACGAACCGAACCAACTTTGGTTCATTTGTTTAAAACAAACCAAACCCCTTTGGTTTATTCTCCACCATTGGATTAGAATGAAACCAATTTGGTTCATCCATAATGTCTTCATAAGACACGGCCCATCCACGCTTCCATTGTGCCTGAAACGATTTCATGCTCGCTCCTTGTTTGGTCCAACCAAACCTAGTTTCTCTCAGTCTGAGAATCTCATTCTCAAGTTCGTTTTAAATCCTTCGGATTATGCTCATTGTGCGTGTGACCAAATAGGTTCTCGATTTATGTTGGCCGTCTATAATTAACCATTAATTATAGAATGATCATGAGTGACACCTAGTAGTACATCATGATCCCCAATTAACCGAAAAGATCAACGGTTGATCCAGAACTATTTCTGAAACCCTTCAACAGCTCCAATGAATCGTGCCCCATTCCCTTCACTCATCTTATACCCACTCGGTTCAGGACATGGTCTATTGTGTCAGTCCCCACTAGGTTGACTATGTCACACCTAGCCCAAGTATCATTTCCTTGTCCTACAGATTCTAGTTACTGCACATGTATCCAAGAGTACCTTACTCTAAACATGTAATGTTTTGGCCATAGACTTTAGTAACAATTCGACGAGAGGCCATGGGTATACATCTCCTCGCAAGGAGTGGTGAATCCTTTATAGGCTATTCAAACACCTTCGATCACTTCGACTTATACCCAATCATCCCGGGTCCACATCTCCTTGGAGATGCTTGCTTAATATGTCAAAGCATAAGTCTTCATGACAAAGATGACTTGAATACCGCAAGTCAAAGGAACATCTCACTTAAGCTGCAGTAAGAACTTCATTGACATATCTATATATGCAGAGAACCATATGAAGTCTTACGGTTGGTCACTCCAATGAACTAGTTACCATAACTAGCATCCACGATTAACTTCGGACATCACAATGTCTCCAGCCAGTGAGAATCAACTGCTTGGATACACCAAGGAGTATACCTCGTGCTAGTCTCGACAGATTTGATGGTGTCCGAATCCATCAATTCATCGACTAGGGATAATTTCGATACATCACAATTACACATGTAGAGATACTCACTAGTTGTGATCCAATCACAAATTCTCTCATGTTGTGAATCATATCGTGGACATTCAGTAAATGAGTTTAAGATCTAATCAAATACATGATAACATGTATACTCAAATAGTGAATCTTCATTTATCATATAAATGGTTCTAAAATAAGGTGATTGCCTTAGGACATCTCTCACATATTACTAACAGAATATACCTACATCAACGCAAATATACTAGGGAATTAATTAAACGCTTTGGAATGAAAGATGCTAAAATTATTAATACTCCAATTGCAATGAATGTAAAGATAGAAGAAGATGTAATCGTAAATTCAATTGATTTAAAATACTATAGGAGCGTAATAGGGAGTCTCCTTTACTTAACTGCAAGCCGACCTGATATCTTATTTGCAGTAAGTATGTGCGTAAGGTTCCAAACCTGTGCCAAGGAGTCTCACCTAACTCTAGTCAAGCGTATCCTTAGATATCTAAAGGGTACACTTAATGTCGGTATTTGGTACCCTAGATCTACCGAGTTCGAACTAACCGACTACTCCGATTCGGACTATGCCAGTAGTAAGCTCGATAGAAAGAGTACGAGTGGTTGTTGTCAACTTCTCGGCTCGAGTCTAGTAAGTTGGTGTAGTAGGAAGCAACACTGTGTTGCCTTATCTACCACCGAAGCCGAATACATCGCGATGGGTGAGTGTGTCACTCAGCTTCTTTGGATGAAGCACACTCTCCGCGACTTTAAGTTAGACTTTACAAATACTAAACTTCACGTAGATAACATTAGCTTAATTAACCTAACTAAGAATCCGATATGTCATTCTAGAACCAAACATATAGAGTTCAAACATCATTTCATTCGAGAACATGTGGCCAACGGAGCCATACAACTCGAATACGTCGAATCGAAGTCCAACTTGGCAGACTTATTTACTAAACCCCTACCCGAAGTCGAATTTAGTCTATTAAGATGAAAATTGAGCATGTGCGTAATAGAATAGGAACTTAAAAATTATATTTTCTTACTACTATTTCTTACTTTTCATTTTCATGGAACTAGCATAGGACATACCTTAGATATCATGCACCTATAGATTTAAGGAGCCAATACATCTCACAACACATAGGACTAATGTGTTTGTGTACTTAGCCACGTAGATGGGCGTGAGATGTTAGGACCTTACTCCTGGTTCCAGATGTAGAGCTAGTGCATCGCCATGAACCACAGAGTATAATCATACATATTAACCGACTCTGACCAGGACTGGTTGATCTTTCATATCAATCAAACTAAATATGAGTCGAACATTTTATAGATGAGCTTATTTTCAGTATATTATTTTCAAAATAATGTGGAACATGCTTGGACTTTAAATTTAATATTTTTTTCCACACACCCTTATTCTTTTCGATATATGGCAAAAGGGGGAGAAAAAGGCCAAAGTTAAGGGGTCAAAATTTTAATTTTTGATAACTAACCTCTTACTTCATATTTATTTACATGACCAAAAGTTAACTTTAAGTTTTGAAAACTTAACTTTTTAACAAAAAGAAGTAAAGGCCAAGTTAAGAGAAATCTTAACTCAAACTTATTTTTAAACACTATGACGTTAATGTTTTACTTAAAGGGGGAGAAAGGGCCAAGTTAAGAAGACCTCTTAACTTAAACGTTTTACTAAGGCCAACTTTAAGCAATGTTAATTACTTAAACTCTTCCTAGATAGCAACCCTCAAGGAGGAGTATTAAGGTCTTCTTTCAGGACTCACCCTCGGTCAAGGGGGAGTACTTGAAGAAAACCCTTACTACTCCTACTAATCTTTATTATTATTATTTGTTTCTCATGCACATTATTATTCATGCATGCTATTTTCTTAACTTTGTATGTGGGTTTGCCATAAATCAAAAAGGGGGAGATTGTTGGTGCAGTAGACACCTAAGTCGAACCTGAGTTTTGATTATAGAAAACGATACAAAGTTAAGCTCATGTCGTTATCTCACGAGCTGAATCGAGTGTGCAGAAAATTGCTATAGCTGAAGCTAAAGGCTAGCGACACCCGGAGGAAGCCGCGGTGGTCGGGCGACACTCGAGTGACTTTGTAGGGAGCCGAAGGAATCGAGTGGAAGGCCGGAAGCGAAAGCGACATAGTAAGTATCGAGGTAAGCTCGTGTGTGTGCGAGTGTAAGTGAGGTCGTATCCTCTTTACAGGGATAGACTTTAGCGTAGATCCGACCCAAGACATCCCATCGGTGGTCTAGGTCGAGATCGGACAGTCGGAGGCCATCGAAATAATGTTATTGTTCAGCTAACTTGTCATTTCAGCTAGCATCAGTCGACTGCTAGCTTGGAGGACTCGACTGCCATCCATCAGTCGACTGTATGCGGTCAGCATTAGACTGATGCTGCCATCAGTCGACTGATGATGGCCATCAGTTGACTGGTGGTCAAGGATCAGCCTCAAGGAGTCAAGCCTTATCACCATTTTTCAAGGAGCCATATGCCTAATTTCCATTGGTTGAAGGTCCTCTCGAAAAGGGGCTCAAAGGCTATAAAAGGAGGGCCTCTCCTAGGGTTTCATCATCAATTCTAAGCTTCCAAAAGCCTCCGCCAAGCTACAACTTTCCGACAATGAAGTGCTTCTTCTCCAACGTCTAGGTTTTAATTGCTTTCATTTTGTTACGTCAGCTTAAGTTTTTATTTCAGTTCATTACTGTACTTTTTCGGAGCTTTTATCGTAACGAGGAGAGGAGGAGTGTCCCTCTACCTCAAGCTTTGTGTTTTATTTGTATCGATCAACTCCTACCTCTAACGAGGAGTTCCTTAGTGTTTTTGCCCTCCGTACGTGGTCAAGGACCACTAGGTCCTTGGAGTAGTAGCCGAAGGCTACGAACCAAGTAAAAAACATTTGTCTCCTTTTATTTATCGCTTATCTTTCCACTGCAATTCATCGTCTACTCGGGTTTTAACGAATGAATGAAAAGAAAAGAAAAGAAAGGTTTTATCGCTATTCACCCCCCCTCTAGCGATCTGCTTCGATCCAACAATAACGTCTAAGAGGAGGATAGGACATACGATAGAAGACCTTGAGGTAAACAAGAGGTATAATTCTTGTTTTGCTTTCCTTTTGTTTCTTTGTATATTGTATGTGGCTAATTTACTTGGACCCCGAATACAAACATAAAAACTGGCGATCCGTACATCGTCTATTCCACGACTAATCGTAGAATAGAGGTTGGTTGCTTGAATAACAAGTTTATTCAAGTGACCACTCTAATCAAATAGCACGACGATGGAACGGTTGCTTGGGTAATCCATCTTTGTCAAGGATAATTTTTTTTTATCCGGGGACGTAGACGGGATTGCCATGAACAAGCGACCGAGTTGAAGTGGGAAGCGAAGTTTCCTACCTTCAAGTGGTATCAGAGCCATGGTTTCTGATTTTGTATGTTTAGGATTCGGTTACTTTTATGCACTTTTCATATATTATATGTGCCGGATAATAGTAGGATGTGCGTAGGTTAACTTTTTGGTTGCAGGCATAGGATCCAACTATTATGGCCATATGTGTGTATGTGATTGTATATGTGTAATTGTATATTATTTGAATCATCAGGGTTGATGAGGCTAGTATTTAATTTTTGTAATTAAGTATGACATTGTTTAGCCACTCATTTATTTCAATTTACTTTTGATCTAGATTTTATGTACACTCCTTCGTGGAGAATAGGATCGATGGATGTAAATTAAAATAGTTATTCTCGGCTCGGATCTCCAGATGGCTTGTACATGGCGTAGGGAGGAGCGGAGGAGATGACGATACGACGGGAGGCATATTGGAGACAAAAGCCATAATAGTTGGAAAATATTAAGTTTTCATATTTATTGCTTCTTGTTTGATATGCATGTCGTAGGCTAGGAAAATTCTTCAATTTTAAATTACTAAGTGGGAGAGGGATATTTTTATAAATTCCCATGACCTCCATTACGATTTGACATGTGATGCAAACAAACTTGCGCGTCGGTTCTGAGTGCCTTCCTCCCCATCGGATGAGTTTGTTTGCGGATCACAGGGTCGAATATGGTTATAGGAAATTATTAAGGAGCGTGTGTACTTCCCCATCGGAAGACACATAACCCAAGATAATTACCTTAGTACCAAGTAATGGTGAACACTTAGATGCAAATAAGAGTATCCTCCCCATCGGAGTCACTGCTTTTATTTGTAGGGCTGAAGAGGAATCAACTATTAATTTTATTTGTCAAAAAGTTAGGTTGAAAAGATAGTAAAATTAATGGGTAAAACCTCCTCTTACAAATATAGAATTCGTATACGTCCACACTATCATGACATACGATATTCTCGGTGTTTTAAGGTGTTGGTTGATTTTAAAATTTTATTATTTGAGGAATCAATAATTTTTTGAAATATAATGTTTTGATCTATGTGATTCTTAGGTTTTTCAAAATGACCTTTCAACCCGCTTGCTGTGATACTGAAAGAAAATAAACTTACTGGACCCAATTATGTTGATTGGAAGAGGAATCTTGATATTGTCTTGACTGCTGAGGAGTACAAATATGTACTCTTCGAAGAGTGTCCTCCTAAGCCTACGGATGATTCTGGGGAAAAGGAGAAGGAGAGTTATAAGAAGTGGATAAAGGCTGATGAGATGGCGCGGTGTTACATTTTGGCTTCTATGTCAAATGTATTGCAACATCAGCATCAAGCCATGCCCACTGCTTATGACATGATGCTGAATCTCAAAGAGCTTTTTGGACACCAGAATCGGGCTGCAAGGCAGGAAGCCATGAGGAACTTGATGACGACCACCATGATCGAGGGAACACCCATGAGGGATCATGTTCTCAAGATGATGGCTCATTTGAATGAGCTGTAAGTCCTCGGAGCTGAGATCGATGGGGAAACCCAGGTCGATATCATTCTCCAGTCTCTACCTAGGAGTTTTGAGCAGTTTCGCCTGAACTACAACATAAATAAGAGGTTGTATTCGTTGGCGGAGCTTCTGACAGAACTCCAGGCGGCAGAGGGGCTATTTCATTAGAGTGCTCAGGCGCAGGCCATGGTTGCTCAAAAAGTTTCTACTTCTATGTCAAAAGGCAAGAAGAAGAAGAAACAAGCTGGGAAAAAAGTGACGGGAGGACCTCAGGGAAGAGTGAAGAAGCCGAAAGGCAAGTGCTTCATGAAGGGTTTTGCTTATCGAGTCTGTGAGGGGAAACTTTGCTTCCCACTACACCTTGGTTGTTTGTTCATGGCGATCCCATCGATGTCCCAGGATTAAAAAATTTAATCCTAGACAAAAGGGATTGCTTAAACAACAAAGTCATCGTCGTGCTATTCGATTAGAGAGGTCACTTGAACAAACTCATTGTTCAAGCGACCAACCTCTATTCTACAAGTAGCCGTGGAATAGACGATGTCCGGATCGCCAGTTTTTGTGTTTATGTTCGGGATCCAAGTATTATTTAGCCACAAATAGAATTATATCATGCTTATAATCGGAAAAACAAATACAAGCAAGTAACAAAAGAGAATACAGAATAGATATACCTCTCGATCTTCTAATGTATGGCCTTCCTCCTTTCGGACGTCGTGTGGGCGACGATCTACCAAAAGTTGAAGCTCCTAGATCGCAAATCTTCCTTCCTTGCTCTTCCAAAGCAAGACGAAGAATAGAAACAAAGCTCTATTCCTTCTTTCAACCAACCAACAACTTCCAAGGAGGAAGCTTGCCGCTGGCCAAGAAGGAAGAGGAGATTGAGAGTGGCCGGCCAAAAGCTTTAAGGGAGGACCCTAAACCTTTGTTCCACCGGCCAAGGAGAAGGAGAGGACCTATTTTGGACGTCGGCCAAGGGCTAGAAGGAACTCCAAGGGCACCGGCAGATTGGGGAAGAAGAACAACACAAGGAAAAATTTCCTTATTAGGTGCCGCCCAAGCCCAAACCCTAGTTCCTATGCCTTGCCGCCAACTTCCAAAACCCTAGCTTCTCTTGAATTAATCTCCACGCCAACCCCTTGCCCTCGTTTTATAGAGTTAGGGATAAGCCTCCTTTTAATCTCCACCATTGGTTCTAGGGATTTAATCTCAACCGTCGGATCTAGAGATTTAATCTCAACCGTCGGATCTTAGAGATTTAATCTCTACCTTTGGATCTAGAGTTTTGTTTCTATCCATTGGATATAAGCTTCATGAGGTGTTAATAGGCTACATTAGGGACCATGAGGAGGAGTTGGATCTTGTCCACCCATGGATCAAGCCCACATAAAGTCCGATCCATTAATGATAATCCAATCCACTAAAGGATTATCATTGATCTACCTCACCAACCCCCATAAGTTAATATGGGCTCCATATATTATTTGTACATTTTCTCCCCGTATTTAAGATCTCGAATGTCCGTCGATTAATTAATTTATTGACCATTAATTAATCAACATCTAACTCCTTGAGTAGTACCACTCAACCTTTTCTACCATCATGCTGTACTAAGTCCACCTCCAAGTAGGTTTATATGATGAACCCATTGCCGAGCTCCTCAAGGGGGCATCATCATCCTAATATATAGGACACGGTTTCCTCCTATAATCAATGACACACCATATAAATAATATCATATCCCAACTTACCGAGCCTATCGATTTAATCTATAAATCTCGCCCATTGGTAAATCAAAGAGATGAATACTAAGTATATGTTCCCGTTATTATATCGGGATTAAGAGCATGTACAAAATAATATCTGAGGTCTGATTCGATTATGTAGTCAGCAATAAATTGAATCACCTCTAAGTCGGTCCTGCTCAATACACACAAAGTGCACTAGTGTGATTCTATGGTCAAGACAAACCAATACCAAATCACACTACAACCATTCCGATGGTTTGTCCAAAGCCATCTCGATTGTGAGCCTTTACTTATACTTTACAAGGAGCCGATAACATGATCTCCCGTGTGACACCACACACCATGTTATCTACAATGTAATGTATTAGACAATATTGCATAACCATAAAAATGCAAACAATGATCATGTGATTCTTATTTCAAAATAAAGATGTTCATACAAAAGATAGACTTTTCAGTATACATCCCCACAATCTCCCACTTATACTAAAAGACTATGCTGTCCTCAAACTGTCATACATCTGATCCCCATTCCCTCCACATGCCTATCAAAAGCTCTCGCCGAAAGGGCCTTAGTGAAAGGATCGGCCAGGTTATCCTTCGATGTAATCTTGGCCACAACAACTTCTCCTCTCTTTACGATTTCTCGTATCAGGTGGTACTTGCGCTCTATGTGCTTACTTGCCTTATGGGCTCGTGGTTCCTTCGAGTTTGCAACTGCACCACTATTATCACAATAAATTGTGATAGTTCTGGGCAAACCAGGAATCACATCCAAGTCCATCAGGAAGTTCCTGAGCCACATAGCTTCTTTGGCCACCTTAGAGGTGGAGTCCGCCACGCATTTCTGCTTGACACTCCTCCATACAATGGCTCCACCTCCCAAAGTAAACACAAAACCTGAGGTAGACTTACTATTATCCCTATCAGATTGGAAGTTGGAATCCGTGTAACCCATAGGGAGTAATTGGTCTGGCCAGTAAACCAGTATATAATCCCTAGTCCTTCTCAGGTACTTCAATATATGCTTTACCGTAGTCCAATGTCCCTGTCCTGGATTACTCTGATATCTGCTGACCATGCCCATGGCAAAGCAGATATCTGGTCTCATACATAGCATTGCATACATAAGGCTTCCTACTACCTAAGCATAAGGAACCGCTTTCATCTCCTCTATCTCCTCAGATGATCTAGGACATATCTCCTTAGATAAAGGAACTTCATGCCTGAAAGGTAGAAAACCCTTCTTGGAGTTCTGCATGCTAAAATAATCCATAATCGTGTCTATGTATGAAGCTTGGGATAAGCACAACATCCTTTTCCTGCGATCTCTTATAACCTTGATCCCAAGGATGTGTCCCACCTCTCCCAAGTCCTTCATATCAAACTGTTTGGACAACCATACCCTTATGTCCGATAACACCTTGATATTGTTGCCAATCAGCAAAATGTCATCTACGTATAGTACAAGAAATACAACTACGTTTCCGTCACATCTCTTGTATACACAAGACTCATCCGGACTTTGAATAAATCCATAAGACTGGATACCTCATCAAAGCGAATGTTCCAAGATCTCGAAGCTTGCTTCAATCCATAAATGGACTGATTAAGCTTACATACAAGATGCTCTTTGCCTTTAGCAATGAATCCCTCTGGTTGCTTCATATAGATGTTTTCCTCAATACTTCCATTAAGGAAAGCTGTCTTGACATCCATCTACCACACCTCATAATCCATATGAGCTGCTATGCATAAGAGAATCCGGATAGACTTAAGCATGACTACCGACAAAAAGGTCTCCTCATAATCGATACCCTCTTTTTGAGTATACCCCTTTGCAACAAGCCTCGCTTTGAAGGTCTCAACCTTCCCATCTATTCCTCTCTTTCTCTTGTAGATCCACTTGCATCCAATGGTTTTTACACCATCGGGTGGGTCTACTAGCTCCCAGACCTGATTTGAATCCATAGATTCAATCTCAGCATTCATTGCACTTTGCCAAGATGCTGTATCTTTATCTTGGATTACCTCGTCATATGTCCAGGGATCAGGTTCATGTTCGCCAGGGACCAAATCAGAAGATTCTCCCAAGAACATGAATCTATCAGGCTGTCTCACAACCCTCCCACTACGACGAGGTATCACCTGTGTATCCTCTGTGACACACGGTACAGTGACTTATGGTATATCCTCTTGTACCGGTGGTACTAAAGAAGTGACTTCCCCTTTTAATTCCTCCAGAACAATTTTACTCTTGGGCTTGTGGCTCATCACATAGTCTTCCTCTAGAAATCTGGCGTTCGTGCTAACGATCACCCTCTGATCTCTAGGACTATAAAATAAACCACCCATCGTTCCTCTAGGATAGCCAACGAACATGCATACTTCTGTACGAGGTTCCAACTTACTAGCATCTGCCTTCAGCACATGTGCTGGACTCCCCCATATCCGAATATGTCTTAGACTAGGCTTTCGCCCAGTCCACAACTCTGTGAGAGTAGAAGGCACTGATTTAAATGGAACCAAGTTCAGAATGTACACCGCCGTATCTAGAGCATATCCCCAGAACAAATCTGGCAACTCAGAATAACTCATCATCGATCTAACCATCTCCATAAGAGTCCTATTCTTTCTCTCTACTACACCGTTCTGCTGGGGTGTGCCAGGTGCAGTCAATTGGGATTGAATCCCAGCCTATGATAAGTAGTTCCTAAACTCTCCCAAGAGGTACTCACCACCACGATCAGATCGTAGTGTCTTGATACTTTTACCTTGACGTTTCTCCACATCAGCCTTGAATTCTTTGAACCTATCAAAGCATTCAGACTTGTGGCGCATCAAATAATTGTATCCATATCTTAAATAATCGTTTATAAAAGAGACAAAATATTCAAAACCACCTCTATCCTGGATAGACATAGGACCACACAAATCAGAATGAACCAATTCTAACACATCTTTGGCTCTATACCCCTTGGCCTTAAAAGGCCTCTTGGTCATCTTACCCTCCAAGCAAGATTCGCAGGTTGGGAGATCCTCCACCACTAATGAACCCAAAGGTCCATAAGCTATCAACCTTTGAATTCTGCTTAGGTTAATATGACCAAGCCTAAGATGCCAAAGATATGTTTGGTTCATCTTCGAAGGTTCTTTTCTCTTATTGGAATTAGAAGATGAGTTATTAATTTCAATATGCATCATGGGAGCTTTTGGTTCAAGTGTGTACAAATGTCCTACTAATGCACCCGAACAGATAATGCCCCTATTCCTTTATATAACAACTCTGTCATTAAAAGAAATAGAATATCCATCCATAAACAATTTAGAAACCGAAATCAAATTCTTTCTAAATAAAGGTACATAAAGGCAATTTTTCAGAACCAAAAGTTTATTTTTCTCAAAAGATAAATGAACATCTCCCACTGCAATAGCCGCCACCTTCGTGGCATCGCCCAAGTACACGGTAATCTCCCCCTCAGCCAGTCGTCTGGTTTTTTGGAACCCCTGCAAAGTATTGTAGACATGATCAGTGGCTCCCATATCTACACACCAGGTGCCGGTAGATAACACCGCTAAATATGTTTCAGCGACTAGACCAAAAGATATACCTTTGTTCTTGCGGTTGGGGCAGTCCTTCTTCCAGTGTCCAGTATGCTTACAAGTGAAGCACTTGCCTTTCGGCTTCTTCACTCCTCCCTAAGTACCTCCCGCCGCCTTTGCCCCTGTTTGTTTCTTCTTCTTCTTGCCTTTCGGCTTAGAAGTAGAAACCTTTTGGGTCACCATGGCATGTGCCTGAGCACTCTGACGAAATAGCCCTTCTGCCGCTTAGAGTTCTGTCAGAAGCTCCGCCAACGAATATAACCTTTTGTTCATGTTGTAGTTCAGACGAAACTGCTCAAAACTCCTAGGTAGAGACTGGAGTATGATATCGACTTGGGTTTCCCCATCGATCTCAGCTCCAAGGACCTCCAGCTCATTCAAATGAGCCATCATCTTGAGAACATGATCTCTTACAGGTGTTCCCTCGATCATAGTGGTCATCATCAAGTTTCTCATGGCTTCTTACCTCGCAGCCTGATTCTGGTGTTCGAAAAGCTCTTTGAGATTGAGCATCATATCATAAGCTGTGGGCATGGCTTGATGCTGATGTTGTAGTACATTTGACATAGATGCCAAAATGTAACACCGTGCCATCTCATCGGCCTTTACCCACTTATAACTCTCTCTCTCCTTTTCCCTAGAATCTTCTGCAGGCTTAGGAGGGCACTCTTCGAGGAGTACATATTTGTATTCCTCAGCAGTCAAGACAATGTCAAGATTCCTCTTCCAATCAACATAGTTGGGTCCAGTAAGTTTGTTCTCTTTCAGTATCACAGCAAGTGGGTTGAAAGTCATTTTGAAAGAAAACCTAAGAATCACATAAATCAAAACATTAGATTTCAAAAAATTATTGATTCCTCAAACAATAAAATTTTAAAATCAACCAACACCTCAAAACACCGAGAATATCGTATGCCACGATAGTGTGGACGTATATGAATTCTACATTTGTAAGAGGAGGTTTTACCCATTAATTTTACTATCTTATCAACCTAACTTTTTGACAAGTAATATTAATAGTTGGTTCCTCTTTGGCCCTACAAATAAAAGCAGTGATTCCGATGGGGAGGATACTTATATTTGTATCTAAGTGTTTACCATTACTCGGTACCAAGGTAATTATCTCGGGTTATGTGCCTTCCGATGGGGAAGTACACACGCTCCTTGATAATTCCCTATAACCATATTTGACCTTGTGATCTGCAAACAAACTCATCCGATGGGGAGGAAGGCACTCAGAGCCAATGCGCAAGTTTGTTTGCATCATTTGTCAAATCGTAATGGAGGCCGTGGGAATTAAAAAAATTCCCTCTCCCACTTAGTAATTTGAAATTGAGGAAATTTCCTAGCCTACGACATGCATATCAAACAAAAAGCAATAAATATGAAAAATAAATTATTTTCCAACTATTATGGCTTTTGTCTTCAATATGTCTCCCGTCACATTGTCATCTCGTCCGTTCCTTTTACGCCATGTACGAGCCATCCGGAGATCCGAGCCGAGACTAAAACCTATTTTAATTTACATCCATCGATCTTATACTCCGCAAGGGAGTGTACATGAAATCTAGATCGAAAGTAAAATAAAATAAAGAGTGGCTAAACAATGTCGTATCTAATTTACAAAAAATCAAATACTAGCCTCGTCAACCCCGAGGATTCAACAAAATAAATATTTACACACATACAATCACATACACACATATGACCATAATAGTTGGATCTTATGCCTGCAACCAAAGAGTTAACCTATGCATATCCTACTATTATCCGGCACATATAATATATGAAAAGTGTATAAAAATTAATCAAATCCTAAACACACAAAACCATAAACCTTGGCTCTGATACCAATTGAAAAGTTTTGCTTATCGAGTCCGTGAGGGGAAACTTCGCTTCCCACTACACCTTGGTTGTTTGTTCATGGAGATCCCATCGATGCCCCTAGATTAAAAAATTTAATCTTAGACAAAAGGGATTGCTCAAACAACCAAGTCATCGTCGTGCTATTCGTTTAGAGAGGTCACTTGAACAAACTCGTTGTTCAAGCGACCAACCTCTATTCTACGAGTAGCCGCGGAATAGACGATGTTCGGATCGCCGGTTTTTGTATTTATGTTCGGGATCCAAGTATTATTTAGCCACAAATAGAATTATATCATGCTTATAATCGGAAAAACAAATACAAGCAAGTAACAAAAGAGAATACAGAATAGATATACCTCTCGATCTTCTAATGTATGACCTTCCTCCTTTCGGACGTCATGTGGGCGACAATCTACCAAAAGTTGAAGCTCCTAGATTGTAAATCTTCCTTCCTTGCTCTTCCAAAGCAAGAGGAAGAATAGAAACAAAGCTCTATTCCTTCTTTCAACCAACCAAAAACTTCCAAGGAGGAAGCTTGCCGCCGGCCAAGAAGGAAGAGGAGATTGAGAGTGGCCAGCCAAAAGCTTCAAGGGGGGACCCTAAACCTTTGTTCCACCGGCAAAGGAGAAGGAGAGGACCTGTTTTGGATGCCGGCCAAGGGCTGGAAGGAACTCCAAGGGCGCCGACAGCTTGGGGAAGAAGAACAACACAAGGAAAAATTTCCTTATTTGGTGCCGCCCAAGCCCAAACCCTAGTTCCTATGCCTTGCCGCCAACTTCCAAAACCCTAGCTTCTCTTGAATTAATCTCCACGCCAACCCCTTGCCCTCCTTTTATAGAGTTAGGGATAAGCCTTTTTTAATCTCCATCATTGGTACTAGGGATTAAATCTCAACCCTCGGATCTAGAGATTTAATCTCAACCGTCGGATCTTAGAGATTTAATCTCTACCTTTGGATCTAGAGTTTTGTTTCTATCCATTGGATCTAAGCTTCATGAGGTGTTAATAGGCTACATTAGGGACCATGAGGAGGAGTTGGATCTTGGCCACCCATGGATCAAGCCCACATAAAGTCCGATCCATTAATGATAATCCAATCCACTAAAGGATTATCATTGATCTACCTCACCAACCCCCATAAGTTAATATGGGCTCCATATATTATTTGTACATTTTCTCCCCGTGTTTAAGATCTCGAATGTCTGTCGATTAATTAATTTATTGACCATTAATTAATCAACATCTAACTCTATGAGTAGTACCACTCAACCTTTTCATCATGCCGGACCAAGTCCACCTGCAGGGTTTACATGAACCTTATGAGCTCCTCAAGGGGACATCATCATCCTAATATATAGGACACGATTTCCTCCTATAATCAATGACACTCCATATAAATAATATCATCTCCCAACTTACCGAGCCTATTGATTTAATCTATAAATCTCACCCATTGGTAAATCAAAGAGATGAATACTAAGTATATGTGCCCGTTATTATATCGGGATTAAGAGCATGTACAAAATAATATCTGAGGTTCGATTCGATTATGTAGTCAGCAATAAATCGAATCACCTCTAAGTTGGTCTTGCTCAATACACACAAAGTGCGCTAGTGTGATTCTATGGTCAAGACAAACCAATACCAAATCACACTACAACCATTCCGATGGTTTGTCCAAAGCCATCTCGGTTGTGAGCCTTTACTTATACTTTACAAGGAGCCGATAACATGATCTCCCATGTGACACTACACACCATGTTATCTACAATGTAATGTATTAGACAATATTGCATAACCATAAAAATGCAAACAATGATCATGTGATTCTTATTTCAAAATAAAGATGTCCATACAAAAGATAGACTTTTCAGGTATACATCCCTACACTTCACTTGCAAGCAGACCAGACACTAGAAGGACTGCCCCAACCGAAAGCAGAACAAATGTATATCTTTTGGTCTAGTCGTTGAAACATGTTTAGCGGTGTTATCTATTGGCACATGGTGTGTAGATACGGGAGCCACTGATCATGTCTGCAATACTTTGCAGGGGTTCCAGGAAACCAGACGACTGGCTAAAGGGAAGATTACCATCTACTTGGGTGATGCTACGAAGGTAGCGGTTGTTGCAGTGGGAGATGTTTATTTGTCTTTTGAGAGGAATAAAGTTTTGGTTCTGAAAAATTACCTTTATGTACCTTTATTTAGAAAGAATTTGATTTCGATTTCTAAATTGTTTATGGATGGATATTCTATTTCTTTTAATGACAGAGTTATTATAAAAAGGAATAAGGAGATTATCTGTTCTGGTGCATTGATAGGAAATTTATATACACTCGAACCAAAAGCTCCCACGATACAAATAGAAGTAAATAACTCATCTTCTAATTCCAATAAGAGAAAAGAACCTTCGAAGATGAACCAAACATATCTTTGACGTCTAAGGCTAGGTCGTATTAACCTAAGAAGAATTCAAAGGTTGATAGCTGATAGACCTCTGGGTTCATTAGTGGTGGAAGATTTCTCAACCTGCAAATCTTGCTTGGAGGGGAAAATGACCAAGAGGCCTTTAAGGCCAAGGGTTATAGAGCCAAAGATGTGTTGGAATTGGTTCATTCTGATTTGTGTGGTCCTATGTCTATCCAAGCAAGAGGTGGCTTTGAATATTTCATCTCTTTTATAGATGATTATTCAAGGTATGAATACATTTACTTGATGCGCCGCAAGTCTGAATGCTTTGACAAGTTCAAAGAATTCAAGGCTGATGTGGATAAACATCAGGGTAAAAGTATTAAGACACTACGATCTGATCATGGTGGTGAGTACCTCTTGGGAGAGTTTAGAAATTACTTATCAGAGGCTGGGATTCAATCCCAATTGTCTGCACCTGGCACACCCTAGCAGGATGGTGTAGCAGAGGAGGATAGGGCATACGATAGAAGACCTTGAGGTAAACAAGAGGTATAATTCTTGTTTTACTTTGCTTTTGTTTCTTTGTATATTGTATGTATTGTATGTGGCTAATTTACTTGGACCCCGAATATAAACATAAAAATCGGCGATCCGTACATCGTCTATTCCGTGGCTAATCATAGAATAGAGGTTGGTTGCTTGAACAACAAGTTTGTTTAAGTGACCACTCTAATCGAATAGCACGATGATGGAACGATTGCTTGGGTAATCCATCTTTGTCAAGGATAAATTTTTTTTATCCGGGGATGTAGACGGGATTGCCATGAACAAGTGACCGAGTTGAAGTGGGAAGCGAAGTTTTCTACCTTCAACAGTATAGTGATGTTGTGTAAGGGTATTTTCCCTGTGTTATTCCTTTGACTCATTGTCAGGGAATTCTTGAGCATCAAGTAGGGTGATCAGTTAATAATGGGAGTACCATGCAGAGTCGATAGACTTGCAAAGGTTATGACCACCTAATAGCTCAAGAATGTGAATAGATGTTTTAAGCCAACCACGGTTTATTGGCTTACATTTGAATTAGGATGTTTGGATCTTCTACTAGATCCTACCGGAAGACATTGGATCGAGTCATGAGTTTAAAAAAAATGACTCCGTACAAATGTTTAAGAGTTGGAGATCGATAAGCAGATATTGCAGGTCAAATTATTAAAATTAGAAGTTTCTGAATGTTGGATAAAAGGAACAAGATCGGATTCATAGGCTACGAGCTACTATTGGAAAGTTTTTCTATCATAGAAGACCAACCGGATATCGTCAGAGCTGTCTCATCTTATCAGCAAAATCAGAAGAAAGACTCCGAAGGGATTATGTGTGTGCAGTGTGGGACACGACGACATGCGAAATCAGATTATCCATTGGATCAGATCATCTTTTGTTGTTGTAAGCAACCAGTACATTTGAAGAGGTGTACTTCGAAGACTCAATTGAAGACTATCGATGTGGTTCCGGGAAGATGATACACAATCTCGACAGCAGAGATCATCACAGAAGATTGGGTTATCTCACTAACAGCGTTTTACTACCTCAGACGTGGTTGGAGTTCCTTGATACTTTCCTTCAGGGGAAGTGATTTACTGAGCAGTATCGGCAGAAGACATCTTAGAAGACTCAAACGTCTAGACAACAACAACTATTATCTTCTTAGGCGCAACTATACCATTTGTAGAGTATAGAGCGTGCTATGATATTGATAGGTATTGAGCGATTTATAGCCGGTGGTGTACTCTTTACCAATACAACAGTGGTTACCACCTCCATTGCAGCCGTTTCGAGTTGCGTCCTCGTGTTGGCAGTTGACTTTAGTTTCTTCATGGTAGTCTTTTGCACCTACATGAGCTCAGTCGCCAGGAGCAGAAGTTGGAGAAGTATACATGACTACCCGAGAGGAGATGTAGGGGGTCGAAGGATTGATCGTTCAGGGTATTACTTTAGTTTACCCTCTCGATTGACATATTGAAAGATACTGGTAGTTTACAGGTATCTATGTCTAGAACATTCTGAGATAGGATGAGAAGGATTTTTATATTCAGATTTTGTGGATCGGTGGTATCTTTACTATAAAATACCACAGAAAAAAAATATCGTTGGATAGAAATTAGGTTGGTGATGCTTGGTTAGGGATATACTTAGACCTAACCTAGATTTAAATGGTATGGGTTTAATTAAATGGGGCTTAGGGTTAAATTAACCTAGGGTTAATTGAATTTTAGGTCAATGGCTTATAGGATTAAACCCAACCCACTAACCCTTAAAACCCGATCCACTTCCTCTCCCTTTAACGCACGTCGTTCGCCATTTCACCGCTGAAAGTTTTCACGAGCGTTTCTATGCCAAAAATCCCGACTTTTCCTTCGTTCTCGCGACATTTCCCCTCCAATGCCTTAATCTTCCTTCTCGCGACCCCTTCCCTTCTTCGTTGATTTCCTTTCCACCGGCCAGAGCATGCTCTTCTTCCCCCGAAGCGAAGCGATCTCTCTGCTCCGTCGCTCAGATCCCACCGGTCTTTCCCAATCCCTTCCACACCAGCTCCAAGCGGCAACCCTGAGCAGGCACGAGGATGACGATGCAACCACAGTCGAATGCCTTCGTGCAGGTCAGTCTTCTCTATCGACGCCGAGTGTCCCTTTTTTCAAGTTTCTCTCCGATTTCACCCGCCCTAAATCTAACCGACTTTCCTGCGCGAAGGGTGTGGCAAAGTTGCCGCCACGGTCAAACGCCCTACCATAGGACAATAGGACTCTGTTCCTCTAGGGATTTCTGACGATCTCGCTGTCCAAGCAGATCGGTGGAATTGCAGCACGATTAAGCAGTGTTTCCATAGATTTTGATAGAGCTCCTAGTCGTGGTGTCCCTCACATGACCTAATATGTGATTTGGGCAGAAACGGTGAACAAGAGGATAGGAGGGGTAGGCTGCCGATTTTGGGGTTTGTATTGCCGGTGATGCTTCAATTGTTGGTAAGCATGATCCCCATCCTTGTTTTTATTCAGTCAATTCAGTGTAATTTGTGGGATTACTATTCTTAATATCGATTTACTGCTATGTGATTGTTTACGGTTGTGAATCGAGTTGTAATTGTGTTCTGTTGGCTATGAGAAGGGGTTGTTTTGTAGAAATAAGCGTAGAAGTGGTTGTGGATAGAGTATGGGTTCAAATGGGTGGCTTCCGTGTGTCCCGTGGGGCTGCGAGTTGGAATTTTGGTTGGGTATGGGCTGTAAATGGCAGTACAGGAGCTGTGATCAGTGTTTTACATGATTAGAGAGTTGTTCTGGATTGTAGAATATCTGGTTCATATGGAAATTGGTGTAGGGAATTGAATGTATAGATTTGCATAGTTGATAATTGGAAATAGGGGGGTTTTAATTATGATGTTAACCATACCAGTTGAGAGTCTAATGTGAAGGTTGGTTATAGTAAATCGACCTTGGATAATTTGGGGATTTCTCCTAAATCGTATTCGATAAAAAGAATGCGACTATAAGAACGATATAATAATTAATTCGTCTTTTGTAGTCTGCTTGCACTAAAATATAATTGATGATATTTGCAGGACGTGGATACGAGACAGGTCCGCGGCCGTGAGGACTTCATTATTACGAGAATTACAGCAGGTGGGTAATTCCTACCATGGTCAGGTAGTTTTAAATGCATGCAGATTTAGATGCATGATCATCTTATATGATCATGTTACCTTGATTATGTTCTTATTTACTCTTGCGCTTGATACCTTACCTTTGGTTGTTAACTCCATTGCTGCTATCATGTTTCATTTTATCATGATTAGGAGTTATATATATAGGTGATGTAAGTAACTTAGAATTTGTTAAGTGAAAATAGTAAAGTCCGGATGACAACTTGATTGTAAATTGGGCAAAGAGGTCATCTGTAGGTAGGTAATGTTTTAAACGTAGGGTTAATTCTAATACCCTTAGGTTGCATGTTTACTACCGACCATGTACTGTGTAAATGGTCAGGTGAATTGTACTTAGTGTGTCGCTACGGATCAGTGGTCCTAGCTCATTACAATCAGTTGAGTATGACTCTCTACGGGATAGAGAGTGCATTGATCTGATTAGTATGACTCTCTGTAGAATAGAGAGTCTATGGTGGATGTCTATATATGAGACATTGCATTCATGTCATTTGCATGCATGCTAGCAATGTGGTCTCCCTTATGGTTGAGAGGGTCGTTAGTCATCCTGCCTCCACGGTTACACATAGGAGGAGTAACCGGTGTTAGAGCAGAGCATTGTGGTGCCACACTCTACCACTATAGACGGTGGTAGTTTGATTTGCGTGTCGTAGTCCTATGTGTGTGGCACTCGACTACTCATGGGTAGTGACTGTCGAAGTGGTCAACAGCAGGGACCCCCATCGTGTAGCTTGCTCTTCATGCTTATATGCTACTCGATCATACTGCCCTCTCGGCCACTCGAGAGTAGTGGTTGGTGTTGAGTTGGGATAGTTATCATGCTCGAGCCACCGAGGCCACACTGGGGTCGTGGTAGCTTTAGGGTGAGCCGACATGACCATGCATGTTGTATTGCAGACTTATGACATTTTTGCATATTGCCATATATATACATATATGCATGTATATATATACATATATATGGATGATTGTGATTAGTATACATATATATATGCAGTCTATATATATATGCTTATTGTGATGTTGCATTTGATTGTACTATGCTTGTTGCATTTGGTTGTACATCATCTTCATACATGCTACCTGCATCGCTTATACGATTGTGTAGGATACCTGTATAGTTGTTGTATTGTCTATTGCATTCTTTGACCTGTATTTATTTAGTTATATGGTTTAGAGCAGACTTTCGATATATGTATTTATTGTGGATATGTGCTATCGTTGGATAGGTATAGCGTAGCAGACGTTCAGGTATGTCTGTATTTTATATTGGCTTTTGGTTAGAAGGTATATACATGGATATGTTATCATGCTAGTGATACCTGTAGATTTTTTAATTGAAATACATGTGATATTGATATATACATGGTTTTCTATTACTTGCTGAGTTTTACTCACCGCCATGGACCCTGGATTTTTCTGTCATCCAGGTAACAGGTAAAAGTCTTCGTGACGACTTGGAGTCATGCCGACGATCCATCCCTTCTCCGTTTTTCTAAGTCTCCCGAGGATTTTGTTTAGGTCATAGACTTTGGTTTACGTATGGACTTCGTCTTTATGTTGTGGACTTTGTTTTGTGTCGATGTTTTATATACGGTTTTAGTACTGTAGACTTGTCAGGTGGTGTACACCTGTGTGTTTTCGGTTTGTGTGTCAGTATGTATGTTGTGGGTATGTCGTATATGTTTCCACTGTGTTTGGTATATTTATATATGCTTATTATGTTGTTGCTATGGGCCTACGGGCCTTGTATTAACCTGAAATGTTGCCACGTACAGGAGAGATGTCGTCCATTTGCTTTTCGACACGACATACTCTCGGGGCGTGACAACTTTATTGATATCAGAGCCGAAGGTTATGTGATGTCATACAATGATTTTGTTTTTGAGTCTTGGATTCTCGGTAGTCGGTATATTTTTTCGGATTTGGTTTTGTGAGATGGGATTGACAGCGGCATAAGCTCCGGGCAGCACGAAGTAAGTATTCCTAATAACTTATACTTTAGTTAGATACTTATCTAGACTTGTTCAATAGGTGTATACAGTCAGAACTATGGCACCTGTGCAGACTTGTGGTCGAGGTCGTCCATCCAGGCGATCAGCCAGAGTGGTGGGACAAGATACAATTACGACTGAGCCAGCTACTGAAGCACAACCTCTGCAATCCCCTATTGGTGGTACAGAGGCTCAGAATCTGGATATACCACCGACTAGGCCGGCACTTACGGATTCCAGTTGGCTCAATGATAAAGCACAGATACTCATATTAGTACGTTCGACCAAGGACAAATTTACCTTATTTCGAGGGGAGTCTGATCCATGGATCGCATGTGCGTGGCTGGAGAATTAGGAGGACACTTTTGAGTATATGGACTGTACGGACAATGAGAAGGTGAGCCTTGGTGCATATCACCTTAGAGATCAGGCCGTTACTTGGTGGAAAATGCAGAAGACTCTAATTGGGGAGTGAGGGATTACTTGGGCTGTCTTTCGAGATGCTTTCTGGAGACAGTACTTTCCTTCCGTGTTTGCTACGGCATGTCGTCAGGAATTCCTGAGTTTGAAGCATTCCGTCATGGAGTATAATGTAGAGTTTACTAGACTTTCAGAGTTCTGGCCTCACCTGATAGCCCAGGATGCAGATCGGATGTTCCAGTTCACATAGGGCCTAGCAGCTTAAATTCGAGTGAGGATGTCAGGATCTTTTATTGCCTCTTACAGGGAGGCATTGGACCGAGCCATTTGTATTGAAATGACGTCCCAACAGATCACCAAAGAAAGAGATATAGAGAAGCAGATGTCCCAAAGTAAGCAGCAGAAGCAAAATTCAAGGAATCAGACTCAGAAGAAGCAGGAGCAGAAGAGCAATACTCGAGATACTACAGAGGGATCATCTAGGGCGCAAAAAGGGAAGCGCCCAGCTTCTGAATAGGCTGGAGGTTCTCAGAAGAACCGTAAGAGTCAGAACAGAACTGGATGTTATAAATGCGGATCTGGAAGTCATAGAGCTCCAGAGTGCCCTTTGGAGCAGCCTGTTTGCTACTATTGCAAGCAACCTGAACATACCAGTCGAGAGTGTACATTGAGAGCGTAGCTGGAGTTTCCTGATAGCTCTAACAAGGGAAGAAAGTCCAACCACCAGCATCAACAGAGATCAAGACCATGACGATGCGATCTTATGGTCGAGGGTCGCTTACCTCAAGCAGCTTGATTGTTTCAGATGCATAGAGGTGCCCCTTCAATGATGCCGACGACTATCCAGTATCCTACATCTCCAGTGATCTACTATCCAGGGGTATCTGCACCGCCAATGTTACCAGCCAACTCTCAGGGTTATCTTATGCCTGCACCAGTGACTCAGTCTTCAACACCTCAGAGTCAGACTCAGCCCAAGTGGAGGAACACTACTTCTTCGTCAGGCATGCAGCCGACAAATATCGAAACTAGACGAGTTTTTGGCATCACCAGAGATGAGGCGCAGCGGGCTGAGGGATCAGTCATACGGGGTATGGTTTCAGTTTATTCTATATACACTGATACTTTGATTGATACCGGTAGTTCCCATTCATTTGTATCTAAAATATTTCTGGTTAGAGTCGGAAGGATCCCAATGGTTTGTTCTTGTGGGTTAGCAGTATCCTTGTCGTCAGGAGAGGTGCTAACTATCCACCAAGCAATCAAAGGTTACCCATTAGATTTTGACGGGCATATCCTTACAGTGGACCTCTAGGTGTTGGAAATGATAGAGTTCGATATTATTCTCGGTATGGACTGGTTGGCCGCTTATCATGCTACAGTGGATTGTAGAGCAAGGGTGGTGACATTTTGACCACTGGATCAACCAGCTTGGGAATTTTTTGGTACTAGAGATGATGGATTATCCATTATATCATCCTTACAGGCTCAGATGCATAGAAGTTATTGGCCCAGGGTTGTCAAGGTTATTTGCTATCTCTGGTCAAAGTTGTGAACGAAGGACTACCACCCCTTTCTAATGTGCGAGTAGTCTGAGAGTATCCAGATGTATTTCCAGATGAACTTTTAGGCTTGCCACCTCCTAGTCAAGTGAAATTTGCGATAGAGGTGATTCCAGGAACCGCGCTTATATCGAAACCTCCTTATCGGATGGCGCCAAAAGAACTGAATGAACTTAAAGTTCAACTGCAGGAGTTGCTGGATAATGGATTCATCCGCCCTAGTGTTTCACCATGGGGAGCTCCGGTACTCTTTGTCAAAAAGAAGGATGGATCATTACGATTATGTATTGACTATCGGCAACTGAATGCAGTCACAGTTAAGAACAAATATCCACTGCCAAGGATAGAAGATTTGTTCGATCAACTTAAGGATACATGTGTGTATTCTAAAATTGATCTGCTCTCAAGATATCATCATCTTCGGATAAGAGATGAGGATGTTCAGAAAACAGCTTTCCACACCCGTTATGGGCATTACGAGTTTCTAGTGATGCCTTTCGATC
This sequence comes from Wurfbainia villosa, assembly GCA_025175895.1. Lineage (NCBI taxonomy): Eukaryota > Viridiplantae > Streptophyta > Magnoliopsida > Zingiberales > Zingiberaceae > Wurfbainia > Wurfbainia villosa. The sequence continues at coordinate 23,704,963 of CM046003.1, read as the reverse complement.
TCATGAATGCCCCAACTGCATTTATGGACTTAATGAATCGGGTATTCTTGAGGTATATAGATCAGTTCGTCATAGTGTTCATCGATGATATATTGATTTATTCTCGATCCGAGGAGGAGCATGAACAACATCTGCGGATAGTGTTAGAGACATTGCGACGAGAGCAGTTGTATTCCAAGTTTAGCAAGTGTGCATTCTAGTTATCCTCAGTGGGTTTTCTTGGACATGTAGTGTCCAACAAAGGTATTTCTGTAGATCCCCAGAAGATTAAGGCAATTACCAGTTGGGAACAGCCAAAATCAGTTCAAGAGGTCCATAGTTTCCTTGGTATGGTCGGGTATTATCGTAGATTCGTGGAGGGATTCTCGAGTATCGCCATGCCACTCACTCGCCTGACTTGAAAAGGGGTCAAATTCACTTGGTCAGAGGCTTGTGAAACTAGCTTCCAAGAGCTTAAGCGATGACTAGTTTTTACACCAGTCTTAGTGATTCCTTCTAGTGTTGATGGGATGGTTCTCTATATGGATGCTTCTATCCAAGGGTTGGGTGCAATTCTGATGCAGTCCAACCGCGTGGTATCTTATGCCTCCCATCAACTAAAAGATCACGAAAGGAATTACCCAGTGCACGATCTGGAGTTAGTTGGCATCATTTTCGCATTGAAGATATGGAGGCACTACTTGTATGGGATTACCTTTGAGATCTACACAGACCATAAAAGTCTGAAGTATCTGTTCACACAGAAAGAGATGAATCTGAGATAGAGACGGTGGATGGAATATCTGAAGGATTATGACTGTACCATTCAGTATCATCCGGGAAAAGCAAATGTGGTAGCAGATGCGCTGAGCAGGAAGTCTCATGGAGTTATGGCCAGTCCTCTGACAGCAGTTACTAATCTAGTTCGATAGTTCTCAGAGTTAGGATTGTCGGAGCACGGTCAAACATCCCGGAGAGTATTGATATCTATGGTTGCCCAGTCCGCCATTGCTGAGAGGATCAAGGAAGCACAAGTCAGTGACCATCATCTGCGGTTCTTGTGTAGTACGATAGACTCAGAACGTCAGATGGATTTCTCGAGTGACGAGAATGGAGTACATCATTTCTGAGGACGACTATGTGTTCTGGACACGCACCCGGTTAAGGAAGAATTGCTACAGGAAGCACATCAGTCGAGATTTACTATATATCCTGGTGGTACTCGGATGTACCGGGATTTAAAGCGCTTATACTGGTGGAACGGTATGAAACGAGATATTGTGGACTTTGTTGCACGATGTCTAGTATGGCAGCAAGTGAAGGTTGAACATCAGAAACCTACTGGGTTACTTCAAGAAATTCCGATCCCAGAATGGAAGTGGGAGCATTTCACGATGGACTTCGTTACGGGATTACCTAGAACCCGTAAAGAACATGATGCAATTTGGGTGATCGTAGATCGGTTGACCAAATTAGCTCACTTCCTTCCGATTCGTGGGATGGACTCATTGGATCATCTTGCGGAATTGTACTACCGGGAGATTATCAGATTGCATGACGTACCTTTGAGTATCATATCTGATAGAGATCCGCAATTTACTTCGTGATTCTGGCAGAGTCTACAGCAAGCTATGGGCACAGAGCTTCGACTCAGTACTGTCTTTCATCTGTAGACAGATGGGCAGTCGGAGCATACCATTCAGACTCTGGAGGATCTATTGTGATCTTGTGTCATGGATTTCAGTGGCAGTTGGGAGGATCACATTCCTTTAGTGGAATTTGCCTATAACAACAGCTACCACTCTTCCATTCAGATGGCTCCTTTCGAGGCCTTATATGGCAGACCCTGCAGATCTCCAGTGTTATGGGAGGAAGTTGGGGAATGACAGTTATTGAGGCCTCAGAGTATCCAGCATGATGCAGAGTTGGTACGAGTCATCAAACGACGATTATCAGAGGCACAGGATAGACAGAAGAGTTATACGGACCGGAGGCGAAGGCCTTTGGAATTCTCAGTAGGGGATCATGTATTTCTGTGAGTTTCACCTACGAAAGGGATGAAACGATTTGGTCTAAAAGGAAAATTAGCTCCACGCTACATTGGTCCATTTGAGATATTGGAGCGGATTGGAGGTGTTGCTTATCGGTTGGCTTTACCTCCAATACTTGCGGGTGTTCACAACGTATTTCATGTTTCTATGCTGAGGAAATACGTGCCGCGATCTGACCATATTCTGAAAGAGGTTCCGATACCACTCAAGGCGAATGCGACTTATGAGGAGATTCCAGTACGGATTCTTGGTCGCAAGGAGCGACAGTTACGGAACAAAATCATCCGACTCGTGAAGGTGGGATGGCAACATCATACGGATGAGGAGGCTACCTGGGAGCTGGAAGATACTATCCGAGCTCGATACCCTCATCTGTTTACCTGAGGTATGTGGTCATTTCGGAATATGCTTGATCTAATTTTTGCATTTAAGTATGAAATTTGGGGACCAAATTTTAATAAGTGGGGGAGAATGTAAAATACCACAGAAAAAAAAATATCGTTGGATAAAAATTAGGTTGGTGATACCTAGTTAGGGATATACTTAGACCTAACCTAGATTTAAATGGTATGGGTTTAATTAAATGGAGCTTAGGGTTAAATTAACCTAGGGTTAATTGAATTTTGGGTTAATGGATTATAGGATTAAACCCAACCCACTAACCCTTAAAACCCGATCCACTTCCTCTCCCTTTAATGCACGTCGTTCGCCGTTTCACCGCCGAAAGTTTTCCCAAGCATTTCTACGCCGAAAATCTCGACTTTTCCTTCGTTCTCATGACTTTCCCCCTCCAATGCTTTAATCTTCCTTCTCGCGACCCCTTCCCTTCTTCGGCGATTTCCTTTCCACCGGCCAGAGCACGCTCTTCTTCCCCTGAAGCGAAGCAATCTCTCTGCTCCGTCGCTCTGATCTCGCCAGTCTTTCCCAATCCCTTCCACACCAGCTCCAAGTGGCTACCCTGAGCAGGCGCGAGGACGATGACGCAACCATAGTCGGTTGCCTTCGTGCAGGTCAGTCTTCTCTACCAGCGCCGAGTGTCCCTTTTTTCAAGTTTCTCTCTGATTTCAGCCGACCTAAATCTCACCGACTTTCCTGCGCGAAGGGTGTGGCGAAGTTGCCACCACGGCTGAACGCCCTGTCATAGGGCAGTAGGACTCTGTTCCTCTAGGGATTTTCGATGATCTCGTTGTCCAAGCAGATCGATGGAATTACAGCCGCGATTAAGCGATGTTCCCATAGATTTTGATAGATCTCCTAGTCATGGTGTCCCTCGCGTGACCTAATCTATTATTTGGGTAGAATTGGTGAACAAGAGGATAGGAGGGGTAGGCTGCCGATTTTGGAGTTTGTATTGTCGGTGACGCTTCAATTGTTGGTAAGCATGATCCCCTTCTTTGTTTTTATTCAGTCAATTCAGTGCAATTTGTGGGATTACTATTCTTAATATCGATTTACTACTGTGTGATTGTTTACGATTGTGAATCGAGTTGTAATTGTGTTCTGTTAGCTGTGAGAAGGGGCTATTTTGTAGAAATAAGCGTAGAAGTGGCTGTGGATAGAGTATGGGTTCGAATGGGTGGCTGCCGTGTGTCCCGTGGGGCTGCGAGTTGGAATTTTAGTTGGGTATGGGTTGTAAATGGCTGTACAGGAGCTGTTATCGGTGGTTTACATGATTAGAGAGTTATTCTGGGTTGTAGAATATCCAGTTCATATGGAAATTGGTGTAGGGAATTGAATGTATAGATTTGCATAGTTGTTAATTGGAAACAGGGGGTTTTAATTATGATGTTAACCGTACCAGTTGAGGGTCTAATGTGAAGGTTGGTTATAGTAAATCGACCTTGGATAATTTGGGGATTTCTCCTAAATCGTATTCGATAAAAAGGATGCGACTATAAGAACAATATAGTAATTAATTCGCCTTTTGTAGTCTGCTTGCACTAAAATGTAATTGATGATATTTACAGGACATAGATTCGAGATAGGTCGGCGGCCGTGAGGACTTCATTATTACAAGAATTACAACAGGTGGGTAATTCCTACCCTGGTCAGGTAGTTTTAAATGCATGCAGATTTAGATGCATGATCATCTTATATGATCATGTTACCTTGATTATGTTCTTATTTACTCTTGCGCTTGATACCTTACCTTTGGCTGTTAACTCCATTGTTGCTATCATGTTTCATTTTATCATGATTAGGAGTTATATATATAGGTGATGTAAGTAACTTAGAATTTGTTAAGTGCAAATAGTAAAGTCCGGATGACAACCTGATTGTAAATTGGGCAAAGAGGTCATCTGTAGGTAGGTAATGTTTTGAACGTAGGGTTAATTCTAATACCCTTAGGTTACATGTTTACTACCGACCATGTACTGTGTAAATGGTTAGGTGAATTGTACTTAGTGTGTCGCTACGGACCGGTGGTCCTAGCTCATTACAATAATTTGAGTACGACTCTCCAGGATAGAGAGTGCGCTGATCTGATTAGTATGACTCTCTATAGAATAGAGAGTCTATGGTGGATGTCTGTATATGAGACATTGCATTCATGTCATTTGCATGCATGTTGGCGACGTGGTCTCCCTTATGGTTGAGAGGGTCGTCAGTCATCCTGCCTCCATGGTTACTCATAGGAGGAGTAATCGGTGTGAGGGCAGAGCATTGTGGTGCCGCACTCTACCACTATAGACGGTGGTAGTTGGATTTGCGTGCTGTAGTCCTGCGTGTGTGGCACTCGACCACTCATAGGTAGTGACTGTCGGAGTGGCCAACAGTAGGGACCCTCATCGTGTAGCTTGCTCTTCATGCTTATATGCTACTCGATCATACTGCCCTCTCGGCCACTCAAGAGTAGTGGTTGGTGTTGAGTTGGGACAGTTGTCATGCTCGAGCCACCGAGGACACACTGGGGTCGTGGTAGCTTTAGGGTGAGCCGACATGACCATGCATGTTGCATTTCCGACTTATGACATTTTTGCATATTGCCATATATATATATATATATGGATGATTATGATTAGTATACGTACATATATAGATGCAGTATATATATATATGCTTATTGTGATGCTGCATTTGATTGTACTATGCTTGTTGCATTTGGTTGTGCATCATCTTCATACATGCTACCTGCATCACTTATACGGTTGTGTAGGATACATGTATAGTTATTGTATTGTCTATTGCATTCTTTGACTTGTATTTATGTAGTTATATAGTTTAGAGTAGACTTCCGGTATATGTATATATTTTGGATATGTGCTCAGGTTGGATAGGTGTAGTGTAGCAAACGTTCAGGTATGTCTGCATTTTATATTGGCTTTTGGTTAGAAGGTATATACATGGATATGTTATCATGCTAGTCTTACCTGTAGATTTTTCTATTGAAATACATGTGATATTGATATATACATGTTTTTCTATTACCTGCTGAGTTTTACTCACCACCAAGGACCCTAGGTTTTTCTGTCGCCCAGGTAACAGGTAGAAGTCTTCGTGACGGCTTGGAGCTGAACCGACGATCCATCCCATCTCCGTTTTTTTGAGTCTCCCGAGGATTTTGTTTATGTCATGGACTTTGGTTTATGTATGGACTTCATCTTTATGTCGTGGACTTTGTTTTGTGTCGATATTTTATATACGATATTAGTACTGTAGACTTGTCAGGTGGTGTACACCTGTGTGTTTTCGGTTTTTGTGTCAGTATGTATGTTGTGGGTATGTGGTATATGTTTCCGTTGTGTTTGGTATATTTATATATGCTTATTATGTTATTGTTGTGGGCCTACGGGCTTTGTATTAATCCGAAATGTTGTCACGTATAGGGGAGATGCTGTCCGTTTTCTTTTCGGCACGACATACTCTCAGGGCATGACATTTACCATCAGGCGAGATGTTGACCAACAATTTAGAAGTCAAGTGATGCCCTTGGACTTTAATAGACATATTTTTACTATAGACATATCCTTATGGATAGTTAAATTGTTGAAATGATGGTATAATATGTCTCTCAGATGTGTGTATAATTCGAGAGTATTCGGATGAACTCCCAAGCTTACCACTATATAGGCAAGTGAAGTATGAGGTCGAAGTGATTTTGAGAATAGTTTCGATATTGAACACCTCATACCGAGAGATAATTTTATTGGTAATAGTGTTGCTAAACACTATGGAAATTAGAAGAATATAAGTTGCAATTATAGGAGGTGTTGGATGGGATATTTATCTGCCCCAGTATTTCTTCTAGAGAAGATCTGGAACTCTTTGTTAAAAAAGAGATGAACCTTTGAGATTATGCATCGATTATCGATGATGGAATACAATAGTTGTTGAAAATAAATATCCTTCATTGGGGATAGATGATCTGTTTAGATCAGCTAAGGACACCTGTGTCTACTCTAGGGTTGGATTATGACTGGAGTGTTAATATTGTAGTAGCATGGTGTCATACAATTATCATTGTCATTGTGATGATTGATATATCATCAATTTAGAGTAAAGAGGATGCAGGTGTGTAGAGACGACAATTTCATAATTGGTATGAATTTTATGAGCATATGATTATATTGTTAGACTATTTAACGATTTAGTCCTCCATGGATTTGAGAAATCGTGTATTCTAGATACGATTGGATCAGTTTCTGATTGTTGGAGTTGTGTAACTTGGCCACTGTTGATGGTGGTAGTTGGAGTTGTGCACTCGGCCACCGTAGATGGTGGTTTCCTTGTAGGATTTGGTTATTACTGTAGATGTGGATAGAATATTGTTAGCATTACTATACCACGGACTTGTTTGACCAAGAAGGTGATGGAAATCACTTGGTCAGAAACTTGTGAAACTAGGTTTCAGGGCCTAGCTGATGATTGACTTTGCATCAGTGTTAGTTAATCCTTTCGATGTGGATGGAAGGATACTATACGCATATGCATCATTTCAGGGATCGGAGCGATCCCGATGCAGTTGAATAAGGTGTATCTTAAGCTTATGACAGTTGAGGAACTGCGAGACAAGTTGTCATACACATGACGTGGACTTAGTGAATGTTATCCTGATTTGTAGATGTATGGAGCAGAAATGCTCATGGGATTTTGGTTAGCTACTGGGTAGCTACTATAGAGCTGCTAGAACATGGGCTGATGCAACAAGGGAGGTTGGTCATTTTCATCTCCCTGTCATTTCCAGTTCTGTGTGATAGAGTGGATTATGAACAGCAGACGGATTTCTCGAGTGACGAGAATGGAGTACTACATTTCCGTGAACGATTATGTGTTCTGGACATGCATCCAGTTTAAGGAAGAGTTGCTACAGGAGGCACATCATTCGAGGTTTGCTATACATCCTGGTGATACTCGGATGTACCGAGATTTCAAATGTTTATACTAGTGAAATGGTATGAAGAGAGATATTGCGGACTTTGTTAATCGATGTTTAGTATGCCAGCAGGTAAAGGCTGAACATCAGAAACTTGTTGGGTTGCTTCAGGAAATTCCGATTCTGGAATGGAAGTAGGAGCATATCACTATGGATTTTGTTATGGGATTGTCTAGAACCCGTAAAGGACATGATGCGATTTGGGCGATTATGGATCGACTAACCAAATCAGTTCACTTTCTGCCTATTCGTGGGAAGGACTAGTTGGATCGTCTGGTAGAGTTGTATTGCCGAGAAATTATCAGGCTGCCTGGAGTGCCTATGAGTATTATCTCCGATAGAGATCCGCGATTTACCTCGTGATTTTGGCAGAGTCTGTAGCAGGCTATGGGCATAGAGTTTTCGACTTAGTACAACATTTCATCCGCAGACAGATGGATAGTCTGAGCGTACCATTCAGACATTGGAGGATTTACTGAGATCTTGTGTTATGGATTTCGGAGGCAGTTGGGAGGACCACATTCATTTAGTGGAATTTGTCTATAACAACAACTACCACTCTTCTATTCATATGGCTCCTTTCGAGGCCTTATACGGTAGACCCTATAGATCTCTCGTGTTATGGGAGGAGGTTGGGGAGCGACAGTTGCTAGGGCCACAGGGTATCTAGTATGATGCAGAGTTGGTGCAAGTCATTTGACGATGATTATCCGAGGCATAGGATCATCAGAAGATTTATGCGGACCGGAGGCGAAAGCCTTTAGAATTCTCAGTCGGGGATCATGTATTCCTATGAGTTTTACCCACCAAAGGAGTCAAAAGATTTGGGTTGAAAGGAAAATTAGTGTCACGCTACATTGGTCTATTTGAGATATTGGAGCGGATTGGGGGTGTAGCTTACCGGTTGGCTTTACCTCCGACACTTGTGGGAGTTCATAACGTATTTCATGTTTCTATACTGAGGAAATACGTACCACAAGATGATCATGTTCTGAAAGAGGATCCGATTCCACTTCAGCCCAATACGACTTATGAAGAGATCCCAGTGCGAATTCTTGGTCGCAAGGGGCGACAGTTGCGGAACAAAACCATCTAACTCATAAAGGTTGGATGGTAGCATCATACTGATGAGGAGGCTACGTGAGAGCTGGAAGATACTATTCGAGCTTGGTACCCTCATTTGTTCACTTGAGGTATGTGATAGTTTAAGAAAATTCTTGGATATATTATCGCATTTAAGTACGAAATTTAGGGACCAAATTTTATTAATTGGGGGAGAATATAAAATACCCAATATAGATGGCTAAAGGGTAATATTATTAGTGGGTTAATTAAAATTTTTGAGGGAAGGTTAGGGATTTAATTTAAACCTAACCTAGCTCAAGAGTTTATTGGGTTTAATTGAATGAATCTAGGCTTAATTAAACCCGACCCGTAATTTTTACCCGACCCTCCCTTAGCACTTCTGTTCGGCGGTTCCTCACCTCACGCATGCGAGCATTTCTTTATTTTCTTTCTTCTTTGATTTCTCTTCCTCACTGCGCGACTCCTCTCCCGATCGCCTTCTTTTCTCTTCCGAAACGAATGACTGTCGAGCATCGTTTCTTCTACCTCTCTGCCTTCTCGGCCTCTCTGTTGTGGTCGACGTCCTCTTGGTGGGAAATCCAGCTAGAAGGAAGGAAGTCGATGCCTCGCTGCTTCCTCGCGATCCAGCTGCTGTCAACCTCTTCGGTGAAAGATCCAGCTAGGGCAAAAAATGAAGGCCGGGTAGTCAAGTGGAGGCTCTTCTTTGGGAGCCAGTGAGCGGTCCTGGCCAATCGTCGTCGGGGATAGGTAAGCCAAACCTCTTCTAATATTGGACAAGATCTGAGTTCTAGCGGTGATTTGCCTTGGTTGAACATGATTTGCTTGATTTGGGTAGTAAGATGGCGTTGGGTTGTTTCGATGAACAGGGCAAATTGGGGAGGAAGTCCCGCTGGTGAAGATACAGATTTAGGTATAGTGCCATCTTCTTCTTCTTTTTTTCTGTCTGTTTAGTGTTCTATCGGTGATATATTATGTAAGGTTGGTTGGTGTTGGAGTTGTGGTCGGCTGTGCTGAATAGAAGGCAAGTGTGGATTTGTGAGTTCAAAGGGGGCGGTGGAAGTGTGGAACGAAGCAGTGAAGTCACGTTGAGGTGAGTTTCATTATGGATATGTGATTTTGGTCGTATGAGTAGGTTACTTGGTTTATCTCTGTTCACAGCAGTGGTTGAGCTTGAGTTGACTCTTTTCCCAGCCATGATTTAGCATTCCGATAGGCGATCAGAGCAAAGATCTTGGTTAAATAAATTTGGTTGTTTCGGATTTGAGACCACCAATCGTTGATCCAGAAGCTGTGCAGCTAAGAGTAAGAAAGGTGTAACTTGCTATGTGATTGGATTCATTTGTAGGGATGAAATAATATTAATTGGATCAGATTGGGTTGCTATTATTTCTAATTTGGAATTGGAGATAGATCTGAGACTTAACCCTTGGATCAAGAAGTTGTGGCAATTCCACTAGAATAGGTGAGTTCAGATTTAAGAAGTTTATCAATCCATATGTTTTTGCATATCAATTGTTTAGTTAACTAATCTGGATATGTTATAATCATGTAATGAGGATATAGTTTCCTATTCATTGTGTAGTGATGGATGATTGATTCAGATTTACTGGAGATTGGATCCTCTTTAGCCTAGCAAGAAGGAGAGGAGGTTGAATCAGTGTGAGGTAAGTTTAGATTTAGGTTTATGTGTTAATTGATTTAATTTGATACTGTAAGGAAATTCTACTTACAGTATATATGTGGTTTAAGAAATGGACTAAGATTGGTTTAGATCCATATTCCTATAGTATGTATGATAGCGGTTGGTTATATTGTATTCTACAGTTGGGACCTTGATTCATGATAAATTCGTGGACGTGAAGACTATTGACACAATATACATATCAGGTGGGTAATATTTCCTACCCTGGTCAGGTAGTAGCTAAACCCTGATGTATATAACTTCATATTGTTGTCACTTCGACCTTGACTCGACTCTTGTTTTTCTAATGCTTGATATTTATCTTTGCACTTAAATACTCTATTATTGTTGTTATCTATTCATTAATCTTTGTTATGAATTATAGATGTTATGGTAAGTGGACCTGTAGTGGTTTACCTATGTGTACGTAGCTAAATTCGGTTGTAAAACTGAATTGTGCAATCTAGATAAATCATCTGGGGATGAGTAGGATTTTAGAAGTAAAGTTGAGTTTCCATGTTATATCCTGATGATGTGTACATATCTACTATGGATTATGGAGTCGTGTATGAACGTATGATTTGTCGATACAACATCGCTACGGACTAGAGGTCCTAGGTCCTAGCTTAGTTGTTGTCAGCTGTATATGCCTTTCTATAGAATAGAGAGTGTGTTGTGGACATATGTATGTACTATCATGCATTCATTTCATTTATATGCATGCTGACGACTTGGCCTCCCTTGTTATTGAGAGGGTCGTCAGTCATCTTGCCTCCCAGGTTCCTCGTGGAGGAGTAACTAGTTGAGGGCAGAGCATTTGTTGTGATGCACTCACCCCACTATTGACAGTGGTTGTTGGAGTAGCATGCAGTTGTCCTGGGTGCGTGACACTCGACCACTCATGGGTAGTGAGAGTCAGAGTGGCCAGTAGCAGGGACCCCCATTGTGTAGCTAGCCCTTTATGATTATATGCTACTCCATACTCTCCACTCAGCCACTCGAGAGCAGTGGTTATTGTTGAGTATGGACAGTTATCATGTCTTGCCACCTATGCCACACTGGGGTCGTGGTAGCAGTAGGGTGCATAGGCATTACCATGCATCTACATTGCCGTGGTAGATGGCGTTTGCATATATATATATATATAGTTGAGTGTGATGAGAATATATATTTCACAGTATTGATTGAGAGATCTTGTTGCACCCTAATAATCGCCTAAAATACTATCGAATGTTGGATCGATTAACTGGACATCACTAAAAATTAAGTTGGTTGATCAACTTTGAAAACGTTAGTCAGTCGACCAACATGCCAAGTTTTTTTTTTTGAAAGTATATGTCAACTAAAGCCAAGTACTGCTAGTTTACAATTTACACATGCTTATTGATTTCACTCCAATTAAGCTACCCAAGTACAGTTGACCATTCATCCTTTCAAGTACACACATTCACATGAACACTATTAAACAAGTAGAGCTTGCTCTTGCATTCACTTAATGACATATAACAACACAAATTATCATTAGCATAATAAGACCATAAGTAAATACCAACAATATTTATAGCCTATCACAACCATTTCTTCTCCATTGGCACAACAACACCCTTTCATTGAGTGCCTAGTACCTGGGAGCAGGGCATCCAATTTATCTCTTAGATATTTATGATTCGATCTCTAGCTACAATGAATTTGTAAGATTTTCTTTCAATTCAAATGGAATGATAAATCAGAGAAATTGAGGCTGTTTGTGTGAGCCCTTCCTGATTTACTTTCCTTTTTCATTCATGGGACAGTTACTGCTAATGTGATAGTTCCACGTTGAGTACCTATAGTCTTGCACTTCCTCCTACTTGCAAATCCAAACAATAGTGAGTATTAGTTGGAGCCATCCTACAATTATTCAAGAGTATATATAGAATATCAGTACAAAATGTGGAGCTTCTAGGATAGTATTATGCAGCGATAAAATTATCATCAAAGTATTATTTGTGAAAGATTTATAGCAACTATTATATGGAGAATGAACCAACAATTACTGCATAAAATGAAACAAAACAAATGAGACGAGAGTAACCCAGAAACTAAAAAAAAAAAAAAGGACAAGCAAGCATTTAGAAGACAACAATTGGAATCAAGTTAGATTAGGGTTTAAGAATCAAGTCCTTTATCTCAAGGGGCAAAAGTTTATTGAAGATATATACTAGTAACGCACGGTTTAGAACTTTTTTTATCGTGGCAATGAAACTGTCGATATACATCCTCTCTATCTCAATCATCTCGCCAATAATTTAAGGAAGCAAGTGAGAACTTGAAAATAATGATAAATAATAAGTATTGGATATTTTAAATAATTAAAATAACAGTAGAAAGGGAAAAGTTTACAACTTTTGATCAGGGAAAAAATTAAAACTTTTGATCAGGAAAAAGTCACAACTTTTGATCAAAAAATTGCGACTTCCAGTAAGGATAAATAGATCAAGTTGGATGCAAACACAAAAATAATCAGACTCTCCTTTCCTTTGTTTTTAAATTGTCATTTGTTAGTACAAACATTTAGACACTACAACAAATATGATTTTTCGTAGCACGTCATTAACAACGCACATATACATCGTGCTGTTAATAATAGTTTTGATAGCACGCCTAATAAAGTGCGCTGTAGATAGTAGTATATTTTTTCAAATAATAGCGCACATTAAAAGGTATGCCATTAAAAGCCTACTAATCACAGCGTGCATTAATATATGCTGTTAAAAGACAACTATTCGCAGTGCACATGAATGTATGATGTTAAAAGACAACTACTTGCAGTGCACATGAATATATATATATAATTAATAATATATTTTATCAATGGTGTTTGTATTAGGTTTATATGTTGTTTAATTAATTTCGTAATATCATTTAATTAATTTCATAATAAATATACTTAATTAATATATTTTATATATAATATGAACTGTGGTTATATTAGGTTTAATAAAGTTAAGGCAACGAATTTTTTTTCCCCCCAAATCCCTATTCTCCGCGCTTCTTCTCGCTCGCGTCGCCGTCGCTTCCACTTCTTCTCGCGCCCGACGAACATCTCATCGCCCACCCTCTCCAAGCGTCGCCGTCGCTTCTCGTCGGTGAGTGCATCTCCTCGTCGGTGAGTGCATCTCTTCTTCTTTGATTCTTGACTTCTTACGCACTTTGCCTCAGTTTCTTGTAATTTTAGCATCCTCCTCTATCTCGTGAAATTTGATGATTTTAAGTCTATTAATTCCTTCATTTAGATTATTAGGGAGTTGACATATCTTGACCTGGCACTCTGTCGAAAGAACAAGGAAGCTGCCTTGGACTCGAAGCAGAAGGGAACTGAGTGTTGTACCAAAGGACAATACGCTAAAGCTTTGAACTTTTACTTGCAGATCTGTTCTTTTTCCTCGAACACTCACATTTGAGCGAAGGAAGATTTTAAAACTAATACATTTGCAAAAATTTTCAAAGGCCCTTACCAACTGAGTGAGCTAGTTGGCCCCCTATTCCTTCTCTGTTATTGTTGAATTAGGGCGTGGTTCAACGTTTTAGCTATAGAAGGAGAGTAATGAAAACGATTGGATGTGCTACTTTATAATTGACTTTCTAAGGAGTATGTTTTCATTATAAAAATAATTTTATTCAATGATATTAGTGTTTTTTTTCTGAATTTTCCTATTAATACTTTTATTATATCTGGGGAAAAATCTTACTTTTTGCCTCATGCTTTTTTTACATGAACCCTCTTATTTATGACACATCAACATTTCCTCATTTTCTATATTATTCTGAAATACATGCTGCTTGTGCATTATACTTCTCGATCTATACAATAGACCAATATAATATTCAATTTTGCATAGCAACCCGACCAATCCTTAGAGAACGATGGGGTGGAAGGTTTCTACAATGTTGTCACTCAGCATGACATCATGCCAAGGCTGCTCTTTTGCCCTCTCTACTCCATGCCTAATTCCAGCATCACATTTTGTGGTGTTGGAATTTTTGGTGGTGCTGGAATTTTTTCTAGCACGTGGTGGTGCTGGAAAAATTCCAGCATCATATTTTTTCAGCACCACTTGAATATCTGATGCATAATGGTATATGACAATGTTGTTTCAGCACTTGGAGTGATCTTCTATCTTTCTTGGAGTAATCTTATATCCTTCTTTGCAGCATACTTTGAAAATCTTTTTTAATATTATGTTCTATTGTATTAATCTGTTGAATGATTGAGCTGTATACATATCTTAATCAGTAATTAATTTGTTTGTAAAATTAGGTTGCTAGTGGTGACATTGGTAGCAGTATTGGAAATTATGATTGAGTTGTATGCTAGATGTATCTGTTGGGTTTCCGGTACCGCGGCGTGTGTGTTCGATCATGTTTCGTAAACATGAGCACAGCGGAAGCAATTAAAATTAATAAATCTATATTTATTACAACACACACAACACACGCATGCTATTACAACAAGTGTAGACATAACCGTAAATTAAAATTTGCAATAAAAGGAAATTAAACTACGTTATACCTTCCGTATGACGTGTAGCGGGAACGGCATCAACCGGAACGATCCTCGTAAGAATCGTCTCTATCCGTATCCACGCCGAGCTCCTCGGGATGACTTCGCCAAGCCACGAGCTTCGTCTTCGTACGGGTTACTAGCCTCGTGTTGAAGACGACGTGATCGAGAGATGATCACGATCCGAATCCAAATTCGGATCCTAAAACGAGTTCTCAAAACTCGCTTCTCCGGAGAGGTATTCGTCAACCAATTGACGAATCCTTCGTCCTCCACCTCAGAGGATTACCGGAGATCAAATCCCCGGTAAGCTAGCCGCTGTCGGAGCACTAACCGTCGTCCAAACGACGCTCCGACGAGAGGAGGAGAAGCTGTCCAGAAAACTGGACAGCTTGGTGGAGGAGTAGGCGCCGGCCAAAACAAGGAGAGAAAAAGCTCACCTTGATGCCGAACCTATAGGAGATCACCGGAGGGTCGCCGGAGGTTCACCGGCTGGAGCTTGGACGCCGACAAGGGTCTTGGACGGCGGCACAAAGCTGGGCGGCGGCAGCTTTAGGGTTGGCGCCGATTAACTCCTCCAAGGAGTGGGCGGCAACTCAAGGGGGGGGGGGCTAGGGTTTGGATTAGTTAGGGTTTAACAATCCCTTAAGCCCACTTTTATAGAGAACTAATTCTCTTAATGGTTAATGGATCATATCCATAAAGCCCGTTAACCCGCTCCATTAAGATAAGTTAAAATAAACCAAACCATGATGGTTTATTTTAAGTTAAAACGAACCAACCTTTGGTTCATTCGTTTAATATAAACCAAACCCTTTGGTTTATTCTCATCCATTGGATTAGAACCAAACCATTTTGGTCCATCCATTATGTCTTCATAAGACACGGCCCATCCACGCTTCCATTGCGACTGAAACAATTTCATGCTCGCTTTATTTTTGGTCCAACCAAACATAGTTTCTCTCGGTCTGAAAATCCCATTCTCAAGCTCGTTTTAAATCCTTTGGATTACACTCTGTTGTGCGTGTGACCAAATAGGTTCTCGGTTTATGTTGGCCGTCTATAATTAACCATTAATTATAGAACGATCATGAGTGGCACCTAGTAGTACATCATGATCCCCAATTAACCGAAAAGATCAACGGTTGATCCAGAACTATTTATGAAACCCTTGATGCTTCGAATGAATCGTGCCCCATTCCCTTCACTCATCTTATACCCACTTGGTTTG
Source organism: Wurfbainia villosa (assembly GCA_025175895.1). Classification (NCBI taxonomy): domain Eukaryota; kingdom Viridiplantae; phylum Streptophyta; class Magnoliopsida; order Zingiberales; family Zingiberaceae; genus Wurfbainia; species Wurfbainia villosa. The sequence continues at coordinate 23,689,018 of CM046003.1, read as the reverse complement.
GGACATGGTCTATTGTGTCAGTCCCCACTAGGCTGACTACGTCACACCTAGCCCAAGTATCATTTCCTCGTCCTACGGATTCTAGTTACTCCACATGTATCGAAGAGTACTTTACTCTAAACATGTAATGCTTTGGCCAAAGACTTTAGTAACAATCCGACGAGAGGCCATGGGTATACATCTCCTCGCAAGGAGTGGTGAATCCTTTATAGGCTATTCAAACACCTTCGATCACTTCGACTTATACCCAATCATCCCGGGTCCACATCTCCTCGGAGATGTTTGCTTAAGATGTCAAAGCATAAGTCTCCATGATCAAGATGACTTGAATACCGCAAGTCAAAGGAACATCGCACTTAAGCTACAGTAAGAACTTCATTGACATATCTATATATGCAAAGAACCATATGAAGTCTTACGGCTGGTCACTCCAATGAACTAGTTACCATAACTAGCATCCACGATTAACTCCGGACATCACTATGTCTCCAGCCAGTGAGAATCAGTTGCTTGGATACACCAAGGAGTATACCTCGTGCTAGTCTCGACAGAATTGATGGTGTCCTAATCCATCAATTCATCGACTAGGGATAATTCCGATACATCACATTTACACATGTAGAGATACTCACTAGTTGTGATCCAATCACAAATTCTCTCATGCTGTGAATCGTATCGTGGACATTCAGTAAATGGGTTTAAGATCCAATCAAATACATAAAAACATGTATACTCAAATAGTGAATCTTCATTTATCATATAAATGGTTCATACATAAGGCGATTGCCTTAGGACATCTCTCATATATTACTAACAGACTCCCACTTGGCCTAATGCCAATCGCTACGGTATCGATACCATAAGCTCTAACATGACCCTCAAACTTACTTTGAGGTAATGCTTTAGTCAAAGGATCCGCTAAGTTCCTTTCGGGGGAATTTTCTCGATTTGTATTTCGTTCCTACTTATGATCTCTCGATAAGATGATAGCGTGGCACATGTTTGGATCGTTGATGAGACCTTGGCTCTTTCGCTGTCTGATTGCTCCATTGTTGTCGCGATGAGACCGGTATTGCTTCAACAATGGTGAATCACACCAAGTTCATGAGCGAACTTCTTGATCCAAACCTTCCTTTCTGCTTTGCAATATATTACTCGATGGTAGAATCCGCTCTGATCTCTTGTTTGGAACTTTTCCAACTCACTGCGCCCCCGTTCAAGGTGAACACGTATCGGTGAGACACGGAATCATCCTTATGCATGCGAAGGTGGCATCTGTATACCGCGTATCACCATGTCCCCTTCTCCATATATTAGGAACACATCCTTAGTTCTTCTCAAGTACTTAAGGATCGTCTTATACCGCCCAATGATCCATTCTGGATCGGATTGGTATCTGCTCGTGACACTCGGGCGTCACGATACATCGGGCCTCGTACATAACATAGCATACATGATAGATCCTATTGCGGATGCATAGGAATCTTACTCATGCAAATCCTCTCGTCTTACTGTGGCGGACACATAGACTTGAAAGGTGTTCCCCATGCACGGGTAGATAACCTTTCTTGGATTCCGACATGCTAAACCTCTTTGCTTTTCGGTCTATATATGTAGCTGCGAAGACCAAGCAACCGTTTGATCTATCTCTATAGATCTTAATCCCAGGATGTAGGTTGCTTCTCCCAGTCTTTCATGGAGAATGTCTTGGATAACCAAACCTTAATCGATATTGTAAGATTGACACATCGTTTCCTATAAGTAATATGTCATCGACATACAATACTAGGAACACATTGCACTCCCACTAACCTTCTTGTACACACAAGGTTAAATGCGGATTTTGTGAAATCAAACTTTTTGATTGTCTCATCAAAGCGGATATTCGACTCTGGATGCTTGCTTCAATCCATAAATGGATCGTATGCAATTTGCATACCTTGGTTTTGTCAGCGATGTGAAACCCTCTGTATCATATACACGTCCTCGGCGGGTTTCCATTAAGGAAAGCTGTTTTCACATCCATCGCCATATCTCATAATCATAATGAGCGCTATGGCGGGAGCATCGAATGGATTTAAGCATAGCTACAGCGAATAGGTTTCGTCATAATCAACACCTTTCTTTTGGCGATATCCTTTCGCCACCAATCTAGCCTTATAGGTAATCACATTACCATCCATGTCGGTTTTCTTCTTGAAAACCACTTGCACCTATAGGCTTTATGCCTTGGTGGAGTCAACCAAGTTCCAAACTTGGTTTTCGTACATGGAATCCATTTAACTTCATGGCACCAAGCCACTTATCCCTTTCTGAACTTGTCGGCACTTCTTCATAAGCGGTAGGCTCCTCATCATCAATGAGTAACACGTCGTTCGATTCACTTACGAGAAATCCATATCTCTCGGGAATATTGCGTGTTCTACGGATCTACGAAGATGTGGTGTTACAATAAGTCCAGATTGCTCATCACTATGAGTTGTCGGTTTGTTGTGCTCACCGGTATCTCATCAATGTCTATTTGAGTCTCTCGAGCCTCCTCAAGCTCGACGACACTCCCACTGTTTTCTTGCAAGAGAAACTCTTTCTCTAGAAACACGGTATGCCTTGAAACAAACACCTTTTGTTCCACAGGATGATAGAATTGGTAACCCCTTGTTTCCTTAGGGTATCCAATAAATAGACATTTATCGGACTTAGCATCCGGTTTATGCGTCTGATCAGCTTCACATAAGCGGGACAACCCCATATCTTCAAGTAAGATACATGAGGTTTCTTACTAGCCCATATCTCATATGGAGTAGTAGAGACTACCTTGGTAGGCATTACATTTTAACAAGTAAACAATCGAAGTGCATAACCCCAAAGGACTTGGGAAGAGTCGCATGATTCATCATTGACGACCATGTCCAACAAGGTTCGATTCGCCTCTCGGATACACCATTATCTTTGTGGTGTATAGGGAGTCCATTGAGACAATATGCCATTGTCTCTTAGATAATCAAGAAACTCTTGACTTAAGTATTCACCACCTCGATCCGATCGAAGTATTTTAATACTTTTGTCATGTTGTTTCTCTACTTCATTTCTGAATTCTTTGAACTTTTCAAAGGCTTCAGACTTGTGTTTCATCAAGAACACATACCCAAACCGTGAGTGATCATCGGTGAAGGTAATGAAGTAGTTATATCCTCCTAAAGCTTGAGTTGACATAGGTCCACATACATCAGTATGTACTAGACCTAGTAACTCTCCCACTCGTTCACCTTTTCCAGTAAAAGGTAACTTAGTCATCTTGCCTTTTAAGCATGATTCACATGTATCGTATGAATCCAATTCAAACGATTCCAGAATTCCACATCGGTGTAATTCGGACATGCGTTTCTTGCTTATATGGCCAAGACGACAATGCCACATATAGGAGTCTATTTGATTATCCTTTCGAGCACGCGTGTTGCTCGCTTCGATATTGAAGATGTCACTGGATATGTCCAACGTATAAATGCCATTACTCAAAGTTCCAGTTCCATAAAGTACGCCATTCAAAGTTATATAACAACAATTGTTACTAAACGTTAAATGGAAACCATTTCTATTTAAGCAGGAAATAGAAACAATGTTCTTTATTAGAGAAGGAACATAATAGATATTGTCCAGTTCCAAGACTAGTCCACTAGGGAGCTTCAGCAAATAAGTTCCGATGGCGACCGCAGCAACCTTTGCTCCATTGCCAACTCGCAAATTTGACTCCCCTCTGACAAGTCTTCTTCTATTCCTTAGCCACTTTATGTCATTACATATATGTGAGCTACACCCAGTATCCAATACCCAAGTGTCTAAGGAAATAGAATGACAATCAATAACGAAGATACCTGAAGAGGATGGGGCATCGGATGCCTTCTTCTTCTTCATGGACTCAAGATAAGTCTTGCAGTTTCTTCGCCAGTGGCCTTCCTTGCCACAGTGATGGCAAGTGCCCTTTTGTGCTGGTTCCGCCTTCTTTGCCTTTTTCTTTCCTTTCTTCTGTTCTTTTGCCTTCCTCTTAGAACCTTTCTTTGAGGAATCAACTAACAGAACCGCCTTCTCCTCATGCTTTCTGAAGGCTCCACAGGTCTTGACATATTAAGGAGCTCGGGAATGGTGGATTCCAATTTGTTCATCCGATAGTTCATCACAAATTGCGAGAAGCTCTTGGGCAAACAATGCAGAATTAAGTCAATACTTAACTCATGATCCATCACAAAACCGAGGGTAGCTAGCCGCTCGATGTACCTGTTCATCTTTAGCACAAACTGCACTACAGACGAACCTTCTTGCATCTTCGTAGTGAAGAGGAGCCTAGAGACCTCGAACCTTTCGGATCTCTCTTGCTCATCGAACAACTCATGAAGATGGAAGACCATAGTATTAGCATCCATATGCTCATGCTGCTTTTGCAGCTCAGGTACCATCGCCGCTAGCATGATGCAACTCGCCCGGCTCGAGAATCGCCACATGTTTACGATAGACCAACATTTGATGCAGGTTGCATCGTCCTTAGAACGATCGGAAGAGGCTCTTCAAGGACATATGCAAGCTTTTCCGCCTTGAGAACAATTCTCAGGTTTCTAAGCCAGTCCAGGAAGTTAGGCCCAGTCAGTTTGTTCGAATCCAAAATAGTGCGCAAATTCAAAGACGTCATGATCAATTTATTGACCTAGAAATACAAAACGAGCATATATGAGAAAATGATTTTAAAATGCATCAATATACATTTATAAATCCCATTCATTTTTCGAATTTCAAAAACCCTTAAAATCACTTCGGGAGATCGTAGGTCCATCTCCGAATGGGCTGATATCCATCATAGATAAGAACAACCTTGGAGTGAGTACAACAAGACATTCTTATATATGATGGTGGGTATCAAGTATAACGATTACATATCATGTATATGTAACTATCACAATGTGCTATCAACTAATTGAATGTTTACACATACATTGGGTTGTTAACACATTAACAGGTATGCATCATATGCATAGCACCCAACTTCACCTCTCTTCACATCGACCTTGGAGTGAGTCCAACAAATCGATGCTCCAAGTTAAAGCCGACCCATTAATCGCGAAATAGTTTTAATATGGTTAGAGCGCATTCAACCAATTAGCTAGGCTTGGAGTGAGTCCAACAACCCAAACTAACGATTGACCTCTGACTCTTACCATATTAGAGTTAAACTATTCCAATGATTTGAACATGTTCAGGTTCGAGCCAGGCTTGGAGTGAGTCCAACAACCCAAACAAGAAACAGAACTCTGGTTCTAACCATATTAATGGAAGGTGTAGGCTTTAATATTGAGTTAGGGTTTTATGTCTCATCCTCTTTGCATGCAAATAACTATTATCTACATGGCATGGTATACATGGCATACATCTACATGTCACGACACGCATGGCATAATGTTATGCATCTAATGCAATTACATGGCATACAATTATGTCATGTATATATTTCCTTATATGTCATAACTATTTATGGAAATAAAATATATTTAAGATTTGATTCTCCAAATCAAATCATAATTAAATTAGGAAACAAATTTCCAAATCTAATCACATATTTTATTCATGGAATTATTTGATTAAGGAAAATCTATTTAGGAAACCAATTTCCTAAATCATTAAAACTACTTATGGAAATAAAATATTTTAAGATTTGATTTCCCAAATCAAATCATGATTAAATTAGGAAACAAATTTCCAGAATCTAATCAAATATTTTATTTATGGAAAATATCAATTTCCATAAATACTTTCAACTTTCCAAAAGTGGAAGATTTCCATAAATACTTCTAGACTTTCCAAAATTGAAAAATTTCCATAAATACTTCTAAATTTCCAAAATTAGAAAATTTCCAGAAATACATTATGACTATCGCAAAAACATTTTACGATTATGTCGAAACACAACCTGGGCTCTGATACCACTGTTGGGTTTCCGGCACCGCGGCGTGTGTGTGTTCGATCATGTTTCATAAACATGAGCACAACGGAAGCAATTAAAATTAATAAATCTATATTTATTACAACACACACAACACACGCATGCTATTACAACAAGTGTAGACATAACCGTAAATTAAAATTTGCAATAAAAGGAAATTAAACTACGTTATACCTTCCGTATGACATGTAGCGGGAACGGCATCAACCGGAACGATCCTCGTAAGAATCGTCTCTATCCGTATCCACGCCGAGCTCCTCAAGATGACTTCGCTAAGTCACGAGCTTCGTCTTCGTACGGGTTACTAGCCTCGTGTTGAAGACGACGTGATCGAGAGATGATCACGATCCGAATCCAAATTCGGATCCTAAAACGAGTTCTCAAAACTCGCTTCTCCGGAGAGGTATTCGTCAACCGTTTGACGAATCCTTCGTCCTCCACCTCAGAGGATTACCGGAGATCAAATCCCCGGTAAGTTAGCCGCTGTCGGAGCACTAACCGTCGTCCAAACGACGCTCCGACGAGAGGAGGAGAAGCTGTCCAGAAAATTGGACAGCTTGGTGGAGGAGTAAGCACTGGCCAAAACAAGGAGAGAAAAAGCTCACCTTGATGCCGAACCTATAGGAGATCACCGGAGGGTCGCCGGAGGTTCACCGGCTGGAGCTTGGACGCCGGCAAGGGTCTTGGACGGCGGCACAAAGCTGGGCGGCGGCAGCTTTAGGGTTGGCGCCGATTAACTCCTCCAAGGAGTGGGCGGCAACTCAAGGGGGGGCTAGGGTTTGGATTAGTTAGGGTTTAACAATCCCTTAAGCCCACTTTTATAGAGAACTAATTCTCTTAATGGTTAATGGATCATATCCATAAAGCCTGTTAACCCGCTCCATTAAGATAAGTTAAAATAAACCAAACCATGATGGTTTATTTTAAGTTAAAACGAACCGAACCAACCTTTGGTTCATTCGTTTAATATAAACCAAACCCTTTGGTTTATTCTCATCCATTGGATTAGAACCAAACCATTTTGGTCCATCCATTATGTCTTCATAAGACACGCCCATCCACGCTTCCATTGCGATCAAACAATTTCATGCTCGCTTATGTTTGGTCCAACCAAACATAGTTTCTCTCGAGAATCCCATTCTCAAGCTCGCTTTTAAATCCTTTGGATTACACTCGTTGTGCGTGTGACCAAATAGGTTCTCGGTTTATGTTGGCCGCCTATAATTAACCATTAATTATAGAACGATCATGAGTGGCACCTAGTAGTACATCATGATCCCCAATTAACCAAAAGATCAACTGCTTGATCCGAGAACTATTTCAAACCCTTCAAGAGCTCGAATGAATCGTGCCCCATTCCCTTCACTCATCTTATACCCACTTGGTTCAGACTTGGTCTATTGTGTCGGGCCCCCACTTGGTCGACTCACGCCACACCTAGCCCAAGTATCATTTCCTCGTCCTACGGATTCTAGTTACTCCACATGTATCGAAGAGTACTTTACTCTAAACATGTAATGCTTTGGCCAAAGACTTTAGTAACAATCCGACGAGAGGCCATGGGTATACATCTCCTCGCAAGGAGTGGTGAATCCTTTATAGGCTATTCAAACACCTTCGATTACTTCGACTTATACCCAATCATCCCGGGTCCACATCTCCTCGGAGATGTTTGCTTAAGATGTCAAAGCATAAGTCTCCATGATCAAGATGACTTGAATACCGCAAGTCAAAGGAACATCGCACTTAAGCCACAGTAAGAACTTCATTGACATATCTATATATGCAGAGAACCATATGAAGTCTTACGGCTGGTCACTCCAATGAACTAGTTACCATAACTAGCATCCACGATTAACTCCGGACATCACTATGTCTCCAGCCAGTGAGAATCAGCTGCTTGGATACACCAAGGAGTATACCTCGTGCTAGTCTCGACAGAATTGATGGTGTCCTAATCCATCAATTCATCGACTAGGGATAATTCCGATACATCACATTTACACATGTAGAGATACTCACTAGTTGTGATCCAATCACAAATTCTCTCATGTTGTGAATCGTATCGTGGATATTCAGTAAATGGGTTTAAGATCCAATCAAATACATAAAAACATGTATACTCAAATAGTGAATCTTCATTTATCATATAAATGGTTCATACATAAGGCGATTGCCTTAGGACATCTCTCATATATTACTAACAGTATCATGTCATATTGTTTATAAGCAGGTAATTATATAGCATTCAAAAGGAGAGAAAATGGGGAAAAAACACAGTAAAGCATTTGTAGATGAAATTCAGGTGATATTGTATCCTCTTCTAAAATCTTGTTTTACTTTAATCAAGCATACTTATACATTTCAATCTGTTTATGCTATTTTGTAGGAAACTATTGATAAGAGACTATCGGGAGTGGACTCTAATACTTCACCTAATTCATCACAAGATTTGCATGGTAAAGAGGCAATTGATGGCGACAAAATTCATAAGAAAAAGGGACGGGGTCCATCAAAGTTGAAGTTAGCTAGTGGTCAACTAAAGCCCAAAGTGTTAGAGCGTAATGAGTTTGGACAACCGATTGGGGATAATTCTGTGAAGTACGCTTCTTTTTGGGTTGCATGGTAAAGGAATTCGTGCCATATACATTAGATGGATGGAATGATGTAGACGAAGAAGTGAAGAATAGAATGTGGAGTTGTCTTCAGGTAATGTTTTGATTCACTGAATTTATCAAGTATGATTCTAAGTAAAAAAAAAGTAGACATAATTTTGTGCTTTTTTATGTATAGGTGAATTATAATGTTGAAGAGTGTGAAAAGAAAATAATATTTCAAAAGTTAGCTAAGTTGTGGTGTGATAGAAAGTCCAAATTGCAAATACTTGTACGAGAAGCTAATATTTGTAAAGTTGCTTCGTGAAATCTTAATCTTTTAAAGCCTGAATTTATGGATCAACAACAATGGGAATTGTTTGTAAAGAGGACATTATCACCTAAATTTCAAGTAAGAATTAATTACAAATTCTTATTTGTAATGAATTTTTTTATATTAAAAAAACTCTGACATTAATTCAGTTTCATTATATCTTGGTTTTCTTTGTTTTTTTTTAAGAGTTTGTATAGGGGACATGCATTCTTAGGTTGGAAACTATTGATAAGAGGCTATTAAGAGTGATTTTCTTTAACTAAATTTCCTGTGTTTTATTCTTAGCAAAAGAGTGCAAAATTCAGAAATATGAGGGAAAATCAAGACCATATTCACACTATGAGCCGAAGAGGTTATGCCCGTTTGGCTAGCTTGATGGTATGCATTATTATTGTTGTAGATACACTTATTAACTATATTATTTGACCCTATCATTTTTTTAAAAATATTTTTATATATGTCTCATATTTAAGGAAAAATCAAGTCCTGTAGATACACCAATTACAAGATCAAAAGTTTGGATTAAAGGTCACACGAAGACAAATGGACAGTCTAATAGTCAAGTGGTTGAAGAGAAAATAGTAATAAGACTATCTCTTGTTATTATTTCTAAAAGTGTTCATATCAATGACATCGATACCTAAATTTCTTATTCTACAAAAGTTTTATCTTGATATTTGCAAAAAAAAAATAGAAGAATGTCCATCTAAATCTTTAAACACAACTAACATTGCTGATGATGCAATTAGCCTAGTATTTGGCAAAGAATCTCGAGGTAGAGTGCAAGGAATGAGCTTTGGAGTTGTACCATCAAAGGTTGGAGCTTCTGTGCAACAAAATAGAACTGTTAAATAACTTGAAAATATAGTGCATAATCTTCAACAAGAAATGCAAGAAATGAGGCTCATGATTTTTCAAAATATGAGGCAACAAAATGAACATGAACAGGTTAGTAATTTAAAAAATATATTTTGGTTTAATTAATTCCATTTTTTATGTTCTTATTAGTGAAATTATATTATGATGACATTATTTGACCCAATTTATTTGTAAAATTAGGTTGCTAGCGGTGGTATTGATAACAATATTAGGAATTATATTAGTGGCAGTAGTGATGTCAATGGTGCAACAAAGAGTGGCAAATGGTACAACTTAGGTAACTATATTGACATAATAAATGTTGTGGTTTCTCTTATAAGATAGAATCTCTGTTTCTAATGCTTTATATTCTTGTGAACACTGAATGTTCTCACATTACATATTTTAAAACATATACAATGACAATCTACTATTAATGTGCTTATGTTATATAATAATGATCCTGCTAGTAGATCTACAACATTTTAACTAGGGACAACTTGTGCTAGAGCTTTAATATTCATCAAAATTCTACAAAATAATGGTTAGATGATTTTAGCATTATTCACTGCGTGTAGAAAAGATCATCCTTAACCATGTTACAAAGATCATCCTTGACCATGTTACGATGATATTACAACGATAAGAAATAATAGGTTTATCCTTCATTTGAAAAAAAAAATGTACTTGGGTTAAGGATGATTTTTTGTCTTCTGATTATGCCATTTTTTTCTATTAATGTTTTACCGTTTATCTTTAGTGAATTTAGTGCATTTAGTAAATGAGTTTTTTTTGTGTCTATTTTACTTTCTTTTATTACTAATATCATGTTTTGTTATAAAAATGTACTTGGTAATGTTAACAATTTTTTATTGTTATACAGGCAAAACTGAAGAATGTGAGTTGTGGAGATATCTCTGCTAATACTAAATGTAAGTTGCTTAATTGGTCTATTGATGGTGTTGTTGCAGAAGGTCGGATTGCATCCACAGATCCAAAAGTAAAAGTGCACCATGTTCCTCTTGGTAGATCTTGTTGGAAAGTATGGATTGATAGAGTTTTCATGGAGAAGGTGGATCTAATTTGACCAAATAATGAAATGGTTTGTCTCGAGGATGCAATAGGGAGCACAGTCGCTTGGTTATCTAAGTTTATAATTTTGTATGACTGATATAGATTTTATTTATTTTATCATATACTTTTTGTAGAAAAGAAATCATGTAAGTGAATTTATGTGTAGGGATGTATACTGAAAAGTCTACTTTTTGTATGAACATCTTTATTTTGAAATAAGAATAACATGATCATTGTTTGCATTTTTATATGGTTATGCAATATTGTCTAATGCATTACATTGTAGATAACATGGTGTGTGGTGTCACATGGGAGATCATGTTATCGGCTTCTTGTAAAGTATAAGTAAAGGCTCACAACCGAGATGACTTTGGACAAACCATCGGAATGGTTGTAGTGTGATTTGGTATTGGTTTGTCTTGACCATAGAATCACACTAGTGCACTTTGTGTGTATTGAGCAGGACCGACTTAGAGGTGATTCAATTTATTGCTGACTACATAATCGAATCGGACCTCAAATATTATTTTGTACATGCTCTTATTCCCGATATAATAATGGACATATATACTTAGTAGTCATCTCTTTGATTTACCAATGGGCGAGATTTATAGATTAAATCGATAGGCTCGGTAAGTTGGGAGATGATATTACTTATATGGTGTGCCATTGATTATAGGAGGAAACTGTGTCCTATATATTAGGATGATGATGTCCCCTTGAGGAGCTCATAAGGTTCATCATGTAAACCCTGCAGGTGGACTTGGTCCGGCATGATGAAAAGGTTGAGTGGTACTACTCAAGGAGTTAGATGTTGATTAATTAATGGTTAGTAAATTAATTAATCGACGGACATTCGAGATCTTAAACACAGGGAGAAAATGTACAAATAATATATGGAGCCTATATTATCATATGGGGGTTGGTGAGGTAGATCAATGATAATCCTTTAGTGGATTGGATTATCATTAATGGATCGGACTTATGTGGGCTTGATCCATGGGTGACCAAGATCCAAATCCTCCTCATGGTCCCTAATATAGCCTATTAACACCTCATGAAGCTTAGATCCAATGGATAGAAACAAAACTCTAGATCCAAAGGTAGAGATTAAATCTCTAGATCCGACGGTTGAGATTAAATCTCTAGATCTGACGGTTGAGATTAAATCCTTAGAACCAATGGAGGAGATTAAATCATGGTTTGAGCCCAACTCTATAAATAGAGATCATAAAGTGGGCGGCAAGATAGATGATGGATTAAGGGGATTAGGGTTTGCTTCCTTTGGAGGCTAGGAATCCTAGTTGGTTTAGGATTAGGTTTGGGTGGCTAGGGTTTTGGGGAGCTTGGGGTGGGCGGCAACAAGTGGAGGAGTTTTTCTTCTTCTTACTAAGGTTTGGCTGGTTCCTCCCTTCTTCTCTCTACCTTGGCCGGTGCTCATCCTAATCTTCTTCCCCACTTCCATGGCTGGCCACTAAGGAGAGCTAGGATTAGGGTTTGGAAGCTTAGGGTTTAGGAGGCTTGGGTGGCACCAAATAAGGAAGTAGTTTGTTTTCTTCTTCCTTTCCCTTGGTGGCCGATGCCCACAACCCTCTTTCCAGCCTTTGGCTGGCATCCAAAGACCCTATTCTCCTTCTCCTTGGGTTGTGGAAACAAGACTTAGGGATTTCCCTTGGTGTCTTGGCCGGTTTCCACCATTATCTCCTTCTCCTTGTTGGCCGACGGCAAGCATTCTCCTTGTTGCTTGTTGGTTGGCTATAGGAAGGAGATGAGCCTTGTTTATATTCTTCCTCTTGCTTTGGAAGAGCAAGGAAGGAAGATTTGTGATCTAGGAGCTTCGATTTTTGGTAGATCGTCGCCCACACGACGTCCAAAAGGAGGAAGGTCATACATTAGAAGATCGAGAGGTATACCTATTCTTATTTCTCTTTTTGTTACTTGCTTGTTTTTGTTTTTCAACTATGAGCATGATATAAATCTGTATTTGGCTAAATAATACTTGGATCCCGATCATAAATACAAAAACCGGCGATCCGGACATCGTCTATTCCGCGACTACTCGTAGAATAGAGGATGGTCGCTTGAACAACGAGTTTGTTCAAGTGACCTCTCTAAACGAATAACACGACGATGACTTGGTTGTTTGAGCAATCCCTTTTGTCTAGGATTAAATTTTTAATTCGGGGACATCGATGGGATCACCATGAACAAACAACCAAGGTGTAGAGGGAAGCGAAGTTTCCCCTCACAGATTCGATAAGCAAAACCCTACAATTGATATCAGAGCTTCCGGGGCAAAACCCTTCATTTATGTTACTAGTTTGGATTGCTATATCTGACTAAGTGAATTATTGTTTTGTTTAAGTGTGGTGTTGATGAATATCTATGGTATTATAATTGTTTTAATTTTGATTTTATAATAATGTGTATATGATATTAAAATTGTGTAGTATTTGTATATGGTATGATAACTGTGTTGTATTATAATTATTTGAGTTTTAATTGTATAATTATTTTTATTTAGTATTATAATTGTGTGTAATGTAGCGCACAGTAGCGCATTGTGAATACACTTAATCGCAGTGCGCGGTTACACGCTATGGATGCATTTAATTGCAAAGACGAATCGCACGCTATTAATACGCAATGTATTTAAGTGCGTAACTACGTATTTGTCGATATACATTCGTAACGCACGATGCACGCTGTGGGTAGACTAATTGTACGCTGTGAATACGTTTAACCGCAGCGCGCAGTTGCTCGCTGCCAATACATTTAACTGCAGCGCACAGTTAAAATAAAACCATATGAAAAGAAATTTTTATTGCACAAATTTACGTTGATGACATAATCTTTGGAACAACTAATATAACACTTCTAAATGAGTTCATTTCACTAATGGAAAGTGAATTTGAAATGAGCTTAGTAGGTGAACTCACCTTCTTCTTAGTGTTACAAATAAAACAAACTAGAGAAGGAATTTATTTACATCAATGTAAATATGCTAAGGAATTAATTAGTATATTTGGAATACAAAATGCTAAGGAAATTAATACACCGATGGCTACAAACATAAACATAGGAGAAGACTTAGAGGGAAAAGCGATAGATTTAAAATACTATAGGAACGTAATAGGTAGCCTTCTATACTTAACTGCGAGTCAACCTGATATACTCTTCGGAGTAAGTATGTGTGAGAGATTTCAATCTTGCACTAAAGAATAACACCTAATGCTAGTTAAATATTTTTTAGATATTTAAAAGGAACACAAAACGTAGGAATTTGGTACCCTAGGTCAAGCGACTTTGAACTAATCGGCTACTCCGACTCGGATTATGCCGGTAGTAAACTCGATAGGAAGAGCACGAGTGGATGTTGCCAACTCCTAAGCTCGAGTTTAGTCAGCTGGTGTAGTAGAAAGCAACATTGTGTTGCCTTATCTACCACCGAAGCCGAATACGTAGCCATGGGTGAGTATGTAGCTCAACTTCTTTGGATGAAGCACACTCTCCAAGACTTTCAATTGAACTTTAGTAATACTAAAATTTTAATTGATAACATTAGCTCTATTAACCTAACTAAGAACCCAATATGTCATTCTAGAACTAAACACATAGAAGTTAAACATTACTTCATACGAGAACATGTAGCTAATGGAAACATAAACTTGAGTACGTTGAGTCAAAATTGAACCTAGCAGACATTTTTACAAAACCCTTACTCAAAGCAGAGTTCAGTCTGCTTAGACGAATATTAGGAATGTGCATAGTAAAGTAGGACCTATGTTTTACTTATAAGCTATCTTTCTTTCTTTCATGTTACATGGAACTAGCTTAGGTCTTACCTTAGAAAGCATGCACCTATAGATTTAAGAAGCCAACACATCTCATAACACATAGGTTCAATGTGTTTGTGTACTGAGTCACGTAGATGGGTGTGAGATGTTAGGACCTTACTCCTGATTCCAAATGTAGATCAAGTGCATCGATATGAATCATGGAGTATAATTATTCAAAATAACCAACTCTAATCAAGACTTATTGATCATATTATATCAAATGAGTCAAAAGGAGTTGAACATATTTATTAGATGAAGTATATTGAAATTATTATTTGCCAAAGTAAAAAGGGGGCATGCTTGGGCCTACAAATACATATTAACTCTTAATATGGGATTCCTTTTTAAAGTGTTTTTCTTTACAAACATTTTACACATACACCCTAAAGTGTTTTCAATATATGGCAAAAGGGGGAGAAGAGAGGCCAAAGTTAAGGGGGAGAAAGCGGCCAAATGTTAAGGGGGAGAAATAAGTCTCTTTTTCAAAAACTCACCTAGGGTTAAGGGGAAGTGACCTTGAGGGGGAGGATTTGAAAAAGAACTTACTCATGCTTACTACTACATGCTTGCTATATGCTTACTTATTTATGCTTACTACTACATGCTTACTTACTCATGCTTACTACTACTACTACTATTCATTTTATGCTTAATTTTTACTTAACTTTGAATCGGTTTGTAATAGATAAAAAAGGGAGAGATTGTTGGTGCAGGGGCACCAGATAATTGAACTTAGGTTTTGATAATGGAAAAGGTTCAAAGTTAAGTTATTATGGTTGTCTCACATGCTGTGTTGAGTGTGTAGGAAATGTATTAAGTTAGGCTAAAGGTCAACGACACCAGGAGAATCTCGGGACGAGAAATCATGGTAGTCGGTGGCACCAGGAGAACCTTAGGGAGTTGAGGAACCTCGGTGGTGACCGGAAGCTAAGCGACATGTCAGAAGGACCAGAGGTAAGCACTGAGTGCGAAGTGATGGTAAGGTCGTGTTCTCCGTACGGGGACGACCGTAGGCGGCAATCTGACTAAGACTTTCAGAGGAAGGTCTAGGTCAAGATCGGACGGTAAGGGACCATCGATTTTATCATTTCGGTGCTAACTCTGTGTTGCAGGTGAGTGATCAAGCTGACAGTCGACTGAAGACTAGTAGCAGTCGATTGATCCTACCATCAGTCGACTGCAGAGGGGTATCAGTCGATTGATGGTCAAGCTGATCACCTTGAAGGTAGTCAAGATAAGAGCCACAAAATGAAGGGTGATGTGGAGCTTTGATCCAGATCTGAATCTCAACGAACTAGGGTTCAAAGTGCTATACAAGAAGGAGGATATCACCTCTTCTCATTATCTAATTTTGCTCCCAAAGTGCTCCAATAATGCCGAGACTTCTTCGACAACACTATGTCGTCGTAACGCCGACATCACGCCAAGCTTCCATTCCTTCGTTGGTAGTTTTAATTTAAGTTCTCATTTTTTACTTGTGCTTTCCATTGCTAAGAGGAGAGGTAGGCTTGTTGCCTCTTCCTCTATCTTTTTGTTTGTAACCGTCGTCTCTTACCTCCAACGAGGAAGATATTTTTCTAGTGAATTGCCCCATCAAAAGTAGTCTAGGATCACGGGGCTTTGGACTAGCAACCTTTTGGTTGTGAACCAAGTGAAAAAGAAAAAGTGTCATTTTTCTTTTGTTTTACTTTTACTTCCATTGTGCTACTCGTGGTTTCGACGAAAAAAAAAAGATTTTACGTACGCTATTCACCCCCCCCTCTAGTGTGCCTCTTCAATCCAATAAATAGCATTCTGTTTTAATATAAAAATGATTCTAAAACATATAATGAAGCTGTGAAATCGCAAAATGCATCATTTTGGAAAGAGACAATCAACGATGAAATAGACTCAATATTGTCAAACAATACTTGGATTTTAGTGGATTTGCCTCCCGGTTCAAAGCCAGTGGCTTATAAATGGATTTTCAATAAGAAATTGAAAGTTGATGGAATCATAGACAAATATAAGGTCAGATAGTAGCCAAAGGCTATAACCAAAAATAGAGTCTTGATTATTTTGATACATACTCACCAGTTGCAAGAATAACCACCATAAGGGTACATTTGCAATTGCATCAATCCAAAAGTGGGTGATTTACCAAATGGATGTTAAGACTGCATTCTTAAATAGTGAGTTAGATGAAGAAGTGTATCTGAAACAACCCGAAGGGTTTGTAGCACCTGGACAAGAGCATCAAGTGTGAAAGCTTGTGAAGTCTTTATATTGACTTAAACAAGTTCCAAAGCAATGACATCAAAAATTTGATCAAGTAATACTTGCTAGTGGATTCAAGATTAATGAATCAGATAAATACATATATAGCAAGTATTCAAATGGCAAAGGTGTCATAATATGTTTATACATGGATGACATGTTGATCTTTGGTTCAGACTTCGAACAAGTTTTAGAAATAAAAAAATTGCTATCAAGCAAGTTTGATATGAAATATATGGGAGAGGATGATGTCATCCTAGGCATAAAAATTAAAAGAGAACTAGGATTAAACGTACTCTTGCAATCTCATTTCATTGAGAAGGTTGTCAAAAGGTTCAATCATTATGATTGTAAGCTAGCCCCAACTCCCTTGGACCCTAAAATTGATCATGTAAAAAATGAGGGTTTGACAGTATCACAATTGGAATATTCATAAGTGATAGCCAATTTGATGTATGCCATAACTTGTACATGCCCAGATATTGCTTATGCAGTTGGGGTGTTGAGTAGGTATACAAGTAACCCTAGCATACAACATTGGCTAGGTGTTATAAGAATTTTTGAGATATCTCAAAAGCATCATAAATTATAGTATAAGCTATAAGGGAGATCCTTTAGTGCTTGAAGGTTACTCGGATGCGAATTGGATAACAAATAAAGATGACCTCTCTTCAACAAGTGGTTAGATCTTTAATTTAGATGGTGGAGTTGTTTCTCGGGCATCCAAGAAATAAACTTGTATAATGTGTTGGTGCAATCGGCCCAGGTCATGATTGACCAGACTCGAGTTTGACTCGAGTGATGTTTTGATGTTTGACATAGTATGTTTGACATTGATGTCGGTTAATATATTTTGGGAGATTGTTTATACAATCGACCCAGGTTATAATTGACCAGACTCGAGTTTGACTCGAGGGAGACTTTGATGGTTGACTATGGTTGACCATGTGATTATGGGAAAGTCCAAGCATGGATCTTGGCAAGGTAAAGTCCAAGTCATGGGTACTTGGCATGGAAAGTCCAAGTGGGACACTTGGCATTTGGGAAAGTCCAAGTCTTGAGTACTTGGCACAAGGGAAGTCCAAGCATGGATCTTGGCATGGAAAGTCCAACATGGGTTGGCAAGGGAAAGTCCAAGCTTGAGTCTTGGCATTTGAGAAGTCCAAGGGATTTGATATTGGCAACGTAAAGTCCAAGGGTGGAGTCTTGGCAGCATAAGTCCAATGGTTGGCGGCGTAAAGTCCAAGCGGAGTCTTGGCGGCATAAGTCCAATGTGCCTTGGCGGTGTAGACACCGTTAGCATGACATAGCCAATGGAAGCACCTGAAGGCTAGCGCGATGGATGAACAAGTCATGGATGACTTGGAGGGATCCGAGAGGCGTGAGGCTGATGGAGGTGGCTAGAAGGCTTAGGTCTAGGATAAGGGTGGTCTAGCAAGTATGGGGGCACCATACACTAGTAGAAAAGGTACTTTTAACGACGGAATTTTAACGACAGTATTAAATACCGTCGTTATTAGTAGGTCATCAACGACGGTATTTAGTGTCCGTCGTTAATATATATGCATTAACGATGGTATTTTATCCCGTCATTGATTCTTTGTCATCAACGACGGTTTTTTTTATTTTGGTCGTTAATGTCATATATTTAACGACGGTATTTCGTCCCGTCGTTATTACTTTTTTGATTTTTTATAAATTCAACACCCTAAATTGAAAACTATTTTTTTAAAATATAAAAAAATATCGTCTTTATATAAATTATGAAAATATAATTTATTTATATCCATTTGCATGGTATTTTTTCCATTTTTATTTCATTAAAAATTAGCTTTAGTTTATTTATATTATTTTTTTTATTTTCTTATAATTTTCCCCCTAATTAAACCCCGTGCCCTAGTTTCAGCTTTCTCCATCGTCGTTTCTTCCTTTTCTCTTGTTTTCCCGATCCATCCCCTCGCTCTTCCATCGCCACTCCAGCCGACCTATCCCCTCGCTCTTCCATCGCCACTCTAGCCGTCGATCGCCTCAATCAACTATCTCTACTCGGCGAAAGCGACTCTTGCCTCGAGCTTCCATCGCCGCTCCGTCCGTCACCACTCCGAGCATCCATCGCTGCTCAAGCATCCGTCGCCGCTCCAAATTTCGTCGCAAGTATCCGTCCCGCTTCGACCATCCTCTTTCTCTCTTCTATCGCCGCTCCGACCATTCGTCGCCACTCCAGCCATCCACGGTCAGGTAATAATATTTAAAATTTTGAAATAGAGAAAGAATGAAATGTACTCTATTTTTGCTATGTTCTTGACCGATTAAAGCCTCATCTAGTTTGGACAGTTTATACCGATTAAAGCCTCATCTAGTTTGGACAGTTTATAGTCAAATGCACTGAACCATGATGATTAAAATGCATTCCTTAGGAAATACAGAGAGAAAAAGAATCAACATTTCATCTAGAGTTTATGACATTGTTTGGAGTATCAACATTTCACATGTAAGGAATGAATACTATAGTATTTCACATCATTTGGAAATAGAGTAATTGGTTCTGTGTCATAAGGTGTTCGCTATAAATTCCATCTTCCTCATGAAAACTTCTCATCGTACTATAGACTTATGGTTTTCATTGATAGCATGAGTTTTCATTGAATACAAACAATATTGTAAAATACATTTACTGAATATATAGTATTCCTGACATGACTATAAACTCCATATCATTTTACAAGATTCTGACATGACTCTAGTATTCCTAAATTTGCATCCTTAACAGTTTAAGCATCATACTTATGGTTTTTACTATCTCTATCCTAGTCATATGGACTTATAGTAGCTGTTTATTTTGACACAAGAGGCCTTAATATTTCATTGTATCTTTTCATTCCTAACAAGGTTCTTTGCCCAAAATTATTTGTAGTTAACTTTGTCCACTTTTGGCATTTATAGAATGACACTGATAAGAAATGGATGGATCTTATTAATGATCGTCTTGGAGAAGAATATGGAAAGGGAATTGAAAATTTTTTGAACTATGCTTTTGAGCGAACTGGTGCAACAAATGAAATTCGATGTCCATGTGCTAAATGTGTTAATGCACGTTTTGGGTCTAGGGAATCAGTTAAAATGCACTTGATTGTTTATGGAATACTTCAAAATTATAGATTTTGGTATCATCATGGAGAAAAGCCAGGGGATGATTTGGAGCAACAATATTCAGAAAATGAAGTAAATGATAATGAAGACTTCATGGAAGATCTTCTAAGGGACCTACATCCACATTATGATGAGTCAAACGGTGACAATATTAGTGAGGAACCAAATGATGAAGCTAAAAAATTTTACAGATTATTAAATGATTCAAAAGAACCTTTGTACCAAGGATCAAGGGTTTCAAAATTGTCAGCATTAATAAAGTTACTTAATCTCAAGAATGTTGGACAATGGACAAATAAATCATTTAGCATGTTGTTGAAATTGTTGAAGGAAGAAATATTACCAGAAGATTCTGATCTTCCAGATTCATATTATGATGCTAAGAAGTTTATTAGAGATATTGGCCTTTCTTATGAAAAGATTGATGCATGTAAAAATAATTGTATGTTATTCTGGAAAGACCGTAAGAACTTAGATTTCTGTGAAGTGTGTGGAATATCTAGATGGAAGGAGGAAAGACATAGTGGGGAAACTCGATTTAAAGCAAATGGAAAGAAGATTCCGAAGAAGATATTACGTTATTTCCCACTAAAACCAAGGTTGCAAAGATTATTCATGTGTTCAAAAATAGCTCCTTACATGAGATGGCACAATGATGCAAGGGTTGATGATGAAGTTCTAAGGCATCCGGCTGATTCTATGACATGGAAATCATTTGATGAAAAATATAAAGATTTCTCCTCAGATTCTCGCAATGTGAGACTTGGCCTCGCAAGTGATGGGTTTCAACCATTCGAAAATGCAAAAACAACATATAGCATTTGGCCTGTGATTCTTATTCCTTATAATTTACCACCATCGATGTGTATGAACTTATCTAACTTTATTTTATCCATGTTAATTCCTGGTCCAGAGAGTCCTGGTGATGCAATTGATATCTATCTGCAACTGTTGATCGATGAATTGAGTGAGTTGTGGCACACTGGAGTAGAAACATTTGATACATCAACTTCTCAAAATTTTACTTTACATGTTGCTTTGTTGTGGACAATTAATGACTTTCAAGATATGCAAATTTATCCGGATGGAGTACAAAAGGGAAGTTAGCATGCCCTTGTTGTAATAAGGATACTTGCTCATTGAGATTGACACATGGTGGTAAAGAGTGTTATATGGGTCATCGACGTTATCTCCCATTGAACCACAAATGGCGCAAAGATAAGGATTCCTTTGATGGTACAGTTGAAATGAGATTGCCGCCTAAATCATTTTCGGGAAAAGATATTTTAAGTCAAGTTCAAGATTTGGAAGGCATAATATTAAGTAAGGACACAACTAGAAAGACAAAAATATCTCATGACAAACGGGGTGATAATTGGAATAAGAAGAGTATATTCTTTGAGCTACCATATTGGGAATCATTGTTATTGAGACATAATTTGGATGTTATGCATATTGAGAAAAATATATGTGACAGTGTTCTTGGAACGATTATGGATATTAAAGGCAAGACTAAGGATAATCATAAAACACGTCTCGATTTGCAACTCTTGAATATAAGGCCTGAATTACATCCTGTTGCAATAGGAGATGCTCTTGAGTTTCCTGCTGCACCTTACACATTGTCCTTTGGTGAGAAACGTCAATTTTGTTTATTTCTTAAAGAATTAAGATTGCCTGAAGGCTTTTGTTCAAACATTGCGGATTGTATAAATGTTAACGAGAACAAGATTTCTGGTTTAAAGAGTCATGATTGTCACATCTTTTTAGAATATCTTATTCCTATTGCAATACGTGGACTACTTTCAGAATTAGTATATGAAGCTCTTGTTGAGCTATCAATGTTCTTTTCTAGTTTGTGTTCCAAATCACTAAAGATGGAAGACTTGAAACAGCTTGAAAAACAAATTCCTATCACACTTTGCAAGTTGGAAAAGATTTTTCCACCCTCATTTTTTGACATCATGATACATTTACCGATTCATTTAGTGATGGAAGCTATGCTTGGGGATCTGCATTCAATATCGGTGGATGTATCCAATAGAACAAAGTTACACACTTTCAAATCATATGTTCGAAATAAAATTCATCCAGAGGCTTCAATTGCTGAGGGTTATATTGCAAATGAGTGTATCAGTTTATGCTCAAGATATTTCGACACATCTAGTTGTGGATGTATGGAAAGTAATGATGGTTTATCTATATTTTCATCTATTGAAGTTTTATCAGTGGGGATAGCATGCAAGTTGGATCGTGTTGACCAAGAGCAAGCTCACATCTACATATTAAAGAATTGTGAAGAAGTTCAATCATTTTACAAGTATGAAACTATAAACTTATTCTTCTATATAGTTGTTTCAATTATGATTAAACTCTAAATTTCCTTTGTAGTGATTACTTGCAAATCCGTGCTTCTAGCCATTTGGTTTTGTCCGATGAAGAATGGGATAAACAATTTATTAAGTGGTTCAGAGTTAGAGTAAGTGACATTTTTTTAATGTACATACATGTCTTTGTTTTCACTAATAAATTATATCTTGAGAGTATGATTTTTTTTGTTCAAATTATATAGGTCGAGAGGTTATATAAAAATGACAAAAATAAAAAAATGGAAGATCTACTTTCTTTGGCACGTGGGCCTACACAGTATGGAAAGTCATTTGTATGTTGTAAAGTAAATGGATATAAATTTCACATTGAAAAGTACAACAAGGGCCTAAGGACACAAAACAGTGGTATTCTTGTTGTTGGAAACTATGGTACAGAAAATATTGACTATTATGGAGTGTTGTCACAGATTCTTGAATTGCAATTTCTTGGTGGAAGGCGAATTGTGGTCTTTAAGTGCAAGTGGTTTGATGTGCATTCTAGAGAAAGAGGGATCAAACTGGATAAATATGGTTTTGTTAGTGTAAATTGTCAACGATTGTTGAAATCAAATGAGCCTTTTGTATTGGCTACTCAAGCATCACAAGTGTTTTATATGAAAGATAACACCTCAAAAGGTTGGCACATAGTAACAAAGATATATCCTCGATACTCATATCATATGTTAATGGAGAGAGATTCAATGTCCACCGATACAGATGATATCCTCGAAGCTTACCAAAGATGAGGAGAGATATTTATAAATCTTTATTTGCTTTATGTAAGTGTAAGTGTTTTAAACTTCTAAATGTATTGTTTATATTATTTTTTCATTTAACTAATATAATAATGTATTTGTTATAGGATCATGGACTCTCAAAAGTCATCTTTGGGTGCTAATTGACTAGTATTCTCTAAAACTCTATTCTTGTTTTATTGTAATGTTATTTAATATGTTGTTATAGACATGAAGTTGCATCGACATGTCGTTTATTATGTTTATTCTAGTAAATATCGATATGTCAGATTCTGTCAGCTCTCTGGTAGTCTAAACTAATAGTTTTAATGTTCTTGTGCACATTATGGAATGGATATTGTGTGTATTAGTTTTGCAATATACATACTGATCTGTATATGTTCTGTCCCAACTTAATGTCTATCCACTCCATTGAATTCTTATCGAATAACACAAACACAAACGTAATCCATGTTTTCTTACCTTAATCTTTATTTAAAGCAGCTAAGTTTTTCTTGTACTCACTTTGGTATGGCGAAGACGGGGACAAGAGTTTTTGCAGGATGGCCACAGCCGTGGAAGAGGACGGAGCCGTGGAAGAGGTAAAGGACGTAGCAAACCTGTTTCTGCTGCAGCACTTGATGCAGATTTGGACAAGTATCATGCAGAAGCGATGCAAACCAACTGAATGGTCTCATTTGTCTCTTTCAGCCTATTACCATTGCTTGCCTGATGCCACCCCATATTTGTATTTTATTTTGCAAACATGCATAATCTAGCTAATGTGTCATCACCCTACTGTGTGGGGTTCTGGGCTTTATCTTCGCTTGTTATTGTTCTTCTGTTTGAATTTCCTACTGCGGTTAATGTGAATATCTGGTACTGGATGATATTTTAATAAATATGGTGTTTTGATTTTTAATATATTGTGTTTTTATTTTTTATTAACATTCATTAATATATATTGTGAATTGTGTATAGATAATAATGATGAAATAATAACTATATAATGACCGTCATTGTTATTATTAACGACGGTATGTTAAACCGTCGTTAAACAATTAAACGACATTAAATTACTAACGACGGTACATATATCCGTCGTCGTTGTTATTAACGACGGTTCATATAACCGTCGTTGTTGTTATTAACGACGGTACATATTACCGTCGTTGTTGCCATTAACGACGGTATATAAACCCGTCGTTACCATAATTAACGATGGTAGTGAATACCGTCGTTAAATGCTATTAACGACGGTATTTTTATTCCCGTCGTTAATCTTTTCCCGACAAGGCCTTTTAGCGACAACTTCCTACGGTATTTATTACCGTCGTTAAAACTCATTAACGACGGGAATTGACTCTTTAACGACGGGATTTCCAGTCGTTAAAAGGTCCTTTTCTACTAGTGATACTTGGGTTAAAAACCTCATGTTTGAGGTTGGTAGTCGACTGGCATTATGGCCGGTTCGACTGCCATGAGTCAACTTGAGTTCGAAAATGTGCTGATCGTTGCTCGGTAGCAATGATCGGCTGGGCTGATCGATCATGATCGCCATGGACGACATCGACCGATGGTTCGGCCACGAGCAGATCGCTCCGTGAGCCGACCGCGCCGACGACGGGTACCGGGCAAATCATCGCCAATGTTGGAAGTCGACTGGCAAGAGATCCGTTGGAGTTTTTCCAGCGTGGATCAAACCGTTGTCTCACGACAATAGTGGCATCAGTCGACTGATAGGCGAAAATCTAGGTTGCGCGGAAGGATAAAAGGAGCTCGACGGGAGGGTTTTTGCACATGGTTTCTTGAGCATCCTTGGGGCGATTTGTTGCTGCAAATCAGGGTCTCCAAGGCCATTCTTCAAGCAACCAAAAGCAAGCAATCCAAAGCATTTGTAAAGTGTTTTCTTTACTTGTATTGCATTATATTCCATTGTATTTGCTTGTATTTTCATTGTATTACTGTTGTATACATTGTACGAGGTTTCTCCACCTCCGGATTGTTCCGAGAAGGAGTTATTACATAGTGGTGTGCTTGTGGCATCACTAGGGCTCGTTTGAGCCCGATCTGTGGAGTAGGAACCGTGCGGTTCCGAACCACGTTAAATATTTGTGTATTGGTGTGTTCGTGTTTGTCTTACTTTGTTATTGTTTTTATTATTATCATTCCGCTGCGCATAACGAGTTTTGTAGAGACGAACGCAAAAGATTTCCATCATCTTATGAGCACAACGCTATTCACCCCCCTCTAGCGGCCTCAAATCACTTACATAATGGACTCCACTATGGAAGCTGAGTTTGTAGCTTTAGCTGCAGCTAGCAAGGAAGCCAAATTGCTAAGAAACTTGTTGTATGAGATACCTCTATGACCAAAGCCTATCTCTCCTATTTATATCCATTGTAATAGTATGAGTATGATTGTCAAAGCTTATAGTAAAGTTTATAATGGAAAATCAAGACATATTGGAGTGAGGCATAGTATGGTTAGAGACTTAATAAAAAATGGAGTTATAACCATAAACTACGTTAAGTCCAAAGACAATTTAGCTGATCCTTTGACAAAAGGATTAAATAGAGATACAGTTGAAAGAATCTATATTGAGATGGGGCTGAAGTCCATAAAATAGACCTTCAACAATGAAAACCTCAATCTAATGCTATCATATTGTGTAGTCTTGAATTCAATATAATGAAAAGTACATTGTTTAAAGGTTAATGATGAGTGTTCATTTTCCTGCTAGTAAAATGAGGATGAACTTGGTGTTCTTAACAAGTCACAGAAAGTGCCACAAATGGCGAGGGCATTTGAAAGCATGCCTATATGAATGAAGGATTTAATTATCCATAAAGTTTTGGATTTAAACATTGACATATTCATGAAAGGATTGTGGCATAACATAAAGTGTATGCTAGTTACAGATGGAAAGAAGTGAATTTGTGTGTGATATTTCTATTAGTACAATCGACCCAGGTCATGATTGACTAAACTCGAGTGGGACTCGAGTAGTATTTTGATATTTGATAATGTGCACAAGTGGGACTCGAGTTGGAGTTAGATTTGAGTATGGATGATAATATGATTATGGGATGATATGGGACATCCGTAGTCATATGAAGATGAGCATGAAGCCAAGGAGGTTAAGGTTGACCAAATACTTGGCGAGGGAGAAATCCAAGTCGGTCAAGGGTAAATGGACACTTGATGTTTGGAAGTCCAATTGGGAGTTGGCAAGGGAAATCCAAGTCAGTCAAGGGAGATCGGACACTTGGCAAAGGAAGTCCCGACAGGTCTGGAAGACCGTGTCTAGCAAGGGAAGACCCAGCTGATCAAGGGATCGAGCTTGGAAAGAGAAGTCCTGGTAGGTCACGGTTGACATGAGGCTAGGCAAGCGAGGAAAGTCCAAGTATGGATGCTTGGCAAAGGAAAAGTCCAAGGATAGAGCCTTGGCAATGGAAGTCCCAGAGGCGAGGCCTCTCAACAATGGGGAAGTCCCGAAGGCGCGATCTCTTTACAATGGAAGTCTCGAAGGCGTGACCTCTTGGCAATGGAGAAGTCCCAGAGGCGCGACCTCTAGACTAAGAGTACCCAATGTCATGACAACCAGTGAAAGCATTTGAAGGCTAGCCGAAGGGTGAACGAGTCGTAGAGGACTCGGATAGACCCTGAGAGCATGATGCTGATGGGGGTGCCTAGAAGGCTTAGATCTAGGCCAAGGGTGATTGATCATATACGCAGGGATCATACTTGGGTCAAACCTCATGTTTGAGGTTTAACAGCCGACTGGAGGTTTTGCCAGTCGACTGGTCCAGTGTGGCCGACTCCCACTATGGGGATCGGTTTCCAGATTGGGTGTTTGACACTGTGTGGCTAACAGAAAACAACCATGGTGCTTGGTAGGTGACTGCTGAGGAAGAGAAGTCGACTGGCTGAGGGTTCTCGAGATTCAGACTAAGTGCTCAACACTTGGTGAGTTGGCAAATGAGCTATGTGCTTTGCATTCGACTGCTAATTGGCAGCAATCGACTGACCAAGCAAAGGTCGGGTGATGGGAAGCCTGACTCAACCACTGGTGGTTAGGCTGTCACGCCCAGAGAGTATGTCATGCCGAAAAGCAAACAGACGGCATCTCCCCTGTACGTGGCAATATATCTGGTTAATACAAGGCTCGTAGGCCCACACCAATAACATAATAAGCAAACATGAATATACTAAACACAGAGGAAACATACTGACAGATAAACAAGATACAAAGACCCAACTGTGCACTTCGGAGTGACTTTGACACAACAAGAATCATAACAAAAATTACATCGAAGACCAAATACATACAACACATCCGTATATCGTAAATACGAAAACAATACAGGGTAAAATCCCAAAATGACAATCCACAAGAATACAATAATACGGAATAAATATCCATCCGTCCGGTGTGAGATGGGATTAGCTGGCGGAGCTCCGAACGTCCAAGGAAATCTTCTACCTGTTACTTGGGCGACAGGAAACCTAGGGTTCGGGGTGGTGAGTCTAAACTCAGGGGTAATATATAGATAGTGCATGAACAACATATAAGGATATAGAGATCTACAAGTATACATGTGAAGATCTACAGGTATACAACATGAGTCCAATAGATATACAGTCCTATCCAAATCTAATAACCAGTAACCACAGTATAGTCATACTCAATGCATATACTAAACTAATCAACTGAACATGAAGTAACGTACCAACGTACCTGACGGTCTGCAACACCATAAGCTATATCATCCTGAACATATATACAATAACATAACCCATATAACGTACAAAGTCAATCCCAAATCTTACCAACACTCAGACATATGAATAATATATAATCACATGTAATAATATCCTGGTCCATACCACACTATGACATGACGCCAATCAAATGCATACAACAGTCTAGACCAACACATATATCATGCTCAACACACAACAGTATATAATATGCAAATGACATGTATCATGATGTACAAACATATGCAACAATCGTAGCTCAATCAAATGCAGCATCTCATAGGCATATGTAAAACATATATCAAATACATGCATACATATATATCAGCAATGCATATGCATGGCCATGTCTGCGGACCCGTCCAACCACGACCCCAGTATGGCCCGGGTGGCATGACATGACGACTAGCCCGACTCCAGCTGCCACTACTCTCGAGTGGCCGAGTTGGGTAGTATGAATGAGTAGCATATAAGCGTAAAGAGCTAACTACTCCACGGGGGTCCTTGCTGCTGGCCGCTCCGTCACTACCCATGAGTAGACGACCTCCGCACACAGGACAACTGCATGTCACACAACTACCATCTATAGTGGGCGAGTGCTAACACCACTCTGCATAGTGGCCAGGTGCGCATCTCCAGCTACCACCGTCTATAGTGGCCGAGCGCGGCACATCCAATGCTCTTCCCTCAACCCTACTACCACTACCCCGAGTGGTCGGGGAGGTAGGATGACTGACGACCCGTCTCAACCACAAGGGAGACCCCAGTCGACAGCATGCATGCAATGTAATGATGCATAGCTCCACATACGAATCCTCGCAACACTCCCTATCCCACGGGGAGTCCTGTGTTTGGGTTTCTGGCACCGCGGCGTGTGTGTGTTCGATCACATTTCGTAAACATGAGCACAGCGGAAGCAATAAAAATAATAAATCTACATTTATTACAACACACATCACACGCATGCATAGTACAACATGTGTAGACATAACCGTAAATTTAAATTTTGCAATAAAGGAAATTTAACTACGTTATACCTTTCGTATCACGTGTAGCGGGAACGACATCAACCGGAACGATTCTCGCTAGAATCGTCTCTATCCGTATCCACGCCGAGTATCCTTAGGATGCCTTCACTAAGCCACGCCGAGTACGGGTTACTAGCCTCGTGTTGAAGACAACGTGATCGAGAGATGATCACGATCCAAATCCAAATTCGGATCCAAAACCGAGTTCTCAAAACTCGCTTCTCCGGAGAGGTATTCGTCAACCGATTGACGAATCCTTCGTCCTCCACCTCAGAGGATTACCGGAGATCGAATCCCCATTAAGTTAGCCACTGTCGAAGCTCTAACCGTCATCCAAACGACACTCCGACGAGAGGAGAAAAAGCTGTCCAGAAAACTGGACAGCTTTGGTGGAGGAGATAGGCGCCGGCCAACCAAGGGAAGATAAAGCTCACCTTGATGCCAAACCTAAAGTAGATCACCGGAGGGTCGCCGGAGGATCACCGGCCAAAGCTTGACGCCGAACAACTTGACTGGCACAAGAGGTTGGGCGGCAATGGAGGTTGGCGCCAACTCTTAGAGAGGATGAAGTGGGCGGCAACTTAGGGCTAGGGTTTTGGATTAGGGCTTAATTATCCCTTAAGCCCTCTTTTATAGAGAACTAATTCCCTTAATGGTTATTGGTTCATAACCATTAGGCCCGTTAACCCGCTCCATTAAGATAAGTTAAAATAAACCAAACCATGATGGTTTATTTTAAGTTAAAACGAACCGAACCAACTTTTGGTTCATTCGTTTAAAATAAACCAAACCCTTTGGTTTATTCTCCTCCATTGGATTAGAACCAAACCATTTTGGTCCATCCATTATGTCTTCATAAGACACGGCTCATCCACGCTTCCATTGCGCCTGAAACGATTTCATGCTCGCTCCATGTTTGGTCCAACCAAACATAGTTTCTCTCGGTCTGAGAATCCCATTCTCAAGCTCGTTTTAAATCCTTTGGATTTCGCTCATTGTGCGTGTGACCAAATAGGTTCTCGGTTTATGTTGGCCGTCTATAATTAACCATTAATTATAGAACGATCATGAGTGACACCTAGTAGTACATCATGATCCCCAATTAACCAAAAAGATCAACGGTTGATCCAGAACTATTTCTGAAACCCTTCAGCAGCTCGAATGATTCGTGCCCCATTCCCTTCACTCATCTTATACCCACTTGGTTCAGGACATGGTCTATAGTGTCAGTCCCCACTAGGGTCGACTCACGCCTCACCTAGCCCAAGTATCATTTCCTCGTCCTACGGATTCTAGTTACTGCACATGTATCGAAGAGTACCTTATTCTAAACATGTAATGCTTTGGCCAAAGACTTTAGTAATAATCCGACGAGAGGCCATGGGTATACATCTCCTCGCAAGGAGTGGTGAATCCTTTATAGGCTATTCAAACACCTTCGATCACTTTGACTTATACCCAATCATCCCGGGTCCACATCTCCTCGGAGATGTTTGCTTAAGATGTCAAAGCATAAGTCTCCATGATCAAGATGACCGCAAGTCAAAGGAACATCGCACTTAAGCTACAGTAAGAACTTCATTGACATATTTATATATGCAGAGAACCATATGAAGTCTTACGGCTGGTCACTCCAACGAACTAGTTACCATAACTAGCATCCACGATCAAATCTGGACATCACTATGTCTCAAGCTAGTGAGAATCAGCTGCTTGGATACACCAAGGAGTATACCTCGTGCTAGTCTCGACAGAATTGATGGTGTCCAAATCCATCAATTCATCGACTAGGGATAATTCCGATACATCACAATTACACATATAGAGATACTCACTAGTTGTGATCCAATCACAAATTCTCTCATGCTGTGAATCGTATTGTGGACATTCAGTAAATGAGTTTAAGATCCAATCAAATACATAAAACATGTATACTCAAATAGTGAATCTTCATTTATCATATAAATGGTTCATACATAAGGCGATTGCCTTAGGACATCTCTCATATATTACTAACAGACTCCCACTTGGCCTAATGCCAATCACTACGGTATCCAATACCATAAGCTCTAACATGACCCTCAAACTTACTTTGAGGTAATGCCTTAGTCAAAGGATCCGCTAAGTTCCTTTCAGTGGGAATTTTCTCGATTTGTATTTCGTTCCTACTGATGATCTCTCTGATAAGATGATAGCGGCAAAGCACATGTTTGGATCATTGATGAGACCACATCAAGTTCAGAGATGAACTTCTTGATCCAAACCGCTTCCTTTGTTGCTTCCAAAGTTGCAATGTATTCTGCCTTAGTGGCAGAATCCGCTATAGTGTCAAGCTTGGAACCTTTCCAACTTATTGCGCCTCCATTCTAGGTGAATACATACCCAGACTGAGACATGGAATCATCCTTGTCTGTCTGGAGCTGGCATCCGTATAC
Organism: Wurfbainia villosa; assembly: GCA_025175895.1. Taxonomy (NCBI): domain Eukaryota; kingdom Viridiplantae; phylum Streptophyta; class Magnoliopsida; order Zingiberales; family Zingiberaceae; genus Wurfbainia; species Wurfbainia villosa. The sequence goes on along the minus strand of CM046003.1, from coordinate 23,657,597 downwards.
CCACATATCACTATGTACCCTTCTCCATATATTAGGAACACATCCTTAGTTCTTCTCAAGTACTTAAGGATCGTCTTAACAGCCACCCAATAATCCATTCCTGGATCAGACTGGTATCTGCTCGTGACACTTAGAGCATACGATACATCGGGCCTCGTACATAACATAGCATACATGATAGATCCTATTGCAGATGCATAGGGAATCTTACTCATGTAAATCCTCTCGTCTTCCGTGCGCGGACACATAGACTTCGAAAGGTGTATCCCATGCCTGATGGGTAGGAAACCTTTCTTGGATTCCGACATGCTAAACCTCTTTAGCACTCGGTCTATATATGTAGACTGCGAAAGACCAAGCAACCGTTTCGATCTATCTCTATAGATCTTAATCCCGAGGATGTAGGTTGCTTCTCCCAGGTCTTTCATGGAGAATGACTTGGATAACCAAACCTTAATCGATCAGAAGATCAAAACATCGTTTCCTATAAGTAATATGTCATCGAAATATAATACTAGGAACACGATTGCACTCCCACTAACCTTCTTGTACACACAAGGTTCGTCTGTATTTTGTGAGAAATCAAACTTTTTGATTGTCTCATCAAAACGGATATTCCAGCTCCTGGATGCTTGCTTCAATCCATAAATGGATCGTCGCAATTTGTATACCTTGGTTTTATCAACCGATGTGAAACCCTCAGGCTGTATCATATATACGTCCTCGAGCAGGTTTCCATTAAGGAAAGCTGTTTTCACATCCATCTGCCATATCTCATAATCATAATGAGCCGCTATGGCTAGGAGCATCCGAATGGATTTAAGCATAGCTACAGGCGAATAGGTTTCGTCATAATCAACACCTTGCTTTTGACGATATCCTTTCGCCACCAATCTAGCCTTATAGGTAATCACATTACCATCCATGTCGGTTTTCTTCTTGAAAACCCACTTGCACCCTATAGGTTTTATGCCGGGTCAACCAAGTTCCAAACTTGGTTTTCATACATGGAATCCATTTCCGACTTCATGGCACCAAGCCACTTATCCCTTTCTGAACTTGTCAACACTTCTTCATAACTGGTAGGCTCCTCATCATCAATGAGTAACACGTCGTTCGATTCACTTACGAGAAATCCATATCTCTCAGAAATATTGCGTGTTCTACCAGATCTACGAAGATGTGGTGTTACAATAGGTCCAGTCGATTTCTCATCACTATGAGTTGTCGACTGTTGTGCTTCACCAGGTATCTCATCAATGTCTATTTGAGTCTCTCGAGCCTCCTCAAGCTCGACGACACTCCCACTGTTTTCTTGTAAGAGAAACTCTTTCTCTAGAAACACAGCATGCCTTGAAACAAACACCTTTTGTTCCACAGAATGATAGAATTGGTAACCCCTTATTTCCTTAGGGTATCCAATAAATAGACATTTATCAGACTTAACATCCAATTTGTCTGATACTGTCCGCTTCATATAAGCAGGACAACCCCATATCTTCAAGTAAGATACATGAGGTTTCTTACTATTCCATATCTCATATGGAGTAGTTGAGACTACCTTGGTAGGCATTCTGTTTAACAATTAAACAGCTGTCTGAAGTGCATAGCCCCAAAAGGACTTGGGAAGAGTCGCATGATTCATCATTGACCTGACCATGTCCAACAAGGTCCGGTTACGCCTCTCAGATACACCATTATGTTGTGGTGTATATGGCGGAGTCCATTGAGACAATATGCCATTGTCTCTTAGATAATCAAGAAACTTTTGACTTAAGTATTCACTACCTCAATCCGATCGAAGTATTTTAATACTCTTGTCATGTTGTTTCTCTACTTCATTTCTGAATTCTTTGAACCTTTCAAAGGCTTCAGACTTGTGTTTCATCAAGAACACATATCCAAACCGTGAGTGATCATCGGTGAAGGTAATGAAGTAGCTATAGCCTCCTAAAGCTTGAGTTGACATAGGTCCACATACATCAGTATGTATTAGACCTAGTAACTCTCCCACTCGTTCACCTTTTCCCGTAAAAGGTAACTTAGTCATCTTGCCTTTTAAGCATGATTCGCATGTATCGTATGAATCCAATTCAAACGATTCCAGAATTCCACATCGGTGTAATTCGGACATGCGTTTCTTGCTTACATGGCCAAGACGACAATACCACATGTAGGAGTCTAATTGATTATCTTTTCGAGCACGCTTGTTGCTCGCTTCGATATTGAAAATATCACTGGATACGTCCAACGTATAAACACCATTGCTTAAAGTTCCAGTCCCTTAAAGAACTCCATTCAAAGTTATGTAACAACAATTGTTACTAAAAGTCAAATGGTATCCATTTCTATTTAAACAAGAAATAGAAATGATGTTCTTTATCAACGAAGGAACATAAAAGCAATTGTCCAGTTCTAAGACAAGTCCTACAGGGAGTTCCAACAAATACGTTCCGATGGCGAGTGCAGCAACCTTTGCTCCATTCCCAACACGCAAATTTGACTCTCTCTTGACGAGTCTTCTTCTATTCCTTAGCCCATGTATGTCATTACATATATGTGAGCCAAACCCAGTATCCAATACCCAAGTGTTTGAGGAAATAGAATGACAATCAATAACGAAGATATCTGAAGAAGATGAGGCATCCGATGCCTTATTCTTCTTCACGGACTCAAGATAAATCTTGCACTTTCTTCGCAAATGGCTCTCCTTGCCATAATGATGACAAGTTTCCTTTTGTGCTAGTTCTACCTTCTTAGCCTTTCTCTTCTTTCCCTTCTGCTGTTCCTTTGACTTTCTCTTAGAACCTTTCTTCGAGGAATCAACCCGCCATGCTTCTCGGAAGACTCCACAGTCTTAAAGATATTGAGCGATACGAGATGAACCTTCTAGCATCTCAGAGGTGAAGAGGAGCTTTGAGACTTCGAACCTTTCGAATCTCACTTGCTCATCAACCAACTCACAAAGATGAAGGACTACGATATGAGCATCCATATGCTCATGCTGCTTTCGTAGCTTGGGTTCCATCGCGGCTAGCATGATGCAACTCATTTGTTCAGAATCACTCACATGTTTCTGATAGACCAACAATTGGTCCGGAGTTGCATCGTCACTAGGATGGGCGGGAAGAGGCGCTTCGAGGACATTTGCAAGCTTTTCAACCTTGAGAACAATTCTCAAGCTTCTAAGTCAGTCCAAGAAGCTCGGCCCAGTCAATTTATTCGAATCCAAAATGGAACGCAAATTCAAACACATCATGATCAATCTTAGAAATACAAAACGAGCATATATGAGAAAATGATTTTTAAAATGCATCAATATACATTTATAAAATCCCATTCATTTTTTTGAATTCAAAAACCCTTGAAATCAATTCGGGAGATCGTAGGTCAATCTCCGAATGGGCTGATATCCAATATAGATAAGAACAACCTTGGAGTGAGTCCAACAAGCCATTCTTAGCTATGATGGTGGGTATCAAGTATACCGATTACATATCATGTATATGTAACTATCACAATGTGCTATCAACTAATTGAATGTTTACACATACATTGGGTTGTTAACACATTAACAAGTATGCATCATATGCATAGCACCCAACTTCACCTCTCTTCACATCGACCTTGGAGTGAGTCCAACAAATCGATGCTCCAAGTTAGAGCCGACCCATTAATCGCGAAATAGGTTTAATATGGTTAGAGCGCATTCAACCAATTAGCCAGGCTTGGAGTGAGTCCAACAACCCAAACTAACGATTGACCTCTGACTCTTACCATATTAGAGTTAAACTATTCCAATGATTTGAACATGTTCAGGTTCAAGCCGGGCTTGGAGTGAGTCCAACAACCCAAACAAGAAATAGAACTCTGGTTCTAACCATATTAATGGAAGGTGTAGGCTTTAATATTGAGTTAGGGTTTTATGTCTCATCCTCTTTGCATGCAAATAACTATTATCTACATGGCATGACATACATGGCATACATCTACATGTCACGACACGCATGGCATAATGTTATGCATCTAATGCAATTACATGACATACAATTATGTCACGTACATAATTTCCTTATATGTCATAACTATTTATGGAAATAAAATATGTTTAAGATTTGATTCTCCAAATCAAATCATAATTAAATTAGGAAATAAATTTCCAAATCTAATCACATATTTTATTCATGGAATTATTTGATTAAGGAAAATCTATTTAGGAAACCAATTTCCTAAATCATTAAAACTACTTATGGAAATAAAATATTTTAAGATTTGATTTCCCAAATCAAATCATGATTAAATTAGGACACAAATTTCCAGAATCTAATCAAATATTTTATTTATGGAAATTATCAATTTCCATAAATACTTCCAACTTTCCAAAAGTGGAAGATTTCCATAAATACTTCTAGACTTTCCAAAATTGAAAAATTTCCATAAATACTTCTAAATTTCCAAAATTAGAAAATTTCCATAAATACATTATGACTATCGCAAAACCATTTTTACGATTATGTCGAAACACAACCTGGGCTCTGATACCACTGTTTAGGTTTCCGGCACCGCGGCGTGTGTGTGTTCCATCACGTTTCATAAACATGAGCACAGCGGAAGCAATAAAAATAATAAATCTACATTTATTACAACACACACATCACACGCATGCATAGTACAACATGTGTAGACATAACCGTAAATTTAAATTTTGCAATAAAGGAAATTTAACTATGTTATACCTTTCGTATCACGTGTAGCGGGAACGACATCAACCGGAACGATTCTCGCTAGAATCGTCTCTATCCGTATCCATGCCGAGTATCCTTAGGATGACTTCAATAAGCCACGAGCTTCGTCTTCGTACGGGTTACTAGCCTCGTGTTGAAGACGACGTGATCGAGAGATGATCACGATCCAAATCCAAATTCGGATCCAAAACCGAGTTCTCAAAACTCGCTTCTCCGGAGAGGTATTCGTCAACCGATTGACGAATCCTTCGTCCTCCACCTCAGAGGATTACCGGAGATCGAATCCCCAGTAAGTTAGCCGCTGTCGGAGCTCTAACCGTCGTCCAAACGACGCTCCGACGAGAGGAGAACAAGCTGTCCAGAAAACTGGACAGCTTTGGTGGAGGAGATAGGCGCCGGCCAACCAAGGGAAGATAAAGCTCACCTTGATGCCAAACCTAAAGGAGATCACCGGAGGGTCGCCGGAGGATCACCGGCCAAAGCTTGGACGCCAGCAACAATTTGGACGGCGGCACAAGAGGTTGGGCGGCAATGGAGGTTGGCGCCAACTCTTAGAGAGGATGAAGTGGGCGGCAACTTAGGGCTAGGGTTTTGGATTTGGGCTTAATTATCCCTTAAGCCCTCTTTTATAAAGAACTAATTCTCTTAATGGTTATTGGTTCATAAACATTAGGCCCGTTAACCCGCTCCATTAAGATAAGTTAAAATAAACCAAACCATGATGGTTTATTTTAAGTTAAAACGAACCGAACCAACTTTTGGTTCATTCGTTTAAAATAAACCAAACCCTTTGGTTTATTCTCCTCCATTGGATTAGAACCAAACAATTTTGGTCCATCCATTATATCTTCATAAGACACGGCTCATCCACGCTTCCATTGCGCCTGAAATGATTTCATGCTCGCTCCATGTTTGGTCCAACCAAACATAGTTTCTCTCGGTCTGAGAATCCCATTCTCAAGCTCGTTTTAAATCCTTTGGATTTCGCTCGTTGTGCGTGTGACCAAATAGGTTCTCGGTTTATGTTGGCCGTCTATAATTAACCATTAATTATAGAACGAGCATGAGTGGCACCTAGTAGTACATCATGATCCTCAATTAACCGAAAAGATCAACGGTTGATCCAGAACTATTTCTGAAACCCTTCAGCAGCTCGAATGATTCGTGCCCCATTCCCTTCACTCATCTTATACCCACTTGGTTCAGGACATGGTCTATAGTGTCTCCCACTAGGTCGACTCACGCCACACCTAGCCCAAGTATCATTTCCTCATCCTACGGATTCTAGTTACTGCACATGTATCGAAGAGTACCTTACTCTAAACATGTAATGCTTTGGCCAAAGACTTTAGTAACAATCCGACGAGAGGCCATGAGTATACATCTCCTCGCAAGGAGTGGTGAATCTTTTATAGGCTATTCAAACACCTTCGATCACTTTGACTTATACCCAATCATCCCGGGTCCACATCTCCTTGGAGATGTTTGCTTAAGATGTCAAAGCATAAGTCTCCATGATCAAGATGACTTGAATACCGCAAGTCAAAGGAACATCGCACTTAAGCCACAGTAAGAACTTCATTGACATATCTATATATGCAGAGAACCATATGAAGTCTTACTACGGGTCACTCCAATGAACTAGTTACCATAACTAGCATCCACGATTAACTCCGGACATCACTATGTCTCCAGCCAGTGAGAATCAGCTGCTTGGATACACCAAGGAGTATACCTCGTGCTAGTCTCGACAGAATTGATGGTGTCCAAATCCATCAATTCATAGACTAGGGATAATTCTGATACATCACAATTACACATGTAGAGATACTCACTATTTGTGATCCAATCACAAATTCTCTCATGCTGTGAATCGTATCGTGGACATTCAGTAAATGAGTTTAAGATCCAATCAAATACATAAAACATGTATACTCAAATAGTGAATCTTCATTTATCATATAAATGGTTCATACATAAGGCTATTGCCTTAGGAAATCTCTCATATATTACTAACATCCTGATCAACCAAAAGTCAACTATGCAAGGACTACTAATCCACAAGACACTCTCTCTACCAAACAGAGAGTCATACACAACTGACAGTCAACCACGCTAAGACCTCCAGTCCGTAACGATATACTATCGATAATCCATATAACCATACACAGATAAACGATCCATAATAGATATACAATCACGCTAGGACCTCCAGTCCAAAGCCACATACTGACAACCACACACTTATCTATGCACAGACGACTAGATCAACCATAGATGCACAACTAATATATGTACAATACAACAATCGACTCCATAATTTGATCCATCACCTAACCCTAGTGATGTAACATAGTAACCAAATCTAAGGATACAAGATAACCCTAACCACATGTACTTAACTGAACATCTATCAGCTAACACACAATAGGGTATGTAATTCATATCCGTGATAAAAGAACGATGAACTAACAACAATATCTCAAAGGTCAAGGCTAAGTACAAGCACATGATAAAATAAGAGTGGAGTCAAGGTATAAGAATTCTGTATAAATCCAAATTCATGCACTAGATTCAAATCAAAACTACCTAACCAGGGTAGATATTACCCACCTACAATGTATAGGCTGTGTTGATTGTATCCGCATCCGTGAACCTGCCCCGTATCAAAATCCTATAATCAACACGCAAACATTGACAAAGTCTATCATAAATCCAACAATGGTATAAAATCCCAAATCGAATTTACCTAGCTCGATTCATTCGTCCCTAGTAGAGCTGAAACAAAGTCTTCAATCGTATAGGAACAATCCCTATGCAGCTCACTATCATGTAGATACACCCTGTAACCATCGTCCAAAGTAACTACATGAATATCATCCCATTGTTAAATCCAAGAGTAATATCCATGCACAATTGATTGCATAGCTATAACACAACCAAATTGATAGTTACCTTATACTGTTGATACAAAACCATCCTTCTCAGCTCCACTTCAATTACCTCAGCAGCTCCACTTCACCCATTGTCGATTCAATAGAGCTGAGCTCTCAACCTCATAATCCATCAACACAGCAAAACCAAAAGGGCAACCAACCAATGCTTCCACTCTCGGTGCACTACAAATGGATGAAACTCTGCCCACGAAAAGGATAAGCTTTACTCATATCGTCTTCATCACCTGATCCTTGCACCCACAATTAAAAAACTAGAGATATGGATCACGAGCCTACCCAACCACCTAATCCACCGACGGTAGCTCCAACACCCTGCACAAACAGAACACTCTTCACTGCCAATCAAACCCAGCTACCTCCTCCTTCCACACACAACCGACACCACCCTCAATCGCGGCTTCTACACATACCAACCATCGACAGAAACCATCATATTCTGTCGGCATTAAAACTCACTACCAAAAATACCGCAATCACAGTTGAAACAAAAAGGAATAAACAACTTACCGATCTCAACTCTCCACCGGCAGCCGTTTCCCCAGCTGCCCTATTCATCGGAATGACAACCCGGCCAAATCGAAGGTCAGCTGAGCGCTAAGTGGGCGGCGAGAACAGTTGTCAGTAGAACAGAAGGTCGGCAACGATCTGAGCTCGAGCGACGGCGAGATCAGCTATCGGCAGAACAAAGGGTCGCTGACGAACTGGCTCGGTGGACGTGGTGGTCATCCCATGCGCCGAAGCAAACCTGATGGCTGGAGGAGCTCACTGCTGCCGAGATCGGGAGGGAGAGGTGACGGTGAGCTGGGCATCGAGCGGCGGTAAGCAAGCGATCGGAAAGACATCGCAGCAATGAAGAAAGGAAAATCGTGATTTGAGGGAGAGATTGCGGCTAGGAAAAGAAAAGGAGGAAAACGGGTCGGATCGGGTCAACCTAAACCGAATCCAAACCCCTTTATAAGCCTTCTAAAAACATAGGTTAAGTTCAAGCTAGTCCAAATTGACCCAACCATCTATTTAAGCTTAAATCTTCCTCGTATTGACTCCTTTTGAATCCAGAAAAATTTCTGTGAACTCCTGAGAAATTTTATAAGACAATTTCTCCGTTAACAAGGTATATTTTATTATTATTATTATTTTCCATATCTTACATTCTCCCCCACTAATAAAAATTTGGTCCCCAAATTTCTGACTCATGTACGAGTTCGAGATGTCACAACAACCATCTCACCTATCTAGAGAAAAGTCATCCACCTCAAGCAACTGAATGGGGTACTGATAGCCTCTAAAATCTATCATGGATACTCTCAATAGACCTTCTAAAGTCTGAATAACACATTCATATCGCTCTTTTATCAAAAAGTACATAACTGTACTAGAGTGGAGCTCTATACCCATAACCGGTGGGAGACTTTGCCAGAATCGTAAGGTTAATCATGAATCACTATCGGAAATGATACTCAAGGATACTCCATGAATATAATTCCGTCAAACGATTCAACGAAATCCATCTTACGGCTCGAAAGGAAATGAGCGGACCTAGCTAATCGATCCTTGATTACCCAAATCACATCCAGTCCTTTCCAAATTCTAGATAATCTCCCAACACAGTCTAACGTACTAGGCTCCCACTTCATCATGGTACGTAACCCTACCGATCACAATATTCCACCTTTGCTTGCACTATATCACGCAACACTATAAGTGACTGGGAGACCGTAATGACCAATCTCGCCAGTTGCATCTATCCATGTTCTAGCAACTCTATAGTAGTTACCCGGTAACTAACCCAAACTCTATGAGCACTTCCGCTCCATACATTTACAATCAAGATAATAACTGCTAAGCTCCATGTCATATATATGACAGCTTATCTCGTAGTTCCTCAATTGACGTAGGCATAAAACATGTCTCATACAACTACAACAGAATCGCTCCAATCCCTGAAATGATGCATATGTGTGTAGTACCCTTCCATCCCCAATGGAAGGACTAACTAACACTGATGCAAAAGTCAGTCACTGTCTAGGCCCTGAAACCTAGCTTCACAAGCTTCCGACCAAGTGATTTCCATCACCTTCTTAGTCCAACAAATCATCTAAGAAGGCAACCACTAACGGGTCCAGTCGCTTCATGAACGACTAAATCGTTAATAAGTCTAACGACATTATCAACAACTCATAAAATTCATACTAAGTATGAAATATCGTCTTCTATACACCTTCATCCTTTTTACTCTAAGATGATGATAGCTCAATCATCACATCGACAATGATAATTGTATGACACTAAGTCACTACAATATCAACCCTCCAATCGTAGATCAACCCTAGGATATACACAGGTGTCCTTTATGCTGATCTATAATAGATCATCTATCTACAACGAAGGATATCATTTCCAATGGCTTCCACATTCCAACATCGATAATCGATGCATAGCCTCCAAGATCTGTCTCTCTTTTAACAAAGAGTTCCAGATCCTCTCAAGAGAAATACCGGGACGGATAAATATTCCCTCCAATACCTCCTATAATCACAACTTATGTTCTTCCGATTTCCACAGTGTTTAGCAACACTAATACCAATAAAATCATCTCCCGGTATGAGGTCTTCAATATCGAAACTATTTTCGAAATCACCCCGCAATCGTATATTTCACTTACCCATACAGTGGCAAGCCCGGGAGTTCATCTGAAACTACATCCGAATACTCTCGAATTATATGCACATTCGAGATACATGTTATACCCTCCTTTCAACAATTTAACTATCCATAAGGATATGTTTTATAGTGAAGGTATGTCTAGCAAAGGCTAAGGGTATCCCTTGACTTCTTGGTCATTGATCAACATCTCACCTGACGGTAGAGAAAAATCACCAACCAACAAGTCGATAGGAACTCTTCTAATCCTATCTAAGAATATTCTAGACCTAGCTACCTGTAACTATCAGTATCTCTCAATATATCCACAAATAGGGTAACCTAAAGTAATACCCCGAATGGCCGATCCTTCGATCTTCTATACCTCTTCTCGAGTAATCATGTAACTCGTCCAACTTCTGTTCTTGACGGCTGAGTTCATGTAGATGCAAAAGTTTGCCATGGAGGAAACTGAAATCAACTGCTGAACTGAGATGCAATACCCAAAATGACTGCAATGGAGATGGTAAACATTGTTGCACTGGTAATGAGTATACCACCGGCTGCAAAATACTGAATAGCTGTCAACATCGTAACACGCTCTAACTCAGCAAATAGTATAGCTGCCATTGAAGAATGTAGAATAGATACGACCATCGTCGTATAAGCTCTCCTCTGTACAAAGCATAACCACGCCTGAGAAAGTAACAGTTGCTGTCGTCTGGATGTTTGAATCTTCTGAGATTTCTTCTGTTCATACTGCTGAGTAACTTGCTTCTCCCAGATGGAAGTATCAAAGAGCTCTAACTATATCTGAGGTAGTAAATCGCTGCTGGTGTGATAATCCACTCTTCTGTGATGATCTCGGCTTTCGAGGTTGTGGATCGTCCTCTCGAAAGCTTCATCCATAGTCTTCAACTGAGTCTTCAAAGTACATACTCTCCTCGTAGATACTCGCCGCTTATTGTAGAAACAAATAACATAATCCATCAGATAATCTGACTCTGCGTCTCATCGTGACCCACACTGCACGCACACAATCTCCCTTCGGAGTCTTTCCTCTGATTTCACTGATAAACATGAAAAGGTGCTGACGATCTGCAGTCAGTCTTCTATGATCGAAAAACTCTCCAATAGTCGCTCATGAATCATGACTCCAATCTTGCTCCTTTTGTTCAACAATCGGAGACTTTTGATTCCAATAATTTGACTTGCAATATATGCTTATCAAATCTCCAACTCTTAAAACACGAGCTACGGAGTCATTTCTATACACATGACTCGGTCTAATGCCTTCAGGTAGGATCTGGTAGGAGATCCAAATATCCTGATCAAAATATCAGCCAATAAACTGTGGATGGCCAAAACCAACCCAATCACATTCTTGAGCTATTAGGTGGTCATAACCCTCGCAAGTCTAACGACTCTGCATGGTACCTCCGTTACCACCCTACTTGAAACTCAAGAATTCCCTGACAATGAGTCAAAGAAGATGACGTGGGGAAATACTCTCTCACAACATCACTACACCGTGGCCAAGTGATGTGTGATTTCCCAAAAGTTATTTCCTATCTCTTCCACCAAGTATCGACTTGATCCCGATAATGGTATGCAGCTAACACTACTTTCTCCGTATAACACGAGTTAAGTACTCAAAAGTACCTTCACAGTTATACAACCTAACATGACCAACCCAGAAATCAAAATCCCTATGAATATCTCTAAACTAATCCTCTACTATCTGCATCAGCAATAGTATAATCGCTTGTCCATTACCCCATAGGTAATGATCTAACTAACATAATTAGTAAAAATCTTAGGACTGTAATTCTTGATCTCCACAAGAGATGTGACTACTAACCCCAGCTATCCGACTTGATATCAGTCGGCTCTCAAAGGTAATTCACCTTTTTGACAGTAGGTATATGTCTAATAACCTCAATATGTCGTTCCCGTGGTCAACTCAAACCACGGTTACGAATACTAACCAACACCCTACAAGTCATCGCTGTTATAAGCAACTAAATGCATAGCCAATAGAAGGATATGTAATAATAGTTAACATACCTTAAACCTTGTAGCTCGGAGAGTCCGCAACATTCAGATCCCAGAACTCACAAAACCAAAACCGAGTAAAGCAAAACTCGATGTCCGAATGAAATAAAATTCGAAAGTGGACTTCGCAACCTAGGTCTCTAATACCAATAAAATTGTCACACCCCGAGAGTATGCCGTGCTGAAAAGCAAACGGACGACATCTCCCCTATACGTGGCAACATTATCTAGTTAATACAAGGCCCGTAGGCCCACAACAACAACATAATAAGCAAACATGAATATACTAAATACAACAGAAATATATTGACAGATAAACAAGATACAAAGACCCAACTGTGCACTCCGGAGTGACTTTGACACAACAAGAATCATAACAGAAATCACATCAAAGACCAAATACATACAACACATCCGTATATCGTAAATATGAAAACAATACAGGGTAAAATCCCAAAACAACAATCTACAAGAATACAACAATACGGAATAAATATTCATCCGTCCGGTGTGAGATGGGATCAGCTGGCGGAGCTCCGAATGTCCAAGGAAATCTTCTACCTGTTACCTGGGCAACAGGAAATCCAGGGTCCGGGGTGGTGAGTATAAACTCAGGGGTAATATATAGATAGTGCATGAACAACATATAAGGATATAGAGATCTACAAGTATACATGTAAAGATCTACAGGTATACAGCATGAGTCCAATAGACATACAGTCCTATCCAAATCTAATAACCAGTAACCACAGTATAGTCATACTCAATGCATATACTAAACAAATCAACTGAACATGAAGTGACGTACCAACGTACTTGACGGTCTGCAACACCATAAGCTATATCATCCTGAACAGATATACAATAACATAACCCATATAACGTATAAAGTCAATCCCAAATCTGACCAACACTCAGACATATGAACAGTATATAATCACATGTAATAACATCCCGGTCCATACCACACTATGACATGATGCTAATCAAATGCATACAAAAGTCTAGACCAACACATATATCATGCTCAACACACAGCAGTATATACTATGCAAATGGCATGTATCATGATGTACAAACATATGCAGCAATCGTAGCTCAATCAAATGCAACATCTCACAGGCATATGTAAAACATATATCAAATACATGCATACATATATATCAGCAATGCATATGCATGGCCATGTCTGCGGACCCGTCCAACCACGACCCCAGTATGACCTAGGTGGCACGACATGACGACTAGCCCGACTCCAGATGCCACTACTCTCGAGTGGCCGAGTTGAGTAGTATGAATGAGTAGCATATAAGCGTAAAGAGCTAACTACTCCACGGGGGTCCCTGCTGCTGGCCGCTCCGTCACTACCCATGAGTAGATGAGTTCCGCACACAGGACAACTGCACGTCACACAACCACCATCTATAGTGGGCGAGTGCTAACACCACTCTGCACAGTGGCCAGGTGCGCATCTCCAGCTACCACCGTCTATAGTGGTCGAGCGCGGCACATCCAATGCTCTGCCCTCAACCCTGCTACCACTACCCCGAGTGGCCGGGGAGGCAAGATGACTGACGACCCATCTCAACCATAAGGGAGACCCCAGTCGACAGCATGCATGCAATGTAATGATGTATAGCTCCACATATGTATCCTCGCAACACTCCCTATCCCACGGGGAGTCCTGGTCAACCAAAAGTCAACTATGCAAGAACTACTAATCCACAAGACACTCTCTCTACCAAACAGAGAGTCATATACAACTGACAGTCAACCACGCTAAGACCTCCAGTCCATAACGATATACTATTGACAATCCATATAACCATACACAGATACACGATCCATAATGGATATACAATCACGCTAGGACCTCCAGTCCATAGCAACATACTGACAACCACACACTTATCTATGCACAGACGACTAGATCAACCATAGATGCACAACTAATATATGTACGATACAACAATTGACTCCATAATTTAATCCATCACCTAACCCTAGTGATGTAACACAGTAACCAAATTTGAGGTCACAAGATAACCCTAACCACATGTACTTAACTGAACATCTATCAGCTAACACACAATAGGGTTTGTAATTCATATCCATGATAAAAGAACGATGAACTAATCGCAATATCTCAAAGGTCAAGGCTAAGTACAAGCACATGATAAAATAAGAGTGGAGTCAAGGTAAAAGAATTCTGTATAAATCCAAATTCATGCACCAGATTCAGATCAAAACTACCTAACCAGGGTAGATATTACCCACCTTCAATGTATAGGCTGTGTTGATTGTATCCGCATCCGTGAACCTGCCCCGTATCAAAATCCTATAATCAACACGCAAACATTGACAAAGTCTATCATAAATCCAACGATGGTATAAAATCCCAAATCGAACTTACCTAGCTCAATTCATTCGTCCCCAGTAGAGCTGAAACAAAGTCTTCAATCGTATAGGAACAATCCCTACGCAACTCATTATCATGTAGATACACTTTGTAACCATCGTCCAAAATAACTACATGAATATCATCCCATTGTTAAATCCAAGAGTAATATCCATGCACAATTGATTGCATAGCTATAACACAACCAAATTGATAGTTACCTTATATTGTTGATACAAAACCATCCTTCTTAGCTCCACTTCAATTACCTCAGCAGCTCCACTTCACCCACTGCCGATTCAATAGAGCTGAGCTCTCAACCTCACAATCCATCAACACAGCAAAACTAATTGGGCAGCCAACCAATGCTTCCACTCTCGGTGCACTGCAAATGGATGAAACTCTGCCCACGACAAGGATAAGCTTTACTCATATCGTCTTCATCACTTGATCCTTGCACCCACAATTCAAAAACTAGAGATATAGATCACGAGCCTACCCAAACACCTAATCCACCGACAGCAGCTCCAACACCCTGCACAAATAGAACACTCTTCACTGCCAATCAAACCCAACTGCCTCCTCCTTCCACACACAACCGGCACCACCCTCAATCGCAGCTTCTACACATACCAACCATCGATAGACACCATCAGATTCCATCGGCATTAAAACTCACTACCAAAAATACCGCAATCACAGATGAAACAAAAAGGAATAAACAACTTACCGATCTTAACTCTCCACTAGCCACTGTTTCCCCAGCTGCCCTGTTCACCGGAACAATAACCTGATCGAATCGAAGGTCAGCTAAGCGCTAAGTGGGCGGCGAGAATAGCTGTGAGTAGAACAGAAGGTCGGCGACGATCTGAGCTTGAGTGATGGCGAGATCAGCTATCGGCAGAACAAAGGGTCGGTGACGAACTGGCTCGGTGGTCATGGTGGTCATCCCATATGCCGAAGCAAACCTGATGGCTGGAGGAGCTCACTTCCACCGATATCGGGAGGGAGAGGCGACGGCAAGCTGGGCATCGAGTGGCGACAAGTAGGCGATCGGAAAGACATCGCAGCGATGGAGAAAGGAAAATCGCAATTTGAGGGAGAGATTGTGGTTGGGAAAAGAAAAGGAGGAAAATGGGTCGGATCGGGTCAACCTAAATCGAATCCAAACCCCTTTATAAGCCTTCTAAAAACCTAGGTTACGTTCAAGCTAGTCCAAATTGACCCAACCATCTATTTAAGCTTAAATCTTCCTTGTATTGACTCCTTTTGAATCCAAAAAAATTTCTGTGAACTCCTGAGAAATTATATAAGACAATTTCTCCATTAACAAGGTATATTTTATTATTTTTTTCCATATCTTACACAGGCAATGTGAGAAATATTAGCTCCAATGCCACAATCGATTGTTGTGGTAGAGCAGTAGACTAGATGCTTGAAAGTGGGTGATCGGAAGCAAGGCAAACTCGACCAACGCCTTGACTGTGCGGACACCAGTTGACTAGGGTTGTGAACAGTCGACTATTTTGTATAGATTGAGTGGTGATCTAGAGAAATGACAATGTCAGTAGTCGTTGGATTCAAGCAGTATTCGATTAAGGGTGTTGAGCAGTCGATTGGTCGGTGAGAAAATAGCCCAACATTGTGCTTATAAAAGGAGCTCAACGGGGAGATTTCCGCATTCGGTTCTAGAGTGATTTTGAGGCGAAGTGCTACTGCATTTCAGGTCTTTAAAGATATCCCAAAGTAGCCAAAGCATCAAACAAGCAAGTCCTCATTTGTAAAGTATTTTCACTTGTGTTTCTTATTTTCTTTTGTATTTGTTGCATTTGGTTGTTGTTTATTGTTGTAAACATCTTGTAAGGGGTTTCCCCACCTCCAGCATGTTGCCGAGAAGGAGAGAGTTTTAGTGAGGGTGGATCACTAGAACGCCGCCATGGAGTGGAAACTTGAGTTCCGAGCTACGTAAAATTGTTTTGCAGTGCATGTGTTTTCGTGTCTTGTATTTTCTTGTACTTGTGCTTTTATTTATGTTGTGCATTAACGTGTTATAGACAAGCACAATCAAAGCATAGAATTGAGGATCGCTATTCACCCTCCCCCCTCTAGCATGCCAATAGTCCAACAAGTGGTATCAGAGTAAGGTTTCTCTTCTACGAACTGATCGCTAAGGGAGCTAAGAGTTAGAGGGGAAATGGAGTTCAACGACAGACTTTGAATCGACATGAGACTTTCACTGCCTTACAGGCTAGGAGGATTCAACCAATGGAAGTCAAGGATGGAGATGTTCTTTCAAATGAACATCGAGGATTGGTTCACCCAAACAAAGGGATTTGAAGCTCCAAGGGACAACAAGAAGAAGAAGTGGACCGAGAAGCAAATCTGAAAGTCTAAGATAAATGAAAAGGTAGTAGTAATTTTGTCTAGGTTAATTCCAAAAAATTTATTGTATAGAATAGGTGAATTCAACGATGCTACGGAGTTGTGGAGCAAATTAATTGAGCTCCACGAGAACCCTTCACTGACACCAGTGGTAGGACCTGTGCACCCGCTAGAGGGGGGGGGGTGAATAGAGATTGTCGTCGGTTGATCGGAATTCTTTCATTTCTACAAATCGTGTTAGCGCGAAGCGGAATAATAATAAAAAAAACAAAATGCACAAACACAATCACAACATGAGGATGTAACGTGGTTCGGAACAGTATGGTTCCTACTCCATGGATTGGGCTCTAAAAGCCCTAACAATGCAAACACACACCACTAATCCAATAAACTCCTTCTCGACAGCACATCGAAGGTGGAGAAACCTCACACAAATGATTACACAAAGTAATACAATAAAAACAAGCAAATACAAGTATGAATACAACAATCTATTTAAAGAGAACTTTACAAATGAGCTTTTTGATGGTTGATTGTTTGGTTGTTTGAGTTGCACTTGGAGACCCTGAATTGCAGCAGCAAATTACCCTAAAACTCCTCAAGAAACATTGGCCAAAACCTTCCCTTCGTGCTCCTTTTAAACCTGCAACTCAGACTGGATTTCTCCTAGTATTCGACTGATCGAGACCATCAGTCGACTGCTCCTATAGTTGTTGTCTCACAACGGCATGAGCCACATTAGATAAGTTCCAACAGATAGACTATTAGTCGACTGATCATGCCCATCAGTCGACTGATTGATGTTGTTTTTCCGGCACCGCGGCGTGTGTGTGTTCGATCATGTTTCGTAAACATGAACACAGCGGAAGCAATTAAAAATAATAAATCTATATTTATTACAACACACACAACACACGCATGCATATTACAACAAGTGTAGACATAACCGTAAATTAAAATTTGCAATAAAAGGAAATTTATCTACGTTATACCTTTCGTATGACGTATAGCGGGAACGGCATCAACCGGAACGATCCTCGTAAGAATCGTCTCTATCCGTATCCACGCCGAGCTCCTCGGGATGACTTCGCTAAGCCACGAGCTTCGTCTTCGTACGGGTTACTAGCCTCGTGTTGAAGACGACGTGATCGAGAGATGATCACAATCCGAATCCAAATTCGGATCCAAAACCGAGTCCTCAAAACTCGATTCTCCGGAGAGGTATTCGTCAACCGTTTGACGAATCCTTCGTCCTCCACCTCAGAGGATTACCGGAGATCAAATCCCCGGTAAGTTAGCCGCTGTCGGAGCACTAATCGTCGTCCAAACGACGCTCCGACAACAAAGAAACAAGCTGTCCAGAAAAACTGGACAGCTTTTGGTGGAGGAATAGAGGCCGGCAAAAGGAGATGTGGAGCTCACCTTATCACCGAACCCACAAGAGATCACCGGAGGGTCGCCGGAGCATCGCCGGCTGAAGCTTGGATGCCAGCGGCAAGGAGGTGGTAGCAGCTCCATGAAGTTGGCGGCAACACCATGTTGGGCGGCAACAACAAAAGGAGGCTAGGGTTGGGCGGCCAAAACTTCATTAGGGTTTTTGGGTTAGGGTTTAACCCCTATTTTATAGAGAACTAATTCTCTTAATGGTTAATGGATCATATCCATAAAGCCCGTTAACCCGCTCCATTAAGATAAGTTAAAATAAACCAAACCATGATGGTTTATTTTAAGTTAAAACGAACCGAACCAACTTTTGGTTCATTCGTTTAAAATAAACCAAACCCTTTGGTTTATTCTCATCCATTGGATTAGAACCAAACCATTTTTGTTCATCCATTACGTCTTCATAAGACGCGGCCCATCCACGCTTCCATTGCGACTGAAACGATTTCATGCTCGCTTTATGTTTGGTCCAACCAAACATAGTTTCTCTCGGTCTGAGAATCCCATTCTCAAGCTCGTTTTAAATCCTTTGAATTACACTCGTTGTGCGTGTGACCAAATAGGTTCTCGGTTTATGTTGACCATCTATAATTAACCATTAATTATAGAACGATCATGAGTGGCACCTAGTAGTACATCATGATCCCCAATTAACCGAAAAGATCAACGGTTGATCCAGAACTATTTCTGAAACCCTTCAGTAGCTCGAATGAATCATGCCCCATTCCCTTCACTCATCTTATACCCACTTGGTTCAGGACATGGTCTATTGTGTCAGTCCCCACTAGGCTGACTACGTCACACCTAGCCCAAGTATCATTTCCTCGTCCTACGGATTCTAGTTACTCCACATGTATCGAAGAGTACCTTACTCTAAACATGTAATGCTTTGGCCAAAGACTTTAGTAACAATCCGACGAGAGGCCATGGGCATACATCTCCTCGCAAGGAGTGGTGAATCCTTTATAGGCTATTCAAACACCTTCGATCATTTCGACTTATACCCAATCATCCCGGGTCCACATCTCCTCGGAGATGTTTGCTTAAGATGTCAAAGCATAAGTCTCCATGATCAAGATGACTTGAATACCGCAAGTCAAAGGAACATCGCACTTAAGCCACAGTAAGAACTTCATTGACATATCTATATATGCAGAGAACCATATGAAGTCTTACGGCTGGTCACTCCAATGAACTAGTTACCATAACTAGCATCCACGATCAACTCCGGACATCACTATGTCTCCAGCCAGTGAGAATCAGCTGCTTGGATACACCAAGGAGTATACCTCGTGCTAGTCTCGACAGAACTGATGGTGTCCAAATCCATCAATTCATCGACTAGGGATAATTCCGATATATCACAATTACACATGTAGAGATACTCACTAGTTGTGATCCAATCACAAATTCTCTCATGCTGTGAATCGTATCATGGACATTCAGTAAATGAGTTTAAGATCCAATCAAATACATAAAACATGTATACTCAAATAGTGAATCTTCATTTATCATATAAATGGTTTATACATAAGGCGATTGCCTTAGGACATCTCTCATATATTACTAACAGACTCCCACTTGGCCTAATGCCAATCGCTACGGTATCCAATACCATAAGCTCTAACATGACCCTCAAACTTATTTTGAGGTAATGCCTTAGTCAAAGGATCCGCTAAGTTCCTTTCAGTGGGAATTTTCTCGATTTGTATTTCGTTCCTACTGATGATCTCTCTGATAAGATGATAGCGGCTAAGCACATGTTTGGATCATTGATGAGACCACATCAAGTTCAGAGATGAACTTCTTGATCCAAACCGCTTCCTTTGCTGCTTCCAAAGCTGCAATGTATTCTGCCTTAGTGGCAGAATCCGCTATAGTGTCAAGCTTGGAACCTTTCCAACTTATTGCGCTTCCATTTTAGGTGAATACATACCGCATCGAGACATGGAATCATCCTTGCGTCCGAGTCGCATCCGTATACCCACGTGTCACCATGTACCCTTCTCCATATATTAGAACGATCCTTAGTTCTTCTCACTTAAGGATCGCCTTAATAGCCACCCAATGATCCATTCCCGATCGATGGTATATCCGCCGTGACACTCGAGAGCATACGATACATCGGGCCTTGTACATAACATAGCATACATGATAGATCCTATCATGGATGCATAGGGAATCTTACTCATGCAAATCCTCTGCAAATCTCGTGCGGCGGACACATAGACTTGAAAGGTGTACCCATGCCCGATGGGTAAGAAACCTTTCTTGGATTCGACATGCTAAACCTCTTAGCACTTCCCTATATATGTAGATGCGAAAGACCAAGCAACCATTTCGATCTATCTCTATAGATCTTAATCCGAGGATGTAGGTTGCTTCTCCTGTGTCTTTCATGGAGAATGTCTTGGATAACCAAACCTTCACTGATCAGAAGATGAAACATCGTTTCCTATAAGTAGTATGTCATCGACATACAATACTAGGAACACGACTGCACTCCCACTAACCTTCTTGTACACACAAGGTTCGTCTGGATTTTGTGAGAAATCAAACTTTTTGATTGTCTCATCAAAATGGATATTCCAGCTCCTGGATGCTTGCTTCAATCCATAAATGGACCGTCGCAATTTGCATACCTTGGTTTTATCAACCGATGTGAAACCCTCAGGCTGTATCATATACACGTCCTCGAGCAAGTTTCCATTAAGGAAAGCTGTTTTCACATCCATCTGCCATATCTCATAATCATAATGAGCCGCTATGTCCAGGAGCATCCGAATGGATTTAAGCATAGCTACAGGCGAATAGGTTTCATCATAATCAACACCTTGTTTTGACGATATCCTTTCGCCACCAATCTAGCCTTATAGGTAATCACATTACCATCCATGTCGGTTTTCTTCTTGAAAACCCACTTGCACCCTATAGGCTTTATGCCTTCAGGTGGGTCAACCAAGTTCCAAACTTGGTTTTCATACATGGAATCCATTTCCGACTTCATGGCACCTTGCCACTTATCCCTTTCTGAACTTGTCAGCACTTCTTCATAACTGGTAGGCTCCTCATCATCAATGAGTAACACGTCGTTCGATTCACTTACGAGAAATCCATATCTCTCAGGAATATTGCGTGTTCTGCCAAATCTACGAAGATGTGGTGTTACAATAGGTCCAGCCGATTGCTCATCACTATGAGTTGTCGGCTGTTGTGCTTCACCAGGTATCTCATCAATGTATATTTGAGTCTCTCGAGCCTCCTCAAGCTCGACGACACTCCCACTATTTTCTTGCAAGAGAAACTCTTTCTCTAGAAACACAACATGCCTTGAAACAAACACCTTTTGTTCCACAGGATGATAGAATTGGTAATCCCTTGTTTCCTTAGGGTATCCAATAAATAGACATTTATCAGACTTAGCATCCAATTTGTTCTTGTCCGCTTCACATAAGGTGACAACCCCATATCTTCAAGTAAGATACATGAGGTTTCTTACTATTCCATATCTCATATGGAGTAGCCTTGTAGACATACATTTAACAAGTAAACAACATTCAAGTGCATAACCCCAAAAGGACTTGGGAAGAGTCGCATGATTCATCATTGACGACCATGACCTTCGCCCCTCAGATACACCATTATGCTATGGTGTATATGGCGGAGTCCATTGAGACAATATGCCATTGTCTCTTAGATAATCAAGAAACTCTTGACTTAAGTATTCACCACCTCGATCCGATCGAAGTATTTTAATACTTTTGTCATGTTGTTTCTCTACTTCATTTCTGAATTCTTTGAACCTTTCAAAGGCTTCAGACTTGTGTTTCATCAAGAACACATACCCAAACCGTGAGTGATCATCGGTGAAGGTAATGAAGTAGCTATAGCCTCCTAAAGCTTGAGTTGACATAGGTCCACATACATCAGTATGTATTAGACCTAGTAACTCTCCCACTCATTCACCTTTTCCAGTAAAAGGTAACTTAGTCATCTTGCCTTTTAAGCATGATTCGCATGTATCGTATGAATCCAATTCAAACGATTCCAGAATTCCACATCGGTGTAATTCGGACATGCGTTTCTTGCTTACATGGCCAAGACGACAATGCCACATGTAGGAGTCTATTTGATTATCCTTTCGAGCACTGTTGTTGCTCGCTTCGATATTGCAAATGTCTCTAGATACGTCCAACGTATAAACACAATTGCTTAAAGTTCCAGTCCCATAAAGAACCCCATTCAAAGTTATGTAACAACAATTGTTACTAAACGTCAAATGGAAACCATTTCTATTTAAACAAGAAATAGAAATGATGTTCTTTATCAACAAAGGAATATAAAAGCAATTGTCCAGTTCTAAGACAAGTCCTGCAGGGAGTTTCAACAAATATGTTCCGATGGCGAGTGCAGCAACCTTTGCTTCATTCCCAACACGTAAATTTGACTCTCCCTTGACGAGTCTTCTTCTATTCCTTAGCCCATGTATGTCATTACATATATGTGAGCCACACCCAGTATCCAATACCCAAGTGTCTAAGGAAATAGAATGACAATCAATAAAGAAGATTTCTGAAGAAGATGGGGCATCCGATGCCTTATCCTTCTTCACTGGACTCTTGATAAACCTTGCAATTTCTTTGCAATGACCCTCCTTGCCATAATGATGGCAAGTGCCCTTTGATGGTTCACGCCTTTTAGCCTTTTCTTCTTCCTTCTTGTTCCTTTGACTCTCTTAGAACCTTTCTTCGAGGAATCAACTAACAACATCGCCCCCTACTCATGCTTCTCGTAAGGCTCCATCCTTCAAAGATGTTGAGCAAGATACAGATGAACCTCCTTGCATCTCGTAGGTGAAGAGGAGCTTGAGACTTGAACCTTTCAATCTCACTTGCTCATCAACCAACTCATAGAGATGAAGGACTACGATATGAGCATCCATATGCTCATGTCGCTTTGTAGCTTGGGTTCCATCGCGGCTAGCATGATGCAACTCATTTGTTCGTAATCACTCACATGTTTACGATAGGCCAACAATTGGTCCAAAGTTGCATCGTCACACTAGACAGCGGAAGAGGCGCTTCGAGGACATACACAAGCTTTTCACCTTGAGAACAATTCTCAAGTTTCGATCCAAGAAGTTCCCTACTAATTTATTTGAATCCAAAATGGAACGCAAATTCAAACACATCATGATCAATATATTAACTTAGAAATACAAACGAGCATATATGAGAAAGATGATTTTAAAATGCATCAATATACATTTATAAATCCCATTCATTTTTGAATTTCAAAACCCTTGAAAATCAATTCGAGATCGTAGGTCCATCTCCGAATGGGTGATATCCAATCATAGATAAGAACAACCTTGGACTGCGACCAACAAGCCAATCTTAACTATGATGGTGGGTATCAACTACCGATTACATATCATGTATATGTAACTATCACAATGTGCTATCAACTAATTGAATGTTTACACATACATTGGGTTGTTAACACATTAACAAGTATGCATCATATGCATAGCACCCAACTTCACCTCTCTTCACATCGACCTTGGAGTGAGTCCAACAAATCGATGCTCCAAGTTAAAGCCGACCCATTAATTGCGAAATAGTTTTAATATGGTTAGAGCGCATTCAACCAATTAGCCAGGCTTGGAGTGAGTCCAACAACCCAAACTAACGATTGACCTCTGACTCTTACCATATTAGAGTTAAACTATTCCAATGATTTGAACATGTTCAGGTTCGAGCCGGGCTTGGAGTGAGTCCAACAACCCAAACAAGAAACAGAACTCTGGTTCTAACCATATTAATGGAAGGTGTAGGCTTTAATATTGTTTAAGGGTTTTTATGTCTCATCCTCTTTGCATGCAAATAACTATTATCTACATGGCATGACATACATGGCATACATCTACATGTCACGACACGCATGGCATAATGTTATGCATCTAATGCAATTACATGGCATACAATTATGTCATGTATATATTTACTTATATGTCATAACTATTTATGGAAATAAAATATGTTTAAGATTTGATTCTCCAAATCAAATCATAATTAAATTAGGAAACAAATTTCCAAATCTAATCACATATTTTATTTATGGAATTATTTGATTAAGGAAAATCTATTTAGGAAACCAATTTCCTAAATCATTAAAACTACTTATGGAAATAAAATATTTTAAGATTTGATTTCCCAAATCAAATCATGATTAAATTAGGAAATAAATTTCCAGAATCTAATCAAATATTTTATTTATGGAAAATATCAATTTCCATAAATACTTCCAACTTTCCAAAAGTGGAAGATTTCCATAAACACTTCTAGACTTTCCAAAATTGAAAA
This sequence comes from Wurfbainia villosa, assembly GCA_025175895.1. NCBI lineage: Eukaryota > Viridiplantae > Streptophyta > Magnoliopsida > Zingiberales > Zingiberaceae > Wurfbainia > Wurfbainia villosa. The sequence goes on along the minus strand of CM046003.1, from coordinate 23,632,612 downwards.
ATTTCCATAAATACTTCTAAATTTCAAAAATTAGAAAATTTCCAGAAATAACATTATGACTATCGCAAAACAAATTTTACGATTATGTCGAAACACAACCTGGGCTCTGATACCACTGTTGTTTTTCCGGCACCGCGGCGTGTGTGTGTTCGATCATGTTTCGTAAACATGAACACAGCGGAAGCAATTAAAAATAATAAATCTATATTTATTACAACACACACAACACACGCATGCATATTACAATAAGTGTAGACATAACCGTAAATTAAAATTTGCAATAAAAGGAAATTTTTCTACGTTATACCTTTCGTATGACGTATAGCGGGAACGACATCAACCGGAACGATCCTCGTAAGAATTGTCTCTATCCGTATCCACGCCGAGCTCCTCGGGATGACTTTGCTAAGCCACGAGCTTCGTCTTCGTACGGGTTACTAGCCTCGTGTTGAAGACGACGTGATCGAGAGATGATCACAATCCGAATTCAAATTCGGATCCAAAACCGAGTCCTCAAAACTCGATTCTCCGGAGAGGTATTCGTCAACCGTTTGACGAATCCTTCGTCCTCCACCTCAGAGGATTACCGGAGATCAAATCCCCGGTAAGTTAGCCGTTGTCAGAGCACTAACCGTCGTCCAAACGATGCTCCGACAACAAAGAAACAAGCTGTCCAGAAAAACTAGACAGCTTTTGGTGGAGGAATAGAGGCCGGCCAAAGGAGACGTGGAGCTCACCTTATCACCGAACCCACAAGAGATCACCGGAGGGTCGCCGGAGCATCGCCAGCTGAAGCTTGGATGCCGGCGGCAAGGAGGTGGCAGCAGCTCCATGAAGTTGGCGGCAACACCATGTTGGGCGGCAACAACAAAAGGAGGCTAGGGTTGGGCGGCCAAAACTTCATTAGGGTTTTTGGGTTAGGGTTTAACCCCTATTTTATAGAGAACTAATTCTCTTAATGGTTAATGGATCATATCCATAAAGCCCGTTAACCCGCTCCATTAAGATAAGTTAAAAATAAACCAAACCATGATGGTTTATTTTAAGTTAAAACGAACCGAACCAACTTTTGGTTCATTCGTTTAAAATAAACCAAACCCTTTGGTTTATTCTCATCCATTGGATTAGAACCAAACCAAATAGGTTTCATCCACGCTTCCCATCCACGCTTCCATTGCGACTGAAACGATTTCATGCTCGCTTTATGTTTGGTCCAACCAAACATAGTTTCTCTCGGTCTGAGAATCCCATTCTCAAGCTCGTTTTAAATCCTTTGGATTACACTCGTTGTCGTGTGACCAAATAGGTTCTCGGTTTATGTTGGCCGTCTATAATTAACCATTAATTATAGAACGATCATGAGTGGCACCTAGTAGTACATCATGATCCCCAATTAACGAAAAAGATCAACGGTTGATCGAACTATTTACGAAACCCTTGATGGCTCGAATGAATCGTGCCCCATTCCCTTCACTCATCTTATACCCACTTGGTTCAGGACATGGTCTATTGTGTCAGCCCCCACTAGGCTGACTACGTCACACCTAGCCCAAGTATCATTTCCTCGTCCTACGGATTCTAGTTACTCCACATGTATCGAAGAGTACCTTACTCTAAACATGTAATGCTTTGGCCAAAGACTTTAGTAACAATCCGACGAGAGGCCATGGGCATACATCTCCTCGCAAGGAGTGGTGAATCCTTTATAGGCTATTCAAACACCTTCGATCATTTCGACTTATACCCAATCATCCCGGGTCCACATCTCCTCGGAGATGTTTGCTTAAGATGTCAAAGCATAAGTCTCCATGATCAAGATGACTTGAATACCGCAAGTCAAAGGAACATCGCACTTAAGCCACAGTAAGAACTTCATTGACATATCTATATATGCAGAGAACCATATGAAGTCTTACGGCTGGTCACTCCAATGAACTAGTTACCATAACTAGCATCCACGATCAACTCCGGACATCACTATGTCTCCAGCCAGTGAGAATCAGCTGCTTGGATACACCAAGGAGTATACCTCGTGCTAGTCTCGACAGAACTGATGGTGTCCAAATCCATCAATTCATCGACTAGGGATAATTCCGATACATCACAATTACACATGTAGAGATACTCACTAGTTGTGATCCAATCACAAATTCTCTCATGTTGTGAATCGTATTGTGGACATTCAGTAAATGAGTTTAAGATCCAATCAAATACATAAAACATGTATACTCAAATAGTGAATCTTCATTTATCATATAAATGGTTTATACATAAGGCGATTGCCTTAGGACATCTCTCATATATTACTAACAATTGAGTCATCACTCGACTATCAAACCCTAGCAGTCAACTCGGGAACCTTCTGTGCCCGAATACCAAACCAGCAGTCGACTGATCTCCAGATCAATCGATTGCTCAGGCCATCAATCGACTATCCCATGCTGACAGTCGACTGCTAGGCCAGTTCCTGTAGTCAAACTCTAGTCGACTCACATCAGTCAACTCACTATAGTCCCAGTAGATTAATACACCTCAAACATGAGATTTTAACCCCAAGAATGGTGCCCCCATACTTGCTAGACCACCCTTAGCCTAGACCTAAACCTTCTAGCCACCTCCATCAGTCTCGCGCCTATCGGATCCCTCCAAGTCATCCATTACTTGTTCATCCATATGCTAGCCTTTAGGTGCTTCTATCGGCTATTGTCATGCTAATGTGGTCTACACCGCCAAGGCACATTGGGCTTACACTGCTAAGACTCTGCTTGGACTTTACGCCACCAACCATTGGACTTATACTGCCATGACTCCACCCTTGGACTTTACGCCGCCAATATTCCCCCTTGGACTTTCCAATTGCCAAGACTCAAGCTTGGACTTTCCCTTGCCAACCCATGTTGGACTTTCCATGCCAAGACCCATGCTTGGACTTTCCCTTGCCAAGACCAATGCTTGGACTTTCTTTGCCAACCCATGTTGGACTTTCCATGCCAAGACTCATGCTTGGACTTTCCCTTGCCAAGACCCATGCTTGGACTTCTCCCATGACAATGGTCAAACCATCGTCAAACATCAAACATGACCAGGGTCGATTGCACCAACAATCTCCCCAACACATTGTCAGACATCAATATCAAACATCAAAATACTACTCTAGTCAAACTAGAGTCTAGTCAATCGTGACCTGGGTCGATTGCACCAATAATCTCCCCCTTTTTGATGTTTGACAAAAAACAAACACTTTGAGTTAAGCCACCTAACTCAAATCTCCTTACCAATTGTCCCAAATTGGTAATTTTACTTTCTCGCCCTTTTTGACATACATCAAAAAGGTTCTCCCCATGGAGCTCAATGTCTCATATCCCAATGAGATATTATAATCTCCCCCTTGGTCCAAAAATATCTAAGATGTCTTCACTCTTCCTAGTGATAAGTCCCATATCACTCAAGAGAGACTTCCTATAAACTCTCCCAATTTTCAAATTGGGCAACTCTCACTCCCATTTTTCCCCCTCATGAGGAAGAATACATCCATCATCTCATGATGGATACTTCCCCCTAAAGGCTTGCTCCCCCTTGACCATTGCACCAACAATGTCCTTGGAGAGTCCCTAAGCCAATAAGAACATTAAACCATCAAAATTAAGGTTAAAAGTTCAACATTGAACTTTCCCACACCTTAAAAATTGATGCATCACCCTAACATCTCTTCTAATCCATATCCAATGAATTTTCACCCTTTCTAATGCTTTCCAAAGCGTATCCTAGGGTTAGGAACAGTTAGGGAACCCTAACATGGCTAAAACATGGGCTAAACATCCTTATTTATCCGAAATCAATATTGGCACTCGACTTTATCAGTCAACAATCGACTGCCCTCATCATCAGTCGACTTCCATCCATGGCAGTCGACTGATATTTGCAAAATGCAAAAATTAAAAATCAGATATGATTTTCAAAAATTCATAAGTAATTATACATAATATGAAAAATCACAAAAATTCATATGTATAATACTTATGACACATATAATGGGTGAAAAATATTTGAAAAATAATTTACTCATAAAATAGTGAAATTGATACAAAGTTCAAAAGTGAAGAAAAACTTCAATATTTGAGCTCACTTTGTATCAACATCATCAATGGTGACTTCTATCAAAAGATAGATTGTACCAAGGTTTTTCAAAATGATTTTCAAATTGTTTTAAAACCATATATTGGATCATGTTCTTTGGGCTCAATGTACATGGCTTGAACATAAGCTTTCCCAATGATCCATCAATAAGATAAGATGAGTTTAGGTTCATCTAGATGGAAAAACTATGCACCTTGAACTTAACTCATTTTCTAACATCTCACATGTGTCTAAGGTGTTGGTGCAAGGGCACCAGATAATCAAACCTGTGTTTTGATTATGGTAAAGACACAAAGTTAAGTTTACATCGTTATCTCATGAGCTAAATCGAGTGTGCAGAAAAGTACTAAAGCTAGAGCTGAAGGCTAGCGACACCCGGAGGAAGCTGCGGTGGTCGGGCGACACTCGAAAGGAATCGAGTGGAAGGCCGGAAGCAAAAGCGACACAGTAAGAATCGAGGTAAGCTCGTGTGAGTGAGATATGGTAAGGTCGTGTCCTCTGTACGGGGACGACCGTAGGCGGTGATCCGACTAAGACTTCTTGTGGAAGGTCTACATCGAGATCGGACGGTTAGAAACTGTCGTATTTATCATTTTCTGAGCTAACCTCTCACTGTAGGGAAGTGGCTAGGCTGGCAGTCGACTGCTAGACATGGGGCAGTCAACTGATGCTCATCAGTCGACTGATGGGAGGCATCAGTCGACTAATGGCGATGAATCAGCCCTTGCGCTAGGTCAAAACGGATAAGGTTTGACGCGGCCACTTCGCGATAAAATTTATACAACTTCGTGATCTGTTCCGAAATATAAGGAGACAAATTCAGAGGCCAAAATCTATAAAAGGAGGAAAGGATTCCAACTCCAAATCATCATCAAGTTTATTCTCAAGTGCTCCTACAACGCCAATGCTCCAACACCGTCTTAACGCCGACGCGACGACAAGTTCAAATCTCCTTCGTCGGGAGCAGTAGCAAGTAATTGTTTTTATTGTATTCTTTGTTTTAATCATAACGAGGTGAGGTAGGCTTGTTGCCTCATCCTCGTACTTCCAGTTTTGTGATCATTGTCTCCTACCTCCAACGAGGAGGAGATGTTATAGTGCTTTGCCCTCCGTACGCTGTCTAGGACCGATAGGGCCTTAGAGTAGCAACCGTTGGGTTGTGAACCAAGTAAAATAAATGTGTCTCTTTATTTTCCGCTGTGATTACTCATTTAATTGTCTACTCAAATGAAACGAACAAAAAGATTTACGATCGCTATTCACCCCCCCTCTAGCGACGCTTCTCGATCCAACAATTGGTATCAGAGCGGGGGCGCTAAGATTTGGTGAAACCACCGATCTAGCACGTTTTGGTTTTCTGTTCATATTTTTCGATTCGTATTTTTTTTGGTCTTTTTCCTATCATACTACTAATCCAAGACGAAGTCTTGGTACATTTCTTTTGGTTGTGTGCTTGCAAGTATTCTCTCTTGGAGTAGCCGATGGTAAAACGGCCATAACTTTTCGCACAAGTGGACTCACATAACGATCTACCTACCAAATCGAAGCTCTCTGAGAGATCTACATTTCTTATAAGAGTTTACCCTCGTAACAAGCTGTTTCCAGCCCCAAAATCCAACATCTAGTACTCTTTCGGGGACATCGAAGGTCGTAAGTTGTTAGTTTTTGTTAGTTTCTTATTTTTCTCATTTAATTCTGTTTATTTCCTATTTATTTCCCGCATTACTAATCCAAGACCAAGTCTTGGAATTCCCTTTGGTTTTTATTCGTGTTTTTCAAGATACTTAATGGCTCACATTGAGGGGTATAACACCACCCGACCTCCGTTCTTTAACGGAGATGATTTCCGTTATTGGAAAGGTTGGATGGAGTGTTTCTTGAAAACACAAGTCGAGACTTGGATAATAATCCAAACCGGCTTTGCTCTACCCACCAATGATCAAGGAGAGCCCTTGGATTTCAACAAGTGGACAAATGCAACCAAGAGGCAAATCGAAGCCGATGCAAGAGCAACCCAAATATTGCAATGCGGCTTGTCCAAGGAGGAACTCAACCGCATCGGACCATTCATTAGCGCCAAGGACCTATGGAAAAAATTAATTGAGCTACACGAAGGAACGTCCGATGCTAAGGTATGTAAACGTGACCTTCTTTTCAATAAGTTGTATAACCTTAAGATGCAGGAACACGAGACGGCGACGCAACTACACGCCCGCGTCCAGGACATTGTCAACGGCCTGCACACCATCGGACACAAGGTCGAAAACCGCGACCTACTAAGGTACGTTCTTAATTCATTTCCTAGGACTAGCTTGTGGGCATCCGTGGTCGATGCCTACAAGGTCTCTAAGGACCTTTCGAAGCTTAGGTTAGACGAATTATTTTCTGAGTTTGAACTTCACGAGCAAACTAACATGGTCCGGGCCGAGAGAGGTATTGCTCTACTTGCAGGACAAAGAAGCAAGCCACCTACCAGGCAAGAAGATGGACTCGAACCCGACGACGAATTAGAGTCCGAATCCGAAAAGGTGGAAGCAATAGTGAATGTAGTGCGGAAGATCGTTCGGAGGGAAAGTGTTGGATCGATCGGATCGCTAGAGGGGGGGTGAATAGCGATAGAAATTTTTTCGTACGAATTCGTCTCAAGACAAAAACTTATACGCAGCGGAAAGATAAACAAAACAAAAGTAAAGGAGACAATAGACACAAGAGATTTACTTGGTTCGTAGCCGAAGGCTACTACTCCAAGGCCCTAGTGGTCCTTGACCACGCACGGAGGGCAAAATACTAACCGAACTCCTCCTCGTTGGAGGTAGGAGTTAAATGAATACAAAACTCGATAAAGACTCAAGGTAGAGAGACACTCCCCCTCTCCTTGATATGATTTAAGGCTTTACTGAAAGGAATAACTAAAATACAATTTAGAACTTTCGTTACCGACGACTTTAAGGGTTGGAGGTTGAAGCTCTAGTCGTCGTCTCGGCAGCGCTTCGTCGTAGGGATGTCGGAGAGTCGGAGTGTATCGGAAGCACTTGGAAGCTTTTGAATTAATGAAAAACCCTAGGTTTGGCCCTCCTTTTATAGCCTTTGAGCCCCTTTTCGAGTGGGTCTTCAACCAATCACAAATGGACACCAAACCGCTTTGAGGTGGAGTGATAAGCCTTGACTCCTCGAATCTGATCATTGACCATCGATCGGTGATGGCCATCATCGATCGTGATGGCGACATCGATCGATTGATGACCTTCAATCGATCGGCCCGATACGGGTCGAGTCCTCCAAGTGGCGATCGTGATGCTTCTTAGCTCAACAAAAACATAATTCCGATGGTCTTCGACCGTCCGATCTCGACCTAGACCATCTATAAGATGTCTTTGGTCGGATCTACGCTTAAGATCATCCCCATAAAGAGGATACGACCTTACTTACACTCGCACACACGAGCTTACCTCGATACTTACGTGTTGCTTTTGCTTCCGGCCTTCCACTCGATTCCTTCGGCTCCCTCCGAAATCACTTGAGTGTCGTCCGACTACCGCGGCTTCCTCCGGGTGTCGCTAGCCTTCGGCTCCAGCTATATCAATCTTCTGCACACTCGATTCAGCTCGTGAGAAAACGATATGATCTTAACTTTGTATAGTTTGCTATAATCAAAACTCAGGTTCGACTTAGGTGCCTACTGCACCAACAATCTCCCCCTTTTTGATTTATGGCAAACCCGCATGCAAAGTTAAGAAAAATAAATTAAGTGCATTAAGAAAAATGAGTAAGAGATATGAATGAGTATATATAAAAACTCTTTTTCAAGTGCTCCCCCTTGAGGAATCCTCCCCCTTGACCGAAGGTGAATACTTGAGAAAGTGTTTTAATTCTCCCCCTTGATTTTTGCTACTAAAAAAGAATTAAGTAACCGAAATTACTTAATATTGGCCATAGTATTTAAAATAAGTTTTAAGTTAAGAAATCAAAAAATTGATTTCTTAACCTTGGCCTTTACGTTCGTTTTCTTAACATGTTAACTTAAAGTTAAGTAAATTATTTGTTAACAAAAACAAGTTAACTAAGTTTTAACTTTTGGTTTAAATATGAAGTAAGAGTTAAGTTATCAAAAAAAATTTGACCCCTTAACTTTGGCCTTTTCTCCCCCTTTTGCCGTATATTAAAAAGAGTAAGGGGTGTGTGGAAAACAAAAAGTGTTAAATTTAAAGTCCAAGCATGTTCCCCATTTTATATATATATATATAAAAATAATATACTGAAAATAAGCTCATCTATAAAATATTTGACTCATATTTGGCTTGATTGATATGTAAGATCAACCAGTCCTGGTCAGAGTCGGTTAGTATGTATGATTATACTCTGTGGTTCATAGCGATGCACTAGCTCTACATCTGGAACCAGGAGTAAGGTCCTAACATCTCACGCCCATCTACGTGGCTAAGTACACAAACACATTAGTCCTATGTGTTGTGAGATGTACTGGCTCCTTAAATCTATAGGTGCATGATATCTAAGGTATGTCCTATGCTAGTTCCATAAAAATGAAATTAAAGAAATAGTAGTAAGAACATATAATTTGCATGTACCTATTCTATTACGCACATGCCCAATTTTCATCTTAATAGACTAAATTCGGCTTCGGGTAGGGGTTTAGTAAATAGATCTGCCAAGTTAGACTTCAATTCGACGTATTCGAGGTGTATGGCTCCGTTGGCCACATGTTCTCGAATGAAATGGTGTTTGACCTCTATATGTTTGGTCCTAGAGTGACATATCGGATTTTTTGTAAGATTAATTGAACTAATGTTATCTATGTGAAGTTTAGTATTTGTAAAGTCTAACATAAAGTCGCGGAGAGTGTGCTTCATCCAAAGAAGCTTTGTGACACACTCACCCATCGCGATGTATTCGGCTTCGGTGGTAGATAAAGCAACACAGTGTTTTTTCCTACTGCACCAACTCACTAGACTCGAGCCGAGAAGTTGACAACAACCACTCGTGCTCTTTCTATCGAGCTTACTACTGGCATAATCCGAATCGGAGTAGCCGATTAGTTCGAACTCCGTAGATCTAGGGTACCAAATACCAACGTTAAGTGTACCCTTAAGATATCTAAGGATACGCTTAACTAGGGTTAGGTGTGACTCCTTAGCACAGGTTTGAAACCTGGCGCACATACTTACTGCGAATAGGATGTTGTCGACTCACATGATTAAGTATAGGAGACTCCCTATTACGCTCCTATAGTATTTTAAGTCAATGGACTTACTTTCTAGGTCTTCTCCTATGTTAACATTTATCGCCATTGGGGTGTTTATTACCTTAGCGTCTTGCATTCCAAATCTTTTAATTAACTCCTTAGTGTATTTTTGTTGATATAGGTATATACCATCCTTAGTTTGTTTAATTTGTAGACCTAAAAAGAAACTTAACTCGCCTACCAAGTTCATTTCGAACTCTCTTTCCTTGAGCGAAACGAACTCGTTTAGTAAGTGAGTTAGAGGTTCCAAAAATTATATCATCTAAATTTGAGCTATGAATATTTCTTTACCTAAGGTTTTTACAAAGAGAGTTGGGTCAACTAAGCCTTGGTTAAACCCTTTTGACTTAAGATGGATTGAAAGTCTCTCGTACCAAGCTCGAGGAGCTTGTTTAAGTCCATAGAGAGCTTTCTTAAGTTTTAGAACATGGTCGGGTATATCTAGATTTTCGAATCCGGGGGGTTGGCTGACATAAACTTCTTCTTTAATGTATCCATTTAGGAATGCCGACTTAACATCCATTTGAAAGCACTTAAATCCTCGATGTGCGGCATAAGCTAGCAACATTCGAATGGATTGAGTCTAGCCTCTTGGGGCATAGGTTTCGTCGTAATCTAAGCCTTCGACTTGGCTAAACCCTTTGGCGACTAACCTAGCCTTGTTTCTAACTACTTCACCTTTATCATCAAGCTTATTTCGAAACACCCACCTTGTTCCAATTATTGTTTTGTCTTTAGGTGGTGGTACTAACTCCCACACTTCATTCCTAGTAAATTGGGCTAGCTCTTCTTGCATTGCAATAATCCAATCGGGATCAAGAAGAGCTTGTTCAATTGATTTGGGTTCTATCTTTGAAATTAAGGAAATTTAACTAAGGTTCCTATAGGATGCTCTAGTTCGAACTCCTAGATTAGGATCTCCTATCACTTGATCGATAGGGTGGTTAGTTTGAATCCTAGATTGGGTTGGGTTTGTGTCACCTAATGCTTGATCAATGGGGTGACTTGGTTGAACATTAGTTTGGTTGGAGTCATCTATCACTTGATCAATAGAGTGACTTGGTTGACTTAGGTTAGGATTAACACTAGACCTGATCTCCGGATCAGAGTTAGGTCTAGTATGAATCGGCTCGCTAATTGGGGTTGCCGGGGGTTTTGTAGGTTCGTGTCCTTCATCGAACACTACATTAATGGTTTCTTCGACTCTAAGGGTGTCGTGGTTATATACTCTATAAGCTCTACTTGTAGTCGAGTATCCTAGAAAGATTTCGATCGTGGTTTTAGATGTAAATTTCCCTAGGTAATCCTTAGTGTTTAGGATATGTACCTTACACCCAAGTACCCTAAAGTACTTGATGTTGGGTACTTTATCATGATAAATCTCGTATGAGGTCTTAAGGTGCCTTTTTACCATAAGGATCCTATTTTGGACATAGCATGTCGTACTCATGGCTTCTGCCCAAAACCTATCGGGTAGGTCGTATTCGTTCAACATGGTCCTAGCGGCTTCTTGTAGAGTTCGGTTTTTCCGCTCCACTAGGCCATTTTGCTGAGGGGTCCTAGGACAAGAGAATTCATGGTGGTATCCGTTTAGGTTACAGAAGTCGGTGAACCTTTGATTTTCGAATTCACCACCATGATCGCTTCTAAGTCTTTTAACCTTAATGTCTTTTTGATTCTCGATTAATTTGAATAGATTGATTAATTGATCTAGGGTATCATTTTTATGTTTGATGAACCTAACCCAGGTAAACCTGGAGTAGTCGTCAATTATGACTAAGCAATATTGACTTCTATTGAGTGACTTGGCTCCATGTGAATCGAATAGATCCATATGCAGGAGCTCAAGTACACTTGAGGTTCGTTCTTGATTAGTTGGTTGATGTTGTGCCCTATATTGTTTACCTTGTTGACAAACATTACATATTTTATTATCCAAGTTGTTGAGGTTAGGCAAACCTCTGACTAAATCACTCTGACTCATCTTGTGGATGAGTCTTGGGTGTGAGTGACCGAGTCGTCGGTGCCACAACCATGATTCCTCTTGCCGTGTCATAAGACACTTAGTTGAGGAGTTAGTTAAGTTGATCGTATAAATGTTGTTATTTCTAATTCCTTTAAGAATTGTTTTAGCGGTTTCGTTGGTATTAATTATGCATTCATTTTCTAGAAATATGACCTTATAGTTATTATCACACAATTGGCTTACACTAAGTAAATTATATTGAAAATTTTCTACTAGTAAAACATTTTGAATAACAAAATTTGAATTGAGCTCAATATCACCTGATCCGATGATTTTGAGCTTGCCGTTATTTCCGAAGGCTACCGATCCTTGTCGTTTGAATCGAAGCTTTGAAAACTTGAGTTGATCCCCGGTCATGTGTCGGGAGCAACCACTGTCCAACATCCATTGATCCAACACACAAGGTGGTTGGATTGGATGTTAGATTTTTTTGTGAGATGACTTCCAATTAAGTTGATTTAGTGCATTTAGGTTCAAGTAACTTTATGTTGAGATGATTTCCAATTAAATTGATTAAGTGAATTTAGGTTCAAGTAGATTTAGGTTCAAGTAATTTTATGTTGAGATGATTTCCAATTAAATTGATTAAGTGAATTTAGGTTCAAGTAGATTTAGGTTCAAGTAAATTTATGTTAGATTTGGATTTAACCCAAGGCTTGTCAAGTTTACCTTTTCAAGATCATGGCTTCCAGGTCGTGGCGAGGCACAGGGGCCTTCTTTTATCGGATCATCGACCACTTCCTTAGACAAAGCCATTTTCAAGAAAATGATGACTTGACTCACCTAAGACTATCTCCTAGTCTAACTGGTTATTTTTGAAAAGAGGCTCCCCGAGGCTCAATTTTTTCGAAGAATTTTAGTTGGTTATGTTTTTGAAAAGAGGCTCCCCGAGGCTCAATCTTTTCGAAGTTGATTATGTTCATGTTCTAAGTGAGTTCACAAGTTTTAAAGTACAGACTTTCTAAGTTAAAGCATGCAATTTCTAAGTTAAAGCACAAACATTCTAAGTTAAAACATGCAATTTCTAAGTTAAAGCACAAACATGTTTTGTACTGGCTCCCCCTAGACTGTTGAATTGGTTCGGTCTATCCACATAGTGGATTTGGTCCTTGGGAACCCAGTACGGGTTGGATCCTAGAGTTGAAATCAAAAAGTTCTTAGGGACCCATGCTTGGACATGTTTCCTATGTCGGCTTACAATCGACATATACGACCTATTAGTCGTGTTTGAGTTAAACCCTAGTCGACCTTGTTGTACCGGCCCTTTGAGATCAAGTAGGAGGTCAAGTCCTTTGGATCCCGAAGTGAACCTTTCCAAGCGTGTTCCTAAGATCTTGACTTGACTTTTCAGAGAGAGTTCTCAACCGAGCTTTTCAGCTCGAGTTGAGTCCTTCTCTTGAACTCGACTAATCGAAGAGGTTAGGGAGACCTCGTGTTTGAGAGTTTAACCTCCTCGACAAGGGTCTCGACCTTGGACTCGGACTTAGCTAACTTCCTAGACAAAAACCTAACCGTATTATGTAAAGTATTAAATAAAGTTGACTTACTTTAAGGGTATCTTTTGAGCAGGATGCGTATCAGTGGCTTGACTTGAAGGTAGCCGTGGTCAGAGTCATCCTCGAGTTCGACTCAAGTTTGAGTTCGGTCTCGTGTCTGACTCAATTGATTTCGCCATGAAGACGTGGTCTTCGTCTTCTTCGGATGACGCTTCTTCCCATGTCGCGTTGAGGGCTTTCTTGTGCTTAGGTGCTTTGTGGTTGAGCTTGGGGCACTCGGACTTGAGATGTCCAAACCTGTTACACTCATAACACCTAATATTAGAACTTTTAGGCTTACCTTGGTTGGGTCGAGTCGTGGTTCGCTTTCGTCCCTTGGCTATCCTTCGAGCTAGGTTCATTAGTTCGGCAGTCAACTCCGGGTCAACTTCTTCTTCGGACTCGTCTTCCTCCTCGGTTGGTGGTGGCTTGCTTGCGATTTTCTTCTTCTTTGAACCTGCAAACAAGGCTATACCCCTCTCGGGCTCCGAGTTGGATTGTTCATGTAATTCGAAATAGGAAAAGAGTTCATCTAACCTAATTTTAGAAAGGTCCTTGGAGACCTTGTAGGCATCGACCATGGATGCCCACAAGGTAGTCCTCGGAAAAGAGTTTAGAACATACCTTATAAGGTCGCGGTTTTCGACCTTTTGCCCGATTGCGTGTAGATTATTGACGATGTCCTGGACTCGGGCGTGAAGTTGTGTCGCGGACTCGTGTTCCTACATTTTTAGGTTATATAGTTTATTGAAAAGAAGATCACGCTTACATACCTTGGCTTCGTCGGTCCCTTCGTGTAACTCCACTAGTTTTGTCCAAAGATCTTTTGCGCTTATGAAGGGGCCGACGCGATTCAGCTCCTCTTTGGATAGGCCGCATTGAAGGATTTGCGTTGCCTTAGCGTCGGCTTCGACTTGTCATTTTGTTGCAATGGTCCATTGATCATAATCCAAGGAGTCACCCACTTCATTAGTCGGAAGTGTGAAACCCGTTTGGATTATGATCCACATCTCGATTTGGGTTTTAAGAAAGCATTCCATCCGACCCTTCCAATAACGGAAGTCATCTCCGTTGTAAAACGGAGGTCGGACGGTGCTAAAACCCTCGAGATGGGCCATTAGAACAAAAGACACAAATAGACGGAGACGAAGAAACTAACAACGACAAAAACACGAAAACAAGTACCAAGACTCACGTCTTGGATTAGTAGTGCGGGAGAAAAACTTAACAAAGCGAAATAAATAAAAAAACAGAATTAAAAGAGAAAATAAATATGTAAAAAGGCTAGATTGGTGGTTTCACCAAATCTTAGCAACCCCCGGCTCTGATACCAATTGTTGGATCGATCGGATCGCTAGAGGGGGGGGTGAATAGCGATAGAAATTTTTTCGTACGAATTCGTCTCAAGACAAAAACTTATACACAGCGGAAAGATAAACAAAACAAAAGTAAAGGAGACAATAGACACAAGAGATTTACTTGGTTCGTAGCCGAAGGCTACTACTCCAAGGCCCTAGTGGTCCTTGACCACGCACGGAGGGCAAAATACTAACCGAACTCCTCCTCGTTGGAGGTAGGAGTTAAACGAATACAAAACTCGATAAAGACTCAAGGTAGAGGGACACTCCCCCTCTCCTTGATATGATTTAAGGCTTTACTGAAAGGAATAACTAAAATACAATTTAGAACTTTCGTTACCGACGACTTTAAGGGTTGGAGGTTGAAGCTCTAGTCGTCGTCTCGGCAGCGCTTCGTCGTAGGGATGTCGGAGAGTCGGAGCGTATCGGAAGCACTTGGAAGCTTTTGAATTAATGAAAAACCCTAGGTTTGGCCCTCCTTTTATAGCCTTTGAGCCCCTTTTCGAGTGGGTCTTCAACCAATCACAAATGGACACCAAACCGCTTTGAGGTGGAGTGATAAGCCTTGACTCCTCGAATCTGATCATTGACCATCAGTCGACTGATGGCCATCATCAGTCGACTGATGGCAGCATCAGTCGATTGATGACCTTCGGCAGTCGACTGATACACGGCAGTCGAGTCCTCCAAGCTGGCAGTCGACTGATGCTTGCTGCAAGTCAAAGTTAGCTCAACAAAAACATAATTCCGACGGTCTTCGACCGTCCGATCTCGACCTAGACCATCTATAAGATGTCTTTGGTCGGATCTACGCTTAAGATCATCCCCGTAAAGAGGATACGACCTTACTTACACTCGCACACACGAGCTTACCTCGATACTTACGTGTTGCTTTTGCTTCCGGCCTTCCACTCGATTCCTTCGGCTCCCTCCGAAATCACTCGAGTGTCGCCCGACTACCGCGGCTTCCTCCGGGTGTCGCTAGCCTTCAGCTCCAGCTATATCAATCTTCTGCACACTCGATTCAGCTCGTGAGAAAACGATATGATCTTAACTTTGTATAGTTTGCTATAATCAAAACTCAGGTTCGACTTAGGTGCCTACTGCACCAACAGAAAGGAGGCTACTAAAAAATCAAAAGAGGGCACAATTCAAATCAAATCAAAAGAAGGCTTTTCATGCAACATGGGACAACGAAGAAGGCGGCGACATAGCATGCATGGCAAGACCCGAAGAGTCCGAGTCAGAGTCTGAATCCGAATCCAATTACAACACCGACTCCGAACTCGAGGACTACTTCGAGAAGCAACTCAAAGCCGGACCAAAAGAGAAAATTAAGGTTAGCCGCTCACTAATTCATACGCTTTACAATACAATTAAAATGCTTAATAGGAAATTAACTAAGTCCGAGTCTAGGGTTGAGTCATTACTTGAGGAGGTTGAAACCCTCAAGCAAGAGGCTACTCTAACCTCTTCAACTAGTCAAGTTCAAGAGGGAAACTCAACCCAAATTGAAAAACTTGAGGAGGAGAATTCTCTCTTGAAAGACCAAGTTCAAGAGGTTGAGGCTACGTTGGAAAGGTTCACGTTGGGATCTAAGAATCTTAACCGACTACTTGGAACCCAAAGAGCCA
The DNA here is from genome assembly GCA_025175895.1 of Wurfbainia villosa. NCBI lineage: Eukaryota > Viridiplantae > Streptophyta > Magnoliopsida > Zingiberales > Zingiberaceae > Wurfbainia > Wurfbainia villosa. Next base: position 23,616,662 of record CM046003.1, on the reverse strand, counting down.
TGTACAACAAAGTCGGACTCGGATTTAGGTCAACGACTACGAATATGTCATATATATCTATCGTAAATCGTAGTCATCAAAGAGTCCAAGCATGGGTCCCAAAGGTTTTATTGAATTCACATATAAGGACTAATAAGTTTTGGATTCCCCAGGATCAAATTCATTATTTGAATAGACCAAATTGGTTCAATGGTCCAGGGGGAGCTAACACTAAAATAGTATACCCGCTTACTTAGCAAAACCATTGAATATTTTACTTTAATTTGTAGAACGGCTAGATAGGGAAAATAGTTAGTCAACTCTTGACAACATAGTATCAGGACGCGGCGAGATGATAGTACGTTAGGGAAACAAAGTCTCGTGTATTCGAGCTAGATAAGGCGTATCTAGCTTGGTGCACTTGACCGAGTGGAACTAGCTGAAGCTACCTCGCCGTATCCTAAACTAGTTAGACCAAGAAGTAACCCTAAGTGACTTAAGTGATATTTTCTTAAATTTGGCTTTGTCTAAGGAAGTGGTCATTGTTCCGATCAAAGAAGGCCCCTGTGCCTCGCCATGACCTGGAAGCCAATTTCTCGAAAAGTTACTTAACGATCTAAAGGTTAAATCCGAATCTAACCCAAGGTTGACTATCTTTAATCAATTTAAAATCATCTCACAAAACATATAAGGTGAACAAATTATGAGACACATAGAATGGGTGAGATGTTAAGGATAATTGAAATATAACCTCTTCAAAATACTACTTATTTTCCCAACTATTGTACTTAACAACTCTTAGGCCAAAGTTTAGCGCCCCCTACATCTCTTATACTTCATATATTTGACTAAGGGGGAAAGCAAACTAACCCTAAGGGTTATATTACAAACCTTTAGATTATTGGTGCAGAGGGACACACCTCGAACCAATCTATCTAATTACTGCTAGACGCATGCTTGGACTCATAGCTAATTTATCTTGATTCATGCATATACCATATTGTTTTTAAACCCCTATTTTATATAACAAACTCCAATTTTACATAACAAACCCCAACATTTGTTTTGATTTATGGAAAAAGGGGGAGAAGAGCGAAAGTTAAGGGGGAGTAACACAAAATTTATTTAATTTTGAAAACTAAAGTATCTCTTTCAAAACTCACCTAGGGTTAAGGGGGAGTTTTGGTTAAGGGGGAGTTTTTGAAAATGACATTCATCATCTACTATACTTGTTTTATGCTTTAATTTCCCTTAACTTTGTGTTGGTTTTCCATAGATCAAAAAGGGGGATATTATTGGTGCTAGGGCAAAAGATAATCAAACCTGTGTTTTGATTATGGCAAAGACACAAAGTTAAGTTTACATCGTTATCTCATGAGCTAAATCGAGTGTGCAGAAAAGTACTAAAGCTAGAGCAGAAGGCTAGCGACACCCGGAGGAAGCCGCGGTGGTCAGGCGACACTCGAAAGGAATCGAGTGGAAGGCCGGAAGCAAAAGCGACACAGTAAGAATCGAGGTAAGCTCGTGTGAGTGAGAGATGGTAAGGTCGTGTCCTCTGTACGGGGACGACCATAGGCGGTGATCCGACTAAGACTTCTTGTGGAAGGTCTACATCGAGATCGGACGATTAGAAACCGTCGTATTTATCATTTTCTGAGCTAACCTCTCACTGCAGGGAAGTGGCTAGGCTGGCAGTCGACTGCTGGACATGGGGAAGTCGACTGATGCTCATCAGTCGACTGATGGGAGGCATCAGTCGACTGATGGCGACGAATCAACCCTTACGCTAGGTCAAAACGGATAAGGTTTGATGCGACCACTTCGCGATAAAATTTATATAACTTCGTGATCTGTTTCGAAATATGAGGAGACAAATTCAGAGGCCAAAATCTATAAAAGGAGGGGAGATTCCAACTCCAAATCATCATCAAGTTTATTCTCAAGTGCTCCTACAACGCCAACGCTCCAACGCCGTCATAACGCCGACGCGACGACAAGTTCAAATCTCCTTCGTTGGCAGCAGTAGCAAGTAATTGTTTTTATTGTATTCTTTGTTTTAATCGTAACGAGGTAAGGTAGGCTTGTTGCCTCATCCTCATACTTCCGGTTTTGTGATCGTTGTCTCCTACCTCCAACGAGGAGGAGACGTTATAGTGCTTTGCCCTCCGTACGCGGTCTAGGATCGATAGGGCCTTGGAGTAGCAACCGCTGGGTTGTGAACCAAGTAAAATAAACGTGTCTCTTTATTTTCTGCTGTGATTACTCGTTTAATTGTCTACTCGAACGAAACGAACAAAAAGATTTACGATCGCTATTCACCCCCCCTCTAGCGACGCTTCTCGATCCAACATAGGGTGTTTAAAAACACACACATGTCAATGTAATGTGAGATGTGGGTTTTGTTCATTCTAATCTAGGGTTTCATGCATTTTTCTAAGGCAACACTACTTGATTCCCTTATACATGGGACTTCAAGTCATGCAAATTGTCCTTAACTCAATTTTTATTAATGCATGAATGATTATGACATTAATGATGATATAAATAAGCATGTGCTCATAATCATGATGGCATGGCATAAAATGGAATCTAAGCATACATGACATTTAACCTTAATCCTAAGCATGATCATAACATATTATATAATTAAAAGTAGATATGATGTCATGACATGGTGTATTACAAATCAAGCATGGCAAATAAAAAGTAAATGTATATAATACCTAAATTTTAATATTAATTGCCATTTGTTAAGGTTAAATCTATTTTGTCATATTATCACTTTTCTCCCAAGTGTGCCAAAAAATCCAAAATGGCACACTATAACCTTTAACCCTAATTGTGCCAATTTGATTGATTTTTCAATTCCCATAAATTATATTGGCACATCCTAAAAACCTTTAGGATTAAAAATCATCCTTATTTCCAAAGTACCCCATTACCTTGGAAATGACCTAAAGTGCCACCTTTACCATGGTTAGGTTAACTACCTATCCATTCAAGGTTGGAAACCTAAACCCATTTAGCGTGAATCGATCACGCTCCTAGGAACCCAATACCTATTGGAGCTCCTTGTGTTTACTAGGTATTTGCTAGGGATAACTTACCTAGATACCCTCCTAGGCTTAGAAGTCTTGGCAATTTGGGTCTTGCCTATGTTAACTCTAGGGGTAACTCCCCTTGTAACCTTCTTAATGGTTTCCCTAAGTTTCCTTGAAACCTTAGCCACTAAGCACCTACCTTGGTCAACCTTAGGGATGACTTCCCTATTGACCTTGGTTTTCCTAGACCTAAGTTGAGTTCCGTAATCGAATGGAACATTATAATAGATCTCCTTGGGCTTAGGTTTGTGACCCAAACCTTTCTTGCTCTTGGTTGGATCTTGCTTTCTAAAACCTAAGTTTTGACTCTTAGACCTAGATTTTTGATCCTTTGACCCTTGTATTTGATTTTGCATTTTTGCAAGGGTATTTTCTAGTTTCTCAAGCCTTGACCTCAAGTCTTGATTTTCTAATTCTAATCTTCACAATTTTGAATTTTCATATGTCCTTTGGGAATTATTTTTCCTAGGCATATGCCTAGTCCATTTAGGGTTAAAACCTAGGTGATCCTCTATCTTCCTAATGGTCTCCCTAGGAAGGATAGGTCTAGAATTGTTTGATCTAGGTTTGTCCTTAGGTAAAATTATTTTAGGGACATTAGTCCCAAATTTCTCCTTATTCCTAAAGTTGACATTTTTAGCTCCTAAGCAATAAAACCTATTTTTACTAGCATACTTTTCATGAGTAATTGCAAGTGAATTAAAAGCATGCTTTTTGATCCTAGAACTAGAAAGTGCATTAAAATATACCTTAGGGTTTGCCTTAAAGGCTACCCCTACATGTGATGCTCCCTTTTGTACCTTCTTCTTCCCCCTAGGGCATTGAATCCTAAAATGCCTCGGTTGTTGGCACTTGAAGCAAATGATGTGCTCCTTGCTTTTATGTGTTGGGGGACCGACATACTTGGTCTTTTCTTGAGGTTTTGGTGTCGGTTGACTTTTCTTGATCTTCTTAGAACACTTGCTCTTGTAGTGTCCTACTTCTCTACAGTCGAAGCATATAATATTATTTTTAATATTAATTGAAATGCTTGAGTTACCTAGGGTGGTGGTCGGTGCCAGAGTTGGTTCTTCTTCATCTTTCCCGGATGTTGATGGTATTTCTTGATTTTGCTCTCGTTTCGGAGTAGACGGTCTCTCCTCCCCCTAAATCCTAGAGGTTGAGGTTTCTTCCACTTCTACCTCTTCCTTGGACGTTGATGGCCTTTCAACCTCCAATTCTTCCACTTCTTCTTCCTCCTCGGATGTTGAGCACTCTTTGACTTCCAAATCCTCACTTCCTTGTGAGAATGAACTCTCTTCCTCCTCTTCCATATCTTCTTGGATTGAGTGAGGCTCTTCATGGAATTTTGCCAATTTGTTCCATATCTCCTTGGCATCTTTGCAATCTCCTATCTTGATCAAAATATCATTAGGAATTACATTAAGAAATATATCCATTACCTTATTATTGATGTTGTAATATCAGAGTTAGTCTTAGCTCCAATTCTTCTTCTTGATTTTTCTTCCTTCTTCATCTTTTGGAGTGTCGAAACCTACTAAGACACTAATCCAATTGTCAAAGTCACACATTAGAAAATGCATCATCCTACCTTTCCAATATGCAAAGTCTTCACGGTCGAAGGAAGGTGGAATGTTGATGTCATCACCCAATCTCTCATTGAGCTCCATTTTGCCCTCTAGCGCTTTTGCTCCCGAGTGTTAGTCCGTAGAAGAGCTCCAAGCTATGATACCAATTGTTAGGACTTGTGTGCCTGCTAGAGGAGGGGGTGAATAGCGATTGTCGTCGGTTGATCAAAATTTGTTCATTTCTACAAATCATGTTAGCGCACAGTGGAATAATAATAATAACAAAAACAAAATACATAAACACAATCACAACACGAGGATGTAATGTGGTTCTAAACCGTATGGTTCCTACTCCACGGATTGGACTCTAAAAGCCCTAGTGATGCAAACACACACCACTAATCCAATAAACTCCTACTCGACAGCACGTCGGAGGTGGAGAAACCTCGTACAAATAATTACACAAAGTAATACAACAAAAACAAGCAAATACAAGTATGAATACAATAATCTATGTAAAGAGAACTTTACAAATGAGCTTTTTTATGCTTGCTTGTTTGGTTGCTTGAGTTGCACTTGGAGACCCTGAATCACAGCAACAAATCACCCCAAAACTCCTCAAGAAACCTCGGCCAAAACCTTCATTTTGTGCTCCTTTTAAACCTGCAACTCGGGCTGGATTTCGCCTAGCAGTCGACTGATTGAGACCATCAGTCGACTGCTCCTGTAGCAGTTGTCTCACAACTGCATGAGCCATGTTGGATAAGTTCCAATGGATAGACCATCAGTCGATTAATTATACCCATCAGTCAACTGATCGAGTCATCACTCGACTATTAAACCCTAACAGTCGACTCGGGAACCTTCTGTGCCCGAATGCCTGACCAGCATTCGACGATTCGATCTCGGATCGATCATTACTCAACCATCGATCGCTTGCCCCATGTTGGCAACTCTAGTCGACTCAAATCAATCTACTGACTATAGTTCCAATCGACTAATACACCTCAAACATGAGATTTTAACCCTAAGTATGGTGCCCTCATACTTGCTAGACCACCCTTAGCCTAGACTTAAACCTTCTATCTACCTCCGTCAGCCTCTCGCCTATCAGATCCCTTCAAGTCATCCATGACTTGTTCATCCATACTCTAGCCTTCACGTGCTTCCATCTGCTATTGTCATGCTAATGTGGTCTACACCGCCAAGACACATTAGGCTTATGCTGCATAGATTTCGCTTGGACTTTACGCCGCCAACCATTGGACTTATGTTGCCAAGACTCCACCCTTGGACTTTATGCCACCAATATTCCCCCTTGGAATTTCCAATTGCCAAGACTCAAGCTTGGACTTTCCCTTGCCAACCCATGTTAGACTTTCCATGCCAAGACCCATGCTTGGACTTTCCCTTGCCAAGACCCATGTTTGGACTTTCCTTGCAAACCCATGTTGGACTTTCCATGCCAAGACCCATGCTTGGACTTTCCCTTGCCAAGACCCATGCTTGGACTTCTCCCATGACAATGGTCAAACCATCATCAAACATCAAACATGACCTGGGTCAATTGCACCAACAATCTCCCCAACACATTGTCAGACATCAATGTCAAATATCAAAACACTACTCGAGTCTAACTCGAGTCTGGTCAATCGTGATCTGGGCTGATTGGACCAACAACCAGTAGAAGAGGAGTCCAAGGAAGAGTGCTCCTCATCTTAAGCTCATGAAAACTCAAAAGTTGAGATATGGTCAATATCCAAAGAGGAAGAATGCATATCCTTTCAAGAGCTTGAAGAATCAGGGAGGTGTTTTACATCCGGAGTAGAAGAGGTCATGGAAGTCTCTACCTCTAGGATTGAGGGGGAGATTAGGCCTTCAATGCCAGAGCAAGAGCAAGAGGAGACTTCAACCTCCGAAGCCGATGAAGAATCATCCCACATCATCCCTACCGAAATAGGTAACTCAAGATCATGTTTCAAAAATAAAAATCATATCATGTTCTTTGAGTGTGAAGAAAATGGACATTACAACAGAAGTGTCCAAAGCAAATCAAAAAGAGTCAAGTAGTACCCAAGGCCAAGGAGAAGATCAAGGAGACCAGAGCCCAAATTTGCAAGAACAAAGAGCGCATAGTGTACTTCTAGTGCCAACAAAAAGGGCACTATCGGTGTTAATGTCCAAAGGGGAGGAACCCAGCAAAGGACAAAAAGGAGAGCTCAAGTGTAGGGGGAACTCCTAAAGCTAGGCATAAAGTAACCTTTAATAATGCAATTACAATTATTAATCATAATATGAAGCATGCTAATAATAATTTACTTGCTATGTATCATGAGAAGAATGCTAGTGATAAGGCCTATTGTTTATGGGCAAAACCCTATGAATTTAGGCCTAAAGACAATTCTAGAATAATTAATTCAAGGACTACCACACCTAATTATAGGAAGGTAGAGAACAATCAAGGCATTAACCCTAAGAAGGATAGGCATATGCGTAGAATAAAGAAGAGTGTCCAAAAATATAATGGACAACCAAAAATTAGGAAATTAGAAATAGAAAATCAAACTTTAAGGTCTAAGCTTGATAAATTGGAGAAGACTCTTAGGAGAATGGAAGACATTATTATAGGGTCTAAGGGTCAAAGTCTAGGTGTTGGTAGGCAAGGATCATATAAGGACAAGAAAGGTTTGGGTCACAAACCTAAGTCCAAGGAGTCTATGCCAACCTACCACAATGTTCTATTTAACTATGGAACAAGTCCTAGGTCTAGGAATACCAAGGTCACAAGGGAGGTCATCCCTAGAGTTGACCATGGTAGATGTCTAGTGGCTAAGGTTTCAAAGAAACCTAGGAAAGTCACTAACAATGTTACAAGAGAAGTTATCCCTAGGATTAACCTTGAAAAGACCACAATAACCAAGGCTTCCAAAGCCTAGAAGGGTCATTAGGAAGTTATCTAGGGAAGTTATCCCTAGGGAATACCTAGTAAATCCAAGGAGCTCCAATAGGTATTGGATTCCTAGAAGTGTGATTCCTTCATGCTAGAAGGGTTAGGGTGTGCTAACTCAAGATGGAAAGGTAGTTAGCCTAACCATAGTGAAGTTGACACTTTAGGGCATTTTCAAGGTATTGTTATGCTTTGAAAATGAAATTAGAGTTATATCCTAAAAGAGTTTAGGATGTGCCAATGGATTTAATGGAAAACAAAATTGATCATAATTGTCACAATTAGATTTAAGTTATAGTGCTAAGTTTGCGGTTTTGGCACACTTGGGGAGTTGGCTAGGCATTGTGTGAAGGTAAGATACTTGACATAAATTTTTGAGTATGGAAATTAGATCTAAAACCTAGGTATTTATATACCTCTATACTATAAAAATTGTCATGTTTTGTTTGTCTTGTCATGTCATGACATCATGCTTATATTATCATTTTATAATGTCATGATAATACTTAGTTTAATTATGTCATGCTTATACTTAGGATCATCTTTATGCCATGACATAATGCATCGTTGGCAAATGATTTAATTATAATATGCCATGATCATCATTCATACATGAAAACTAGTAAAAATGAATATAAGGACAAATGGCATTGATTTGAAGTCCCAAGATAAGGGAATCAAATTAGAATGCCTAGATAAAATGCATGAACCCCATAGATTAGGAAAAAAATATAAACCCACATCTCACAAAAATATAAGGATGACTTGTGTGTGTTTTCATACACTCTAGACATATATGAGATGTTAGGACATGAGTTAAGTTCAATGTGCTTATATGATGCATCAAAGTGGACTTAAGACTCATTAAATCATAAGGAGAAATTATGAGGAAAGATAATGTACAAGTCATGTACATTTAGCCTATAGACCATGATTGAAATTATGATTTGAAAACAATTTCAAAAATATTTTGAAAAACCTTGGTGAAGTCTATCTTTTGATAGCAATCACCATTGACAAGATTGATAGAAAGTTGGCAAAAACATTGAAAGTTTCAATACTTTTGAACATTGTATCATCCTTTGAATTTAAAAGTTATTTTCATAGAAAAGTATTTTCCCCCAATAGTAGTTGACATAAGTAATATGTTTATGAAATTTCATGATTTTTAAAATTCATAGAATTACTTATACATTTCTAAAATTAAGTCTGAAAAACTAAAAAATCTATCGATTTTTGAAATTCAAAAATCAGTTGATTGGGCTAGCACTCAGTCGACTGATGGATCTAATTTCAGCTGACAAAGGTATGTTCAGTCATTTATCAACACCCCTAGGCTACCCTAACCACTCCTAACCCTCTGAAATGCTTAAACAGACATTGGAAGGGTGAGACTTGTTGGGAGTATGGGGAATACAATCAAAGTCCCACATTGGTAAGACATAGAAAAGATCATGTGCTTATAAGATAAAAAGATATCTCTATTAGTATGAGGCCTTTTGGATAAAGTCCAAAAATAAAACCATGAGGGCTTAGGCCCAAAGTGGACAATATCATACCATTGTGGAGATATATGAATCTTATAGGCACTAACAATTGGTATTAGAGTCATGGTACATGTCGAGCCATGAACCTCGAACGAAGGAAGTGAAGCTCCCATGTCCAAATCAAGAGAACCAGACACCTGGCAGGAAGTCCAGTTGGGTCAAGAGGACCGAACAACTGGGGGGTGGAGTGGGGCGATTGTTGGAAGTATGGGGAATACAATCAAAGTCCCACATTTGTAAGACATGGAAAAGTCATGTGCTTGTAAGGTAAAAAAGATATCTCCATTGGTATGAGACCTCTTGGGTAAAGTCCAAAAACAAAACCATGAGGGCTTAGGCCCAAAGTGGACAATATCATACCATTGTAAAAATATATGAATCTTATAGGCACTAACAAGACTTTCATTGAAAATGAAAAGGAGAGTTGATTAGGGTAAGAATCAAAATTTAAGGGAAGTTAAAGTTCAAGTTTGAACTTTTAGCCTTGATTTTGATTGTTTAGACATTCTATAGGCTTAGGACCTCTCCAAGGATATTGTTGGTGTAATGGTGGAGGGGAAGCTGGCCTTTAGGGGGAGTTTGTCCATCAAGGCATGATGGATGACTTTTTGTCAAATAGGGAAAAAAATGAAGAATTGCCTTCATTTAATGATAAGGGTGTATCACTAGGGAGAATGAAGACATGTAGGATAATTTTGACACAAGGGAGAGAATGAAGGATCTCATTGAAAGATGAGAAACATTTTGATGTGTGTCAAAGGAGGAGAAATGAAAGGGGTTTAAGTTAGGCTCAAGATGCTTAGTGCATAATGATGTCCTATAAATCCAAATATACACAAAACCCCAAAATTTCAAAATTTAAAATTTTGAAGTTAGGAACTCTTCGTTATGCTTGACCATAAGAAGAGGTAAGTTGGGATCATGGGTTAGCCTAACTTAAAGGTGTTGTCAAACATCAAAAAGGGGAAGATTGTTGGTGCAATTGGTCTAGGTCATGATTGACCATACTCGAATGGGACTCGAGTAGTATTTTGATGTTTGACAATGTGCTCAAGTGGGACTCGAGTTGGAGTGGGTTTTGAGTATGGATGATAATATGACTATGGGATGGTATGGGACATCCGTAGTCATATGGAGATGAGCATGAAGTCAAGGAGGTAATGGTTGACCAAATACTTGGTGAGGGAGCAATCCAAGTCGATCAAGGGTGACCGAACACTTAGTGTTGGGAAGTCCAACTAGGAGTTGGCAAAGAAAATCCAAATCAATCAAGAGAGACCGGACACTTAGCAAAGTCCCAACAGGTCTGGTGTAATATACCACAACTAAAATAATAATAAAATAACACTAGTTAAATTAGAAATTGCCTTATAGATTTTATCAGGAATTTTAAAAAAAAATGGATCCAAATGAAATTTTTATGGCATTTTACAAGGAAAGATTGAATAGGCTTTGAAGTCTGTTTGGATTATCATTGATTTAGGGGTCAATGAGTATAATCAACCTAGGTTTAAATATCAAAGCCTAACCTCTATTCTTTGCAACTCTTTCTTATTTTCGATGTGTCATTTCCCCAATTTCTTTACCCTCCCAATTTCCTTCATTTTCTACAGCTGCCGCATCACCATCGGAGCAACTTGCTGAACATCGCTGCCCCCAACCACCGCCTACATCGTCGATGAGTGGCTTCGCTTGGGTTGCTTTTCTTCTTCCTCCATTACCCTCTTCTTTTCTTTTGATCTGACAACAGCAAGCACCGTCAGCCATGCCGGAGAATGCCCACACATGATGCCACCATTCTTCTGGTAGCCGCTTCACATTGCAACCAGCGATCCCTGTGGACATCGTGATTTGATCTCTGCCATGGGTAGGAATCTTCTATCATTTCTTTGTCCATCCTTTCCCCTATCTTCCTCAGCAAATCAAAGTTTTGGAGGATTACCAATACATCATGAACAACCATAGCTCCACCATCCTCTCTTTTCCACCGAGGGTGTTTCCACCGCGAGCCGATCTCAGGGAGCCGAAGATGTTCGTCTCAGTGGCGACTTTGATTCGGAGTATAACTCATCTCATCACAGTTGATCTATGAGACCAAGAGATTTCTGGCTGTGTCATTGTTGTGACAGGGGAAAACACCACCCCCAATTGCTAGTAATAACTATTTGATCTTCTTGTTTTACTTGGATTGTGGATTTGGGTTAAAGAATTTGAGATTGGTTAGGAATAGGACTAATATCACTATGATTATAGGGGAGGATGCTTTATTTGAGCTAGAATTCATCCAACCTTCAGTTAAATTTAAGTGTTCAGATCATATCTCTTCTTCAACGTGAGGTAAGGATAGATCTAAGTGTTATGGATGCACACTATATTTGCAGTTGATGTTGTAATCGATTTGATGATTATTAGTTGTAAATAAGGTTGTTTTGTGGGGAGATGGTGGTTATGAATATTGGATTAGATCTATTGGATAAATTGTGGTGAAATTTTAGGAACTATGTGGAATGAATAGTATGAGATTGTCTGAATTAGAGAATTCAGGATATGGATTTAATTTTGATATAGGATAGGATACTATCATTGGACTTGTGATAGGAATTGGTAATATTTGTATTTTATTTGCAGGTCTGTGATACGAGCTAGTTTTCCAGGCATGGAGATTTATTTGGATATTCTACGAATCAAGTGGGTGTTCCTTCTTTGACTCTTGTAGATCATTGAGCTTAGTGCATGAACTTGGATATGATGTCGGATCACTATCTTGACTCCACTCGTTATTTTTCTTGAGTTTGATACTTTTCCACTTGATTTTTGAGATGATTTATTTGATGTCTATACAGTCTCATTTGCTATCCTTGTTTTGGTATCGTTTATACCTATATGTTTATTATGTGTGACTTACAGTTCAGACTTCTAGTTATGATTGTATTATAGATGTATAGCGATGACTATACCTGTGTAGATGATTATTATACATTGCTTACTATTCAGACTTATAGTTATGATCCTATTACGATTATGTGGTGATGGTTATACTTGTGTGGATGAGCATGCATTTTCTATTTATCATGGAATTACATGCATGCTGACGACTATGTCTCCCTTGTGGTTGAGAGAATTGTGTCATTTTTGGGAGCACACCGACCGACCACTTAGGGGTAGTGGTGGAGGAGGTGCATGTTGGTGCAATCGGCCCGAATCACGATTGGTTGGACTCGAGTGGGACTCGAGTAGTGTTTTAATATTTGACAAATGGATTGACAATGTGATTGAGATGGGAAAGTCCAAGTCATGGGTACTTGGCAATGAAAGTCCAAGCATGGGTCTTGGCAATTGAAAAGCCCAAGTCATGGGTACTTGGCATGGAAAGTCTAAGAATGGGCTTGACATGAAAAGTCTAAGCATGGGTCTTGGCATGAAAGTCCAACATGGTGTTGGCAAGGAAAGTCTAAGTATAGATATTTGGCAAGGAAAAAGTCCAAAGGTGAAGTCTTGGCAGCGTAAGTCGAAGTGTGTAGTCTTGGTGGAGTAAAGTCCAAGTGAACTTTGGAAAAGGTAGACCTGGTTAGCATGACTAAGCTGACGGAAGCACTTGAAGGCTAGTGTGATGGGTGAATGAGTCGTGGAGAACTCAAAGGGATCCGATAGGCGTGAGATTGATGGAGGTGTCTAGAAGGCTTAAGTCTAGGCTATAGGTGGTTATCAAGTATGAGAGGATCATACACCTTATTGTTGAGGCTTACTAGTCGACTGGTCGAGTGTTCAACACTCAGAAGACCTAGTTGCCTCGAATAGTTGACTAGTTGTGTAGTCGACTTAGGCTCGACTGCTCGAGCTGTGCTTTGGCAGTCGACTGTCAGTTGTGGGCAGTCGAATGGTCTACAGCAGTTGACTGCCATGTATAAGAAGTCGACTAGAGCTAGTGGACACGAGCATAAAATGTTTAGTAGTCGACTACTAGGCAACAGTCGACTGATGATATATCCATCGGACGATTCCATCATGAATTAGTTCATTGTGAAACAAGGGTTCTATGGGCAATCCGCTGCTAGGTGAAAATCTAGCCCGAGGCATTCTTTATAAGGAGTTCGAAGGGGAGGAAGATGCCTGTAGGTTTTTGGTGATCTTGAAGGGGAACTGTTGCTGCGTTCTAGACTTCCAAGCTCGTCCAATCAACCACATAAACAAGCATTCAAAAGCCCTAGTTTGTAAAGTGTTTATTTGCATTTCATCTGTACTCTTGTTGTATTTGGTTATATCTTTATTCTTATTGTTGTAAAGAGCCTTGTAAGAGATTTCTCCACCTCTGATATGTCATCGAGAAGGAGAAGTTTGATAGTGGTGATGTGCATCACTAGATTTCACTAGAGCTCGGCTGTGGAGTAGGAACCCTAGGTTCCAAACCACGTAAAATCGTGTCTATTGCTTGTGTGTGTTTATCTTTTATTCTTGTTGTGCATTTCTATTGTTGTATATTTCATTGCGCATTAACAACTTTTATAGATGAGCATGCAATCGATCGATCGAGCGACGAAAATGACTAATCGCTATTCACCCCCCTCTAGCACGAACAAATCGGTCCCTACAATTGGTATCAAAGCGAGGACACTCTTCAAGGAATAACCGCCAAGGAGAAAACACACTAGAGAAGATGGAGATACCTAATGATGGATTGGGGTACGCCATTGACATTCCTCCGCCATATGACCGAGAAGACTTCCAGGCATGGAGGGCGAGGATGGATACTTTCTTGATGATGGATATAGAGAGTTGGTTCATCATCATGGATGGATTTGAACCTCCCATGGACAAGAAGGGAGGCCTCCTCAAAAGTAAGAAATGGACCAAGGAGCAATGCCAAAAATTTAAGACCGAGGTTAATGTAACAAAATTTTTAGAAAATTTAATACCTAACGATGTCTTGTCTAGATTAGGAGAATTTATGGATGCTAAGGAGTTATGGAGCACGTTTATTGAGCTCCACGAGAGTCCCTCACCGGCCTAAGAAGTAGAGGAGGAGTGTTCATCCTCTCAAGCTCAAGAAGAAAGCACATCATCTTCATTCCAAGAGCTTGAGGATTCAAAGGTTGAAAGGGAATTAACATCTGGATCAGTAGAAGAGGTAGAAGAATTGGAGGAAGCCTCCACCTCTAGGATTGAAGGGGAGGAGAGACCTTCCATGCCGGAGGAAGAGCAAGAAGAAGCTTCTACATCCGTAAGAGATGAAGAGCAAGCTCACGATTCCGATACCCCTATAGGTAACTCAAGTGCATTGATTAAAAATAAAAATCAAATAACTTGCTTTGAGTATAGGGAATAAGGGCACTATAAGAGAAAGTACCCAAAAAGAGTCAAGAAAGCTCATCTGACACCAAAAGTCAATGAGAAGACAAAAGAAGTTGGTGCCCAAAGTCAAAAGAGCAAGGAGTATATTATTTGCTTCAAATGCAATCAAAGGGGCCACTATAGGATCCAATGCCCTAAGGGAAGACAACCTAAGAAGGGCAAAGGAGGGAGCTCAAGTATACGGAGAGTTAAGGCAAACCCTAAGGTATCATTTAATGATGCTTCTTATTTGTGTAACAATCAAAAGCATGCCAGGAATTTTATTTCTATTTTTAATCATGAAAAGCATTCTAGAAATAAGTACTTTTGTTTAGGTGTTAAATCTTGCAATATTAGGGTTAAGGACAAGTCTAGAACAATTACTCCTAAAACTATCACACCTAAGAATGACAATAACCTAGGTAATAATCCCAAGAAATCTAGACACGTGCCTAGGAAGAACAAGAATGTCAAAAAATATAATGGACAATCAAAATTAGACAAATTGGAATTAAAAAATCAAGCTTGGAGGTCAAAGCTTGAGAAATTGAAAAACAAAACCCTCAATAAGATGAAAAATTCAATTCTAGTGTCTAAGGGTCAAAATCTAGGGGTTGGTAGGAAGGAACCAACTATGGATAAGAAAGGCTTTGGTCACATGCCAGGTCCAAGGTAAACATGCCCACCTACCAAAATGTTACATTTAACTATGGAACAAACCCTTGGTTTATAAAAACCATGGTTACTAGGGAAGTCATTCCTAAGGCTAACCATAGTAGGTGCCTAGTGGCTAAGGTTTCAAAGAAACCTAGGAAAGCCACTAAGAAGGTTACAAGGGGAGTTACCCTAGAGTTAACCTTGACAAGACCCAAATGACCAAGGCTTCCAAGCCTAAGAGGATCATTAGAAAGGTACTAAGGGAGGATATCCCTAGTGAGTACCTAGTTAACCCAAGAAGCTCCAATAGGTATTAGATTCCTAGGAGCGTGATCCCTTCATGCTAAATGGGTTTAGGGTGTGTCAACCTTGAATGGATAGGTAGCTAACCTAACCATGTTAAAGGTGGCACTTTAGGACATTTTTGAAGTATTGTAATGCTTTGAAAATGAATGTGCCAATAAAGTTCAAGAAGTTTGAAAAGTCAATCAAATTGGCACAAGATAGGTTAGAGTCAAAAGTGTGCCATTTTGGATTTTGACACACTTGAGGGAAAATTAGTATTATGGAAAATTAGTATAAAACTTAGTAAATGACAATTAGACTTGAAATCTAGATATTTTAATACCTTTATATTTATTTTCCATGCCTTGTTTGTCATATGTTATGTCATGACATTATATTTCATTTGATCATATAAAATGTCATGAAAATACTTAGGTTAATTGTGTCATGCTTGTACTTAGGTTTGTATTATGTCATGACATCATGTATCATTGGCACATGCTTTTAATTATGCTATCATTTATGCCATGATCATAATTCATGCATTTAGGGTAATAAACTTGAATTAAGGATAATAACATGATTTGAAGCCCCATGATAACGGAATCAAATAGAATTGCCTAAATAAAATGCATGAGGCCTTAGATTAAGAAAAAACAAAAATCTATATCTCACAAAAACCTTAAATTGGTGTGTGTGTATTGATACACCCTAGAGGCATGTGGGATGTTAGGAAAATGAGTTAAGTTCAAAGTGCATAGATGTTGCATCTAGGTGAACTCAAACTCGTAATATAACATTAATGAATCATGATGAAAGCTAATGTACAAGTTATGTACATCTATCCCATAGACCATGGTTCAATATAAGGTTTTGAAAGCATTTTAAAATAATTTTGAAAAACCTTGATGAAGCCTATCTTTTGATAGCACTCACTATTGAAAAAGTTGATACAAAGTTAGATAAAACATTGAAAGGTTTCAATGCTTTTGAACTTTGTATCAATCTCACAATTTAATAGGTATTTTAATTTAAAAGTATTTTTAACCCACTGTATTTCTTGTAAGTAATATACATGTAAATTTTCAAGATTTTTCAAAATATATATTTTTACTTATGAATTTTTTAAATTCATTTCTGATAAGTTGATTTCTGCGTTTGTAGAAACCAATTAACTATCGCTTTGGGTAGTCGACTAGTTTTGATGACAGTCGACTGGTTGTTGGCCGAGTGATAATGATGTTTTTGTCGTGGTACCATTACAAATTAATTACCAAACCCTCTCTATGCTAATATAGCATAGGGGGTGGCCCAGATCGTTTCTCAACTAGTGTAATCGATAGAATAGTAAACTTAGAATTTCTAATTATTGCTTTGGGTTTTCTACTGAAGATGGAGGTTTGGATTTTAAAAGACTAATACTACCAAATGAAAGACAATGCAAGTAATAAAAACTCTAATCTAACTAAACTACAATTTCGATGACATTAAAGGAAACATAAACTAAGCATCCTAACAATGCATTTAAAAACATAAAGAAAGTGCAGGAATTTAGATGACAATTAAAATGCAGACTAACATGAGAGTAAAGTAAAATGTGAAATTAAATCTAACTTAATCAACTACAACCTAATTACTCAAAGAAACATTTCACTGAACATCATGGAAGCAATAAATAAATTAAACCAAACGGGTGCCATTCTAAATGTGGAAAATCAAATCAACCACAAATATTCAGCAAACAAAAGCAAAGAGCAATTAAAACACATCATGAAGCTTGCATAGGATGCTGGAATTGGTGATGTAATGGTAGCCGGTGATGGTGGAGATGAAGATGAGTGACTGTCGGAGGCGGAACAGGGATGTCGGCGCTGCCGTGAAGGAGCTGGTCGGAAATGTGGAAGAGAGAGACGAGGGAAATCCCCACTCCGGTGGTTGTAGTGATGGCTGTGGTTCTTCACTGACGATGGAGGACGGCGCTGCCCAATCGGTGTAGCCAACTGTTGGTTCTCGAGATGGAGCGGCCCAATTGGTGCCGCGGGAAGGAAAGTGGACTGTCGGTGAAGAGGGTATCACCAGAATTCCTATTGCTCCTCGCTGTCAATGAGCCGGCAAGATCTCGACATCTCAATTGAGCCGGCAAGATCTCGACATCTCAATTGACCGGCAATGGAAAGGAGGGGATTCTGTCGGCGGTGAAGAAATGGCGATGGAGGAGGAGGTAAGTTGTCACGCCCTGAGAGAATGTTGTGCCGAACAGCAAACATACGACATCTCCCCTGTACGTGGCAACATCTCATGTTAATACAAAACCCTTGGGCCCACAATAAACATAAACATATAAAAGTAAATACAACAAATACACAGCGGAAACATAATACAACCACATCACAACTATATACAGTGCATACCGGTATGACTGACACAACGACATAAAGAAAACATTGGCAAAAACCCGAAACCACAAGTGTGTACATCACATGACAATCCACAACACATTACACCACAAAAAACTTCAAATACATAACACATCATATAGAAAGCCCAAAATGACCACAAGAGTCTCGGAGGTGAGTTGAGATGTCAACCAGCGGTGCTCCAAACTGTCACGAAGACTTCTACCTGTTACCTGGGCGACAAAAAAACCCAGGGTCTGTGGTGGTGAGTATAACTTAGTAGGTAATAGGAAAAAAACATGTATATATCAAATATCACATGTAATTCAACAGCATAACCTAGAGGTACAACAGGTATACCAGTACAGTATATAAATACATGCATATACCATCTAACCAAATAAACAATGTATAACGCAGACATTCCTGAAAGTTTGCTACGCTGCTCTGATCCAACCTGAGCATATATCCAACATATAACAGGGAAAGTAATACTAACTCATAATATACTCATGATAAAGGTCAAAGGTATCTAATGGTCTGTCCAACAAGTATACAGGTATCCGAAACAACCGTATAACAAATGCGAGTAGCATGTATGAAGATGATGTACAATCAAATGCAACATCATAACAAGAATATATATATAGGCTGCATCTATATATATATAATAATCACAATCATCTATATATATATACATGCATATATGTATATATATGGAATATGCAAAAATGTCATAAGTCATAGCAATGCAGCATGCATGGTCATGTCGGCTCACCCTAAAGCTACCACGACCCTAGTGTGGCCTCGGTGGCTCGAGCCTGACAACTATCCCAACTCAACACCAACCACTACTCTCGAGTGGTTGAGTGGGCAGTATGATCGAGTAGCATATAAGCATGAAGAGCAAGCTACACGATGGAGGTCCCTGTTGTTGGCTACTCCGACAGTCACTACCCATGAGTGGTCGAGTGCCACACACGCAGGACTACGACACGCAAATCCCACTACCACCGTCTATAGTTGTAGAGTGCAGCATCACAATGCTCTACCCTCACACTGGTTACTCCTCCTATAAGTCACCGTGGAGGCAGGATGACTGACGACCCTCTAAACTATAAGGGAGACCACGTTGCCAGCATGCATGCAAATGACATGAATGCTCTGTCACAAATAGACATCCACCACAGACTCTCTATTTTATAGAGAGTCATACTAATTAGATCAACGCACTCTCTATCCTACAGAGAGTCGTACTCAACTGATCATAACACTCTCTATTCTATAGAGAGTCATACCAATCTAATCGACGCACTCTCTATCCTACAGAGAGTCATACTTAACTGATGGATGCACTCTCTATCCTGTAGTCATACTCATCTGATCGATGCACTCTCTATCCTGTAGAGAGTCGTACTCAACTGATTATAACAAGCTAGGACCACCGGTCCGTAGCGTCACTCTAAGTACCATTCATCTGACCATTTACACAATACATGGTCGATGGTAAACATGCAACCTAAGGGTACTAGAATAACCCTAGGTTTAAGATATTATCTACCTATGGATGACCTTTTTTCCCAATTTACAATCAAGTCGTCATCCGGACTTTACTATTTGCACTTAACTAAACAAATTCTAGGTTACTTACATCACATATATATATATAACTCCTAATCATGATGAAGTGAAACATGATAACAGTAATAGAGTTTAACAGCCAACGATAAGGTATCAAGCGCAAGAGTAAATAAAAGAAGTGTCAAGGTAACATGATCATATAAGATGATCATATATCTAAATCTGTATGCATTAAAACTACCTGACCAGGGTAGGAAATTACCCACTTACTAAATAGCTCCGCGAAATAAATATCTTCACGTCCATGGATCTGCCTCGTATCCACGTCATGCAAATATCATCATTTACACTTAAACTCAAGCACACGACAAATATATAAATCCACTACTATATCGTTTCTATATTCGTATCCCTTTATCGAATACGAATTAGAAACCCCCCATCATCAAGCGTAACCCTTCTACAACATCCAACTAGATTTAAATTATTAAACCTCTTAGGTAGACTCCACCCAAATCAATTAAACATGCTAACTCACATCCACATAAATCCATCCATCAGATCTATAGCAACTACACTTCTTCCATCGACTATTACTCAACGAATCCATTAATAACCGGCTATAGATCTAACATCACATCTATAATAATCCGAATTCATACTTACCAAGTTTAGCTTCACTTCACAGTTTCTTGATCCCATTTGCGGGAAACCTAATATGCCTAGTCAGTTTAACTGCAAGCAAATCCCATTATATTAGCTAAACCTAGCAATCAAGCCAATCAATCGTATAGGTTTGTACCAAATTCAATTAATCAAATTCCACACATCATTACCTCTATTCTCTGCCCAAGGAGGTAAAGAGGCATTCTCGGCCGAGGAAGAGAACGAGTACCAATGACAGCAATCTAGTCGTAAAAGATAAAAACCAACACCAACTGGCTACACTCTGTCCAGCCTACTCCATTGATCAACTGTAGTCGTTGCCCTTGACTCACAATTCGACAACCTTTTAACATCATCAATCCATAGATCACTCTGGACAGAAGATAAAAAGCAGAAATGAGAGTTATACCGAAATTTTGTGTCTTCACCAGCTGCACTCCCCCCAAATGCTCCGTTCGGTAGAAAACCCAATGCCAACGTCGCTGTTCAACTTCTGCGGTAATGCCCTGTTCATCGGCTCAAGGTCAGCTGCCCAATCCCACAGGGATCTCTTCTGAAATGAGGGAGAATCCACTACCTTACCTTGCTCCAGCAGAAAGTCACGATTTCTAATCAGATGCAGTGTCGTCGCTCACAGCGAGGATTAACTCCTTCTAATCTTAGCAACGACCGATCCCAACGATGGTGGGAGGATGGAAAGAGACGGTGATACTGGATCGGCAATAAAGGGACCGGCGATGGGTGGCTCGATGGCCGCGCAACAAGCGGCTCGAGGAGGCGACCCCGAGCGGTGGCAAGGTCTGGTCGGCTCGGGCGACGACGGTGAAGAGAAGGAGAAAGGGAAGCGGCGGCCGAAATCGAGAGAGGGGAAAGGTTTGCGACGATTGGAAAGAAGAATCGGGGAAAAGATGAAGTCTCGTGTTTCAGAAGGGAAGAGTTGGGGAGAAAATGTTCGGCGCAGGTAATGAAACCGACAGGGAAATAAAGGAACGGGTAAGTGGATCGGGTTTCGCAAACGAGTTGAGTTTGCAACAAACGGGTTGGATTCGAGCTTACACCAGGTCTTATCCACCCATTTAATTTAGGGTTTTTATATTTAAACTTAGGTCAATTAAACCTTATTAACCCCTCAATAACGGATAATCCAAACAAGCCTTGTAAAAGCCTGTTAAATCTTTCCTTACATAATATCATAAAAATTCCGTTTAAATCCAGAAAAATTTCTAAAAATTTCTGAAAAATTTTATAAGACAATTTATTAATTAAAAAGGGTATTATTATTATTATTATTATTATTATTATTTTTCGGTATTTTACATTCTCCCCCACTAATAAAAATTTGGTTCTCAAATTTCGTACTAACATGTAAAAATTACTTCAAGCAAGTTTCCGAAAGGACCACATACATTCTTCAAGTGAACAGATGAGGTTATCAAGCTCAGATAGTATCTTCCAACTCCCACATAGCCTCCTCATCGGTATGATGTTGTCATCCAACCTTTATGAGTCGGATGATTTTGTTCTGCAACTGACACTCCTTGCGACCAAGAATCCGCACTGGGATCTCCTCGTAAGTCGCATTAGACTGAGGTAGAATCGAAACTTCTTTCAGAATATGATCTGAACACGGAACGCATTTCCTCAGCATAGAACCATGAAATATGTTATGAACACCCGCAAGTGTCGGAGGTAAAGCCAACCAATAAGCTACACCCCCAATCCGCTCCAATATCTCAAATGGATCAATATAGTGTGGATCTAATTTTCCTTTCAACCCAAACCGTTTCACCCTTTTCGTAGGTGAAACACGCAGAAATATCTGTTCCCTAACAGAGAACTCCAAAGGCCTTCGCCTCCGGTCTGCGAATATCTTCTATCGATCCTATGCCTCTAATAACCATCATCCGATGATGCGCACTAACTCCGCATCATGTTGGATACTCTGTGGCCCCCAATAGTTGTCATTCCCTGACTTCCTCCCACAACACGGGAGATCTACAGGGTCTACCGTATAGAGCCTTAGAAGGAGTCATCTGAATGGAGAAGTGATAACTGTTCTTATAGTTAAATTCCACTAAAGGAATTTGACTCACCCAACTACCTCCATAATCCATGACACAAGATCTCAATAGATCCTCCAATGTCTGAATGGTATGCTCAGACTGTCCATCAGTCCACGGATGAAATGCGATACTGAGTCGAAGCTCCGTGCACATGGTCTGATGCAAACTCTACCAGTATCGCGAGGTAAATCGCGGATCACTATCAGATATAGTACTCAAAAGTACTCCATGCAGTCTGATAATCTCTCGACAGTACAACTCTGTCAGACGGTCTAACGAGTCCGTCCCATGAACAAGCAAGAAGTGAGTTGATTTGGACAGTTGATCCACAATCACCCAAATCTCTTCGTGTTCTGTATGGGTTCTCAGCAATCCCATAACAAAATCCATAGTGGTATATGCTCCCCCTTCCATTCTAAAATTGGAATTTCCTGGAGCAATACAGCGGGTTTCTGATGTTCAACCTTCACCTGCTGGTATACTAAATATCCAGCAACAAAG
Source organism: Wurfbainia villosa (assembly GCA_025175895.1). Taxonomy (NCBI): domain Eukaryota; kingdom Viridiplantae; phylum Streptophyta; class Magnoliopsida; order Zingiberales; family Zingiberaceae; genus Wurfbainia; species Wurfbainia villosa. The sequence continues at coordinate 23,594,043 of CM046003.1, read as the reverse complement.
TCTACCGTATCTCTCTTCATACTGTTCCCACCAGTATAAACATCTCAAATCTCGGTACATCCGAGTACCACCAAGATGCATAGCAAGTCTCAAATGATGTGCCTCTTGTAGCAACTCTTTCTTAAGTGGATGCGTGTCTGGAACACACTATCCTTATCAGAGACGGGGAATTATCTTCTCAAAAGAGAAGTCCATCAACCATTCAAAATTCACTCCACCACACACTATGTAAGTGCATGGGAGACTATAGCAACGAATCTCACTCGTTGCAACTGTTCGTGTTCCAGCAACTCTATAGTAGCTACACAGTAGCTAGTCAAATTCAATGAGAACTTTTGCTCCATACATCCATAAATCCAGATAATAACTACTAAAGCCACGTCATGTATATGACAGCCTATCTCGTAGTTTCTTAACTGTCGTAAGCATAAGATACGCCTCATTCAACTGCATCGAAAATCTCTCCGATCCCTGAAACGATGCATTGACATACAACATCCTTCCATCCTCATTGGAAGGATTAATTAACACTGATGCAAACATCAATCACCATCTAGGTCCTGAAACCTAATTTCACCAGCTTCCGACCGAGTGAATTCCATTACCCTTTTGGTCAAACAAATCTATGGTATAGTAACGCTAAAAGCATCCCATCCACATTCGTAGGAATAACCAAATCAATACAAGGAAACAACAACTACCGCGTTCCATCATCCATAATCCCAAAGGTCCATCTCTCTTTCAACAAAGAGTTCCGGATCTTCTCAAGGAGAAATACTGGGACAGATAAATATCCCCTCCAACATCTCTTATAATCGCAACTTACATTCTTCCCATTTCCATAGTGTTTAGCAACACTGATACCAACAAAATTATCATTCGTATGAGGTATTCAACATTGACACTATCTTCGAAATCATTTCGATCACCTACTCCACTTGCATATGCAACGGCAAGCCTAGGAGTTCATCCAAAACTACATTCGTATGCTCTCAGATTATACACACATTCGAGAGACATAATCATACCATGATCTCAACAATTTGATCATCCGTAAGGATATGTCTACAGTAAAGATATATCTATCGAAGTCTAAGGGCATCCCTTGACTTCTTAATTATTGATCCACATCTCACCTGATGGTAGAGATACCACCGACCCACAAGTCAATGTAAAGGAACCCTACTAATCCGAACTAAGAATGTTCTAGACAAAGATACCTATAAACTATAAGTATCTCTTAATATATTAACCCATAGGGTAAACTAAAGTAATACCCTAAACGATCAATTACCTGTCAATTTGATCCAATGGCTCCCCGCAAGTCTCGACCTTTCTCCAAAGAGAACAAGATCAGATCCAACAGTCTGCGAACAAGCGGTCGCATTTCTGCGACGAATAATCCGGAGATTTTCCTAGATCATCTGATCCCATTACTTAATCCTACGAGCTACAACTGTAGATTACCGAATAGATACGACCATCATTGTATACTCTCTTCTGTGCTGATTTCTGCTGTCGAGACGGTGCATCATCCTCTCGGAACACCATTGATAGTCTTCAACTGAGTCTTCAAAGTATACCTCCTCAAATGTACTGGTTGCTTACAATAGCAACAGATGAACTGATCCAACAGATAATCTGACTTTGCGTGTCTTCGTGATCTGCACTACACGCACATAACCCAGAGTCTTTCTTCTGATTTCATAAATGTGCACGAGAACATCCTGATGATCTGCGGTGGGTCTTCTATGATCAGAAAAACTCTCCACTAGTATCTCGTAGCTTATGACTTCGATCTTGCTCCTTTTTGACCAACATTCGGAGGCTTCTCATTTCAACATCTGACTTGCAATGTCTGCTTATCAATCTTCATCTCCTAAACACTTGTACGGAGTCATTTCTAAACTCCTGACTCAATCCAATGTCTTCCGACAGGATCTGCTAGAAGATCCAAATATCTTAATCCAAATGTAAGCCAGTAACTCTGAGTGGCTTAATACATTCATTCATATTCTTGAGCTATTAGGTGAGCGTAAACTCTGCAAGTCTAATGACTCTGCATGGTATTCGCGTTATCGATGATCACCCTACTTAAAGCTCAAGAATTCCCTACAATGTGTCACTGAAAGTGACGCGGGGAAATACTCTCTTTCAACATCACTAAACCATGATCAAGTGATATATCATTCCCCGAATGTTATTTTCTGCATTCACCACCAAATACCAGCTTGATCCCTATAATGGTATGCAAATAACCCTACTTTGTATAACCCAAGTTAAGTACTCAAAAGTACCTTCAAAGTTATACAACCCTGTATGAACAACTCAGGGATAAAAATACCTATAAAACACCGTAATCTAGTCTTCCTCTATCTGCATCAACAATAGCCTACTTGTCTTGTCCATTACCCAACAAGTAAGGATCTGACTAGCACTGTTAGTGTAAATCCCTAAGATTGTAGTCTTTGATTTTCATAAGAAATGTGACGACTCGACCCCTATTCCCCGACTCGGTATCAGTCGGCTCTCAAAGGTAAATCACCTGTTCGACATAGGTTCAAGACTCACAGACTCAACAGGTCGTTCCTGTGGTCAACTCATACCACGGTTATGAACAATAACCAATGCACTACAGGTTATTCCCTATTTAATACACTAAATGCATAACCAACCAAAATCGGGAGTATAAATGCTAAAGGTAACTCCGGTTGGTCGCCCCAGTGGACGACCCCTACTACGAGTCTGCACAAGTATCATAACTCTGATTGTATACACCTATTGATCAAGTTTAGATAAATATCTACTAAATTATAAGTTATCAGGGATTCTTACCTCGTGCAGCTTGGAGCTCAGACCACTATCCATCTCATCTCAGAAAACCAAAACCGAAACAAATCGACTTCCGAGAATCCAAGACTCGACACAAAACAACATTGTATGGCATTGCAGAACCTAGGGTACTGATACCACTGAAGTTGTCACGCCCCGAGAGTATGTCGTGCCGAAAAGCAAACGGACAAGATCTCCCCTGTATGTGGCAACATCTCGTGTTAATACAAGGCCCTTGGGCCCACAATAAACATAAACATATAAAAGTAAATACAACAAATACACAACGGAAACATAAAACAACCACATCACAACTACATACAATGCATACCGGTATGACTGACACCACGACATAAAGAAAACATCGGCAAAAACCCAAAACCACAAGTGTGTACATCACATGACAATCCACAACACATTACACCACACAAAACTTCAAATACATAACACATCATACGAAAAGCCCAAAACAACCACAAGAGTCTCGAAGGTGAGTTGAGATGTCAGCCAGCGATGCTCCAAGCTGTCACGAAGACTTCTACCTGTTACCTGGGCAACAGAAAAACTCAGGATCCGTGGTGGTGAGTATAACTCAACAGGTAATAGGAAAAAACATGTATATATCAAATATCACATGCAATTCAACAGCATAACCTAGAGGTACAACAGGTATACCAACACAGTATATAAATACATGCATATACCATCTAACCAAATAAACAATGTATAACGTAGACATACCTGAAAGTCTGCTACACTGCTCTGATCCAACCTGAGCATATATCCAACATATAACAGGGAAAGTAATACTAACTCACAATATACTCATGATACAGGTCATAGGTATCTAATGGTCTGTCCAACAAGTATACAGGTATCCGACACAACCGTATAACAAATGCGAGTAGCATGTATGAAGATGATGTACAATCAAATGCAACAAGCATACTACAATCAAATACAACATCACAACAAACATATATATATATATATAGACTACATCTATATATATATATATATATATACTAATCACAATCATCCATATATATATACATGCATATATGTATATATATAGAATATGCAAAAATGTCATAAGTCACAGCAATGCAGCATGCATGGTCATGTCGGCTCACCCTAAAGCTACCACAACCCCAGAGTGACCTCGGTGGCTCGAGCCTGACAACTATCCCAACTCAACACTAACCACTACTCTTGAGTGGTCGAGTGGGCAGTATGATCGAGTAGCATATAAGCGTGAAGAGCAAGCTACACGATGGGGGTCCCTATTGTTGGCCACTCCGATAGTCACTACCCATGAGTTGTCGAGTGCCACACACATAGGACTATGACACGCAAATACCACTACCACCGTCTATAGTGGTAGAGTGCAGCACCACAATGCTCAGCCCTCACACTAGTTACTTCTCCTATGAGTCACCGTGGAGGCAGGATGACTGACGACCCTCTCAACCATAAGTGAGACCACATCTCCATCATGCATGCAAATGACATGAATGTTATGTCACAAATAGACATCCACCACAGACTCTCTATTCTACAGAGAGTCATACTAATCAGATCAACACACTCTCTATCCTGCAGAGAGTCATACTCAACTGATCATAACACTCTCTATTCTGTAGAGAGTCATACCAATCTAATCGACGCACTCTCTATCCTGCAGAGAGTCGTACTCAACTGATGGATGCACTCTCTATCCTGTAGAGAGTCGTACTCATCTGATCGACACACTCTCTATCCTATAGAGAGTCGTACTTACTGATCGATGCACTCTCTATCCTGTAAAGAGTCGTACTCAAGTGATTATAACAAGCTAGGACCACCGATCTGTAGCGACACTTTAAGTGCCATTCATTTGACCATTTACACAATACATGGTCGATGGTAAACATGCAACCTAAGGGTACTAGAATAACCCTAGGTTCAAGACATTATCTACCTACAGATGACCTTTTTCCCCAATTTACAATCAGGTCGTCATCCGGACTTTACTATTTGCACTTAACTAAACAAATTCTAGGTTACTTACATCACACATATATATAACTACTAATCATGATGAAGTGAAACATGATAACAACAATAGAGTTTAACAACCAATTGTTGGGAGATTGTTGGTGCAATCGTCCCAGGTTGACTCGAGTTTGACTCGAGCAGTACCTTGATAATATTTTGATGATAGACAAAACTCATGACATGGGATTGTCATGGGAAAGTCCAACATGGAGTTAGCATGGAAAATCCAAGCATGGAGCTTGGTGTGGGAAAGTCCAACATGGGGTTGGCATGGAAAGTCCAAAGCATTGTGAAGCCGTGCGCTTGGTGCTTGGCATGGAAAGTCCAAAGCATTGCGAAGTCGTGCGCTTGGTGCTTGGCATGGGAAGTCCAAAGCATTGCGAAGCCGTGCGCTTGGTGCTTGGCATGGGAAATCCAAAGCATTGCGAAGCCGTGCGCTTGGTGCATTTGGGAAGTCTTGAGGACTTGGTAAGTTCACTAGGCTCGGGGTCCTTGAGTCGGTGAAGGATGGCATTGCGAAGCCGTGCGCTTGGTGCATCCGAGGGACCGCCAGACAGGGAGCGAATGGAGTGAGCCCAAAGGGGAAGCATACTTCTAGGGCATGAGACGAGAAGGATGGCGAGGATGGCGTGCGGCGCTTGGCATCCGAGGGACGAGGCCGAGGGAAGAGAGCTTCGGTGGGGAACTCCATGAGGATGTGGACTTAGCCAAGCGCTAAGGCGAGTGTCGAGGCTCAAACAACTTGGTGTTATTCGGTAGTCCAAGTCGACTGGTGTAAAGTGTGTTTTGGTGCTTAGCGATCGGCCATGGGTGTAGTCGTGATGTCGGCGATGGTCGGCAGGCGTGGGATGGAAGTCGGTGATGGAAGTGTCGAAACCTGGAGCGCTCCGTAGCCGTAGGCGGTCGACTACTAGGTCACCGATCATTGCCGACCGCGATCGGCGAGTAGGAGATCCGTTGGAACTTGTCCGACGTGGATCTGGCCATTGTGAGACAACGGACACAGGGGAAGTCGACTGGGGCCTTTTGGCGATCGTCGATGGGCGTAGCGACGATCACGCAGGTTATAAATGGAGCTCAAGTTGGAGGATTTCGCCAAGACTTTTGTGAAGCTATTGGAGGGGAATTGCTGCTGCATTCCAGACCTTCAAGAGCCATCTAAAGCAAGCAACAAGCAAAGGGTTCAAAGCAAGCGTTGTAAAGTGTTCTTTACGTGTATTTCGTATTTGTCTTTGTATTGCTTGTATTTCATTACTTAGTGTAATTGCTTGTGAGAGGTTTCTCCACCTCCGACGTGTAGTCGAAAAGGAGTGTTATAGTTAGTGTCGTACGCATAACTAGAGCTCGGTGAGCTCGCCCGTGGAGTAGGAACCATTCGGTTCCGAACCACGTATATCTTGTGTTGTGATTGTGTATTGTTGTTAGTTTCATTATTATTGTTATTCCGCTGCGCTAACGACAATCGTAGACAACCAACGCAAGAAGAACGAGCGAAATACGACGTCCAACGAACGAGGGCTATTCACCCCCCTCTAGCCGGCCAATCGATCCGACCCAACAAGTGGTATCAGAGCCGAGGTCGCTCTTCAAGGACTAACCGCCGTGAGAGCAATTCAAGATGGCCGGCTCTAACATTCATCCACCAAAGTTCGACGGCAAATTCTCTTGGTGGAAGAAGAGAATGGAGGTATTCTTTGACACCGATTTCGATATGATGCTTATAATGGAAAACGGCTTTGAGATGCCTAGGGACAAGTACAACAAGCAAATTGAGAAGTCAAAATGGACCCAAGACCAAATCAAAGACTTCAAGACAAATCTCAAGGTAATCAAGTTGATTAGTGATTTGTTACCTAATCATATTTGGTCTAGTTTGGGTGGCTATAGGGATGCAAGGGAATTATGGGAGAAGATAAAGAAATTCCAAGAAAATTCCCAACCGGCACAAATAGAAGAAGATGCCGTGGAAGAGAGTCCATCCACATTTGAAGAGGTGGATGATTTGGTGGAGACCTCCACCTCTAGCATTGAGGGGGAGGAGAGGCAATCTTCCATCCCGGAGCAAGAACAAGAAGCATCCACCTCCGGAAGAAGTGAAGAGGACTCCACCACCTCCCTAGGTAACTCAAGCGTTATTATTTTAAATAAAAATCACATAATATGCTTTGAGTGTAGGGAGAAAGGGCATTACAAAAGCAAGTGCCCTAAATTGGCTAAGGAAAAGGCATCGACACCAAAAGTCAACCCAAAGTCAAACGATGCCGGTGTTCCCAAAATCAAGAGCAAAGAGAACATTGTGTGCTTCAAATGCAATCAAAAGGGACACTACCGAAGCCAATGCCCTAGGGGGAGGAAGAAAAGGCAAGAAGGTGCAACTCATGTAGGGGGAGCTTCTAAAGCTAACCCTAAGGTACATTTAGTTAATGCACCTTTAATTCCTAAAGTCAAAAAGCATGCTAAAAATTATTTTAGTTCTCTTGCTATTATCAATGAAAAGCATGCTAGGAGAAACAATAAAGTTTATTGCTTAGGTGCTAAGCATGTTAGTTTCTCTAAGGACAAACCTAGGACTCAAAACACTAGACCAATCCTTCCTAAAGAGTCCATTAGGAGAGTAGAAGAGAATTTGGGTGTTAATCCCAAGAAATCTAGGCACATGCCTAAAAAGAAAATCATTCCTCAAAAATCTAATGAAAACTCAAAATTGAGGAAATTAGAGCTAGAGAACCAAGCCTTGAGGTCAAGGCTAGAAAAATTGGAGAAGACCCTAGAAATAATATCAAATTCGGTTAAGGGGTCAAATGCCCAAAAGTCAAGACCTAAGGTTCAAAAACGGTCTAAGGGCAAGGATGGTTTGTGTCACAAACCAAAGCCCAAGAAGACTTATCATAATGTTCCATTTGATTATGGAACAATTTCTAGGTCTAGGAAAACCAAGGCTAATAGGGAAGCTATCCCTAAGTCTAGCCATGGTGTTTTCTTGGTGGCTAAGGACCTAAGGAAAACAAAGAAAGCCACTAAGAAGGTCAATGGAGGAGTCACCTCTAGAGTTGACCCAAGTGAGACCCAAAAGACTATGGCTTCAAAGCCAAAAAGGGTCATTAGGAAGGTATCTAGGGAAGTTATCCCTAGGGAACACCTTGTTAACCCAAGGAGCTCCAATAGATATTGAGTTCCTAAGAGCGTGATCGATTCACGCTAAATGGGTTATGGTGTGTCAACCCTAAGTGGATGGGTAGTTAACCTAACCATAGAAGAGTTGACACATTAGGATGTGCCAATATGCTTGAGAAGTTTAAAATGATTTAAATTGGCACAATTAGGTCTTAGAGGTATTGGTGTGCCATTTTGGGTTTTTGGCACACTAGGGAAATTAATGGCATTAATGCAAAATTGAATTAATCTCTAGAAATGGCAAATTGATTCTAACACTTAGGTATTCCATACCTTAGTATGTTTTTCTTACCATGCTTTATTTGCCTTGTCATGTCATGACATCATTTTCATTTTATCTATAAAAATGTCATGATAATGTTTAGACTTATGTTTGTATGTCATGTATGCTTAATTTTCATTCACATGCCATGACATTATGATTTTGGCATATGTCTTTATCTATATCATAATTATGCCATAATCATCATCATGCATAAATTAAAATGAAATTAATGACTATGGCATGATTTGATGGGAATCAAATAATATTGCCTTAGAAATATGCATGAGAATTTAAAAGAACAAAAACTCACATCTCACTAGATTAATTGCCTTGAATGTGTTTTACACATCTAGATATTGGTGAGATGTTTAGGAAAAAGAAAATAAAGGTTTGAAAAACATTTTGAAAAACCTTGGTGAAGCCTATCTTTTGATAGCTATCACCATTGAATGGGATGATACAAAGAGGGCTCTTTATTGAAGCTTTTCTAAACTTTTGAACTTTGTATCAATCTCCTAATTTAATGGGTAAAATAATTTTCCAATATTTTTCACCCATAATATTTGTGATAAGTAATATACATACCAAATTTCAATATTTATCAACTTATGTATATTTACTTATGAATTTCGGAAAGTCATTTCGAAATCAAAATCGCTAGAAAGATCAATCGATCGTACTGTAATGGCGCGATCGATGGTAAGTCCAATGACTAGTATCCGACATAGTTAGGCCCATGTTTAGCCATGTTTTGGTCCCCTAATCACTCCTAACCCTAGGATATGCTTAGGAGAGCATTAGAGAGGGTGGAAATCCATTGGATATGGATTAGGAGTTGGGTTGAGGGTGAGTATCAATTTTAAGGTGGAAGAGAGTTCATTGTTGAACTTTGCCTTAATTTTGATTTGGTTAATGTTCCTATTGGCTTAGGGACTCTCCAAGGACATTGTTGGTGCAATGGTCAAGGGGGAGCAAGCCTCTAGGGGGAGATATCCATCATGGAAAGATGGATGTGTATTTCCTCATGGGAGGAAATTGGGTTGCCTCTCTTTAAGTGATATGGGATCACTAGAAAGATGGTAGGCATGTGTTCCTCCAAGGGAGAGATATAAGATCTCATTGGGATATGAGACATTCATACCCTTGGGGAGGACCTTTTTGATGTAATGTCAAAAAGGGGGAGAGATTACCAAGTTACCAATTGGGTTTGGAATTCTCATTGGGATATGAGAATTGCCAATATGGGAGAATTGGTAGACTTGAGATGGTAGTTTTGTCAATCATCAAAAAGGGGGAGATTGTTGGGAGATTGTTGGTGCAATCGTCTCAGGTTGACTCGAGTTTGACTCGAGCAGTACCCTGATAATATTTTGATGATAGACAAAACTCATGACATGGGATTGTCATGGGAAAGTCCAACATGGAGTTGGCATGGAAAATCCAAGCATGGAGCTTGGTGTGGGAAAGTCCAACATGGGGTTGGCATGGAAAGTCCAAAGCATTGCGAAGCCGTGCGCTTGGTGCTTGGCATGGAAAGTCCAAAGCATTGTGAAGCTGTGCGCTTGGTGGTTGGCATGGAAAGTCCAAAGCATTGCGAAGCCGTGCGCTTGGTGCTTGGCATGGGAAGTCCAAAGCATTGCGAAGCCGTGCGCTTAGTGCTTGGCATGGGAAATCCAAAGCATTGCGAAGCCGTGCGCTTGGTGCTTGGTGAGAAATGCATTGCGAAGCCGTGCGCTTGGTGCATTTGGGAAGTCTTGAGGACTTGGTAAGTTCACTAGGCTCGGGGTCCTTGAGTCGGTGAAGTATGGCATTGCGAAGCCGTGCGCTTGGTGCATCCGAGGGACCACCGGACAGGGAGCAAATGGAGTGAGCCCAAAGGGGAAGCATACTTCTAGGGCATGAGACGAGAAGGATGGCGTTGCGTCGGCGCGCATCCGAGGGACGTAGGCCGAGGGAAGAGAGCTTCGGTGGGGAACTCCATGAGGGATGTGGACTTAGCCAAGTGGCTAAGACTGAGTGTCGGAGGCTCAAACAACTTGGTGTTTGAGGTTTTGCCCGACAGCAGTCGACTGGCATAGGTGCCGGTTCGACTGGTCCAAGTCGACTAGGGTTCGACTGGTGTAAGGCTGCGTTTTGGTGCTTGGCGGTCGGTGATGTCGGCGATCGGCCCGGCGTGGGATGGCGGTCGGTGTTGGAAGATGTCGAGCCGCGAGCGCTCGTGGGCGTCGACTACTAGGTCACCGATCCGTTGGAACTTGTCCGACGTGGATCTGGCCGTTGTGAGACAACGGACACAGGGGCAGTCGACTGGGGCCTTTTGGCAGTCGACTGATGGGTGCGAAAATAGCTTGATGCAGGTTATAAATGGAGCTCAAGTTGGAGGATTTCGCCAAGACTTTTGTGAAGCTATTGGAGGGGAATTGCTGCTGCATTCCAGACCTTCAAGAGCCATCTAAAGCAAGCAACAAGCAAAGGGTTCAAAGCAAGCGTTGTAAAGTGTTCTTTACGTGTATTTTTTATTTGTCTTTGTATTGCTTGTATTTCATTACTTAGTGTAATTGCTTGTGAGAGGTTTCTCCACCTCCGACGTGTAGTCGAAAAGGAGTGTTATAGTTAGTGTCGTGCGCATAACTAGAGCTCGGTGAGCTCGCCCGTGGAGTAGGAACCATTCGGTTCCGAACCACGTATATCTTGTGTTGTGATTGTGTATTGTTGTTAGTTTCATTATTATTGTTATTCCGCTGCGCTAACGACAATCGTAGACAACCAACGCAAGAAGAATGAGCGAAATACGACGTCCAACGAACGAGGGCTATTCACCCCCCTCTAGCCGGCCAATCGATCCGACCCAACACCAATGATAAGGTATCAAGCGCAAGAGTAAATAAGATCGGTGTCAAGGTAACATGATCATATAAGATGATCATATATCTAAATCTGCATGCATTAAAACTACCTGACAAGGGTAGGAAATTACCCACCTGCTAAATAGCTCCGCGAAATAAATATCTTCACGTCCGTGGATCTGCCTCGTATCCACATCCTGCAAATATCATCATTTACAATTAAATTCAAGCACACAACAAATATACAAATCCACTACTATATCGTTCCTATATTCGTATTCCTTTATCGAATACGAATTAGAAACCCCTCATCATCAAGCGTAACCCTTCTACAACATCCAACTAGGTTAAAATTATTAAACCTCTTAGGTAGACTCCACCCAAATCAGTTAAACATGCTAACTCACATCCACATAAATCCATCCATCAGATCTATAGCAACTACACTTCTTCCATCGACTATTACTCAATGAATCCATTAATAATCGGCTATAGATCTAACATCACATCTATAATAATCTGAATCCGTACTTACCAAGTTTAGCTTCACTTCACAGTTTCTTGATCCCATTTGCGGGAAACCTAATCTGCTCAGTCAGTTTAACTACAAGCAAATCCCATCAGATTAGCTAAACCTAGCAATCAAGCCAATCAAACGTATAGGTTTGTACCAAATTCAATTAATCAAAATTCAACACATCGTTACCTCTATTCTTTGCCCAAAGAGGTAAAGAGGCATTCTCGGTCGAGGAAGGGAACGAGTACCCATGACAGCAATCTAGTCGCAAAAGATAAAAACCAACACCAACCGGCTACACTCCTTCCAGCCTACTCCACTGATCAACTGTAGTCGTTGCCCTTGACTCACAATTCGACAACCTTTTAACATCATCGATCCATAGATCACTCTGGACTGAAGAGAAAAAGTAGAAATGAGAGTTATATCGGAATTTTGTGTCTTCACCGGCTGCACTCCCCCCAAATGCTCCGTTTGGCAGAAAACCCAACACCAACACCAATGTTCAACTTCCACGATAATGCCTTGTTCAGTGGCTCAAGGTCAGCTGCCCAATCCCACAGGAATCTCTTCCGAAATGAGGGAGAATCCACTGCCTTACCTTGCTCCGGCAGAAAGTCACGATTTCTGATCAGATGCAGTGTCGTCGCTCACAGTGAAGATTAACTCCTAATCTTAGCGACGACCGATCCCAACGATGGTCGGAGGATGGAAAGAGACGGTGATGCTGGATCGGCAATGAAGGGACTGGCGATGGGTGGCTCGATGGCCGCGCAGTGAGCGGCTCGAGGAGGCGACCCCGAGCGACGGCAAGGTCTAGTCGGCTCGGGCGACGACGGTGAAGAGAAGGAGAAAGGGAAGCGACGGCCGAAATCGAGAGAGGGAAAAGGTATGCGACGATTGGAAAGAAGAATCGGGGAAAAGATGAAGTCACGCATTTCGGAAGGGAAGAGTCAAGGAGAAAACGTTCGACGCAAGTAATGAAACCGACGGGGAAATAAAGGAACGGGTAAGCGGATCGGGTTTCGCAAACGGGTTGAGTTTGCAACAAACGGGTTGGATTCGAGATTACACCAGCTCTTATCCACCCATTTAATTCAGGATTTCTATATTTAAACTTAGGTCAATTAAACCTTATTAACCCCTCAATAACGGATAATCCAAATAGACCTTGTAAAAGCCTATTAAATCTTTCCTTACATAATATCATAAAACTTCCGTTTAAATACAGAAAAATTTCTAAAAATTCTTGAAAAATTTTATAAGACAATTTATTAATTAACAAGGGTATTATTATTATTATTATTTCTCGATATTTTACATAAGTAGCACCGGTCCTTGGAGAAGGAGAAAACTGTTATCAAATTTTGGAGCCATTGCCGGGGAGGAGTGTTGGGATGTATACTGAAAAGTCTATCTTTTGTATGAACATCTTTATTTTTGAAATAAGAATCATATGATCATTGTTTGCATATTTCTATGGTTATGCATATTGTCTAATACATTACATTGTAGATAACATGGTGTGTGGTGTCACACGGGAGATCATGTTATCGACTCCTTGTAAAGTATAAGTAAAGGCTCACAACCGAGATGGCTTTGGACAAACCATTGGTATGGTTGTAGTGTGATTTGGTATTGGTTTGTCTTGACCATAAAATCATACTAGTACACTTTGTGTGTATTGAGCAGGACCGACTTAGAGGTGATTCGATTTATTGCTGACTACATAATTAAATCGGACCTCAGATATTATATTGTACATACTCTTAATCCCGATATAATAACAGGCACATATACTTAGTATTCATTTCTTTGATTTACCAATGGGCGAGATTTATAGATTAAATCAATAGGCTCGGTAAGTTGGGAAATGATATTATTTATATGGTGTGTCATTGATTATAGGAGGAAATCGTGTCCTATATATTAGGATGATGATGTCCCCTTGAGGAGCTCATAAGGTTCATCATGTAAACTATGCAGGTGGACTTGGCCCAGCATAATGAAAAGGTTGAGTGGTACTACTCATGGAGTTAGATGTAGATTAATTAATGGTCAGTAAATTAATTAATCGATGGACTTTCGAGATCTTAAACACGGGGAGAAAATGTACAAATAATATATAGATCCCATATTAACTTATGGGGGTTGTTGAGGTAGATCAATGATAATCCTCTAGTGGAATGGATAATCATTAATGGATCGGACTTTATGTGGGCTTGATCCATTGGGTGGCCAAGATCCAACTCCTCCTCATGGTCCCTATTGTAGCCTATTAATACCTCTTGAAGCTTAGATCCAATGGATAGAAACAAAACTCTAGATCCAAAGGTAGAGATTAAATCTCTAGATCCGACGGTTGAGATTAAATCTCTAGATCCGACGGTTGAGATTAAATCCCTAGAACCAATGGTGGAGATTAAAACAAGGCTTATCCCTAACTCTATAAAAGGAGGGCAAGGGGTGGGTGGCAACTAAGAATCCAATTAGATATAGGATTAGGGTTTTGGGCAGAAAGGCTTGGAGGCTAGGGTTTGGAGTTGGCGGCACCTATTAAGGAAATTTTTTCCTTATCTCCTTCTTCTTCATTGGTGGCCGGCGTCCATACAGCACCTTCCTCACCTTGGCCGGCGTCCATAGCAGCTCTTCTCCTTCTCCTTGGCCAGTGGAATCAAGGCTTAGGGTCCTCCCTTGAAGCTCTTGGTCGGCAATCATCTCTTCTCCCTTCTCCTTGTTGGCCGGCGGCAAGCAACTTGCTTGTTGCTTGTTGGTTGGCTAAAGGAAGAAGAAAAGTCTTGTTTCTATTCTTCCTCTTGCTCGGAATGAGCAAGGAAGGAAGATTGGTGATCTAGAAGCATCAACTTTTGGTAGATCGTCGCCCACACGATGTCCGAAAGGAGGAAGGTCATACTATAGAAGATCGAGAGGTATATCGATTCTCTATTTTCATTTGTTACATGCATGATATATATTCTGTTTTGTGGCTAAATATACTTGGACCCCGAACATAAACACAAAAGTCGGCGATCCATACATCGTCTATTTCGTGGCTATTCATGGAATAGAGGTTGGTCGCTTGAACAACAAGTTTGTTCAAGTGACTACTCTAAACGAATAGCACGACGATGACAAGGTTGCTTGGGTAATCCCTCTTGTCAAGGATAAATTTTTTTTATCCGGGGACGTAGAAGGGATCGCCATGAACAAGCGACTAAGTTGAAAGGGGAAGCGAAGTTTCCCCTCCCAACAAGGAGTTGGCCGCAAATGTGGAAGAGCGAGATGATAACGGAGGGGAATCCCCACTCCGGTGGCTGTAGTGGTGGCTGGATCGATTGGAGGGGAATCCCCTCTCCGATTGGTCGACGTCGGCAGTGAAATGGGCGGAACTGCAGTGGAGATAGCTGGAGTGGCACCGGTCACTGGAGAAGGAGGGAATTCCCTTTCCTCTCTAATGACCCGTGAGAGAGGTGGAGAGCACGACGGAAGTAGGTGGAGATGGCATCGGGCATTCGTCGCGTGAAAGAAGAAGATGAAGCCGGCTAATCTGCGCGATGGAGAAGATGTTGTATTTAAGGGTGATTTTCGATGATCGTCCGATCAAAGCTCCTTCAATCCCAGCTGTCCGTTAAAGCTAGGGTTTAATTGCCTTGATTAATCGATTAAACTGCCTGTGCATCCAACGGCTCAGATTCCTTCGATTTTGAATGAATGGATCTTATCCATCTGAAGGGATAATCATGATCAGTCAAATCTAGATGAATGGCTTAGATGTCCAGATCTAAATGTACAGATCGGATCTCTCTGGATCTGGATAGATGGCTCAGAATCAGCTACTTTCATCGGATAGCCCATATTTCTCAGATCTGATCCCTTGATTGACTTGCCTCTGATCTTGATGAAGGGCTCAGATTAAATCATCTTGAAATGCCCAATATGGTCCTGGATGAAGCCATATTTGATCCAACTTGAGTCTAGTCCAGTGACTCATCTCGATCTCCTACAAATAAGGTATAAAATTTACATATAAGTCCAAAATTTAGGAGAATTTATAATAAGGCCCAAAAGATGATCCAACTCATAAAACATGTAAATAATCAACAATTAAACACACAAGAGGATTAAAACAATGATATTAAGGACCAAAATAATACGACAAAATGACAGTTATCACCGAGTCGACTACTGGACTAATTTCGGGTAAACAAGATTTGTTTAACCCATTTTCATCCATCCCTAGGTACCCTAACTTCTCATAACCCTAGGATATGCTTTGGAAAGCATTGGAAGGGTGAAATATTCATTGGAAATGAATAGGAGAGTTATGTAGGGTGAGAATCAATTTTAAGGATTGTGAAAGTTCAAGTTTGAACTTTTATCCTTAATTTTGATGGTTTAAGTTTCCTATAGGCTTGGGAACTCTCCAAGAACATTATTGGTGCAATGGTCAAGGGGGAGATTATCCATCAAGGGATGATGGATGGTTTTTCCTCAAAGGGTAAGAAATGAAGGGTTTGTGTTAGGAAACCTTCATTGTTCTCACCAAAGGGGGAGAAGTGAAGGTTAGGTAAACTTTCATTATGGATTGCCTCTCATTTAGTGATATGGAATTTATCACTATGAAGAGTGAAGACATCCTAGGTGATTTTGAACCAAGGGGGAGAATATAACATCTCATTGAGGGATGTAACATTGAAAACCTTGGTTGTCTTTTTTAATGTATGCCAAAGGGGGAGAAATGGGTGATTTAAGTTAGATAAACCTTCATTATGCTTTGGCAAAAGAAGTCCAAGTATAGATACTGTTGGATCGAGAAGCGTCGCTAGAGGGGGGGGGGGTGAATAGCGATCGTAAATCTTTTCGATGTTTCGTTCGAGTAGATAATTAAATGAGTAAGAGCAGAGGAAAATAAAGAGACACGTTAATTTTTACTTGGTTCACAACCCATCGGTTGCTACTCCAAGGCCCTATCGGTCCTAGACCGCGTACGGAGGGCAAAGCACTATAACGTCTCCTCCTCGTTGGAGGTAGGAGACAACGATCACAAAACCGAAAGTACGAGGATGAGGCAACAAGCCTACCTCACCTCGTTATGATTAAAACAAAGAATACAATAAAAACAATTACTTGCTACTGTTGCCGACGAAGGAGATTTGAACTTGTCGTCGCATCGGCGTTATGATGGTGTTGGAGCGTTGGCGTTGTAGGGTACTTGAGAATAAACTTGATGTGATATGGAGTTGGAATCCTCCCCTCCTTTTATAGATTTTGGCCTCTGAATATGTCTCCTCTTTTTTTGGAACAGATCACGAAGTTGTATAATTTTTATCGCGAAGTGGCCGCATCAAACCTTATCCATTTTGACCTAGTGCAAAGGCTGATTCGTCGCCATCAATCGACTGATGACTCCCATCAGTCGACTGATGAGCATCAGTCAACTGGCCAATGTCCAACAGCCGACTGCCAGCCTGGCCACTTCCCTGCAGTGAGAGGTTAGCTCGGAAAATGATAAATACGACGGTTTCTAACTGTCCGATCTCGACATAGACCTTCCACAAGAAGTCTTAGTCGGATCGCCGCCTACGGTCGTCCCCGCACAGAGGACACGACCTTACCATCTCTCACTCACACGAGCTTACCTCGATGCTTACTGTGTTGCTTTCACTTCTGTCCTTCCACTCGATTCCTTCGGCTCCCTCCGAAGTCACTCGAGTGTTGCCCGACCACAGCGGCTTCCTCCAGGTGTCGCTAGCCTTCAGCTCTAGCTTTAGTACTTTTCTGCATACTCGATTTAGCTCGTGAGATAACGATGTAAACTTAACTTTGTGTCTTTTCCATAATCAAAACACAGGTTCGATTATCTGGTGCCCCTACACCAACAATCTCCTCCTTTTTTATCTATGGCAAACCAACACAAAGTTAAGGGAAATTAAAGCATAAAACAAGTATAGTAAATGATGAATTTCATTTTCCAAAACTCCCCCTTAACCAAAACTCCCCCTTAACCCTAGGTGAGTTTTGAAAGAGATACTTTAGTTTTCAAAATTAAATAAATTTTGTGTTACTCCCCCTTAACTTTCGCTCTTCTCCCCCTTTTTCCATAAATCAACAAATGTTGGTGTTTGTTATGTAAAATTAAAGTTTGTTATATAAAATAGGGGTTTAAAAACAATATGGTATATGCATGCATCAAGATAAATCAACTATGAGTCCAAGCATGCGTCTAGCAGTAATTAGATACATTGGTTCGAGGTGTGTCCCTCTACACCAATAATCTAAAGGTTTGTAATATAACCCTTAGGGTTAGTTTGCTTTCCCCCTTAGTCAAATATATGAAGTATAAGAGATGTAGGGGGCGCTAAACTTTGGCCTAAGAGTTGTTAAGTACAATAGTTGGGAAAATAAGTAGTATTTTGAAGAGGTTATATTTCAATTATCCTTAACATTTCACCCATTCTATGTGTCTCAGAATTTGTTCACCTTATATGTTTTGTGAGATGATTTTAAATTGATTAAAGATAGTCAACCTTGGGTTAGATTCGGATTTAACCTTTAGATCGTTAAGTAACTTTTCGAGAAATTGGCTTCCAGGTCGTGGCGAGGCACAAGGGCCTTCTTTGATCGGAACAACGACCACTTCCTTAGACAAAGCTAAATTCAAGAAAATATCACTTAGGGTTACTTCCTGGTCTAACTAGTTTAGGATACAGGGAGGTAGCTTCAGCTAGTTCCACTCGGTCAAGTGCACCAAGCTAGATACGCCTTATGTAGATCGAATACACGAGACTTTGTTTCCCTAACGTACTATCATCTCGCCGTGTCCTAATACTATGTTGTCAAGAGTTGACTAACTATTTTACCTATCTAGCCGTTCTACAAATTAAAGTAAAATATTCAATGGTTTTGCTAAGTAAGCGGGTATACTATTTTAGTGTTAGCTCCCCCTGGACCATTGAACTAATATGGTCTATTCAAATAATGAATTTGATCCTGGGGAATCCAAAACTTATTAGTCCTTATATGTGAATTCAATAAAACCTTTGGGACCCATGCTTGGACTCTTTGATGACTACGATTTACGATAGACATATATGACCTATTCGTAGTCGTTGACCTAAATCCAAGTCCGGTTTTGTTGTACACGGCTCTTTGGGTTCCAAGTAGTCGGTTAAGATTCTTAGATCCCAACGTGAACCTTTCCAACGTAGCCTCAACCTCTTGAACTCGATCTTTCAAGAGAGAATTCTCCTCCTCAAGTTTTTCAATTTGGGTTGAGTTTCCCTCTTGAACTTGACTAGTTGAAGAGGTTAGAGTAGCCTCTTGCTTGAGGGTTTCAACCTCCTCAAGTAACGACTCAACCCTAGACACGGACTTAGTTAATTTCCTATTAAGCATTTTAATTGTATTGTAAAGCGTATGAATTAGTGAGTGGCTAACCTTAATTTTCTCTTTTGATCCGGCTTTGAGTTGCTTCTCGAAGTAGTCCTCGAGTTCGGAGTCGGTGTTATAATTGGATTCGGATTCGGACTCTGACTCTGACTCGGACTCTTCGGGTCTTGCCATGCATGCTATGCCGCCTTCTTTTGATTTGATTTGAATTGTGCCCTCTTTTGATTCTTTAGTAGCCTCCTTTCCCTCTGAACGATCTTTTGCACTACGTTCACTATTGCTTCCACCTTTTCGGATTCGGACTATAATTCATCGTCGGGTTCGAGTCCATCTTTTTGCCTGGTAGGTGGCTTGCTTCTTTGTCCTGCAAGTATAGCAATACCTCTCTCGGCCCAGACCATGTTAGTTTGCTCGTGAAGTTCAAACTCGGAAAATAATTCATCTAACCTAAGCTTCGAAAGGTCCTTAGAGACCTTGTAGGCATCGACCATGGATGCCCACAAGGTAGTCCTAGGAAATGATTTAAGAACGTACCTTAGTAGGTCGCGGTTTTCGACCTTGTGTCCGATGGTGTGCAGGCCGTTGACAATGTCCTGGACGCGGGCGTGTAGTTGCGTCGCCGTCTCGTGTTCCTGCATCTTAAGGTTATACAACTTATTGAAAAGAAGGTCACGTTTACATACCTTAGCATCGGACGTTCCTCCGTGTAGCTCGATTAATTTGTTCCATAGGTCCTTGGCGCTAATGAATGGTCCGATGCGGTTGAGTTCCTCCTTGGACAAGCCGCATTGCAATATTTGGGTTGCTCTTGCATCAGCTTCGATTTGCCTCTTGCTTGCATCTGTCCACTTGTTGAAATCCAAGGGCTCTCCTTGATCATTGGTGGGTAGAGCAAAGCCGGTTTGGATTATTATCCAAGGGCTCTCCTTCAAGAAACACTCCATCCGACCTTTCCAATAACGGAAATCATCTCCGTTGAAGAACGGAGGTCGGGTGGTGCTATACCTCTCAATGTGAGACATTAAGTATCTTGCAAAACACGAATAAAAACCAAAGGGAATTCCAAGACTTGGTCTTGGATTAGTAATGCGGGAAATAAATAGGAAGTAAACAGAATTAAATGAGAAAAATAAGACACTAACAAAAACTAACAACTTACGACCTTCGATGTCCCCGAAAGGGTATTAGACGTTAGATTTTGGGTCTGGAAATAGCTTGTTATGAGGGTAAACCTTAGTAAGAAATGTATATCTCTCAGAGAGCTTCGATTTGGTAGGTAGATCGTTATGTGAGTCTACTTGTGCGAAAAGTTATGGCCGTTTTACCGTCGGCTACTCCAAGAGAGAATATTTGCAAGCACACAACCAAAAGAAATGTACCAAGACTTCGTCTTGGATTAGTAGTGTGGGAGGAAAAAGACCAAAAAAAAATATGAATCGAAAAATACGAACAGAAAACCAAAACGTGTTAGATTGGTGGTTTCACCAAATCTTAGCGCCCCCGCTCTGATACCAATTGTTGGATCGAGAAGCGTCGATAGAGGGGGGTGAATAGCGATCGTAAATCTTTTCGACGTTTCGTTCGAGTAGATAATTAAATGAGTAAGAGCAGCGGAAAATAAAGAGACACGTTTATTTTTACTTGGTTCACAACCCAGCGGTTGCTACTCCAAGGCCCTATCGGTCCTAGACCGCGTACGTACGGAGGGCAAAGCACTATAACTTCTCCTCCTCGTTGGAGGTAGGAGAGATACTTGGCACGGGGAGTTGGGCTTATGGGATAGCCTAACTTAAATGTGTTGTCAAACATCCAAAAGGAAAAGATTATTGGTACAATCGGCCCGGATCATGATTGACCGGACTCGAGTGAGACTCGAGTAGTGTTTTGATGTTTGACAAATAGATTGACAATGTGATTGTCATGGGAAAGTTCAAGTCATGGGTATTTGGAAATGAAAGTCCAAGCATGTATCTTGGCAATTGAAAAGCCCATCATGGGTACTTGATAGGGAAAGTCCAAGAATGGTCTTGGCATGGAAAGTCTAAGCATGGGTCTTAACATGAAAGTCCAACATGGAGTTGGCAAGGAAAGTCCCAAGTATGGACACTTGACAAGGGAAAAGTATTGGTACAATCTGCCAAGATCACGATTGACAAGACTCGAGTTTGACTTGAGCAGTATTTTGATGTTTGACAAAATGTATGACAATGTGATTGTCATGGAAAGTCCAAGTTTTGAGTACTTAGCATGGAAAGTTCAAGCATGGGTCTTGGCAATGGTAAAGTCCAAGTCATGGGTACTTGGTAATTAGAAAGTCCAAGCATAGGTCTTGGAAATGGTAAAGTCCAAGTCATGGGTACTTGGCAATTGGAAAGTCCAAGCACGGGTCTTGCCATTTGGAAAGTCCAACATGGAGTTGGCAAGGGAAGTCCAAGGGTGTGATATTGGAAGCGTAAAGTCCAAGCGGTAGTCTTGGCAGCAGAAGTTCAATGTTTGGTGGCGTAAAGTCTAAGCATGTGTACCTTGGATCAATGTTTGACGACGTAAAGTCAATGTTTGGCAGCGTAAAGCCCAAATGTACCTTGGCAAAATAGACTCGCTTAGCATGACAATAGCTGATGGAAGCACCTGAAGGCTAGCTATGGATGAACAAGTCATGGATGACTTGGAGAGATCCGATAGGCGTGAGGCTGATAGATGTGGCTAGAAGACTTAGGTCTAGGCTAAGGGTGGTCTATCAAGTATGAAGGGATCATACATGAGTTAAACCTCATGTTTGAGGTGTGTTAGTCGACTGGGGTTATGGATCAGCCGACTAGCCGAGTGTTTGACACTTGGCAGCCTAGTCAACTTGGATTAGTTGACTGGGGTTACAAGCAGTCGACTAGCAAGAGTCGCCTGATGCTCGACTATTGTTCTGTGGTCCATCAGTCGACTGATCAATAGCAGTCGACTGCCATGGAGGGCAGTTGATGTGAGCAAAATATATAGTGTTTTAGGAATAGTTTTCGCTCACATCTCATATCATTTTATGTTCGTTTCATGCATATTTTACATTATGTTGCATGCATTTCCTATTTTCTGGTTCGAAGATCTTCTCTGTCTACTTTTGTGTGCAGAATAACATTTTATAGGGAAAGAGGTACAATTTCGGAGCAAAAGAAGACATTTGGCAGCTGGACGCAGAAGGGAACACGGCTAGGGTGTGTGCCCACACACAGCCAGGGCGTGTGCCCACACACGGCCAGGGCGTGTGCCCATACACGGCCAGGGCATGTGCCCACACACGGCCAGGGCGTGTGCCCACACACGACCATGTTCGGAGGGCAAAAACGGTC
The DNA here is from genome assembly GCA_025175895.1 of Wurfbainia villosa. Taxonomy (NCBI): domain Eukaryota; kingdom Viridiplantae; phylum Streptophyta; class Magnoliopsida; order Zingiberales; family Zingiberaceae; genus Wurfbainia; species Wurfbainia villosa. The sequence goes on along the minus strand of CM046003.1, from coordinate 23,571,645 downwards.
GCCACAGCCTGACACACGGCCAGGCCGTGTGTTTTCACACGACCGTGTTGCGGCCCAGCAAATTGACACGATTAGGGTTTTTTCTAGATTTTGCAGCGATCTGGCATGATGTCTATATAAGGAAAGCTCTGCCCAAACCCTAGGGGGAGGCAGGACAGCTGGGATGACACTCCGAAGCCCTGAAAAGCTTCGAGAACTCTCAACGAGGAGGAAGAACACCGAGGAGAAGACCTACATTGCATTGTAAATCCTATTCTTTGCGTAAATTCTATTGTTTATACGGATATGATCATGCCTTGTGTTTCTTCTCTCGTATCTATGGAGTAGACTCTCTGATTCTAGGATTAGGGAGTAGTTTGTGTTGAGTTGGAACATGTTAATTCAAATATCTTTTCGTTCATGAATTTATATTTGCAATTGGTGTTTTGGTTTTCTAGTCACTGTGCTTAGCCGATACGAGGGGTGATAGCCCTCGTATCAAAGGTTTAGGAGAATTAAAGAGGGACCTAAGGGTTGGCCTCATCGCCGATAATTGTGGGTAGAAGGATGCGATAGAGTAGGAAACACGCCTCATTTTTGACTCGTCGCAGGGATCGATTGGGCATCCTCGTACCGACTATCCCGCCCTAAAGCCAGAGGTTGACCTGGTATGGTAGAGGTAGCTTCCGATAGACGTGAAGGCTCATCGGGGGAGTGTATGATGTCCTTTCCACAAAACCATAACTAGAAACCTAAGCAAAACCCAATTGAAAACGTGTTCCGCGAAACACAAACGAAACCGAAATCCTAGAATCCATCTAAAGACCCGTAGCGACCCTTCTTTTTCTTTGTGTGACACGTATTAGAGTTAGGACCGCCGACAACCCTTTTAATTGCAACCTTTAGAGTCTAGTCCCGAACAATAACATCCACTGAACAAATCAATACTCGAATCTCAGTCCCTGTGGGATCAATAATCTTTTTATTACTTGACGACATCCGTGCACTTGCGGGCATTGAGCCCGAGCACGCTCTTCGAGTCCTCAACGATCTCCATCGCGAGATTTGAAGTCGCATTTGTGTGCATTAAGTTTTTGGCGCCATTGTCGGGGACTGCTTGATTCGATATCGAATCAAGAGGTGGATAATTGGATCGGACTTAGGATTAGATTTATTTCCTTTCTTTACTTCCTTTTTTTTTTATTTTTATTTTGCTTTATTTACTTTAGTTCTAGATTTTCCATATATAGATTTAGTTTTATTTTATTTTAGCAGTAGTTCTCTATTTTCTTATTGACTCTTTAATTTTGGCAACTAGATTAGTTTATTTTCTGTTCTCTAGTATTAGGAAATACTCCTAATTTTTGTGGCTCGGTTCTTCGTATGCTTAGATGTTTAGAATCGGAAGGCCTGATTTCGATCGATTTAGAAATCAAACGAACCTATCATTGCCGGAGAGCCGAACAGAAGAGGATGGAGGATCAAGCTGCATCCGAAATAAATATAGGTAGTCGACCTTTGCGGGATTACGCAGCTCCTAGTGCTAGAGGATTTAGGTCGAGCATAGTTGGACCATCCATTTCGGCTAACAACTTTGAACTGAAACCAGCACTGATATATATGGTCCAACAGAGTCAATTCGGGGGAGCTACGACTGAAGACCCGAATCGGCACCTAGAGACATTCTTGGAAATCTGTTCAACGATGAAGATAAGTGGAGTCCCCGCGGACGCGATCCGCCTAAGCCTATTCCCATTCTCATTGCAGGATAAGGCTAAGGCATGGCTTCACTCCCTACCTTCGGGAAGTATTACTATATGGGAGCAATGTGAGCAGTAGTTTTTGAACAAATATTTCCCACCAAGTAAGACTGCTCACATGCGCCATCTAATTACAAGCTTCCATCAGAAGGAGGGGGAGTCCCTATTTGAAGCCTGGGATCGCTACAAGGGGCTACTCTACCAATGCCCCCACCACGGACTGGAAAGGTGGCTGGTGATCCACATCTTCTACAATGGGATCACGTACGCCACAAAGATGTCCCTTGATTCTGCTACAGGAGGAGCACTTATGAACAAGACTATCGAGGAAGCAGAGGAGCTAATAGAAGAGGTGGCCTAGAACCACCATCAATGGGCTTTCGAACATCGTCAATCAGCTCCTGCAGTGGGACGATATACTGTCAACTCCGTGGACCACCTAGCAGCAAGGATGGACGCACTTAGCAGACGTTTTGACTCTTTAAATCCTACATCTGCATGTGCGTCCATTGACTTTGGAGAAGGAGCAACAGCGTATCCGGAGGACTACTATGGAGAGAAGAGTAGCTTAGAAGAGCAGATTGAGCACTACGATGCAGTTAGTGACCTAAATCAAAAGGCCAATAGCCCATACTCAAGCAATTTCAATCTCGGATGGAGAAACCACCCAAATTTTCCCTATAGGAATAACTTGGGAAGGTTCCAACAGTAGGGAGCAAATGGACAGCCACAACCGCCTAAATATGCTGGAAAGCTTCATTCGAACGTAACGGGAGGCAAATATTGAATTTCAGCGGCGACATTCGTAGACAGATACGATGATTTAAAGGTTAGGATCATCTGTAAGGGATCTTGCCAACATGAAAAAGTTGCTAGAGATTCAAGTAGAACAGATTGCAAACCAGATCTCCAAGGTACCAGGGAAGCTGCCAGGGAAAGCAGAGGTCAATCCGGTAGAGCAGAGCAAGGCAGTAATGCTGCAAAGTGGGAGGATTCTGAAAGATATGCTGGGCCATTTGGCTGCTGAAGGAGAGCTAGGACACGAAATACAGGAACCTTTGAGGGAGACCGAGAAGGAAGAAGCCGGAGAAATAAATCAGGAGCCTGCTGCAAGAACTCAACCACCCCTTACAGTACTATTCCCACAACGGTTAACTAATGCAAAGAAGGATGCTGAGTTTGGTAAATTTCTGGACATGCTAAAGTCGATCTCACTAAAGGTACCAATACTCGAAGCGCTACACTAAATGCCCTAGTTCGCAAGATTCATGTGTGGGGAATTGCTTCCCCACTTCGGTCGCTTGTGCATGATGATCCTATCTACGTCCCCGGATTAAAAAAAATTAATCCTTGACGAAGACGGATTACCCAAGCAACCGATCCATCATCGTGCTAATCGATTAGAGTGGTCTCTTGAATAAACTTATTGTTCAAGCAACCTGACTCTTTTCCTCGATTAGCAGCAGAATAGATGATGTACGGATCGCTGGTTTTTGTGTTTATCTTCGGGGTCCAAGTAAATTAGCCACATGCATTATACAAAAGAACTAAATCAAAATAAACAAGATTATACCTCTTGTATACCTCTTGATCTTCTATTGTATATCTTTTCCTCCTCTTGAACATTGTGTGGGCAACGATCCTCCAAGAGTTGAAACCTCCTAGATCTCGTTCTTCCCTTCCTTGCTCTCTCTGAACAAAAAGAAGAAGAACCTCTCCCTTCTTCTCCTTTCTTGTTTTAGACACAATCCCTTTGGAGGAAGATCAAACCTCTTCCTCCTCTTTGTTGTTGCCGTCGGCCACCAAGGAGAGGGAGATGAATGAGTGACGGTCAATAGAGAAGGAAAACCGCCGACCTTGGGTGGAGGAGAAGGTGGCACCGCCTTTACTTGGAAGAAGATAGGCGCCACCTAAGAGGAGGTGGTGATGGGCACGGACAATAGGGAGAGGATACCAAGAGAAGGCAACCCTAATCCTAATCCTTTCCTTTCTTCTATTGTCTCCCAAGACCAATGAACCAAGTTCTCCTCTTTCCGCCCAAGCCCTAGCCCTCCTTTTATAGAGTTAGGCTTAAGCCTCCTTTCAATATTTACCATTGGATCTAGGGTTTCATTTTCCACCATCAGATCTAGGCTTTCATGAGGATTTTAATAGGCTACAATAGGGACCATGAGAAGGAGTTGGATGTTGGCCACCCAATGGATCCGACCCACATAAAATCCGATCCATTAATGATAATTCATTCCACTAGAGGATTATCATTGATCTACCTCACCAACCCCCATAAATAAATATAGGCTTCATATATTAATTGTACAAATATCTCTCCGTGTTTAAGATCTCGAATGTTCATCAATTAATTAATTTACTGACAAATAATTAATCAACATCTAACTCCATGAGTAGTACCACTCAATCTTATCATCATGTCGGACCAAGTCCACCTGCAAAGTTTACAAGATGATCCTTATGAGCTCCTCAAGGGGACATCATCATCCTAATATATAGGACACGGTTTTCTCCTATAATCAACGACACACCAAGTAAATAATATCGTTTCCCAACTTACCGAGCCTATCAATTTAATCTATAAATCTCGCCCATTGGAAAATCAAAGAAATAAATACTAAGTACATGTGCCTATTATTATATCGGGATTAAGAGCATGTACACCATAATATCCGAGGTCCGATTCGATTATGTAGTCAGCAATAAATTGAATCACCTTTAAGTCAGTCCTGCTCAATACACACAAAGTGTACTAGTGCAATTCTATGGTCAAGACAAACCAATACCAAATTACACTACAACCATACCAATGGTTTGTCCAAAATCATCTCGGTTGTGAGCCTCTACTTATACTCTACAAGGAACTAATAACATGATCTTCCGTGTGACACCACACACTATGTTATCTACAATGTAATATATCAGACAATATGCATAACCATAAATATGCAAACAATGATCATGTGATTCTTATTTCAAAAATAAAGATGTTCATACAAAGAATAGACTTTTCAATATACATCCCAACAATCTCCCACTTATACTAAAAGACTATGTTGTCCTCATACTACCATACATTTGATTCCCATTCCCTCCACATGCCTATCAAAAATTCTCACTGGAAGGGCCTTAGTGAAAGGATCTGTCAGGTTATCCTCTGATGCAATCTTGGCTACAACAACTTCTCCTCGCTTTACGATTTCTCGTATCAGGTGGTACTTGCGCTCTATGTGTTTACTTGTCTTATGGGCTCGTGGTTCCTTCGAGTTTGCAACTGCACCACTGTTATCACAATAAATTGTGATAGTTCTGGGCAAACCAGGAATCACATTCAAGTCCATCAAGAAGTTCCTGAGCCTTATAGCTTCTTTGGCTGCCTCAAAGGCTGCCACATACTCAACTTCCATGGTGGAATTCGCCACGCATTTCTCCTTGACACTCCTCCATACAATGGCTCCACCTCCCAAAGTAAACATAAAACCTGAGGTAGACTTACTGTTATCCCTATCTGATTGGAAGTCGAAATCTGTGTAAGCCACAGGGAGTAATTGATCTGCCTGGTATACCAGCATATAATCCCTAGTCCTTCTTGGGTACTTCAATATATGATTTACCGTAGTCCAATGTCTGTCCTGGATTACTCTGATATCTGCTAACCATGCTCACGACAAAGCAGATATCCGACCTCATACATAGCATAGCATACATGAGGCTTCCTATTGTCGAAGCATAAGGAATCGCCTTCATCTCCTCTATCTCCTTTGATGTTCTAGGACACATCTCTTTAGACAAAGGTATTCCATGCCTAAAAAGTAGAAAACCTTTCTTGGAGTTCTGGATGCTAAAACGAGCCAAAATGGTGTCTATGTATGAAGCTTGAGATAAGCACAACATCTTATTCCTGCGATCCCTTATAACCTTGATCCCAAGGATGTGTCCCACTTCTCCCAAGTCCTTCATATCAAACTGTTTGGACAACCATACTCTTACGTCTGATAACACCTTGACATTGTTGCCAATTAACAAAATGTCATCTACGTATAGTACAAGAAATACCACTACGTTTCCATCATATCTCTTGTATACACAAGACTCATCTGGACTTTAAATAAATCCATAAGATTAGATTACTTCATCAAAGAGGATGTTCCAAGATCTCGAAGCTTGCTTCAATCCATAAATGGACCGATTAAGCTTGCACACAAGATGCTCTTTGCCCTTTGCAATGAATCCCTCTGGTTGCTCCATATATATGTTTTCCTCAAGACTTCCATTAAGGAAAGCTGTCTTGACATCCATCTGCCACACCTCATAATACATATGAGCAGCAATACATAAGAGAATCCGGATAGACTTAAGCATGACTACCAGTGAAAAGGTCTCCTCATAATCGATACCCTCTTTCTGAGTATACCCTTTCGCAACAAGCCTTGCTTTGAAGGTCTCAACCTTCCCGTATATTCCTCTCTTTCTTTTGTAGATCCACTTGCATCCAATGGTTTTTACACCATTGGGTGGTTCTACTAGCTCCCAAACTTGATTTGAATCCATAGATTCTATCTCAGAATTCATTGCACTTTGCCAAAATACCGCATCTTTATCTTGGATTGCCTCGTCATATGTCCAGGGATCAGGTTCATGTTTGCCAGAGACCAAGTCAGAAGATTCTCCCAAGAATATAAATCTATCAGGTTGTCTAACAACCCTCCCACTATGATGAGGTATCACCTGTGTATCCTCTGTGACACGTGGTGCAGTCACTTGTGGTATATCCTCTTGTACCGGTGGTACTGAAGTAGTGACTTCCCCTCTCAATTCCTCCAAAACAATCTTACTCATGGGCTTATGTTTCATCACATAGTCTTCCTCTAAAAATTTGACGTTCATGCTAACGATCACCCTCTGATCTCGAGGACTATAGAACAAATCACCTTTCGTTCCTCTAGGATAGCCTACGAGCATGTGCACTTCTGTACGAGGTTCCAACTTACCAGCATCATGTGTTGGACTCCCCCAAATCCGAATATGTCTCAGGCTAGGCTTTCGCCTAGTCCATAATTCTGTGGGAGTAGAAGGCATTGATTTAGATGGTACCAAGTTCAGAATATACACTGTTATATTTAGAGCATACCCCCAGAACGAATCTGGCAACTCAGAATAACTCATCATCAATCTAACTATCTCCATAAGAGTCATATTCCTTCACTCCGCTACACCATTTTGCTTAGGTGTGCCAGGTATAGACAATTGAGATTGAATACCAGCCTCTGATAAGTAATTCCTAAACTCTCTCAAAAGGTACTCACCACCACGATCAGATCGTAGTGTCTTGATACTTTTACCTTGCCGTTTCTCCACATCAACCTTGAATTCTTTGAACCTGTCAAAGCATTCAGACTTGTGGCGCATCAAATAAATGTATCCATATCTTAAATAATCGTCTATAAAAGAGACAAAATATTCAAAACCACCTTTATCCTGGATAGACATAGGACCACACAAATCAGAATGAACCAATTCCAACACATCTTTGGTTCTATACCCCTTGGCCTTAAAAGGCCTCTTGGTCATTTTACCTTCCAAGCAAGATTCGCAGGTTGGGAAATCTTCCACCACTAATGAACCCAGAGGTCCATCAGCTATCAACCTTTGAATTCTACTTAGGTTAATATGACCTAACCTTATATGCCAAAGATATGTTTGGTTCATTTTCGAAGGTTCTTTTCTCTTATTAGATTTAGAATATGAGTTATTTACTTCTATTTTCATTGTGAGAGCTTTTGGTTCAAGGGTATATAAATTTCTTATCAATACACTAGAACAGATAATCTCCCTATTCCTTTTTATAACAACTCTGTCATTAAAAGAAATAGAATATCCATCCAAAAACAATTTAGAAACTGAAATTAAATTGTTTCTAAATAAAGGTACATAAAGGAAATTTCTCAGAACCAAAGTTTTATTCCTATCAAAAGATAAATAAACATCTCCCACTGCAATAGCCACCACCTTTGTGGCATCACCCAAGTAAACGGTAATCTCTCCCTCAGCTAGTCGTTTGGTTTCCTGGAACCCCTACAAAGTATTACAGACATGATCAGTGTCTCCCGTATCTACACACCAGGTGCCAGTAGATAACACCGCTAAATATGTTTCAATGACTAAACCAAAAGATATACCTTTGTTCTGCTTTTGGTTGGGGCAGTCCTTCTTCCAATGTCCAGTCTGCTTGCAAGTGAAGCACTTGCCTTTCGGCTTCTTCACTCCTCCCTGAGATCCTCCCGCCACCTTTGCTCCACCTTGTTTCTTATTCTTCTTGCCTTTTGGCTTAGAAGTCAAAACCTTCTGAGCAACCATGGCCTAAGTCTGAGCACTCTGACGAAAAAGCCCCTCTGTCGCCTGGAGTTATGTTAGAAGCTCTGCCAATGAATACAACCTCTTATTCATGTTGTAGTTCAGGCAAAACTGCTCAAAACTCCTAGGTAGAGATTGGAGAATGATATCGACCTGGGTTTCCCCATCGATCTCAGCTCTAAGGACTTCCAGCTCATTCAAATGAGCCATCATCTTAAGAACATGATCCCTCACAGGTATTCCCTCGACCATGGTGGTCATCATCAAGTTCCTCATGGCTTCCTGCCTCGCAGCCCGATTCTGGTGTCCGAAAAGTTATTTGAGATTGAGCATCATGTCACTAGCAGTGGGCATGGCTTGATGCTGATGTTGCAATACATTTGACATAGAAGCCAAAATGTAACACCGCACCATCTCATCAGCCTTAATCCAATTTTTATAACTCTCTTTCTCCTTTTCCCTAAAATCATCCGCAGGCTTAGGAGGACACTCTTCGAAGAGTACATACTTGTACTCCTCAGCAGTCAAGATAATATCTAGATTCCTTTTCCAATCAACATAGTTGGGTCCAGTAAGTTTATTCTCCTTTAGTATCACAGCAAGTGGGTTGAAAGTCATTTTTGAAAAAACTAAGAATCACATAGATCAAAACATTAGATTTCAAAAATTTATTGATTCCTCAAATAATAAAATTTTAAAATCAACCAACACCTCAAAACACCAAGAATATCGTATGCCACGATAGTGTGGACGTATACGAATTCTACATTTGTAAGAGGAGGTTTTACCCATTAATTTTATTATCCTCTTAACCTAACTTTTTGACAAATAGAATTAATAGTTGGTTCCTCTTCGACCCTACAAATAAAAGCAGTGACTCCGATGGGGAGGATACTCTTATTTTCATCTGTGTTCACCGTTACTCGATACCAAGACAATTATCTCGGATTATGTGCCTTCCGATGGGAAAGTACACACGCTCCTAAATAATTTCCTATAACCATATTTGACCCTGTGATTCACAAAACAAACTCATTCGATGGGGAGGAAAGCACTCAGAGCCGACGAACAAGTTTGTTTGCATCACATGTCAAATCGTAATGGGGGCCATGGGAATTTTAAAAAAATATCCCTCTCCCACTTAGTAAATTAAAATGAGAAATTTTCCTAGCACACGACATGCATATAAAACAAAAGGCAATAAATATGAAAAAAAATATTTTCCAACTATTATGACTTTTGTTCTCCAATATACCTCCAATCGTGTTGTCATCTCGTCCGCTCCTCCCTACGCCATGTACGAGTCATCCGGAGATCCGAGCCGAGAATAATTATTTTAATTTACATCCATCGATCCTATACTCCACAAAGGAGTGTACATAAAATCTAGATCAAAATTAAACTAAAATAAAAGAGTGGCTAAACAATGTTGTACTTAATTACAAATATTAAATACTAGCCTCGTCAACCCCGAGGATTCAAATAATATTACAAATACACACATCCAATCACATACACACACATATGGCCATAATAGTTGGATCTTATGCCTACAACCAAAAAGTTAGCCTACACACATCCTACTATTATCCGACACACATAATATATGATAAGTGCATAAAAGTAACCAAATCCTAAACACACAAAATTGAAAACCGTGGCTCTGATACCACTTGTGGGGAATTGCTTCCCCACTTCGGTCGCTTATGCATGGTGATCCTATCTATGTCCCCGGATTAAAAAAAATTAATCCTTGATGAAGACGGATTACCCAAGCAACCGATTCATCATCGTGCTAATCGATTAGAGTGGTCTCTTGAACAAACTTGTTGTTCAAGCAACCTAACTCTTTTCCTCGATTAGCCACAGAATAGATGATGTACGGATCGCCGGTTTTTGTGTTTATCTTCGGGGTCCAAGTAAATTAGCCACATGCATTATACAAAAGAACTAAATCAAAATAAACAAGATTATACCTCTTGTATACCTCTTGATCTTCTATTGTATATCTTTTCCTCCTCTTGAACGTTGTGTGGGCAATGATCCTCCAAGAGTTGAAACCTCCTAGATCTCATTCTTCCTTTCCTTGCTCTCTCCGAACAAAGGGAAGAAGAACCTCTCCCTTCTTCTCCTTTCTTGTTCTGGACACAATCCCTTTGGAGGAAGATCAAACCTCTTCCTCCTCTTTGTTGTTGTCGTCGGCCACCAAGGAGAGGGAGATGAATGAGCGACGGTCAATGGAGAAGGAAAACCGCCAACCTTGGGTGGAGGAGTGTAGGGATGTATACTGAAAAGTCTATCTTTTCTATGAACATCTTTTATTTTTGAAATAAGAATCACATGATCATTGTTTGCATATTTTTATGCATATTGTCTAATACGTTACATTGTAGATAACATGGTGTGTGGTGTCACATAGGAGATCATGTTATCGGCTCCTTGTAAAGTATAAGTAAAGGCTCACAACCGAGATGACTTTGGACAAACCATCGGAATGGTTGTAGTGTGATTCGGTGTTGGTTTGTCTTGACCATAGAATCACACTAGTGCACTTTGTGTGTATTGAGCTGGACCGACTTAGAGGTGATTCGATTTATTGCTGACTACATAATCGAATCGGACCTCATATATTATTTAGTACATGCTCTTAATCCCGATATAATAACGGGCACATATACTTAGTACTCATCTCTTTGATTTACCAATGGGCGAGATTTATAGATTAAATCGATAGGCTTGGTAAGTTGGGAGATGATATTATGTATATGGTGTGCCATTGATTATAAGAGGAAATTGTGTCCTATATATTAGGATGATGATATCCCCTTGAGGAGCTCATAAGGTTCATCATGTAAACCCTGCAGGTGGACTTGGTCCGGCATGATGAAAAGGTTGAGTGGTACTACTCAAGGAGTTAGATATTGATTAATTAATGGTCAGTAAATTAATTAATCGACGGACATTCGAGATCTTAAACACGGGGAGAAAATGTACAAATAATATATGGAGCCCATATTATCATATGGGGGTTGGTGAGGTAGATCAATGATGAACCTTTAGTGGATTGAATCATCATTAGTGGATCGGACTTTATGTGGGCTTGATCCATGGGTGGCCAAGACCCAACTCCTCCTCATGGTCCCTAATGTAGCCTATTAACACCTCATGAAGCTTAGATCCAATGGATGAAAACAAAACTCTAGATCCAAAGGTAGAGATTAAATCTCTAGATCCGACGGTTGAGATTAAATCTCTAGATCCGACGGTTGAGATTAAATCCCTAGAACCAATAGAGGAGATTAAATCATGGCTTGAACCCAACTCTATAAATAGGATTAGAGTGGGCGGCAAGACACAAGGATGGATGAGGGGATTAGGGTTTGTCTCTTGGGCGGCAACCAATCCTAATTAGATTAGGATTGGGAGTGGTGGCTAGGGTTAGGGTTTTGGGGATTAGAGTGGGTGCCAACTCAAGGAGGTGTTCCTTCTTCTTCCAAAGGTTGGCCGGCCCCTATTCTTCTCCTCTCTACCTTGGCATGAGCTCATCCTATTCTTCTTCCCCTCTTCCATTGCCGGCAATAAGGAAAGCTAGGATTAGGGTTTGGAAGCTTAGGGTTTAGGAGGCTTGGGTGGCACCAAATAAGGAAGTAGTTTGGTTTCTTCTTCCTATCCTTTGGTGGCCGGCACCCACAGCCCTATCCCAGCCCTTGGACGGCATCCAAAGACCCCTTCTCCTTCTCCTTAGGTGGTGGAAATGAGATATAGGGTTTTCCCTTGGTGTCTTGGCCGGTTTCCACCATTATCTCCTTCTCCTTGTTGGCCGGCGGCAAGCATTTCTTTTGTTGCTTGTTGGTTGGCTATAGGAAGGAGATGAGCCTTGTTTCTATTCTTTCTCTTGCTTTGGATGAGCAAGGAAGGAAGATTTGCAATCTAGGAGCTTCGACTTTTGGTAGAGCGTCGCTCACACGACGTCCGAAAGGAGGAAGGTCATACATTAGAAGATCGAGAGGTATATCGATTCTCTAATTTTTATATGTTACATGTTTCTATTTGTTTTTCATTTATAAGCATGATATAAATCTGTATATGGCTAAATAATACTTGGACCCCGAGCATAAACATAAAAACCGGTGATCCGGACATCATCTATTCCGCGGCTACTCGTAGAATAGAGGATGGTCGCTTGAACACTAGTTTGTTCAAGTGACCTCTCTAAACGAATAGCACGACGATGGCTTGGTGGTTTGGTAAATCCCTTTTGTCTAGGATTAAATTTTTTTTAATCCGGGGACATCGAAGGGATCGCCATGGACAAGCTACCGAGGTGAAGTGGGAAGCGAAGTTTCCCCTCAAGGACTCGATAAGCTAAAACCATTAAATTGGTATGAGAGCTTTCGGGGTATAAACCCTACAATTGGTATCAGAGCTAAGGTTTCCGATTTTGTGTGTTTAGGATTCGGTTAATTTTTATGCACTTTTTCATATATTATATGTGCCGGATAATAGTAGGATATGCGTAGTTTAACTCTTTGGTTGCAAGCATAAGATCCGACTATTATGGTCATATGTGTGTATGTGATTGTATGTGTGTAAATATTTATTTTGTTGAATCCTTGGGGTTGACGAGGCTAGTATTTAGTTTTTGTAAATTAAATATGGCATTGTTTAGCCACTCTTTATTTTATTTTACTTTCGATCTAGATTTCATGTACACTCCCTCGTGGAGTATAGGATCGATGGATGTAAATTAAAATAGGTTTTAGTCTCGGCTCGGATCTCCGGATGGCTCGTACATGGCGTAGGAGGAGCGGACGAGATGGCAATGCGACAGGAGTCATATTGAAGACAAAAGCCATAATAGTTGGTAAATAATTTATTTTTCATATTTATTGCTTTTTGTTTGATATGCGTGTCGTAGGCTAGGAAAATTCCTCATTTTCAAAATACTAAGTGGGAGAGGGATATTTTATAAATTCCCACGGCCTCCATTACGATTTGACAAGTGATGCAAACAAACTTGTGCATCGGCTCTGAGTGCCTTTCTCCCCATCGGATGAGTTTGTTTGCGGATCACAAGGTCGAATATGGTTATAGGAAATTATTAAGGAGCGTGTGTACTTCCCCATCGTAAGGTACACAACCCGAGATAATTACCTTAGTACCAAGTAATGGTGAATACTTAGATACAAATATAAGTATCCTCCCCATCGAAGTCACTGCTTTTATTTGTAGGGCCGAAGAGAAACCAACTATTAATTTTACTTGTCAAAAAGTTAGATTAACAAGATAGTAAAATTAATGGGTAAAACCTCCTCTTACAAATGTAGAATTCGTATACGTCCACACTATCGTGGCATACGATATTCTCGGTGTTTTGAGGTGTTGGTTGATTTTGAAATTTTATTGTTTGAGGAATCAATAATTTTTTGAAATATACAGTAATGATCTATGTGATTCTTAGGATTTTCAAGAATGACTTTCAGTCCACTTACTATGATACTAAAGGAAACAAACTTACTATACCCAAATAATGTTGATTGGAAAAGAATCTAGATATTGTCTTATCTGCTAAGGAGTACAAGCATGCACTCTTCGAATAGTGTCCTCAAGCCATGGTTGCTCAAAAAGATTTCTACTTCTAAGCCGAAAGGCAAGAAGAAGGAGAAACAAGGTAGACCAAAGGTGGTGGGAGGATCTCAGGGAGGAGTGAAGAAGCCGAAAGGAACGTACTTCACTTATAAGCATGATGGACATTAGAAGAAGGACTGTCCCAATCCAAAGCAGAACAAAGATATATCCTTTGGACTAGTCGTTGAAACATGATTAGTGGTGTTATCTACCGGTACCTGGTGTGTAGATACGGGAGCCACTAATCATGTCTGCAATACTTTGTAGGGGTTCCAGGAAACCCGACGACTAGCTAAAGGGGAGATTATCATTTACTTGGGCAATGCCATGAAGGTGGCAGCGACTATTGCAGTGGGAGAAGTTTTATTTATCTCTTGAGAAAAATAAAACTTAGGTTCTGGAAAATTCCCTTTATATACCTTTATTTAGAAAGAACTTAGTTTCAGTTTCTAAATTGTTTATGGATGGATATTCTATTTCTTTTAATGCCAGAGCTGTTATAAAAAGGAATAGGGAGAATATCTGTTTAGGTACATTGATAGGAAATTTGTATACACTTGAACCACAACCTCCCACAATGCAAATTGAAGTTAATAACTCATCTTCTAATTCCAATAAGAGAAAAAAACCTTCGAAGATGAACCAAACATATCTTTGGCATCTCAGGCTTGGTCATATTAACCTAAGCAGAATTCAAAGGTTGATAGCTGATGGACCTTTGGGTTCATTAGTGGTGGAAGATTTCCCAACCTACGAATCTTGCTTGGAGGATAAAATTACCAAGAGGCCTTTTAAGGACAAGGGGTATAGAGGCAAAGATGTGTTAGAAATGGTTCATTCTAATTTGTGTGGTCCTATGACTATCCAGGCAAGAGGTGGTCTTGAATATTTCATCTCTTTCATAGACGATTATTCAAGATATGGATGACACTACGATCTGATCGTGGTGGTGAGTACCTCTTGGGAGAGTTTAGGAACTACTTATTAGAGGATGGGAATCAATCCCAATTGACTGCACCTGGCACACCCCAGTAGAATGGTGTAGCAGAGCGAAGGAATAGGACTCTTATGGAAATGGTTAGATCAATGATGAGTTATGCTGACTTGCCAGATTCGTTCTGGGGATATGCTCTAGATACGGCGGTGTACATTCTGAACTTGGTTCCATCTAAATCAGTGCCTTCTACTCCCACAGAATTATGGACTGGGTGAAAGCCTAGTCTAAGACATATTCAGATATGGGGAGTTCAGCACATGTGTTGAAGGCAGATGCTGGTAAGTTAGAACCTCATACAGAAGTACGCATCTTCATTAGCTATCCTAGAGGAACGAAAGGTGGTTTGTTTTATAGTCCTAGAGATCAAAGGGTGATCGTTAGCACGAACGCCAGATTTCTAGAGGAAGACTATGTGATGAGCCACAAGGTCAAGAGTAAAATTGTTCTGGAGGAGTTAAAAGGGGAAGTCACTTCTTTAGTACCACCGGTACAAGAGGATATACCACATGTCACTGCACCGCGTGTCACAGAATATACACAGGTGATACCTCATCATAGTGGGAGAGTTGTTAGATAGCCTCATAGATTCATGTTTTTGGGTAACATGAACCTGATCCCTGGACATACGACGAGGCAATCCAAGATATAGATGCAGCATCTTGGCAAAGTGCAATGAATACTGAGATTGAATCTATGGATTCAAGTCAGGTCTGGGAGCTCTTATGCATAGCAGCTCATATGAATTATGAGGTGTGGTAGATGGATGTCAAGACAGCTTTCCTTAATGGAAGTCTTGAGGAAAACATCTATATGAAGCAACCAGAGGGATTCATTACTAAGGGCAAAGAGCATCTTGTATGTAAGCCTAATCAGTCCGTTTATGGATTGAAGCAAGCTTCGAGGTCTTGGAACATCCGCTTTGATGAGGTAAATCCAGTCTTATGGATTTATTCAAAGTTCGGATGAGTCTTGTAGAGATGTGACAGAAACGTAGTGGTATTTCTTGTACTATACGTAGATAACATTTTGGTGATTGAAAACAATATCGAAGTGTTATCAGGCGTAAGGGTATGGTTGTCCAAACAGTTTGATACGAAGGACTTGGGAGAGGTGGGACACATACTTGGGATCAAGGTTATAAGGGATCGCAGAAAAAGGATGTTGTGCTTATCCCAAGCTTCATACATAGACACGATTTTGGATTGTTTTAGCATGCAGAACTCCAAGAAGGGTTTTCTACCTTTCAGGCATGGAGTTCCTTTATCTAATGAGATGTGTTCTAGATCATCTGAGGAGATAGAGGAGATGAAGGTGGTTCCTTATGCTTCAGCAGTAGGAAGCCTCATGTATACGATGCTATGTACGAGACCAGATATCTGCTTTGCCATGGGCATGGTCAACAGATATCAGAGTAATCCAGGACAGGGACATTAGACTGCGGTAAAGCATATATTGAAGTGCCTGAGAAGGACTAGGGATTGTATGCTAGTTTACCGGGCAGACCAATTACTCCCTGTGGGTTACACGGATTCCGACTTCCAATTAGATAGGGATAACAGTAAGTCTACCTCAGGTTTTGTGTTTACTTTGAGAGGTTGAGCCATTGTATGGAGGAGTGTCCAGCAGAAATGCGTGGCGGACTCCACCATGGAAGCTGAGTATGAGGCAGCCTCTGAGGCGGCCAAAGAAGCTGTAAGGCTCAGGAACTTCCTGATGGACTTGGATGTGATTCCTAGTTTGTCCAGTACTATCACAATTTATTGTGATAATAATGGTGCAGTTGCAAACTCAAAAGAACCACGAGCCCATAAGGCAAGTAAACACATAGAGCGCAAGTACCACCTGATACGAGAAATCGTAAAGGAGGTAGAAGTTGCTGTCGCCTAGATTGCATCAGAGAATGACCTGGTAGACCCTTTCACTAAGGCCCTTCTAGCGAGAGCTTTGATAGGCATGTGGAGGGAAGGGGAATCAGATGTATGGCAGTATGAGGACAGCATAGTCTTTTAGTATAAGTGGCAGATTGTAGGGATGTATACTGAAAAGTCTATCTTTTCTATGAACATCTTTTATTTTTGAAATAAGAATCACATGATCATTGTTTGCATATTTTTATGCATTTGTCTAATACGTTACATTGTAGATAACATGGTGTGTGGTGTCACACGGGAGATCATGTTTTCCCATGACCATGCCCGACTAACCCGAGGCGCATATGGCCTGGCCGTGTGTTTTCACATGGTCGTGTCACGCGAGGTTGAAAAAGGGCACACCGTGCGTTTTTGCCCCATGAGCCGTGTGTTTCGATTTTTCTTTCCCTAGTCGTGTGAATCCTTCATCCCCACCACCTAGAAGTTTTTCCAGCCTTCAAAGAAGTCAAAAAAAAGCAAGGATGAGGAGGACCAAGCAAGTGGTATCTCGATCCGGTGTTTCGAAGCGACGAGCAAGGAGGACCGATGCCCCTCAAGCTCCAGAGGAAGGTAACGCCTTACCAACCCTTATTTTTCGCAACAATGAGCATAGGGATAGATATAACCTGCTTTCTACTCATAAACTCACTGCAACTAGGTATCTGGATGAAGATTTGCTAGAGTTCTTAGGGTTGTTGGGTGACATTCAAGCCCTATTTGCAAAAATAGGGTGGGAAGAGATAATGGGAATAAGCCACCCAACCTACCCTAGGATAGTTTTAAAATTTTTGAGTTCCTTAGAAGCGGAAATTTTAACGGGTAGAGAGAGCGAAGAGGGTAAGATTACCTTTAGGATATTTAACATTGAGCATGAATGGACACTTTACCAATGGAATTCATGCTTTGGCTTGCCGAGTGGGGGAGATAGAAGAACCCCTATTGAGTTTAACTCTCGAATCTTTTGGACTGAATTGATGGGAGAGCACACTTACGACCCTTCTAGGGACAAAACATCACCCCTCCAAAACCCCATCTTCTGATACCTCCATTGAATCATGGCAAGCACTATTTTTGGTAGTGGGGAGAGTGACAGTGTAGTGAGAGTTAGCGAGCTGCTTTGCCTATGGGACATGCTACAAGAAAAGAGTAGCATCGATGTAGGGTCCCATTTCATTAGACACTTAGTGAAAATGGGCAAAGCAGTGAGAGGAGAGATTAATGTGGGGGGCCTACTTACCCACATTTGTAATAGGATGGGGTATGACTACACTGCGCTAGATAGCATAGAGGGAGCCCTAGGATCGACCTGGGAGTGTGTATGGCCATGAAGATGATTGTAAGAGAAGGACACTCCTTATGCTTTGTAAGGAAAAACCTGACAACTCTTAGGCTCCCCGACCCCGATCGTAACACCAACACCACACACGCCAACTGGCGCTTAGACCTGATAGTGGAGTCCCCTCCATATGAGGGACCATCCACATCGGCGCCCATCTCTCTCCCTTTACATCACTCTCCCTCCAGTCTACACATGCATAGGAGCCCACCTAGTCCACGTCGACATGAGCCTGCACCTGCACCACTACCTTTTTCTAATTTTGAATAGGATGCAAGTACATTTGCCTACGATTTTTTGGAGTTCCGATTGCACCTCGATGACATATATGTCGAGCAGTAGACACAGGGGAAGCGATGGGAGGAGCAGAGCGCCTACACACAGGCAGAGTTTCAGGGCCTCAAGGAGCACTTCTAGCATGCCGAGGAGTTCTACGACGAGGTCCGCATCTACTTCCAGGAGGAGGCTACCCGTCGCCAGGCGGAGGCCGCCTACCACCAGGAGATACGACAGCATATGCAAGCCCAGCAGGCATAGTGGGCTAGGGAGGAGGAGCACCGAGCAGTCACTGCATCCACCAGCTCTCAAATCAACCACATATGGCATCAGCATCTCAGCAGCAAGTTCTCCCAGGACCCCGAGATGCCGAGGCTACCAAACTTTCCACCTCGTCCACCATACTAGAGGTATGCTTCACTTAAGTCTGGGGGGGACCCCAAGATTTGTTTTGTTTCTAGCAGTAATTTCTTTCCTAATGTTTGCATTTTGGTTAGCATTCATTTATTCATGCATTAGTTGTTTAGTTTCTTTCAGCACTTAGTTTTTGCTACCTATAAGTTGCCTCAGTAGTATTTTTAAAAGTCTTCTTCATGAGTTGTTTCCATGAGTAGTGTAACTTCATTTATCTCATGGTATTTTATTTTATTGGCTTTGAATGAATATTCTAGACTTACACTGGTTACCTTTTATTTTACATATACACATGACAAACTTTCTGAAAGGGAGAGTCTAGTACATACCTAGTTATGATTCATCTCAGTAGTCTAGTACTTTGGAATCCACAGGTGACCCTAAGTTTAGCATTTTAGTTACTGGAGATACTCGAATTGTGTAAGCCCATTCGAAAAAATCAAAATCCCAGTGAACCAAAAAATAAAAAATAAAAAGAGAGAGAGTGGAAAAGAAATGAAAAAGAAAAGAAAGAAGAAGAAAATTTATGAGGGATAAAAAAATAGTTGTCGTGGGTGGAAATGGTTAGGTGCCCCTTTGAGACCGAGTTAGGTTACTGGGGAAACACCTACCAATTTCTCTCAATACCAAGCATGCCTTTGAGACTTTGTGCTAGATCAAGGGAACGACCCTCGCTTTGGGTAGGTAAGTGCTTAAGAGCCGGAGACCATAGGAAAGCTATAGGATGACGACTTAACTCACCATGGAACGAGTATCCCTTAAGAAGATTCGCTTAGCACGAGCACGAGGAGCTAACTTAGTGAATTTCTAGAACATATCTATTTTGCTTTGATTGCAAATACCACTTGATAAATCTAGTTAACATGCTAAGCATGGAACAATACCTTTTAAAATTTCATGGCATTGAGGTTTGTTTGAGGATAAGCAAATATTTAAGTCTGGGGGAATTGATGTGAGCAAAACATATAGGATTTTAGGAGTAATTTTCGCTCACATCTCATAGCATTTTATGTTCTCTTCATGCATATTTTACATTATGTTGCATACATTTCTTATTTTCTGGTTCGGAGATCTGCTCTGTTTACTTTTGTGTGCAGGATAGCATTTTATAGGGAAAGCGGTGCAATTTTGGAGCAAAAGAAGACATTTGGCAGATGGATGCAGAAGGGAACATAGCCAGGGCATGTGCCCACACACGACCGTGTTCGAAGGGCGAAAATGATCGCCACAGCCTGACACACGGCCAGGCCATGTGTTTTCACACGACCATGTGGTGGCCCAGCAAATTGACGCGACTAGGGTTTTTTCTAGATTTCACAGCGATCCGGCGTGATGTCTATATAAGAAAAGCCCCTCCCAAACCCTATGGGGAGGCAGGACGGCTAGGACGACACTCCGAAGCCCTAAAATGCTTTGGGAACTCGCAATGGGGAGGAAGAATGTCATCGAAGGTCAAGATTTTGCACTTCAACGCCGAGGAGAAGACCTACATTGCATTGTAAATCCTATTCTTTGCGTAAATTCTATTGTTTATACAGATATGATCATGTCTTGTGTTTCTTCTCTCGTATCTATGGAGTAGACTCTCTGATTCTAGGATTAGGGAGTAGTTTGTGTTGAGTTGGAACATGTTAATTCAAATATCTCTTTGTTCTTGAATTTATATTTACAATTGGTGTTTTGGTTTTCTAGTCACTGTGCTTAGCCGATATGAGGGGTGACAGCCCTCGTATCAAAGATTTAGAGGAATTAAAGAGGGACCTAAGGGTTGGCCTCATCGTCGGTAATTGTGGGTAGAAGGATGCGATAGAGTAGGAAACGTTCCTCGTTTTCGACTCGTTACAGGGATCGATTCGGCATCCTCGTACCGACTATCCCATCATAAAGCCAGGGGTTGACCTGGTATGGCAGAGGTAGCTTCCGGTAGACACGAAGGCTCATCGGGGGAGTGTATGATGTCCTTTCCACAAAACCATAACTAGAAACCTAAGCAAAACCCAATTAAAAACGTGTTCTGCGACACACAAACGAAATTGAAATCCTAGATTCCATCTAAAGATCCTTAGCGACCCTTCTTTTCCTCCGTGTGATACCGTATTGAAGTTAGGACTGTCGGCTCCTAATTGCAACCTTTAGAGTCTAGTCCCGAACAATAACATCCACTGAACAAATCGATACTCGAATCTCAGTCCCTGTGGGATCGATAATTTTTTTATTACTTGACGACATTCATGCACTTGCGGGCATTGAGTGCGAGCGCATGCTTCGAGTCCTCGACAGTCTCCATCGCAAGATTTGAGGTCGTGTTTGTGTGCATCAGCAGTCGACTGTTCTAAGTGGATATGAGCACAGAAACTTTGGTAGCTGACTGATCAATCAATTGTCAGGCCAGCGGTCGACTGCTGGTAAGGGCAGTCGATTGCTAGTATATCCATTGGAATTTTTCCAAAGTAGATTGAGTCATTGTGAGACAACGGCTACAGGGGCAGTCAACTAGTGACTTATGGTAGTCGACTTCTAAGCAAAAATCAGCCCGAGTTGTAGCTTTGTAAGGAGCACGAAGAGGAGGATTTTGGCCAATATTTTTAAGGAATTTGAAGGGGAATTGCTACTAAATTCCAGACCTTCAAGGCATTCCAAATGCAACCAAAGATCAAGCATTCAAAACTCACATTTGTAAAGTGGTTTTCTTTACTTGTATTCATTTGCTTAGTGTAATTGTTTGTATCTTTATTCTTATTGTTGTAAGACTATTGTACGAGGTTTCTCCACCTTCGGTGTGTCACCAAGAAGGAGAAATTTGATTAGTGGTGTGTGCATCACTAGAGCTCACTTAAGCTCACCCCATGGAGTAGGAACCCTTGGTTTCGAACCACGTATATCTTTGTTTTGATTGTGCTTATGTGTTTATATTTGTGTTCATATTGTATTTCCATATTTCGTTGTGTTAACAAGTTTTGTAGACAAACACAAAAGCGATCGAATTCCAAGCGAATGAACGAAGGCGCCATTCACCCCTCCCTCTAGCGCGACCATCAATTCTGAACAAGTGGTATCAGAGTGAGGTCGCTCTTCAAGGCTTAACATCTGAGGGAGCACCACTAGAGGGAAGGAGGATGGAGTTTCCCAATGATGGATTTAGATGGGACATCAACACTCCAATTTCATACACTTTCTATGGACAAGAAGGGTTCGATCAATGGAAAGCACGGATGGAGAATTTCTTCATGATGGATTTTGAAGATTGGAGTATCCTAATGAAGGGATTCGAATTTCCGAGGGGTCCAAAAGGTGGATATCTCAAGAAGAAGAGATGGATCGAAGAGCAAGCTCAAACCTTCGAAAGAAATGATAAGGTAACGCAAATGATATTAAATTCGTTACCTAATGATGTCTTGTCTAGATTAGGTGAATTTCAAGATGCCAAGGAGCTATGGAGGAAATTGGCAAAGCTTCATGAAAATTTCTCACCGGGCTTAAGTTAAGAAAAATCTCAAGAGAGTGAGGATTCGGAGGTCGAGAAGTGTTCGACATCCGAGGAGGTAGAAGAAGTGGAAGAATTGAAGGAAGCCTCCACCTCTAGGATTGAGAGGGAGGAGAGAATTTCCACATCGGAGCAAACTCAAGAGGAAGGTTCAACCTGCGGGAGAGATGAAGAACCAACTCCAGTTTCTACCACCGACCTAGGTAACTCAAGCACTTTGATTAAAAATAAAAATTATATTGTGTGTTTTGAGTGTAGGGAAGTAGGACATTACAAGAGTAAGTGTCTGAAATGGGTCAAGAAGATGGCACAAGTCGTGCCAAAGACTAAGGATATCGGTGCCTCAACAATTAAGAGCAAGGAGAACATCATTTGCTTCAAATGCCATCAAAATGAGCACTATAGAAGTCAATGCTCTAAGGGAAGACAACCTAGCAAGGGCAAGGGAGGAGCTACACATGTAGGGGGAGCTAAGGCAAACCCTAAGGTATATTTCAATAATGCTCTTTATTCAATTAATAGTCAAAAGCATGCTAGGAGTAATTTTAGTACTCTTGCAATTGTGCAAAATCATGAAAAGCATGCTAGAAATAGACTTTATTGTCTGGGTGAAAAATCTTGCAATATTGGGGTTAAGGACAAATTTAGAACAAATAACCCTAAAATAATTCTACCTAGGGAAACTATTAGGAAGGTAGAGGATCATTTAGGCATTAACCCTAAAAAGGCTAGACATATGCTTTAGAGAAAGAACCATTCCCAAAATATTAATAAAAATCAAAATTGAGAAAATTAGAGTTAGAAAATCAAGTTTTGAGGTCAAAACTTGAGAAATTAGAAAAGACCATTAGAGAGATGAAAAATCAAATTCAAGGTTCAAATGGACAAAATTTAGGGTACAAGAGTCAAAACTTAGGGTTTAAAAGGCAAGAATTGCCTAAGGGAAAGAGAGGTTTGGGTCACAAACCAAAGCCAAGAAAACATACCATAGTGTTCCATTCGATTATGAAACCATTCATAGGTCTAGGAAAACCAAGGTTTTGGTACAGGGGCACCAGATAATCGAACCTAGGTTTTGATTATGGCAAAGGTTCAAAGTTAAGTTGTTATTGTTATCTCATGTGTTGTGTTAAGTGTGCAGAAAATGATTAAAGCTAAGCTGAAGGTCAGCGACATCCGAAGAATCTCGAGACGAGAAACCGTGGTGGTCGGTCGACACCAGGAGAACCTCGTTGGAGTCGAGGAACCTTGGTGGCGACCGGAAGCTAAGCGACAGATTAGGAGGACCATAGGTAAGCACTGAGTGTAGAGTAATGGTGAGGTCGTGTCCTCTGTTGGTGCAACAATGCCCCAAGCATTTATATGTTTTGATGTTTGGATAATCATCTAAGTTAGGCAACAATTTGTGATCTAAATTGTGATGATGTTTAAGTGACAGGGAAATCCAAGTATGAAGACTTGGTGAAAGAAAAGTCCAAGGTAAAGGTTTGGCGGCATAAGACCAAGCATGTTGTCTTGGCAGCATTAAAATCCAAACGGACCTTAGCAAAGGGAGTCCAAAAGCAAGTCTTGGCAGCGTAAGTCCAAGCATGTAGACTTGGCGGCGTAAAGTCCAAGCACACCTTGGCAAAGGAAAACTCTAGACATGACAAAACCAAAGAAGCTCTTGGAAGCAAAGCGCAAAGGATGAACAAGTCGCGGACTCGGAGGGATCCTGGAGGCGCAAGGCTTAAGGAAGAGCTAAGGGGTTAAGTCTAGGTCTAGGGGGTGAAATCAAGTGTGAAATATTCACAACGATGTATCACCGATCTCGAGTCGGGTGAAACCTCGACCATCGATCGACCGATGTGACCAAGGCGGGCCGATCGATGTTGGACCACCGATCGACAACGGTCACGATCGATAGACGTAAAAACGAGCACAGAATCGAGTTGCACTCGACTACGGCCATGATCACTCGACTGATCACTCCATCAGTCGACTGATGGAGGGATCAGTCGACTGATGAAAGTACTGTTGGATGAAACAACTCTGAATCCCGCAAATCCGGCTATTCAGAGGCCGTTAAGACGCCATCGATCGATGTTGTACATCACCGATCGATCGTCTAACGGAAAAATCAGCCTCTTCTCTATAAAAAGAGGGCTGGTGGAGGTTTTTGGGGTTAATGCTCATTCTCCAATCTTTCTCAACAGTCTCCACAAATTCTTTATCTTTCTAAGTGATTTAAATCTCCTCCTCTTCTCTCTAAGCTTAGATCTTCATCTTTTGTAAAGAGGAGGAGTTGTGGTGTAAAGAAAGATCATTAGTGGATTTGCTTGGATTGATCCACCTTAAGGATCGCCATGGAGTAGGAGCGTTATCTCCGAACCACGTAAAAGGCCTTGTTTGCGTTTGATTTTGTTTTTACGTATATTATTGTGTTTGCTTCTGCTAATCTTTTTGTAGAAACCAAAAAACACTATTCACCCCCCCTCTAGCTTCCAAACGATCTCTAACAAGTGGTATCAGAGCCCGGATCACATCGGAAGATCTAGCAATCAACCGGAGCAAAGATGGCATTTCAAGAGGGGTATAGCACGGCGAGGCCTCCGTTCTTCGACGGCAACGATTTCGGATATTGGAAAGGTAGGATGGAGTATTATTTAATGAACGATATTGAGAATTGGTTTAGTGTTGTAGATGGTTTTGAGAAGCCGGCCGATTTAATTCGAGCACCATTACCAACAAAAGATTGGACAAGAGAGATGACCAAGAAAGCACAAGCAAATGCAAAAGCAACGACCACACTTCAATGTGGTCTATCCAAGGAGCAACTTTCTAAGGTCGGGCCATTCAACTCCGCAAAAGAGCTTTGGGAGAAGCTCATCGAACTCAACGAAGGATCCAAAGAGACAAGAAGAGCCAAGAGGGATCTTTTGATTGGCCAACTCCAAAGCTTCACTATGAAGACAAACGAAACCGTGAGCCACATGCACGGCGCTTCAAGGAAGTAGTCAACGGACTACATGTTATAGGTGCAAAGGGCGACCACCGAGACCTTGTGAGGTCTGTACTCCAAGCCGTCCCTAGGACCACCTTATGGGCCTCAATGGTAGATGCCTATAAGGTCTCTAGGGATCTTTCATTAGTTAAATTAGATGAGTTATTTTGTGAATTTCAATTGCATGAACAAGCTAACACTTCATCCAAAGAGAAGGGTATAGCTCTTTTTGTAGGAAAGAAGGAGAAAAGAAAAGGAAAAGAAGGAGGTGTCTTCCTCATCCGAATGAGGAGGACTCATCAAGTAGTGAGGATGAGTTATCGGCAAGTGAGGTAGCACACTACGTCAAGAAATTTGGTGGGAAGTCAAGGAGGCTCACCAAGAAAGATGTGAAGAGGATGTTTCAATCCTCAAGAGGTAAATCTTCTAACAATTCAAATTCTATTTCTAACGTGACGTGTTTTGGTTGCAACAAGAAAGGGCACATAAAGCCAAATTGCCCGGAACTAAAGAAAAAGGAGGAGAAGGATAAGAAGAAGAAGGAAAAGAAGGAAAAGAAGAAGAAGGAGGCGATGATGGCACAAACGTGGGATACTCTAAGTATGGAGGAGTCTTCCGACGATGAAGAAGTTTGCCATACAACCCGGAACTTAGCCCTCATGGCATTGGAAGAAATCGGAAGCTCAAGCGAGGAGTCTTCTTCCTCTTCAAGCGATGAATCATCATCAAGTGATGATGATGAGGTAAATGACTCACCCAAAGTAGATTTACTATATAAGACTATTGCATGCTTACAAAATGCTTTAAATAGATCAAGAACTAGGATTAAGGATCTAAAATTAGAGATCAAATCATTTAAGAATATAGATGCATCATGTGATAAACCATCTAGTGATGATGATTGTACTCTTAGGGATGAAAATGATGAGTTAAGAAAAGAAATAAGTAAATTAAGAACATGCCTAGAAAAGTTCACTAATGGTTCTAAATATCTAGATATGATTATTAAGGACCAAAGGGCAATTTACAATAAGGCCGGTTTAGGATATAGACCTAAGGAGAAAGAGGTAGCATTTGCATCCCTAGTTAGTAGAAAATCCATGATTAAAAGCAAGGGGAGAAAAGCATGGGTACCTAAAAAATTTATAATTGATGCTAGTGGTCCTAAGATTTGGGTACCTAAGGATTGTGTTTTTCATGTGATATAGGTAGAAGAACCAAGCTTATGGATAGTTGATAGTCAATTATCAACTATCAACCATACTAGCAAAGGAAAAGTGTCATTTGGTAATAGCGGTAAACTTAAAATTCTAGGAAAGGGCACCATTGAGGTATCTCCCAATCTTGCTATTCATAAAGTTCTATTAGTTAAAAATATGAAATTTAACTTACTTAGTGTAAGCCAATTATGTGATGCAAATTTTGATGTTAAATTTGATTCCTCAAAATGCTTTATAAGACACAAAACTATAAATGATTGCATGTTAGTAGGCTTTAGAAAATCAAATATATATTATGTTGATTTATCTTATGCTACTAACCCTTCCACTAAGTGTCTTATTGCAAAAGAGGAAGAAAGTTGGCTTTGGCATAGGAGACTAGGTCACATAAACATGAAGAATATAGCCAAAATAGCAAAATTGAAGCTAGTCAAAGGATTGCCTAGAGTCAAATATCTCAAGGACAAGATGTGTGATGCTTGTCAAGAAGGGAAACAATCAAAAACATCACACAAAGGTAAAAATTTACTTAGTATACCATTAGAATTACTACATATGGATTTATTTGATTGCCATAGTACCCCATCCATAATTGGTAGTAAATATTGCTTAGTAATAGTAGATGATTTTTCTAGGTTTACTTGGGTGTTTTTCTTGAAAAATAAGGATGAAACCTTAGGAATAATCATAGGATTTAGCAAAAGAGTAGAAAATGAAAGAAAACTCAAAATCAACCGGATCCGTAGTGATCATGGTGGAGAATTTGAGAATTCTAATTTTTCAAATTTTTGCTTAGAACAAGGGTACAAGCATGAATTTTCTTGTCCTAGAACACCCCAACAAAATGGGGTTGTGGAGAGGAAAAATCGTGTCCTACAAGAAGCGGCTAGGACAATGCTTAATGCATATTCCTTACCTAGCTACTTGTGGGCGGAAGCGGTTAATACCGCTTGCTATATCCAAAATAGGGTATTGATTCATAGGTTCTTAGGAAAAACTCCATTTGAATTGTGGAATGGTACAATTCCAACAATTCATTATTTTAAGGTCTTTGGATGTAAAGTCTATATCTTAAATACCAAAGACAACCTAAGTAAGTTTGAGTCCAAAGCGGATGAGGGAATCCTAGTTGGATACTCATCCACTAGTGTAGGATATAGAGTTTACAATAAAAGGACTCAAAAGATTGAAGAATCTTCGAATGTTCAATTTGATGAAAATTCAAATACATACCCTAGGAAATCCCCTATTGATAATGACATAAACAATGAAAATCAAGGAATTACCCAACAATTGCAAGATTTAACCTTAGGGGGTAATGATCAAGGGGGAGGAGTGGATCAAGGGGGAGTAAGGGATGACTCCGATGATGAACTTAGGATTGAAGTTAATCATGATCAAACTCAACTTGATACACCTCCTAGAACCATAAGAGTTCATCAAAGTCACCCATTAGATCAAATTGTGGGTGAATTATCTCAAGGAGTTAGGACTAGGTCATTCCATAGGGACCCCACTAGTCATATAGCTCTAATTTCTCAAATTGAGCCCAAAAACATTAAAGATGCATTACTTGATCCAGATTGGATCTTAGCAATGCAAGATGAATTGACTCAATTTGATAGGAGTCAAGTGTGGGAGTTAGTTCCTAGACCAAGTGAAAACACTATTATTACTACAAGATGGGTCTTTAGGAACAAACTAGATGACCAAGGGAATATCACTAGAAATAAAGCACGATTAGTTGCAAGGGGTTTTAATCAAGTTGAAGGACTTGATTATGATGAAACATATGCCCCGGTTGCTAGATTAGAATCCATTAGAATACTTTTAGCATATGCCTCCTATATGGGTTTCAAACTCCATCAAATGGATGTCAAATCGGCATTCCTAAATGGGTTTATTAAGGAAGAGGTGTATGTAGAACAACCTCCCGGGTTTGAAAATATGGACTACCCAAACCATGTATACAAGCTTAGGAAAGCCTTATATGGTTTGAAACAAGCTCCCCGAGCTTGGTATGAAAGATTGTCAACTTTCCTAATCTCTAAGGATTTCAAAAGGGTAGTATAGATCAAACTCTCTTTATAAAGTCAACATCTAAAGACATCTTTGTAGCCCAAGTGTATGTTGATGACATTATCTTTGGGTCAACAAATGATGAGCTTCTTCAAGACTTTATTCAAAATATGGAAAAAGAGTTTGAGATGAGTCTAGTTGGAGAATTAAATTTCTTTCTAGGTTTGCAAGTTAAACAAACTAGTGAAGGAATTTACATTTATCAAACCAAATATGCTAAGGAAATGATTAAGAAATTTGGTTTAGAAAATGCTAAGGTAGTGTCAACTCCAATGGCAACCAATACCAAAATAGATAGTGATAGTGAAGGAAAACAAATAGATCTTACCCTTTATAGGAGCATGATTGGTAGCCTCTTGTATTTAACCGCTAGTAGACCCGACATATTATTTGCGGTTGGTATGTGTGCTAGGTATCAATCATGTGCTAAGGAATCTCATTTAGTTGCCGTTAAAAGAATTTTAAGATATGTCAAGGGCACACTAAATGTAGGTCTATGGTACCCTAGGACCAGGTCTTTTGATTTAATTGGGTACACCGATTCCGATTATGCCGGTTGCAAATTGGATCGGAAGAGTACTAGTGGTGGATGCCAATTCCTTGGGTCCTCCCTAGTAAGTTGGAGTAGTAGGAAGCAACCTTGTGTTGCTTTATCCACCACCTAGGCCGAATATGTGGCTATGGGTGGTTGTGTAGCTCAACTCTTATGGATGAAACATACCCTAGAAGATTATGAGCTATCTTACTCCAACATGAAAGTATTTTGTGATAATGTAAGCACCATTAATTGACCAAAAATCCGGTGCATCACTCTAGGACCAAACACATTGAAGTGAAGCATCATTTCATTAGAGACCATGTGGCTAAGGGGGATATTGAGCTCAATTATATTGAATCCAAGTCCAACTTAGCCGATATATTTACCAAGGCTCTCCCCGAAGTAGAATTTTCATCACTTAGGAGAGAACTTAGAATGTGCTTGGTTGAGTGAAGGTGTAGGTTTGAATGATCCTATAGAAATACTAGGTTTTATACCTTTAACCATCTCACAAAATACCTAAGAAACCATGATTTTTGTATTGAACCACCTAGACAACATGTGAGATGATAGGAAGATGCACTTGGTTCATCATGCTTGTTATGATGCATTACTATGGACCAAAGTGTCATCTAGAGACATTAATCCTTAATTGGACCAATCATTGGGAAGGCTTATACACAATTGATGTGCATATAGCTCCAAGAACATGATTGGAAATGTCAAATAAAACATATTTTAAACTATGTTTATAATACTTTGAAAAACTATTTTCAAGTGAAACACAAAAGTGATACAAAGTTTGCAAAATTTTAGAACTTTTTGCTAGTTTCCAAATTTGTATCAATATTGAAATCTGGAAAACATATATTTTTCAAAATATTTTTCCTTGATAAAGTATGATTTCAGAAATGTGTCCACAAATTTTCATGATTTTTCGATTTCTAAATTTAAAAGGCATTTTGTTAAATGTGTAGAATGATCGTTCGTAAACCAATGACCGATGACATAATCGTGTTTTTGAAAAATCAGTCTCATTTTCTGAGGTTTGGTATATTGTTGATATCCTAGAGCAATAGCATGATAGTATTGAGTCTAAACAACGTGTATGGCTGTTCAATGCCATGTTTAAGGGGGAGTTTCACAAAATATATCTTTCTCCTCTAAGAATTTACATTGTTGGTGCAAAGTTAGGATTTAAACTTTCAGATTGTTTGATGACTTTAGCTCCACATGTATTTTATTCATCATAATCTATATCTTGGATTAAGGGGGAGTTCAATCTTAAAATCTATGCCTTAGTTCAAGATTGTTACACACTAAATTCTTTCATGATATGTATGTTTTTATCTTTCTTCTCTTTTTGATGTATGTCAAAGGGGGAGAAGAAATGTTTAAGTTAGGATTGGAATTGAATATATGATGTGATAATATGCGTATCTTTAAAAGACCTAACTTAAATGATTGTCAAACATCAAAAAGGGGGAGATTGTTGGTGCAACAATGCCCCAAGCATTTATATGTTTTGATGTTTGGATAATCATCTAAGTTAGGCAACAATTTCTGATCTAAATTGTGATGATGTTTAAGTGACAGGGAAATCCAAGTATGAAGACTTGGTGAAAGAAAAGTCCAAGGTAAAGGTTTGGCGGCATATGACCAAGCATGTTGTCTTGGCAGCATTAAAATCCAAACGGACCTTGGCAAAGGGAGTCCAAAAGCAAGTCTTGGCAGCGTAAGTCCAAGCATGTAGACTTGGCGGCGTAAAGTCCAAGTACACCTTGGAAAAGGAAAACTCTAGACATGACAAAACCAAAGAAGCTCTTGGAAGCAAAGCGCAAAGGATGAACAAGTCGCGGACTCGGAGGGATCCTGGAGGCGCAAGGCTTAAGGAAGAGCTAAGGGGTTAAGTCTAGGTCTAGGGTGAAATCAAGTGAAATATTCACACTTGATGATCATCGATCGATACGATGTATCACCGATCGGTTAGGTGCTCGATCGAGTGGGGTGAAACTCGACCATCACGATCGATGTGACCAAGCGATAATCGATCGAATCCGATCGACAAAGGTCGGTGATCCGATAGACGAAACGAGCGCGTAATCGAGTCGCCCTCGACTGCGCCCATGATCACTCAACTGATCACTCCATCAGTCGAGGTTTGGAGGTATCAGTCGACTGATGAAAGTACCGTTGGATGAAACGACTCTGAATCCCGCGAATCCGGCTATTCAGAGGTTATTAAACGCATCGCCGATCGATCGTACATCAATCGATCGGGCTCCAACGGGAAAATCAGCCTCTTCTCTATAAAAAGAGGGCTGGTGGAGGTTTTTGGGGTTAATGCTCATTCTCCAATCTTTCTCAACAGTCTCCACGAATTCTTTAGCTTTCTAAGTGATTTAAATCTCCTCCTCTTCTCTCTAAGCTTAGATCTTCATCTTTTGTAAAGAGGAGGAGTTGTGGTGTAAAGAAAGCTCATTAGTGGATTTGCTTGGATTGATCCACCTCAAGGATCATCGTGGAGTAGGAGCGTTATCTCCGAACCACGTAAAAGACCTTGTTTGCGTTTGATTTTGTTTTTACGTATATTATTGTGTTTGCTTCCGCTAATCTTTTTGTAGAAATCGAAAAACGCTATTCACCCCCCCCCTCTAGCTTCCAAACGATCTCTAACATCCTCCGTATGGGGACGAACTTAGGCAGCAATCCGACTAAGACTTTCGGGGGAAGGTCTAGGTCGAGATCGGACGGTAAGGAACCATCGTAATGTCCATTACTCGGCATTTTTATGCTAACTCTTTGTTGTAGGTGAGTGACCAAGTAAATAGTCGACTGAAAGCTATTGGCAGTCGACTAATCCTACCATCAGTTGACTGCTGAGAGTCATCAGTCGATTGCTATTCAAACTGGTCATCTCGAAGAAAGTCAAGATAAGCTCCACCAAAAATAGAGGGATAAGGAGCTTTGACCCAAATCTAGATCTCAATGAGCTAGGGTTTGAAGGGCTATAAAAGAAGGGTCATTTCACCTTTTTGGATCATCTAAGTGTGCTCTCAAAGTGCTCCAACCACACCAAGCTTCCGACAACAACGCTATGTCGTCGTAACGTCGACAATGCATGCAAGCTCTCATCATCTATGTCGGTAGTCTCTTTTTAGTTGTTGTCATTCTTGTGTTTGTTCTTTTAATTGCAAAGAGGAGAGGTAGGCTTGTTGCCTCTTCCTCTATCTTGTTTTTCTTGTAACCGTCATCTCCTACCTCCAACGAGGAGGAGACTTTTAGTGGATTGTCTCATCGTATGCGGTCTAGAATTGTGGGGCCTTGGAGTAGCAACCTTTTGGTTGTTGACCAAGTAAAAACAAAAGGTGTCCCTTTACTTTTGCTTTAGTTTTATTTCCTCTGCAATACTCGTGGTTTCAACGAAAAGAAACGAAAAGTTTTACGATCACTATTTAACCCCCCTCTAGCGACTCTTCGATCCAACAATTGGTATCAGAGTGGGGGCGCTAAAATTCGATGCAACCACTAGTCTAGCAAGTTTTATTTTGTTCCGTACTTTTCGTTCAATTTAAGTTTTTCTTTATTATTTTTCCTGCACTACTAATCCAAGACAAAGTCTTGGCAATTCATGTATTTGTCGTGTTTTTGTTTTGCAAGGCTTTATTGAATGGCCCATCTCGAGGGGTTTAGCACTGCCCGACCTCCGTTTTTCAACGGAGATGACTTCCGTTATTAGAAGGGCCGGATGCAGTGCTACCTTAAGACCCAAGTCGAGATGTAGATAGTCATCCAAACCGGCTTCAACTTACCAACGAATGAAGATGGGGAGTACTTGGATTGCGACAAGTGGATGAACGCCATGAAGCGACAAGTGAAGGCCGATGTGAAAGCCACACAAATCCTTCAATGCGGTCTCTCCAAGGAAGAACTCAACCACGTTGGCCCCTTCATTAGTGCGAAGGATCTATGGAACAAGCTCATCGAGCTACACAAAGGGATGGCCAACACAAAGGTATGCAAAAGGGACCTTCTTTTGAATAAGTTATTTAATCTAAAAATGCAGGACCACAAGACGGCGACTCAACTCCATGCAAGGATCCAAGATATAATGAACGGACTTCACTTAATCCGACAAAAGGTGGAGAATCAGGATGTAATAAGGTATGCTTTGAATGCATTTCCTAGGACCACTTTGTGGGAATCTATGGTTGATGCCTACAAAGTATCTAGAGACTTATAAAAAATTAGACTAGATGAGCTATTTTTCAAATTTGAATTGCACGAACAATCTAACTCGGCCTCGGTCGAGAAAGGTATTGCCTTGATTGCAGGTCAAAGGAAGAAGGTAAAGAGCAAATCACCTCCCGAAGAAGAATAGTACGAATCAGAGGTCAATGATGAAATGGAGACCGAGCTAGTCAACTTAGTTTAGAACATGATCAAGAGTAGAAGACGATCTATCAATCAATCTAAGGAGAAGAGGACCAATCAAGGCTCAAATTACAAGTGCTACGAATGCAACAAAAGGGTTCACATCAAATATGAGTGCCCGAGGCTAAAGAACAAACAATCACAAACCAAAAAGGCTCTCAACATAACTTGGGAGGAGTCCTCGGAGGAAGAAGATGAACTCAACAACCTAGAATTCATGGCCAAACCAACCGAGTCTGAGACCAAATTTGAACCCGAGACAAACTACGAGTCTGAAATCGAGTCTGACTCTGAATCCGACGATGAGCTTCAATTCAAGACAAGCCATGGATCCGCATCTAGTTCAAAAGATTCGATCAAGGTAAGTCGGTCCATAATTGATACTTTATATAGTGCAATTAAATATTTTACTAAGAAGTTAGCTAAGTCCAAGTCCAAGGTCAAGACCTTGGCTAAGGAGGTTAAACTCCTTAAGCATGAGGTCTCCCTAACCTCTTCGACTAGTCAAGTTCAAGAGGGAAACTCAACTCAAGTTGAAAAACTTGAGGAAGAGAACTCTCTCTTGAAAGGACAAGTTCAAGAGCTTATAAAGACATTGGAAAGGTTTACTTTGGGGTCCAAGGGTCTTGATCTATTACTTGGATCAAAAAGAGTCGTGTACAACAAGGCCGGACTCGGGTTTAAGCCAACAACTACAAATAAATCATATTTGTCAATTGTTAATAGAAACAAACAAAAAGTCCAAGCATGGGTCCCTAAGATTTTTTTGAATACACAATTAGGATCAACCAAGTATTGGGTTCCCAAGGACCAAATCCACTACGTGGAAAGACCGCATCGGTTCAATGGTCCAGGGGGGCTAATACTAAACTTGTATGCTCTACTTCTTGATTTAGCTTTGCATGCTTAGTTACTTTTTGTTTTATTTTTTAGAATGGCTAGATAGGATCAATAGTTAGTCAACCATGATAACATAGTATCAGGATGTGGCGAGATGATAGTACATTAGGGAAACGAGGTCTTATGTTTCTGAGCTAGATAAGGTGTATCTAGCTTGGTGCACTCGGCTAATTTGAACTAGCTGAAGCTACATCACCACATCCTAAACCAGTTAGACCAGAAAGTGACCCTAAGTGATTTAAGTGAACATTTTCTTGAAATTGGCTTTGTCTAAGGAAGTGGTCGTTGTTCTGATCAAAGAAGGCCTCTGTGTAGGAACTTCGGTGAGCGCTAGAGGGGGGAGGTGAATGGCGTGTTTTCGTTCGTCGATGGAATTTGTGTTGGGTTTCCGGCACCGCGACATGTGTGTGTTCGATCATGTTTCGTAAACATGAGCACAGCGGAAGCAATAAAAATAATAAATCTACATTTATTACAACACACATAACACACGCATGCATAGTACAACATGTATAGACATAACCGTAAATTTAAATTTGCAATAAAAGGAAATTTAACTTCGTATACCTTTCGTATCACGTGTAGCGGGAACGGCATCAACCGGAACGATCCTCGCTAGAATCGTCTCTATCCGTATCCACGCCGAGTATCCTCGGGATGACTTCGCTAAGCCACGATCTTCGTCTTCATACGGGTTACTAGCCTCGTGTTGAAGACGACGTGATCGAGAGATGATCACGATCCGAATCCAAATTAGGATCCTAAGATGAGTCCTCAAAACTCTCCAGAGAGGTATTCGTCAACCGATTGACGAATCCTTCATCCTCCACCTCAGAGGATTACCGGAGATCGAATCCCCGGTAAGTTAGCCGCTGTCGGAGCTCTAACTGTCGTCCAAACGACGCTCCGACGAGAGGAGAACAAGCTGTCCAGAAAACTGGACAGCTTTGGTGGAGGAGATAGGCGCCGGCCAACAAAGGAAGCCAAGTGCTCACCTTTTCACCGAAGCCTAGGAAGATCACCGGAGGGTCGCCGGAGGATCACCGGCTGAAGCTTGGACGCCGGCAAGGAGTTGGACGGCGGCACAAGGGCTGGGCGGCAAGCTAGGGTTGGCGCCGAGAGTCTCCAAGGAGAGGTGGGCGGCAACCTTTGCTAGGGTTTTTAGATTAGGGCTTAATTATCCCTTAAACCCTCTTTTATAGAGAACTAATTCTCTTAATGGTTATTGGATGATAACCATTAGGCCCGTTAACCCGCTCCATTAAGATAAGTTAAAATAAACCAAACCATGATGGTTTATTTTAAGTTAAAACGAACCGAACCAACTTTTGGTTCATTCGTTTAAAATAAACCAAACCCTTTGGTTTATTCTCCTCCATTGGATTAGAACCAAACCATTTTGGTTCATCCATTATGTCTTCATAAGACATGGCCTATCCACGCTTCCATTGCGACTGAAACGATTTCATGCTCGCTCCTTGTTTGGTCCAACCAAACCTAGTTTCTCTCGGTCTGAGAATCCCATTCTCAAGCTCATTTTAAATCCTTTGGATTACGCTCATTGTGCGTGTGACCAAATAGGTTCTCGGTTTATGTTGGCCGTCTATAATTAACCATTAATTATAGAATGATCATGAGTGGCACCTAGTAGTACATCATGATCCCCAATTAACCGAAAAGATCAATGGTTGATCCAGAACTATTTCTGAAACCCTTCAAAGATTGATGATTTGTGCCCCATTCCTTCACTCATCTTATACCCACTTGGTTCAGACATGGTCTATAGTGTCACCCTCACTAGGTCGACTCACGCCACACCTAGCCCAAGTATTATTTCCTCGTCCTACTGATTCTAGTTACTCACACATGTATCAAGAGTACTTTACTCTAAACATGTAATGCTTTGGCCAAAGACTTTAGTAACAATCCGACGAGAGGCCATGGGTATACATCTCCTCGCAAGGAGTGGTGAATCCTTTATAGGCTATTCAAACACCTTCGATCACTTCGACTTATACCTAATCATCCCGGGTCCACATCTCCTTAGAGATGTTTGCTTAAGATGTCAAAGCATAAGTCTCCATGATCAAGATGACTTGAATACCGCAAGTCAAAGGAACATCGCACTTAAGCTACAGTAAGAACTTCATTGACATATCTATATATGCAGAGAACCATATGAAGTCTTACTTGGTCACTCCAATGAACTAGTTACCATAACTAGCATCCACGATTAACTCCGACATCACAATGTCTCCCAAAGGAGAATCACCGCTTGGATACACCAAGGAGTATACCTCAAGTCTCATGTAATCGATGGTGTCCAAATCCATCAATTCATCGACTAGGGATAATTCCGATACATCACAATTACACATGTAGAGATACTCACTAGTTGTGATCCAATCACAAATTCTCTCATGCTGTGAATCGTATCATGGACATTCAGTAAATGAGATTAAGATCCAATCAAATACATAAAACATGTATACTCAAATAGTGAATCTTCATTTATCATATAAATGGTTCATACATAAGGCGATTGCCTTAGGACATCTCTCATATATTACTAACAGACTCCCACTTGGCCTAATGCCAATCGCTACTGTATCCAATACCATAAGCTCTAACATGACCCTCAAACTTACTTTGAGGTAATGCTTTAGTCAAAGGATCTGCTAAGTTCCTTTCAGTGGGAATTTTCTCGATTTGTATTTCGTTCCTACTGATGATCTCTCTGATAAGATGATAGCGCGGCTATGTTTGATCGCTGATGAGACCTTGGCACTTTCGCAGGCAATTGCTCCATTGTTGTCGCAGAGACCGCAGATTGGTTCAACAATGGCCGAATCACACCAAGTTCATGAACGAACTTTGATCCAAACCGCCTTCGCCGCTCAAGCCGCAATGTATTCTCGCCTCGCTGGTAGAATCCGCCATGTGTCTTGTTTGGAACTTTTCCAACTCATCGCGCTCATTCAAGGTGAACACGATCCGCATCGAGACTCGAATCATCCTTGTCCGTCTCGAAGCCGCATCCGTGATACCCGCATATCACCATGTCCCCTTCTCCATATATTAGGAACACATCCTTAGTTCTTCTCAAGTACTTAAGGATCGCCTTAATACCACCCAATGATCCATTCCTCGGATCGATCGTATCCGCCATGACACTCAGAGCATACGATACATCGGGCCTCGTATATAATAACATAGCATACATGATAGATCCTATTGCGGATGCATAGGGAGTCTTACTCATGCAAATCCTCTCGTCTTCTGTGCGCGGACACATAGACTTCGAAAGGTGTACCCCATGCCCGATGGGTAGGAAACCTTTCTTGGATTCCGACATGCTAAACCTCTTTAGCACTCGGTCTATATATGTAGACTGTGAAAGACCAAGCAACCGTTTCGATCTATCTCTATAGATCTTAATCACGAGGATGTAGGTTGCTTCTCCCAGGTCTTTCATGGAGAATGTCTTGGATAACCAAACCTTAACTGACTGTAAGATTGAAACATCGTTTCCTATAAGTAATATGTCATCGACATACAATACTAGGAATACGACTGCACTCCCACTAACCTTCTTGTACACACAAGGTTAAATGCGGATTTTGTGAGAAATCAAACTTTTTGATTGTCTCATCAAAACGGATATTCCAGCTCCTGGATGCTTGCTTCAATCCATAAATGGATCGTTGCAATTTGTATACCTTGGTTTTATCAACCGATATGAAACCCTCATGCTGTATCATATACACGTCCTCGAGCAGGTTTCCATTAAGGAAAGCTGTTTTCACATCCATCTGCCATATCTCATAATCATAATGAGTCGCTATGGCCAGGAGCATCCGAATGGATTTAAGAATAGCTACAGGCGAATAGGTTTCGTCATAATCAACACCTTGCTTTTGACGATATCCTTTCGCCACCAATCTAGCCTTATAGGTAATCACATTATCATCCATGTCGGTTTTCTTCTTGAAAACCCACTTGCACCCTATAGGCTTTATGCCTTCAGGTGGGTCAACCAAGTTCCAAACTTGGTTTTCATACATGGAATCCATTTCCGACTTCATGGCACCAAGCCACTTATCCCTTCGAACTTATCGGCACTTCTTCATAAGGTAGGCTCCTCATCATCAATGAGTAACACGTCGTTCGATTCACTTATGAAATCCATATCTCTCGGGAATATTGCGTGTTCTACGGATCTCTGAAGATGTGGTGTTACAATAGGTCCAATGTAGATTGCTCATCACTATGAGTTGTCGTTGTTGTGCTTCACCGGGTATCTCATCAATGTCTATTTGAGTCTCTCGAGCCTCCTCAAGCTCGACGACACTCCCACTGTTTTCTTGCAAGAGAAACTCTTTCTCTAGAAACACAGCATGCCTTGAAACAAACACCTTTTGTTCCACAGGATGATAGAATTGGTAACCCCTTGTTTCCTTAGGGTATCCAATAAATAGACATTTATCAGACTTAGCATCCAATTTGTCTGATACAGTCCGCTTCACATAAGCAGGACAACCCCATATCTTCAAGTAAGATACATAAGGTTTCTTACTATTCCATATCTCATATGGAGTAGTAGAGACTACCTTGGTTGACATTTTGTTTAACAAGTAAACAGCTGTCTGAAGTGCATAGCCCCAAAAGGACTTGGGAAGATTCGCATGAATCATCATTGACCTGACCATGTCCAACAAGGTCCGGTTACGCCTCTCTGATACACCATTATGTTGTGGTGTATATTGCGGAGTCCATTGAGACAATATACCATTGTCTCTTAGATAATCAAGAAACTCCTGACTCAAGTATTCACCACCTCGATCCGATCGAAGTATTTTAATACTTTTATCATGTTGTTTCTCTACTTCATTTCTGAATTCTTTGAACCTTTCAAAGGCTTTAGACTTGTGTTTCATCAAGAACACATACCCAAACCGTGAGTGATCATCGGTGAAGGTAATGAAGTAGCTATAGCCTCCTAAAGCTTGAGTTGACATAGGTCCACATACATCAGTATGTATTAGACCTAGTAACTCTCCCACTCGTTCACCTTTTCCAGTAAAAGGTAACTTAGTCATCTTGCCTTTTAAGCATGATTTGCATGTATCGTATGAATCCAATTCAAACGATTCCAGAATTCCACATCGGTGTAATTCGGACATGCATTTCTTGCTTACATGACCAAGACGACAATGCCACATATAGGAGTCTATTTGATTATCCTTTTGAGCACGCTTGTTGCTCGCTTCGATATTGCAAATGTCACTGGATACGTCCAACGTATAAACACCATTGCTTAAAGTTCCAGTCCCATAAAGAACTCCATTCAAAGTTATGTAACAACAATTGTTACTAAAAGTCAAATGGTACCCATTTCTATTTAAACAAGAAATAGAAATGATGTTCTTTATCAACGAAGAAACATAAAAGCAATTGTCCAGTTCTAAGACAAGTCCTACAGGGAGTTTTAACAAATACATTTCGATGGCGAGTGCAGCAACCTTTGCTCCATTCCCAACACGTAAATTTGACTCTCTCTTGATGAGTCTTCTTCTATTCCTTAGCCCATGTATGTCATTACATATATGTGAGCCACACCCAGTATCCAATACGCAAGTGTCTGAGGAAATAGAATGACAATCAATAACGAAGATATATGAAAAAGATGGAGCATCTTATGCCTTATTCTTCTTCACAGACTCAAGATAAATCTTACAATTTCTTCGCCAATGGACCTACTTGCCATAATGATGGCAAGTTCCCTTTTGAGCTGGTTTTGCCTTTTTAGCCTTTTTCTTCTTCCTTTTATGTTGTTCCTTTTGACTCCCTCTTAGAACTTTTCTTCGAGGAATCAACTAACAACACCGTCCCCTGCTCATGCTTCTCAGAAGGCTCCACAGTCTTCAGCATGTTGAGCAGTACCACAAATGAACCTTCTTGCATCTCAGAGGTGAAGAGGAGCTTGGAGACTTCGAACCTTTCGAATCTCACTTGCTTATCAAACAACTCATAAAGATGAAGGACTACGATATGAGCATCCATATGCTCATGCTGCTTTCGTAGCTTGGGTTCCATCGCGGCTAGCATGATGCAACTTGTCGGTTCAGAATCAGTCACATGTTTCTGATAGACCAACAATTGGTCTGGAGTTGCATCGTCACTAGGATGGACGGGAAGAGGCGCTTCGAGGACATACGTAAGCTTTTCACCTTGAGAAAATTCTCAGGTTTCTAAGCCAGTCCAGGAAGTTAGGCCCAGTCAGTTTGTTTGAATCCAAAATGGAACGCAAATTCAAAGACATCATGATCAATCTTAGAAATACAAAACGAGCATATATGAGAAAATGATTTTAAAATGCATCAATATACATTTATAAATCCCATTCATTTTTCGAATTTCAAAAACCCCAAAATCACTTCGGGAGATCGTAGGTCCATCTCCGAATGGGCTAATATCCATCATAGTTATGAACAACCTTGGAGAGAGTCCAACAAGCCATTCATAACTACGACGGTAGGTATCAACTATACCGATTGCATATCATGTATATGCAACTATCACAATGTGCTATCAACTAATTGAATGTTCACACATACATCGAGTTGTTAACACATTAACAAGTATGCATCATATGCATAGCACCCAACTTCACCTCCCTTTACATCGACCTTGGAGAGAGTCCAACAAGCCGATGCTCCAGGTTAAAGCCAACCCATTAATCAAGACATAGTTTTAATATGGTTAGAGTGCATTCAACCAATTAGCCCAG
The DNA here is from genome assembly GCA_025175895.1 of Wurfbainia villosa. Lineage (NCBI taxonomy): Eukaryota > Viridiplantae > Streptophyta > Magnoliopsida > Zingiberales > Zingiberaceae > Wurfbainia > Wurfbainia villosa. Next base: position 23,530,554 of record CM046003.1, on the reverse strand, counting down.
CTTGGAGAGAGTCCAACAACCAAAGCTAACGATTGACCTCTGACTCTTACCATATTAGTATTAAACTATTCCATGGTTTGAACATGTTCGGGTTCGAGCCGGGCTTGGAGAGAGTCCAACAACCCAAACAAGAAACGGAACTCTGGTTCTAACCATATTAATGGAAGGTGTAGGCTTTAATATTGTTTAAGGGTTTTATGTCTCATCCTCTTTGCATGCAAATAACTATTATCTACATGGCATGACATACATGGCATACATCTACATGTCATGACACGCATGGCATAATGTTATGCATCTAATGCAATTACATGGCATACAATTATGTCATGTATATAATTTCCTTATATGTCATAATTATTTATGGAAATAAAATATGTTTAAGATTTGATTCTCCAAATCAAATCATAATTAAATTAGGAAATAAATTTCCAAATCTAATCACATATTTTATTCATGGAATTATTTGATTAAGGAAAATCTATTTAGGAAACCAATTTCCTAAATCATTAAAACTACTTATGGAAATAAAATATTTTAAGATTTGATTTCCCAAATCAAATCATGATTAAATTAGGAAAAAAATTTCCAGAATCTAATCAAATATTTTATTTATGGAAAATATCAATTTCTATAAATACTTCCAACTTTCCAAAAGTGGAAGATTTCCATAAATACTTCTAGACTTTCCAAAATTGAAAAAATTCCATAAATACTTCTAAATTTCCAAAATTAGAAAATTTCCAGAAATAACATTATGACTATCGCAAAACCATTTTACGATTATGTCGAAACACAACCTGGGCTCTGATACCACTGTTGGGTTTCCGGCACCGCGGCGTGTGTGTGTTCGATCACGTTTCGTAAACATGAGCACAGCAGAAGCAATAAAAATAATAAATCTACATTTATTACAACACACATAACACATGCATGCATAGTATAACTTGTGTAGACATAACCGTAAATTTAAATTTGCAATAAAAGGAAATTTAACTTCGTATACCTTTCGTATCACGTGTAGCGGGAACGGCATCAACCGGAACGATCCTCGCTAGAATCGTCTCTATCCGTATCCACGCCGAGTATCCTCGGGATGACTTCGCTAAGCCACGAGCTTCGTCTTCATACGGGTAACTAGCCTCGTGTTGAAGACGACGTGATCGAGAGATGATCACGATCCGAATCCAAATTCGGATCCTAAGACGAGTCCTCAAAACTCGCTTCTCCGGAGAGGTATTCGTCAACCGATTGACGAATCCTTCGTCCTCCACCTCAGAGGATTACCGGAGATCGAATCCCCGGTAAGTTAGCCACTGTCGGAGCTCTAACCGTCGTCCAAACGACGCTCCGATGAGAGGAGAACAAGCTGTCCAGAAAACTGGACAGCTTTGGTGGAGGAGATAGGCGCCGGCCAACAAAGGAAGACAATTGCTCACCTTTTCACCGAAGCCTAGGAAGATCACCGGAGGGTCGCCGGAGGATCACCGGCTGAAGCTTGGACGCCGGCAAGGAGTTGGACGGCGGCACAAGGGCTGGGGGGCAAGCTAGGGTTGGCACCGAGAGTCTCCAAGGAGAGGTGGGTGGCAACCTTTGCTAGGGTTTTTAGATTAGGGCTTAATTATCCCTTAAACCCTCTTTTATAGAGAACTAATTCTCTTAATGGTTATTGGATGATAACCATTAGGCCTGTTAACCCGCTCCATTAAGATAAGTTAAAATAAGCCAAACCATGATGGTTTATTTTAAGTTAAAACGAACCGAACCAACTTTTGGTTCATTCGTTTAAAATAAACCAAACCCTTTGGTTTATTCTCCTCCATTGGATTAGAACCAAACCATTTTGGTTCATCCATTATGTCTTCATAAGACACGGCCTATCCACGCTTCCATTGTGACTGAAACGATTTCATGCTCGCTCCTTGTTTGGTCCAACCAAACCTAGTTTCTCTCGGTCTGAGAATCCCATTCTCAAGCTCGTTTTAAATCCTTTGGATTACGCTCGTTGTGCGTGTGACCAAATAGGTTCTCGGTTTATGTTGGCTGTCTATAATTAACCATTAATTATAGAACGATCATGAGTGGCACCTAGTAGTACATCATGATCCCCAATTAACCGAAAAGATCAACGGTTGATCCAGAACTATTTCTGAAACCCTTCAGCAGCTCGAATGATTTGTGCCTCATTCCCTTCACTCATCTTATACCCACTTGGTTCAGGACATGGTCTATAGTGTCAGCCCCCACTAGGCTGACTACGTCACACCTCGCCCAAGTATCATTTCCTCGTCCTACGGATTCTAGTTACTGCACATGTATCGAAGAGTACTTTACTCTAAACATGTAATGCTTTGGCCAAAGACTTTAGTAACAATCCGACGAGAGGCCATGGGTATACATCTCCTCGCAAGGAGTGGTGAATCCTTTATAGGCTATTCAAACACCTTCGATCACTTCGACTTATACCCAATCATCCTGGGTCCACATCTCCTTAGAGATGTTTGCTTAAGATGTCAAAGCATAAGTCTCCATGATCAAGATGACTTGAATACCGTAAGTCAAAGGAACATCGCACTTAAGCTACAGTAAGAACTTCATTGACATATCTATATATGCAGAGAACCATATGAAGTCTTATGGTTGGTCACTCCAATGAACTAGTTACCATAACTAGCATCCACGATTAACTCCGGACATCACAATGTCTCCAGCCAGTGAGAATCAGCTGCTTGGATACACCAAGGAGTATACCTTGTGCTAGTCTCGACAGAATTGATGGTGTCCAAATCCATCAATTCATCGACTAGGGATAATTCCGATACATCACAATTACACATGTAGAGATACTCACTAGTTGTGATCCAATCACAAATTCTCTCATGCTGTGAATCGTATCGTGGACATTCAGTAAATGAGATTAAGATCCAATCAAATACATAAAACATGTATACTCAAATAGTGAATCTTCATTTATCATATAAATGGTTCATACATAAGGCGATTGCCTTAGGACATCTCTCATATATTACTAACAATTTGATCGTGCTTATCTCTACAATTTGTTAGTTTGCATAGCGAAATATAGAATACAAAAGACAAATACACAATCACATGCAAAAAACAAGATATAACGTGGTTCGAAACCTTAGGGTTCCTACTCAACAAATTGAGCTCGAATGAGCTCTAGTGATGCACACACCACCACTAATCAATAACACTCCTTCTCGGTGACACACCGGAGGTGGAGAAACCTCTTACAATGATTACAAAAGTAATACAATGGAATACAAGCAATTACAAGTGAAATACAGAAAAACACGTAAAGAAAACTTTACAAATGTGAGCTTGAATGCTTGCTTGTTTGGTTTCTTGGGCTACACTTGAAGACCTTGAATTGCACTAGCAAATCGCTCCAAATTGCCCTAATAACTATTGCCAAAATCCTCCCCTTCGTGCTCCTTTTAAAGCTGCAACTCGGACTGATTTTCACCTAGCAGTTGACTGCCTATAACTAGTAGTCGAGTGCTCTTGTAGATGTTGTCTCACAATCGATCGCCAAACCCTAACAATCGATCGATGCATAGTCGAGGCTTGGTCGAGCTGCCTCGTCGCCTCGGGCCACATCCCTCACTCGACCGCCATTCATGGCGTACGATCTTCCTACATCGACCGGCCAATGTTGGAAGTCGACTACTAAGGCCACTCGACCACAGTCTAGCATCAGTCAACTCCTTCCAGTCGTCTTATCATAACCCCAGTCGACTGCTCAGTGTCGACTAGGTTGTCGAGTGTCAAAACACTTGACTAGTCAACTGATCCATAACCCTAATTGACTAATACACCTCAAACATGAGCTTTTAACCAAAGTATGATGCCCTCATACTTGCTAGACTACCCTTAGCCTAGACCTAAGCCTTCTAGTCACCTTCATCAGCCTCACGCCTATCGGATCCCTCCAAGTCATCCATTACTTGTTCATTCATACGCTAGCCTTCATATGCTTCCATCGACTATTGTCATGCTAACCTAGTCTACTCCTCCAAGGTACATTTGGGCTTATGCTGCCAAGACACATGCTTGGACTTTACGCTGCCAAACATTGGACTTATGCTGCCAAGCCTCCACCCTTGGACTTTACGTTGCCAATATCAAACCTTGGACTTTCCATTTGCCAAGTACCCATGACTTGGACTTTCACCACCAAGACTACACACTTGGACTTATGTGGCCAAGACTACACCCTTGGACTTTCCTTTCCAACCCATGTTGGACTTTCCAATTGCCAAGACTAAAGGTTGGACTTTCCATGTCAAGTACTCAAGACTTGGACTTTACCATTGCCAAGACCCATGCTTGGACTTTACATGCCAAGTGTCTCACTTGGACTTCTCCATCATATGGTTAACCCTATGTCAACCATATAGTCAACTCATTGTCAAACAATGGTCAACTCATCTTCAAACATCAAAACACTACTCGAGTGAAACTCGAGTCTGATCAATCATGATCTGGGTCGATTACACCAACAATCTCCCCCTTTTTGATGTTTGACAAAAACCAAACACCTTTGAGTTAGAACACTAACTCAATCCAATCCTTCCCAATTGTCTAAATTGGGAATTCTCACATTCTCCCATCAATTCTCCCCTTTTTTGGCATACATCAAAAAAGGCTCTCCCCAAGAGTATCAATGTCTCATATCTCAATGAGATCTTACAATCTCCCCCTTGATCTAAAAACATCTAGGATGCCTTCACTCTTCCTAGTGATAAGTCACATATCACTAAAGAGAGACAATCCTTCAAACTCTCTAAATTTTATAAATTCTCTCTCTTATGAGGAAGAACACATCCATCATCCCATGATGGATAACCTCCCCCTAAAGGCTTGCTCCCCCTTGACCATTGCACCAACAATGTCCTTGGAGAGTCCCTAAGCCTATAGGAACACTAAACCATCAAAATTAAGAGCAAAAGTTTAAACTTGAACTTTCACACACCTTAAAATTGATACATCACCCTAAACAACTCTCCTAATCCATATACAATAGATTTTTACCCTTCCAATGCTTTCTGAAGCACATCTTAGGGTTATGAGCAGTTAGGGTAGCCTAACATAGTTGAAATCAAGCAAAAAAAACCTTGTTTACCCGAAATTAGGCCATCAGTCGACTCGATCAACAATCAATCGACTGATATCAACATCAGTCGACTGACAGCCTGAAAAGTCGACTGATAGATGATTTTCAGAAATCAAAAATGAGTTTTGAAAATACATAAGTAAATATACGTATTTTAAAAAATCGTAAAAATTCATACGCACATTACTTACATGGAATATAATGGATGAAAAATAGTTTGAAAATAAAATACCCATTAAGATGAGAGATTGATACAAAGTTCAAAGCTATTGAATTCTTCAATGTTTTTGACCTACTTTGTATCAACTTCCTCAATGGTGATTGCTATCAAAAGATAGACTTCACCAAGGTTTTCTAAAATGTTTTTAAAAAGTTTTTGAAAACTTATTTTGAACCATGGACTATGGGCTAGATGTACATGGCTTGTACATTAGCTTTCCTCATGATTCATCATTATCATTTAATGAGTTTTAAGTTCAATATGATGTACTAAATAAGAACATGAACTTAACTAACTTCCTCGTATCTCACATATGTCTAGAGTGTATGAAAACACACACAAGTTAATTTAATGTTATTGTGAGATGTGGGTTTAGGGGTATTAGGGTTTCATGCATTTTCTAAGCAACTCTTTTTGATTCTCTTATACATGGGACTTTAAATCATGTCATTGTCCTTAAATCAATTTTAATTAATCTTAAATGCATGAATGATGATTATGGCATATAATGATAGTATAAATAAATACATGTGCCATTAATCATGATGTCATGGCATATAAGTACAATCTAAACATGAACATGACAAAAAAATTAACCCTAAGCATTATCATGACATTTTATATGATTAAGAAGAAATATGATGTCATGACATGGAAAAAATGGAATAGAACATACAAATCAATAGATACATCAAGCACATAATAGAAGATAAATGATACACAATTTGGAAAAATAAAATATTTCATTTATCTTTAAGTCAGTTCTACACCCATCAAACAGACATCCAGACAGTCACTCCTCACTACGAAAACAAAGACAAGATACATAGATATAGGCCCAACTACCATCCACTAGTGGCATCGCCCGGAGGTGATGGAGGAGGTGGAGCCTGCTGACTCAGCTTCCAGCTCCGCATCATCTGGAACATCTTGAGCTGACATTTCTCAATTTGACTAAGCCGGTAGACAATGGAGGACTGCCCTAAGCTGAGCTTCTCCAGTCTCATGTCAACCTCCTCATGAAAATCCTCAAATCAGGTCTCCAAGCGTGCAAAGCGCTCTGAGAGACCCTCCATCGGTACATCTGCTATCATGGGGGCATCCTCCTTAGCAACTGGCTCATCATACTCCGTTGTTGGCTCTCCAGGCTCCCCAACTGGCTATGGCCGAGGTGGCCACTCCATCGTCCCAAGCCCTGTCTGCATGCCCACTAATGCAAAGTGTCTCATTGTTATACGGTCGTATTAATCGGGCAGTGGCCTCAGTGTACCCCTAGAAATGTTTATGCCTATGGATGCTAACCAAGAAGTGATGATATGTCCAAAAGGCATATGAACTTTCCCTTGCACAAGGGATACAAAGTGGACTATGCAATGAAAAATGTTTGATGCAATATTGATATCCAATAAATGGTGCATCACATACATGATAAATAGATGGGGAGCCCGAATCTTGGCCTGACCCCGGGTCACAATAGGCAAGAGGCATCCAACAATGACTTTATAGAGTACATTGTTAAGAGAAGATAAGTCATTGATAGAAAATAGGTTCTGACCCAAAGGACGAGGTCGACGGAAAAAGAAGTCATGCATGGAGTCTAGAGAAATATGATCAAAAAGAGCTGGTAAGGGTTCATCAAAAGTAGGATAGAATATGAAGGTGTCGGCAGATGGTCAACACTCTAAGAACTTCTGTAGAATCACAAGAGTGAACTCCAAATCGCATTTTGCAATGCGAGTGGAGTATACTGGACCATCCCCAACCCTCCTCAAATTGGAGTAAAACTCCATGACTAAGTCGATGTTGATTGGATGCATGCAAAATACTATTTTTGCTAAATGATAGTGCATGATAATTTGGATAACATCCCCACAATATGATCTGAAAAATGGCTCATCTAGGTATCTAGCTGGCATGGGTTGATATGATTGCGATGAAGCCTCACTCGACACTTCCCTATGCTTTTGTCTAATGAATACAATACATGATCATGGATGAAGGCATAAAAAGTGATTAGATTATGGAAATTCATAAGACAATATGATTAGGGTTTTAGTTAGAGAGATTAATTAGGTAGCAATACGTAACTGAACGAAGCACAACCCAACCAAGCAAGTGCTGGAGAGAAATGGTGAGAAATCGTTAGAACCATAGTTTGCACGAAAGAGGATGATAGAACACCGGTTAACATGAGAAAAAGGCAAAAATAGGGTTGAAAAGAGGTAGGTTTCAAAGACTAAGGCTTACCTAAGGTTGGAATCGCCAGCGAGCTCTCAAATGAGGGAAGGAGAAATCGTCGGAAGCGTCGGAGAAACGAGAGGTCATGCAAGTGTAAGGATGTATATTGAAAAGTCTATCTTTTGTATGAACATCTTTATTTTGAAATAAGAATCACATGAGCATTGTTTGTATATTTTTATGGTTATGCAATATTGTATAATACATTACATTGTAGATAACATGGTGTGTGGTGTCACACGGGAGATCATGTTATCGGCTCCTTGTAAAGTATAAGTGAAGGCTCACAACCGAGATGACTTTGGACAAACCATCGGAATGGTTGTAGTGTGATTTGGTATTGGTTTGTCTTGACCATAGAATCACACTAGTGCACATTGTGTGTATTGAGCAGGACCGACTTAGAGGTGATTCGATTTATTGCTAACTACATAATCGAATCGGACCTCAGATATTATTTAGTACATGCTCTTAATCCCGATATAATAACGGGCACATATACTTAGTATTCATCTCTTTGATTTACCAATAGGCGAGATTTATAGATTAAATCGATAGGCTCGGTAAGTTGGGAGATGATATTATTTATATGGTGTGTCGTTGATTATAAGAGGAAATCGTGTCCTATATATTAGGATGATGATGTCCCCTTGAGGAGCTCATAAGGTTCATCATGTAAACCCTGCAGGTGGACTTGGTCCGGCATGATGAAAAGGTTGTGGTACTACTCATGGAGTTAGATGTTGATTAATTAATGGCCAGTAAATTAATTAATCGATGGACATTCGAGATCTTAAACACGGGGAGAAAATGTACAAATAATATATGGAGCCCATATTATCTTATGGGGGTTAGTGAGGTAGATCAATGATAATCCTTTAGTGGATTGGATTATCATTAATGGATCAGACTTTAATGTGGGCTTGATCCATTGGTGGCCAAGATCCAACTCCTCCTCATGGTCCCTAATGTAGCCTATTAACACCTCATGATGCTTATATCCAATGGATAGAAACACAACTCTAGATCCAAAGGTAGAGATTAAATCTCTAAGATCCGATGGTTTAGATTAAATCTCTAGATCCGACGGTTGTGATTAAATCCCTAGAACCAATGGTGGAGATTAAAAGGAGGCTTATCCCTAACTCTATAAAAGGAGTTTGAGGGGTTGGCATGGAGAATCAATCAAGAGAAGCTAGGGTTTTGGAGGTTGGCGGCAAGAGATAGGAGCTAGGGTTTGGGCTTGGGTGGCACCTAATAAGGAAAGATTTCCTTGCCTTCTTCTTCTTCCTCAAGTTGTCAGCGCCCCTTGAGCTCCTTCCAACCCTTGGTCGGCATCTAAACTCCCTCTTCTCCTTCTCCTTGGCTGGTGGAAACAAGATATATGGTTTTCCCTTGGTGTCTTGGCCGGTCTCCACCATAATCTCCTCTTCCTTCTTGGCCGACGACAAGCTCCATCCTTGGAGGTTGTTGGTTGGTTGAAAGAAGAAATAGAGCTTTGTTTCTATTCTTTCTCTTGCTTGGAACGAGCAAGGAAGGAAGATTGGCAATCTAGGAGCTTCAACTTTTGGTAGATCGTCGCCCACACGACGTCCGAAAGGAGGAAGGTCATACATTAGAAGATCGAGAGGTATATCTATTCTCTATTCTCTTTTGTTACTTGCTTGTATTTGTTTTTTCAATTATGAGCATGATATATTCTTTTTGTGGCTAAATAATACTTGGATCCCGAACATAAATACAAAATTCGACGATCCGTACATCGTCTATTCCGCGGCTACTCGTAGAATAGAGGTTGGTCGCTTGAACAACGAGTTTGTTCAAGTGACCTCTCTAAACGAATATCACGACGATGACTTGGTTGTTTGGGCAATCCCTTTTGTCTAGGATTAAATTTTTTTTAATCCAGGGACATCGATGGGATCGCCATGAACAAGCGACCGAGGTGAAGTGGGAAGCGAAGTTTCCCCTCACGGATCAATGAAACCAACCTACAATTGGTATCAGAGCCAAGGTTTCCAGTTTTGTCTGTTTAAGGATTCAGTTACTCTTATGCATTTTTCATATATTATATGTGCCGGATAATAGTAGGATATGCTTAGTTTAACTTTTTGGTTGCAGGCATAAGATCCGACTATTATGGCCATATGTGTGTATGTGATTGTATGTGTATATTTTGTTGAATCCTCGGGGTTTATGAGGCTAGTATTTGATATTTTGTAAATTAGATACGGCATTGTTTAGCCACTCTTTATTTAATTTTATTTTCGATCTAGATTTCATGTACAATCCCTCATGGAGCATAGAATCGATAGATGTAAATTAAAATAGGTTTTAGTCTCGGCTCGGATCTCCGGATGGCTCGTACATGGCGTAGGAGGAGCGGACGAGATGGCGATGCGACGGGAGACATATTGAAGACAAAAGCCATAATAGTTGGAAAATTTTTATTTTTCATATTTATTGCTTATTGTTTGATATGCATGTCGTAGGCTAGAAAATTCCTCAATTTCAAATTACTAAGTGGGAGAGGGAAATTTTATAAATTCCCACGGCCTCCATTACAATTTGACATGTTATGCAAACAAACTTGCGCGTCGGCTCTGAGTGCCTTCCTCTCCATCGGATGAGTTTGTTTGCGGATCACAAGGTCAAATATGGTTATAGGAAATTATTAAGGAGCGTGTACACTTCCCCATCGGAAGGCACATAACCCGAGATAATTGCCTTGGTACCGAGTAATGGTGAACACTTAGATACAAATATAAGTATCCTCCCCATCTGAGTCACTGCTTTTATTTGTAGGGCCAAAGAGGAACCAACTATTAATTTTACTTGTCAAAAAGTTAGGTTGACAAGATAGTAAAATTAATGGGTAAAACCTCCTCTTACAAATGTAGAATTCGTATACGTCCACACTATCGTGGCATACGATATTCTCGGTGTTTTGAGGTGTTGGTTGGTTTTAAAATTTTATTGTTTGAGGAATCAATAATTTTTTGAAATCTAATGTTTTGATTTATGTGATTCTTAGGTTTTCTTTCAAAATGACTTTCAACCCACTTGTTGTGATACTGAAAGAGAACAAACTTATTGGACCCAACTATGTTGATTGGAAGAGGAATCTAGACATTGTCTTGACTGCTGAGGAATACAAATATGTACTCCTCGAAGAGTGCCCTCCTAAGCCTGCAGAAGATTCTGGGGAAAAGGAGAGAGAGAGTTATAAGAAGTGGATAAAGGCCGATAAGATGGTGCGGTGTTACATTTTGGCATCTATGTCAAATGTACTGCAACATCAGCATCAAGCCATGCCCACAGCTTATGACATGATGCTCAATCTCAAAGAGCTTTTCGGACACCAGAATCGGGCTGCGAGGCAAGAAGCCATGAGAAACTTGATGACGACCTCCATGATCGAGGGAACACCCGTGAGGGATCATGTTCTCAAGATGATGACTCATTTGAATAAGTTGGAAGTCCTCGGAGCTGAGATCGATGGGGAAACCCATGTCGATATCATTCTCCAGTCTCTACCTAGGAGTTTTAAGTAGTTTCGCCTGAACTACAACATGAACAAGAGGTTGTATTCGTTGGCGGAACTTCTGACAGAACTCCAGGCGGCAGAGGGGCTATTTCGTCAGAGTGCTCAAGCACATGCCATGGTGTCCCAAAAGGTTTCTACTTCTAAGCCGAAAGGCAAGAAGAAGAAGAAACAAACTGGGGCAAAGGCGGTGGGAGGTACTCAGGGAGGAGTGAAGAAGCCGAAAGGCAAGTGCTTCACTTGTAAGCAGACTGGACACTGGAAGAAGGACTGCCCTAACCGCAAGAACAAAGGTATATCTTTTGGTCTAGTCATTGAAATATGTTTAGCGGTGTTATCTACCGGCACCTGGTGTGTAGATACGGGAGCCACTGATCATGTCTGCAATACTTTGCAGGGGTTCCAGGAAACCAGACGACTGGCTGAGGGGGAGATTATCGTGTACTTGGGCGATGCAACGAACGTGGCGACTGTTGCAGTGGGAGACGTTCATTTATATTTTGAGAAAAATAAGCTTTTGGTTCTTAAGAATTGCCTTTATGTACCCTTATTTAGAAAGAATTTAATTTCGGTTTTTAAATTATTTATGGATGGATATTCTATTTCTTTTAATAACAGAGTTGTTATAAGAAGGAATAGGGACATTATCTGTTCGGGTGCATTGATAGGAAATTTATACACACTTGAACCAAAAGCTCCCACGATGCATATTGAAATTAATAACTCATCTTCTAATTCCAATAAGAGAAAAGAACCTTCGAAGATGAACCAAACATATCTTTGGCATCTTAGGCTTGGTCATATTAACCTAAGCAGAATTCAAAGGTTGATAGCTGATGGACCTTTGGGTTCATTAGTGGTGGAGGATTTCCCAACCTGTGAATCTTGCTTGGAGGGTAAAATGACCAAGAGGTCTTTTAAGGCCAAGGGGTATAGAGCCAAAGATGTGTTAGAATTGGTTCATTCTGATTTGTGTGGTCCTATGACTATCCAGGCTAGAGGTGGTTTTGAGTATTTCGTCTCTTTTATAGACGATTACTCGAGATATGGATACATTTACCTGATGCGCCGCAAGTCTGAATGCTTTGACAAGTTCAAAGAATTCAAGGCTGATATGGAGAAACATCAAGGTAAAAGTATCAAGACACTACGATCTGATCGTTGTGGCGAGTACCTCTTGGGAGAGTTTAGGAATTACCTATCAGAGGCTAGGATTCAATCCCAATTGACTGCACCTGGCACACCCCAACAGAATGGTGTAGCAGAGCGAAGGAATATGACACTTATGGAGATGGTTAGATCGATGATGAGTTATTCTGAGTTGCCAGATTTGTTCTGGGGATATGCTCTAGATACGGCGGTGTACATTTTGAACTTAGTTCCATCTAAACCTGTGCCTTCTACCCCCACAGAATTGTGGACTGGGCGAAAGCCTAGTCTAAGACATATTCGGATATGGGGGAGTCCAGCACATGTGCCAAAGGTAGATGCTGGTAAGTTAGAACCTCTTTCAGAAGTACGCATGTTCGTTGGCTATCCTAGAGGAACGAAGGGTTGTTTATTTTATAGTCCTAGAGATCAGAGGTTGATCGTTAGCACGAATGCTAGATTTCTAGAGGAAGACTATGTCATGAGCCACAAGCCCAAGAGTAAAATTGTTCTAGAAGAATTAAAAGGGTAAGTCACTTCTTTAGTACCACCGGTACAAGAAGATATACCACATGTCACTGCACCTCGTGTCACAGAGGATACACAAGTGATGCCTCGTCGTAGTGGGAGGGTTGTGAGACAGCCTGATAGATTCATGTTCATGGGAGAATCTTCTGATTTGGTCCCTGGCGAACATGAACCTGATCCCTGGACATATGACGAGGAAATCCAAGATAAAGATGCAGCATCTTGGCAAAATACAATGAATACCGAGATTGAATCTATGGATTCAAATCAGGTCTGGAAGCTAGTAGAACCACCCGATGGTGTAAAAACCATTAAATGCAAGTGGATCTACAAAAGAAAGAGAGGAATAGACGGGAAGGTTGAGACCTTCAAAGCAAGGCTTGTTGCGAAGGGGTATACTCAGAAAGAGGGTATCGATTATGAGGAAACTTTTTCGCCGGTAGTAATGCTTAAGTGCATTCGGATTCTCTTATGCATAGCAGCTCATATGGATTGTGAGGTGTGGCAGATGGATGTCAAGACATCTTTCCTTAATGGAAGTCTTGAGGAAAACATCTATATGAAGCAACCAGAGGGATTCATTGAGAAGGGCAAAGAGCATCTTGTATGTAAGCTTAATCGGTCCATTTATGGATTGAAGCAAGCATCGAGGTCTTGGAACATCCGCTTTGATGAGGTAATCCAAGATTATGGATTTATTCAAAGTCCGGATGAGTCTTGTATATACAAGAGATGTGATGAAAACGTAGTGGTATTTCTTGTACTATACGTAGATGACATTTTATTGATTGGTAACAATATCAAGGTGTTATCGGACGTAAGGGTATGGTTGTCCAAACAGTTTGATATGAAGGACTTAGGAGAGGTGGGACACATCCTTGGGATCAAGGTTATAAGGGATCGCAGGAAAAGGATGTTGTGCTTATCCCAAGCTTCATACATAGACACGATTATGGAGCATTTTAGCATACAGAACTCCAAGAAGGGTTTTCTACCTTTTAGGCATGGAGTTCCTTTATCTAAGGAGATGTGTCCTAGAACATCTGAGGAGATAGAGGAGATGAAGGTGGTTCCTTATGCTTCGACAGTAGGAAGCCTCATGTATGCGATGCTATGTACAAGACTAGATATCTGCCATGCCATGGGCATGGTAAGCAGATATCAGAGTAATCCAGGACAAAGACATTGGACTGCGGTAAAGCATATATTGAAGTACCTGAGAAGGACTAGGGATTATATGCTGGTTTATCGGGCAGACCAATTACTCCCTGTGGGTTACACGGATTCTGACTTCTAATCTGATAGGGATAACAGTAAGTCTACCTCAGGTTTTGGGTTTACTTTGGGAGGTGGAGCCATTGTATAGAGGAGTGTCAAGCAGAAATGCGTGGCGGACTCCACCATGGAAGCTGAGTATGTGGCAGCCTCTGAGGCGGCCAAAGAAGTTGTGTGGCTCAAGAACTTCCTGATGGACTTGGATGTGATTCCTGGCTTGCCCAGAACTATCACAATTTATTGTGATAATAGTGGTGCAGTTGCAAACTCGAAGGAACCACGAGCCCATAAGGCTAGTAAACACATAGAGCGCAAGTACCACTTGATACGAGAAATCGTAAAGAGAGGAGAAGTTGTTGTGTCCAAGATTGCATCAGAGGATAACCTGGCAGATCCTTTCACTAAGGCCCTTCTGGCGAGAGCTTTTGATAGGCATGTGGAGGGAATGGGAATCAGATGTATGACAGTTTGAGGACAGCATAGTCTTTTAGTAAGAGTGGGAGATTGTAGGGATGTATACTGAAAAGTCTATCTTTTGTATGAACATCTTTATTTTGAAATAAGAATCACATGATCATTATTTATATATTTTTATGGTTATGCAATATTGTCTAATACATTATATTATAGATAACATGATGTGTGGTGTCACACGGGAGATCATGTTATCGGCTCCTTGTAAAGTATAAGTGAAGGTTCACAACTGAGATGGCTTTGGACAAAGCATTGGAATGGTTGTAGTGTGATTTGGTATTGGTTTGTCTTGACCATAGAATCACACTAGTGCACATTGTGTGTATTGAGCAGGACCGACTTAGAGGTGATTCGATTTATTGCTGACTACATAATCGAATCGGACCTCAGATATTATTTTGTACATGCTCTTAATCCCGATATAATAACAGGCACATATACTTAGTATTCATCTCTTTGATTTACCAATGGGCGAGATTTATAGATTAAATCGATAGACTCGGTAAATTAGGAGATGATATTATTTATATGGTGTGCCGTTGATTATAGGAGGAAACTGTGTCCTATATATTAGGATGATGATGTCCCCTTGAGGAGCTCATAAGGTTCATCATGTAAACCCTGCAGGTGGACTTGGTCTGGCATGATGGAAAGGTTGAGTGGTACTACTCATGAAGTTAGATGTTGATTAATTAATGGTCAGTAAATTAATTAATCGATGGACATTCGAGATCTTAAACACGGGGAGAAAATGTACAAATAATATATGGAGCCCATATTATCTTATGGGGGTTGGTGAGGTAGATCAATGATAATCCTTTAGTGGATTGGATTATCATTAATGGATCAGACTTTATGTGGGCTTGATCCAAGGGTGGCCAAGATCCAACTCCTCCTCATGGTCCCTAATGTAGCCTATTAACACCTCATGAAGCTTAGATCCAATGGATAGAAACAAAACTCTAGATCCAAAGGTAGAGATTAAATCTCTAAGATCCGACGGTTGAGATTAAATCTCTAGATCCGACGATTGTGATTAAATCCCTAGAACCAATGGTGGAGATTAAAAGGAGGCTTATCCCTAACTCTATAAAAGGAGTTTGAGGGGTTGGCGTGGAGAATCAATCAAGAGAAGCTAGGGTTTTGGAGGTTGGCGGCAAGAGATAGGAGCTAGGGTTTGGGCTTGGGCGGCACCTAATAAGGAAAGATTTCCTTGCCTTCTTCTTCTTCCTCAAGCTGCCGGCGCCCCTTGAGCTCCTTCCAACCCTTGGCCAGCATCCAAACTCCCTCTTCTCCTTCTCCTTGGCTGGTGGAAACAAGATATAGGGTTTTCCCTTGTTGTCTTGGCCGGTTTCCACCATAATCTCCTCTTCCTTCTTGGCCGGCGGCAAGCTCCATCCTTGGAGGTTGTTGGTTGGTTGAAAGAAGGAATAGAGCTTTGTTTCTGTTCTTCCTCTTGATTGTAACGAGCAAGAAAGGAAGATTGGCGATCTAGGAGCTTCAACTTTTGGTAGATCGTCGCCCACACGACGTCCGAAAGGAGGAAGGTCATACATTAGAAGATCGAGAGGTATATCTATTCTCTATTCTCTTTTGTTACTTGCTTGTATTTGTTTTTTCAATTATGAGCATGATATATTCTATTTGTGGCTAAATAATACTTGGATCCCGAACATAAATACAAAAGCCGACGATCCGTACATCGTCTATTCCGCGGCTACTCGTAGAATAGAGGTTGGTCACTTGAAGAACGAGTTTGTTCAAGTGACCTCTCTAAACGAATAGCACGACGATGACTTGGTTGTTTGGGCAATCCCTTTTGTCTAGGATTAAATTTTTTTTAATCTGGGACATCGATGGGATCGCCATGAACAAGCGACCGAGGTGAAGTGGGAAGCAAAGTTTCCCCTGACGGATCAATGAAACCAACCTACAGCAAGGAGGTCGAACTGCTAGGGTTCGGCCTTATAAAATCACAACGAGCAGTCGATTGATGAGCCAGATCAATCAACTGATGGCGCCATCAGTCGACTGATAGGGTTTGTCAGTCGACTACTGATCCTTCTGTGATGAGCTACAATATCTTCAGTTGACTGATAGACTGAATCAGTCAACTAATTTCTGATTTTCTGTTTGGAATTTGTGATTTTGATTTCTTCACTTAATTTTCTTTCATTTAATGTGGTTATTGCATGCCATCAGTCGACTGATAGGGTTTGTCAGTCGACTATTGAACCTTCTGTGTTGAGCTACAATATCTTTAGTAGACTGATAGATTGAATCAGTCGACTGATTTTTGATTTTCTATTTGGAATTTGTGATTTTGATTTCTTCACTTAATTTTCTTTCATTTAATGTGGTTATTGCATGTGTATCGATTAGTCTAGTATTATGTTTGTTTTGTGCATTATTAATATGTTTTGATATTTTTGTCCTATTTTCACAAGCACTAATATCCAATATTTTTATTCCTAGCATCTCACCCTTTCTAGATTTCAAAGTACACAATCAAGGTGAACCCCATATTTTGTGAGATGCAATACACCATAAACATACCTTCCATGCAAACATATGATAAGGCATATGAAGCATGGCAAGTGTATGACATACCAAGGTATATAATACCTAAGTGTTAAGCCCAAATGTCATCTCTAAATTTTAAAATAATTTTCCTTAATAGATCAATCTCCCAAGTGTGCCAAGATTCAAAATGGCACACCAAGACCTTCTAAACCTAAATGTGCCACTTTTGATCAATTTTTCATAATCCTCAAAATCTATTAGCACATCTTAAAATCTTTAGGATTAAGTTTCAATATCATTTCCAAAGTATTACATAACTTTGAAAATATGCTAAAGTGTCAACTTTACTATGGTTAGGTTAACTACCCACCCATTCAAGTTGACACACCCCAACCCATTTAGCGTGATGAAATTACACTCTTAGGAACCCAATACCTATTGGAGCTCCTTGGCTTTACTAGGTACTCACTAGGGATATCCTCCCTTAGTACCTTCCTTATGACCCTTTTAGGCTTTGAGGTCAAATTTGTCTTGTATAGATTAACCTTAGAGATTGTCTCCCTAGTAATCTTCTTTGTGGTCTTCCTAGGTTTCATTGAAACCTTGGCCACTAGACACCTACCATGGTTAATCTTAGGGATGACTTCCCTATTAAACTTGGTTTTCCTAGACCTATGGATGGTTCCATAATCGAATGGAACATTGTGATAGGTAGGCTTGACTATCTTAGACATAGACTTGTGACCCAAGCCTTTATTGTCTTTAGGCAATTCTTGCCTTCTAACACTAAAGTTGAGATTCCTAGACCCTTTAATTGAATTTGTTATAATTTTAAGGGTCTTCTCTAATTTTTCAAGCCTTAACCTCAAGGCTTGGTTTTCTAACTCTAGTTTTCCCAATTTTGAATTTTCATTCTTTCTTTGGGAATGGTTCTTCATTTTAGGCATATGCCGACCCTTCCTAGGGTTAATGCCTAAATAATCTTCTACCTTTCTAATTGCTTCCTTAGGTAGAATTGTTTTAGAGATATTAGTTCCAAATTTCTTCTTAGTTCTAAAATTATCACTCTTAGCACCTAGGCAATAACATTTATTTCTACTAGCATGCTTTTTATGATCATTACTAACAATAAAAAAGGCATTAAAGTTATTTCTAGCTTGCTTCTTGATACTAAAACTTGAAGGTGCATTAATAAAAGATACCCTAGGCTTTGCATTAGAAGCTCCCCCTACATGTGATGCTCCTTCTTGGTTTTTCTTCCTCCCCCTACGACATTGACTCCTATAATGCTCCTTTTGTTGGCATTTGAAGCAAATGATGTGCTCCTTGCTTTTAGTTGTGGAGGCACCGACATCCTTGACTTTTGGCATTGGTTGAGCCTTCTTGACTCGTTTCGGACACTTGCTCTTGTAGTATCCAACTTCCCTACACTCAAAGAATATAATATGGATTTTATTTTTAATTGAAATGCTTGAGTTACCTAGGGTGGTGGTAGGAATAATTTGGTCCAATTCTTCATGGCTCTCGGAGGTAGATGCTTCTTCTCTTCCGGAAGTAGAGGTTTCCTCTTGATTTTGCTCCGGGATAGAAGTTCTCTCCTCCCCCTCAATCCTAGAGGTGGAGGCTTCTCCTACTTCTTCCACCTCTTCTGATTCAGATGTTGATTCCCTTTCAACCTCCGAATCCTCAAGCTCTTGGGATGATGATGAGCTTTCTTCTTCGGTCTCCTTCTCCAGTTGAGACGATGAGCATTATTCTTGAGCTTGGAAGGATAAGCACTCCTCCTTGGACTCCTCCTCTACTTCATGAGCCAGTGATGGATTTTCATAATACTTTGCCAATTCGCTTCAAAGCTCCTTGGCATCCTTGTATTCACCTAACTTAGACAAAACATTATTAGGAATTAAATCACTTAGCATTTTGATTACCTTAATATTTGTCTTGAACTCCTTGAGTTGTTCCTTGGTCCATTTTTCAACCTTGAGGATTCCACCCTTCTTTCCTTTTGGAAATTCGCAACCTTCAATCAAGGTGGACCAAAGCTTGATATCCACCATCATCAGGAAGTTCTCAATCCCTATTTTCCATTGATTGAAACCATCAAATCCATAGTCTTCATAGGATGGTGGTGTGTTGATGTCCCAACCTAGTCTAAAACTTGGCTCCATCATCTTCCTCTAGCGCATTTGCTCTCTCGGATGTGAAGCCGATGAAGAGTGACCCGCTCTGATACCAATTGTAGGAACTTTGGTGAGTGCTAGAGGGGGGTGAATGGCGCATTTTCGTTCGTCGATGGAATTTGATCATGCTTGTCTCTATAATTTGTTAGTTTGCATAAAAGAATATAGAATACAAAACACAAATACATAATCATATGCAAAAAAATAAGATATAATGTGGTTCGGAACCTTAAGGTTCCTACTCCACAGATTGAGCTCGAATGAGCTTTAGTGATGCACACACCACCACTAATTAATAACACTCCTTCTCAGTGACACACCGGAGGTGGAGAAACCTCTCACAATGATTACAAAAGTAATACAACGGAATATAAGCAATTACAAGTGAAATACAGAAAAACACGTAAAGAAAACTTTACAAATGTGAGCTTGAATGTTTGCTTGTTTGGTTGCTTGAGCTACACTTGAAGACCCTGAATTGTACCAGCAAATCGCTCCAAATTGCCCTAAAAACCATTGCCAAAAACCTCCTCTTCTTGCTCCTTTTAAAGCTACAACTCGGGTTAATTTTCACCTAGCAGTCCACTGCCCATACCTAGTAGTCGACTGCTCCAGTAGACATCTCACAATGACTTAATCCACGCTAAAGAAACTCCAATGACTAACCCATCAATCGACTATTGATGCATTCGACCTCAAATCTCGTGATGAAGACCGTCGAGGACTCGAAGTGCATGCTCACGCTCAACGCCTGCAAGTGCACGGGTGTCGTCAAGTAATAAAGATTTATCGATCCCACAGGAACTGAGATTTGAGTACCGATTTATTCGGTGGACGTTATTGTTCAGAAATCGATTCTAATGGTTGGGGTTCAGAGGGTTGTCGGTGGTCCTAACTCTAGTATGGTGTCACATTGAGGAAGAGAAGGGATGCTACGAGTCTTTGGATTGATTCTAAGATTTCGGTTTCATTTGTGTGTCGCAGAATACGTTGTCAATTGGTTTTTGTCTAGGTTTCTAGCTACGGTTTTGTGGAAAGGACATCATACACTCCCCCGATGAGCCTTCGTGTCTATCGGAAGCTACCTCTGCCATACAAGGTCAACCCCTGGCTTTAGGACGGGATAGTCAGTACGAGGATGTCGAATCAATCCCTGTGACGAGTCGAAAATGGGGTGTGTTTCCTACTCTATCGCATCCTTCTACCCACAATTACCGACGGTGAGGACAACCCCTAGGTTCCTCTTTAAATTCCCCTAAATCTTTGATACGAGTGTTGTCACCCCTCGTATCGGCTAAGCACAGTGACTAAAAACTAAAACAATAACTATAGATCTAAACCAAACACCAATTGCAAATATAGATTCAAGAACGAAAAGATATTTGAACCAACATGTTCTAACTCAACACAAACTACTCCCTAGTCCTAGAATCAGAGAATCTACTCCATGAATGCGAGAAAAGAATCACAAGTCATTATCGAATTCATATATACAAGATAAAGTATGGAAAGAATATAGATTACAATGCGTTGAGGCTCTTCTCTCTGGCATTGAGGTGCAAAACTTGGATCTCGAGCGGCTTCCTTCCTCCCCGTTGCGAGTTTCTGAAGCTTTTTAGGGCTTCGAAGTGTTGTCCCGACCGTCGTGCCTCCCCCTAGGGTTTGAGCGTGGTTTTCTTTACATAGACATGAGGTCGGCTCTTCACGAAATTCGGAAAAAGAATTAATCGCGCCAAAACATTGGACCGCCACATGGCCGTGTGTTTCCACATGGCTAGGCTATGTGTGGCCCTGTGGTGGCCAATCTCGAGCTTCGGACACAACCGTGTGTAGCCACACGCCTTGGCCATGTGCCCTACTGCATCCAGCTACCAAATGCCATTTTTCGCTCTGAAAGTGCACTGTTTTTCCCATGAAATGTTATCCTGCACACAAAAGTACAAAGAGTAGATCTTCGAACCAGAAAATAGGAAATGCATACAAAACAAAGTAAAATATGTTTTGCTGTTAATGAATCTGGTGTTGAGCCGTTAATACCACATGTACATGTGGTCAATCTGAGAGCTAGTGGATGCAGCGGCTGTTGGGTGCTTCTCCTCCCTAGCCCACTATGCCTGCTGGGCACGCATGTGCTACCGCATCTCCTGACGACGGGCAGCCTCCTCCTGGCGACAGGCCGCCTCCTCCTGGAAGTATATATGGGCCTCGTCGTAGAATTCCTTGGCCCGCTGGAAGTGCTCCAAGAAGCCCTGAAACTCTGTCTGCGTGTAGGCGCTCTGCTCCTCCCATCGCTACCTCTGCGTCTACTACTCGGTATATATGTCGTCGAGGCACGATCAAAACTCCGAAAAATCATAGGCAGATGTACCTACATCCTACTCGAAAGTAGAAAAAGGTGACAGTGCAGGTGAAGGCTCATGTCGAGATGGACTAGGTGGGCTCAAAATGATCTTTTCTTCTTCCTAGCAGGTTTTTCCCTAATCCTAAGCTATTTGCAAAGAACATAAGCGACAATAAATCAAAGTCTAAATTATACACATGAATGCAGAAAGATTAAAAACATGTAAAATTAAACTTGGGTTGCCTCCCAAGAAGCACTTTGTTTTAGGTCTTTTAGCCCGACCACACTTCATTATCTTCAACTTGGCTCCAGAGGCTCTGTGAACCTCCATTCATCCGTCTCGGTGCTGATATCTGGTGGGCTCAGCTTTACCCTGCTAAAAGTGTAGCCGTCTAAGAAGAGAGCTCTACACTCTGACAGATTGAAGAGGATAATCTCCCCGCCTACCTCCAAGGAGATTTTGTGCGCCTTTACATCTATGCATGCTCCCGCAGTCGCCAAAAAGGGTCTTCCCAAGATGATGGGATTCTGGAGATTTGATCCTATGTCAAGTATAATTAAATCTGTATGTATAATAAAGTTCTCAATGACCACAAGCACATGTGCTAGCATGACGAAGGGTTCCATGACTAAGTCATCCCTATACGAATACCAAGGTTCGCTGGTTGGATCCCATTCAGTTCCATCTTCAGATAGAGTGCGTAGGGCATAATGCTGACTGATGGCCCTAAATTGCACAGTGCGTCATCGAAGCTCTCCCCAAAAATCGAGCAGGGTATAACAAATTCACCAGGGTCCTCAAGCTGCGGTGGAATCTTATCTTCAATTTCAGCTTGGTCGGGTAGGGTGGAAATCATGGTTGCACACTCCCTTGGCGAATCTATTTCTCTGTGCTACTCTCTCACTGCACACTTCCTCTTCCTTGACTTGACTCGGCTCAGCTCGAGTAATGACGAAAAACTATCCATAGGTTGCGACACGGTTTGGGCAATATGGGTCACTTGTGTTTCCAACATCCTCGTGTGACTTGCAAGACCGTCAAAAGTGGCCTTCAAATCCTTAAGTGACTCTTCTATCTTCTGATGTTGGCGTCAGAATTCTTCATTGGCCTTTATTTGGGTAGCAATGAAGTCTTCCATCATCAATTCTAGTCTATACTTCTGTGGTTGTTGTTGCTCATTACCCTATTGTTGCCCATACCCTCTTGATGGTTGGAAGTTCCCTGAGTTATTCTGATAGAAAAAATTTAGGTGATTCCTCCATCCAGGATTGTAAGTACCGGAGTATGGGTTATTGAGCCTTTTAATATAATCCCCAACAACATTGACATGCTCGAGCTGCTCTTCTAAGCCACCCTTCCCTCAATAGTAGTCCTCCGGATACGCTGCTGCTCCTTCTCCAAAGTCATTGGCCGCACATACAGATACAAGATTTAAAGAGTTGAACCATCTGCTAAACACGTCCATCCTCACTGCTAGGTGGTCCACGAAGTTGACAACATATCGTCCCGCTGCAGAAGCTGGGTGACTACGTTTATAAGCTCATTGATGGTGGTTCTGGACCACCTCTTCTATCAGCTCCTCCGCTTCCTCGATAGTCTTGTTCATTAGCACTCCTCCTACAGCAAAATCGAGGGACATCTTTGTGGCATATATGATCCCATTATAGAATATGTGGATCACCAGCCACCTTTCCAGTCCATGGTGGGGGCATTAGTAGAGTAGCCTCTTGTAGCGATCCCAGGATTCAAATAGGGACTCCCCTTCCTTCTGACGGAAGCTCGTGATTAGATGGCGCATGTGAGCAGACTTGCTTGGCAGGAAGTACTTGTTCAAAAATTGCTACTCGCACTGCTCCCATGTAGTAATGCTTCCTGATAGAAGGGAGTGAAGCCATGCCTTAGCCTTATGCCGCAATGAGAAAGGGAATAAGCTTAGGCAAATCACGTTAGCAGGGACTCCATTGATCTTCATTATCAAGCAGATTTCCAAAAATGTCTCCAGGTGTCGGTTCAGGTCTTCAGTCGCAGCTCCACCGAATTGACTCTGTTGGACCATGTGTATGAGTGTTGGTTTCAGCTCAAAGTTGTTTATCGAAATGGACATTCCATCTATACTCGGCTTAAATCCTTTAGCACTAGGGGTTGCATACTCCCACAAAGGTCAGCTACCTACGTTTATCACGGATGCAGCTTGGTCCTCCATCCTCTTCTATTCAGCTCTCCGGCAATTGTAGGTTTGTTCGATTTCTAGATCGATCAGAATCAGGCCTTCCAATCCTAGGCATCTAAGCATACGAAGAATCGAGCCACAAAATTAGGAGTATTGCCTAATGCTCAGAAACAAGAAATAAACTAATCTAGCTAACTAAATCAAATGAAGAAGAGGTAAAAAGAAAACATAGAACTACTACTAAAATAAAAACTAATTCTAGATATGGAAAATCTAAAACTGAAGTAAATACAGTAAAATAAATAAAAATAAAAAAATAAAAGTAAATCAAGTAAATAAATCTAACCTTAGTCCGATCCAATTATCCACTTCTTGATTTTATATCGAATCAATCAGTCCCTGATAATGGTGCCAAAAACTTGATGCATGCGAATGCGACCTCAAATCTCACAATGAAGACCGTCGAGGACTCGAAGAATGCGCTCGCGCTCAATGCCCGCAAGTTCACGAGTGTCATCAAGTAATAAAGATTTATCGATCCCACATGGACTGAGATTTGAGTACCAATCTATTCGATGGACGTTATTGTTCGAAAATCGATTCTAATGGTTACGGTTCAGAGGGTTGTCGGCGGTCCTAACTCTAGTACGATATCACACGGAGGAAGAGAAGGGAAGATACAAGTCTTTTGATGGATTCTAGGATTTCGGTTTCGTTTATGTGTCACAGAACACATTGTCAATTGGGTTTTGTCTAGGTTTCTAGCTATGATTTTGTGGAAAGGACATCATACACTCCCCCGATGAGCCTTCGCGTCTATCGGAAGCTACCCCTGCCATACCAGGTCAACCCCTGGCTTTAGGACGGGATAGTCGGTATGAGGATGTCGAATCAATCCATGCGAGGAGTCAAAAATGGGGCGTGTTTCCTACTCTATCGCATCCTTCTACCCACAATTACCGACGATAAGGACAACCCCTAGGTTCCTCTTTAAATTCCCCTAAATCTTTGATACGAGGGTTGTCACCCCTCGTATCGGCTAAGCACAGTGACTAGAAAACCAAAACAATAACTATAGATCTAAACCAAACACCAATTGAAAATATAGATTCAAGAATGAAAAGATATTTGAACCATCATGTTCTAACTCAACACAAACTACTCCCTAGTCCTAGAATCATAGAATCTACTCCATAAATGCGAGAAAAGAATCACAAGGCATTGTCGAATTCATATATACAAGATAAAGTATGGAAAGAATATAGATTACAATGCATTGAGGCTCTTCTCTCTGGCATTGAGGTGCAAAACTTGGATCTCGAGCGGCTTCCTTCCTCCCCATTGCAAGTTTTCGAAGCTTTTTAAGGCTTCGGAGTGTTGTCTCGGTCGTTGTGCCCCCCCTAGGGTTTGGGTATGGCTTTCTTTATATATACATGAGGTCAGCTCTTCATGAAATCTGAAAAAAGACCTAATTGTGCCAAAACACTATGCCACCACACAGCCATGTGTTTCCACACAGCCAAGCCATGTGTGGCCCTGTGGTGGCCAATCTCGAGCTTCGAACACAGCCGTGTGTAGCCACACACCCTGGGCATGTACCCTACTGCATCCAGCTGTCAAATGCCCTTTTTTGCTCCGAAAGTGCGCCGTTTTCCCCATGAAATGCTA
Source organism: Wurfbainia villosa (assembly GCA_025175895.1). NCBI lineage: Eukaryota > Viridiplantae > Streptophyta > Magnoliopsida > Zingiberales > Zingiberaceae > Wurfbainia > Wurfbainia villosa. The sequence goes on along the minus strand of CM046003.1, from coordinate 23,505,103 downwards.
TCCTGCACACAAAAGTACAAAGAACAGATCTTCGAACCAAAAAAAGGAAATGCATGCAAAACAAAGTAAAATATACATGAAACAAACATAAAATGAAATGAGATGTGAGTGAAAACTACTCCTAAAATCCTATATGTTTTTCTCACATCAAATACCAAACCCTAGCAGTCGACTGATGCATTATCGAGGCGTTGGTCGAGCCTGCCTCGCGTCTATGGTCGCATCCCTCACTCGACTGCCATTCATGGCAGTCGATTGCTCCACATCAGTCGACTGCCAATGCTGGCAGTCGACTGCTAAGGCCACTCGACCACAGTCTAGCATCAGTCAACTCCTTCCAGTTGATTGATCGTAAACCCAGTCGACTGCTCAGTGTTGACTAGGCTATCAAGTGTCAAAACACTCGACTAGTTGACTGATACACCTCAAACATGAGCTTTAAACCAAAGTATGATGCCCTCATACTTGCTAGACCACCCTTAGCCTAGACCTAATCCTTCTAGCCACCTCCATCATGTTGGGATGTATACTGAAAAGTCTATCTTTTGTATGAACATCTTTATTTTTGAAATAAGAATCACATGATCATTTTTTGCATTTTTATAGTTATACATATTGTCTAATACATTACATTTTAGATAACATGGTGTGTGGTGTCACATGGGAGATAATGTTATCGGCTCTTTGTAAAGTATAAGTAAAGGCTCACAACCGAGATGGCTTTGGACAAATCATTGGAATGGTTGTAGTGTGATTTGGTATTGGTTTGTCTTGACCATAGAATCACACTAATGCACTTTGTGTGTATTGAGCAGGACCGACTTAGAGGTGATTCGATTTATTGCTGACTATATAATCGAATCGGACCTCAGATATTATTTTGTACATGCTCTTAATCCAGATATAATAACGGGCACATATACTTAGTATTCATGTCTTTGATTTACCAAAGGGCGAGATTTATAGATTAAATCGATAAGCTCGGTAAGTTGGGAAATGATATTATTTATATGGTGTGTCGTTGATTATAAGAGGAAACCGTGTCCTATATATTAGGATGATGATGTCCCCTTGAGGAGATCATAAGGTTCATCATGTAAACCCTGCAGGTGGACTTGGTCCGGCATGATGATAAGGTTGAGTGGTACTACTCATGGAGTTAGATGTTGATTAATTAATGGTCAGTAAATTAATTAATCGACGGACATTCGAGATCTTAAACACGGGGAGAAATGTACAAATAATATATAGAGCCCATATTAACTTATAGGGGTCGGTGAGGTAGATCAATGATGATCCTCTAGTGGATTGGATTATCATTAATGGATCGGACATTATGTGGGCTTGATCCATGGGTGGCCAAGATCCATCTCCTCCTCATGGTCCCTATTGTAGCCTATTAAAACCTCATGAAGCTTAGATCCAATGGATAGAAACAAAACTCTAGAACCAAAGGTAGAGATTAAATCTCTAGATCTGACAGTTGAGATTAAATCTCTAGATCCGACGGTTGAGATTAAATCCCTAGAACCAATGGTGGAGATTAAAACAAGGCTTATCCCTAACTCTATAAAAGGAGGGCAAGGGGTGGGCGGCAACTTGAATCCAACTAGAGATAGGATTAGGGTTTTGGGCGGCAAGGCTTGGAGGCTAGGGTTTAGGGGTTGGCGGCACCAAATAAAGAAGGTGTTTCCTTTATTCTTCTTCCCTCATGGTGGCCGGTGACCTAGCTCCCCTTTCTATCCCTTTGTCAGCGTCCAAAGCAGCCCCTCTCCCTCTCTTTTGCCGGTAAAACCTAGGCTTAGGGTTCTCCCTTGGAGCTTTGGTTGGCATTCACCTATTCTCCTCTTCCTCCTTGGCCGGCGGCAAGCTCCAACCTTAGAGTTTGGTGGTTGGTTGAAAGAATGAGAAGAGGCTTGTTTCTATTTTTCCTCTTGCTCGGAACGAGCAAGGAAGGAAGATTGGTGATCTAGGAGCTTCAACTTTTGGTAGATCGTCGCCCACACGATGTCCGAAAGGAGGAAGGTCATACAATAGAAGATCGAGAGGTATATCGATTCTATATTTTCTCTTGTATCATGTTTATATTTGTTTTTCAATTATGTGCATGATATATTCTATTTTGTGGCTAAATAATACTTGGATCCCGAACATAAACACAAAAGCCGACGATCCGTACATCGTCTATTCCGCGACTACTTGTAAAATAGAGGTAGGTCGCTTGAACAACAAGTTTGTTCAAGTGACCACTCTAAACGAATAGCACGACGATGACAAGGTTGCTTGGGTGTTCCCTTTTGTCTAGGATTAAATTTTTAATCCGGGGACATCGATGGGATCGCCATGAACAAGCGACCGAGTTGAAGTGGGAAGCGAAGTTTCCCCTCATGGATCAACCCAACAATTGGTATTAGAGCCAAAGTTTCCGGTTTTGTGTGTTTAGGATTCGGTTATTTTTTATGCACTTTTCATATATTATATGTGCCGGATAATAGTAGGATATGCATAGGTTAACTCTTTGATTGCAAACATAAGATCCGACTATTATGGCCATATGTGTTTATGTGATTGTATGTGTGTAAATATTTATTTTGTTGAATCCTCGGGGTTGACGAGGCTAGTATTTAATTTTTTGTAAATTAGATATGGCATTGTTTAGCCACTCTTTTTATTTTAGTTTACTTTCGATCTAGATTTCATGTACACTCCCTCGTGGAGTATAGGATCGATGGATGTAAATTAAAATAGATTTTAGTCTCAGCTCGGATCTCCGGATGGCTCGTATATGGCGTAGGAGGAGCTGACGAGATGGTGATGCGACGGGAGACATATTGAAGACAAAAGCCATAATAGTTGGAAAATAATTTATTTTTCATATTTATTGCTTATTGTTTGATATGCATGTCGTAGGCTAGAAAATTCCTCAATTTCAAATTACTAAGTAAGAGAGGGATATTTTTATAAATTCCCACGGCCTCTATTACGATTTGACATGTGATACAAACAAACTTGCACGTCAGCTCTGAGTGTCTTCCTCCCCATTGGATGAGTTTGTTTGCGGATCAAAAGGTTAAATTTGGTTATAGGAAATTATTAAGGAGCGTGTGTACTTCCCCATCGTAAGGCACATAACCCAAGATAATTACCTTGGTACCAAGTAATGGTGAACACTTAGATACAAATATAAGTATCCTCCCCATCAGAGTCACTGCTTTTATTTGTAGAGCCAAAGAGGAACCAACTATTAATTTTACTTGTCAAAAAGTTAGGTTGACAAGATAGTAAAATTAATGGGTAAAACCTCCTCTTACAAATATAGAATTCGTATACGTCCACACTATCGTGGCATACGATATTCTCGGTGTTTTGAGGTGTTGGTTGATTTTAAAATTTTATTGTTTGAGGAATCAATAATTTTTTGAAATCTAAAGTAATGATCTATGTGATTCTTAGGATTTTCAAAAATGACTTTCAGTCCACTTGCTATAATACTAAAGGAAAATAAACTTACTATACATAATTATGTTGATTGGAAAAAGGAATCTAGATATTGTCTTAAATGCTGAGGAGTACAAGTATGTACTCTTTGAAGAGTGTCCTCCTAACCCTGCGAATGAGCTGGAAGTCCTTGGAGCTGAGATCGATGGGGAAACCCAGGTCGATATCATTCTCCAGTCGACAGAAATGCTTGCTCAGGCTAAGGCCATGGTTGCTCAGAAGGTTTATACTTCTAAACCGAAAGGTAAGAAGAAGAAGAAACAAGGTGGAGCAAAGGTGGTGGGAGGATCTCAGGGAGGAGTGAAGAAGCCGAAAGGCAAGTACTTCACTTGCAAGAAGGATGGACATTGGAAAAAGGATTGTCCCAATCCGAAGAAGAACAAAGGTATATCTTTTGGTCTAGTCGTTGAAACATGGTTAGCGGTGTTATCTATCGGCACCTGGTGAGTAGATACGGGAGCCTCTAATCATGTATGCAATACTTTGCAGGGGTTCCAGGAAACCCAACGACGAGCTGAGGGAGAGATTACCGTTTACTTGGGCAAAGCCATGAAGATGGCGACTATTGCAGTGGAAGATGTTTTATTTATCTTTTGAGAAAAATAAAACTTTGGTTCTGGAAAATTGCCTTTATGTACCTTTATTTAGAAAGAATTTAATTTCGATTTCTAAATTGTTTATGGATGGATATTTTATTTATTTTAATGACAGAGTTGTTATAAAAAGGAATAGGGAAATTATCTGTTCAGGTGCATTGATAGGAAATCTATACACACTTGAACTAAAACCTCCCACGATGCAAATTGAAGTTAATAACTCATCTTCAAATTCCAATAAGAGAAAAGAACCTTCGAAGATGAACCAAACATATCTTTAGCATCTTAGGCTTGGTCATGTTAACCTAAGTAGAATTCAAAGGTTGATAGCTGATGGACCTCTGGGTTCATTAGTGGTGGAGGATTTCCAAACCTGTGAATCTTGCTTGGAGGGTAAAATGACCAATAGGCCTTTTAAGGCCAAGGGGTATAGAGCCAAAGATGTGTTAGAATTGGTTCATTCTGATTTGTGTGATCCTATATCTATCCATGCTAGAGGTGGTTTTGAGTATTTCGTCTCTTTTATAGACGATTACTCAAGATATGGAAATATTTACCTGATGCGCCGTAAGTCTGAATGCTTTGACAAGTTCAAAGAATTCAAGGCTGATGTGGAGAAACATCAAGGTAAAAGTATCAAGACACTACGATCTAATTGTGGTGGCAAGTACCTCTTGGGACAGTTTAGGAATTACTTATCAGAGGTTGGGATTCAATCCCAATTGTCTGCACCTGGCACACCCCAGCAGAACGGTGTAGCAGAGCAAAGGAATAGGACTCTTATGGAGATGGTTAGATCGATGATGAGTTATTCTGAGTTGCCAGATTCGTTCTGGGGATATGCTCTAGATACGGCAGTGTACATTCTGAACTTAGTTCCATCTAAATCAGTGCCTTCTACACCCACAGAATTGTGGACTGTGCGAAAGCCTAGTCTAAGACATATTCGGATTTGGGGGAGTCCAGCACATGTGCTGAAGGCAGATACTAGTATGTTGGAACCTCGTACAGAAGTACACATGTTCGTTGGCTATCCTAGAGGAACAAAGGGTGGTTTGTTTTATAGTCCTAGAGATCAGAGGGTGATCGTTAGCACGAATGCTAGATTTCTAGAGGAAGACTATGTGATAAGCCACAAGCCCAGGAGTAAAATTGTTCTGGAGGAATTAAAAGGGGAAGTCACTTCTTCAGTACCACCGGTACAAGAGGATATACCACAAGTCACTGCACCGCGTGTCACAGAGGATACATAGGTGATACCTCGTCGTAGTGGGAGGGTTGTTAGACAGCCTGATAAATTCATGTTCTTGGGAGAATCTTCTGATTTGGTCCCTGGCAAACATGAACCTGATCCCTGGACATATGACGAGGAAATCCAAGATAAAGATGCAGTATCTTGGCAAAGTGCAATGAATGCTGAGATTGAATCTATGGATTCAAATCAGGTCTGGGAGCTAGTAGAACCACCTGATGGTGTAAAAACCATTGGATGCAAGTGGATCTACAAAAGAAAGAGAGGAATAGATGGGAAGGTTGAGACTTTCAAAGCAAGGCTTGTTGCGAAGGGGTATACTCAGAAAGAGGGTATCGATTATGAGGAAACCTTTTCGTCGGTAGCCATGCTTAAGTCTATCCGGATTCTCTTATGCATTGCATCTCATATGGATTATAAGGTATGGAAGATGGATGTGAAGACAGCTTTCCTTATTGGAAGTCTTGAGGAAAACATCTATATGAAGCAACCAGAGGGATTCATTGCTAAAGGCAAAGAGCATCTTGTATGTAAGCTTAATCGGTTCATTTATGGATTGAAGCAAGCTTCGAGGTCTTGGAAGATCCGATTTGATGAGGTAATCCAGTCTTATGGATTTATTCAAAGTTCGGATGAGTCTTGTGTATACAAGAGATGTGACGGAAACGTAGTGGTATTTCTTGTACTATACGTAGATGACATTTTGTTGATTGGCAACAATATCAAGGTGTTATCGGATGTAAGGGTATGGTTGTCCAAACAGTTTGATATGAAGGACTTGGGAGAAGTGGGACACATCCTTGGGATCAAGGTTATAAGGGATCGCAAGAAAAGGATGTTGTGCTTATCCCAAGCTTCATACATAGACACGATTATGGATCGTTTTAGCATGAAGAACTCCAAGAAGAGTTTTCTACCTTTCAGGCATGGAGTTCCTTTATCTAAGGAGATGTGTCCTAGAACATCTGAGGAGATAGAGGAGATGAAGGCAGTTCCTTATGCTTCGGCAGTAGGAAGCCTCATGTATGTGATGCTATGTATGAGTCCAGATATCTGCTTTGCCGTGGGCATGGTCAGCAGATATCAGAGTAATCTAGGATAGGGACATTGGACTGCGGTAAAGCATATATTGAAGTACCTGAGAAGGACTAGGGATTATATGCTGGTTTACCAGGCAGACCAATTACTCCCTGTGTGTTACACGGATTCTGACTTCCAATCTAATTGGGATAACAGTAAGTCTAACTCAGGTTTTGTGTTTACTTTGGGAGGTGGAGCCATTGTATGGAGGAGTGTCAAGCAGAAATGCATGGCGGACTCTACCATGGAAGCTGAGTATGTGGCAGCCTCTGAGGCAGCCAAAGAAGTTGTGTGGCTCAGGAACTTTCTGATGGACTTGGATGTGGTTCCTGGTTTTCCCATAACTATCACAATTTATTGTGATAATAATGGTGCAGTTGCAATCTCGAAGGAACCACGAGCCCATAAGGTAAGTAAATACATAGAGTGCAAGTACCACCTAATACGAGAAATCGTAAAGGAGGTAGAAGTTGTTGTCGCCTAGATTGCATCAGAGGATGACCTGGTAAACCCTTTCACTAAGGCCCTTCTAGCGAGAGCTTTGATAGGCATGTGGAGGGAAGGGGAATCAGATGTATGGCAGTATGAGGATAGAATAGTCTTTTAGTATAAGTGGGAGATTGTTGGGATGTATACTGAAAAATCTATCTTTTGTACGAACATCTTTATTTTTGAAATAAGAATCACATGATCATTGTTTGCATTTTTATGGTTATGCATATTGTCTAATACATTACATTGTAGATAACTTGGTGTGTGGTGTGACACGGGAGATCATGTTATTGTTGGATCGATTTGAGCACTAGAGGGGGGGGGGGGTGAATAGCGATAAGAAAAAACTTTTCGTAATCGTTCGAATTGGCACGAGTAAACGCAGCGGAAAGATAGCAATAAATAAATAAAAACATGAGGGGTTTTTACTTGGTTCGTAGCCTACGGCTACTACTCCAAGGCCCTAATGGTCCTTGACCACGCACGGAGGGCAAATATTAAACGAACTCCTTCTCGATAGAGATAGGAGTTACGAATACAAAACTCAATAAAGATTCAAGGTAGAGGACACTTCTCCTTGATATGATTTAAAGCTTGAAAATAAAGACAACTTATACAAAATTAAAGATTATACCGAATGACTTCAAGGATTGGAGGTTGAAGCTTTAGTCTGCAGCCGCTTCGTCGTAGGGATGTTGAGAGTCGGAGCGATCGGAAGCACTTGGAAGCTTTTGAATTGATGAAAAACCCTAGGTTTGGCCCTCCTTTTATAGCCTTTAAGCCCCTCAACGAATGGGTCTTCAACCAATCACAAATGGGCACAAAACTCCTTGAAAAATGGTGATAAAGCTTGACTCTCGAGGCTGATTTTTGACCACCGGCTGAATGCCGGCTGAATCGCCACGGCTGAATCGACGGCTGAATCGCCACGCTGAATGCCGTTGAACTGGCAGCCACGATTTTTGACTAAAAAAGCAGTAAAGCACAAAATACAAGTGAATACTACTGCCACTTGTCGTCCGATCTCAACATAGACCTTCCTAGGGAAGTGGTGGGTTGGATCGTCGCCTAAGGATGTCCCCGTACACAGGACACGACCTCTCTTACGCTTGCACTCACGAGCTTAACTCGATACTTACTTGTCGCTTTTGCTTACGTCCTTCCACTCGATTCCTTCACTCCCTCCGAAGTAACTCGAGTGTCGCCTCGACCACCGCTGCTTCCTCCGGTGTCGCTAGCCTTCATCTCCAAAGATTGAGACTTTTCTCGCACACTTGATTTAGCTCGTGAGATAACAATATAAGCTTAACTTTGTATCGCTTGCTATAATCAAAACATAGGTTCGACTTAGGTGCCCACCGCACCAACAATCTCCCCTTTTGATTTATGGCAAACCCACATACAAAGTTAAGCAAGCATGAAGAATAATAATGTGCATGAGAGAAAAAATGAAGATTAAGTTGGAGTAGTAAGGATTTTCTTCAAGTGCTCCCCCTTGAGGAGACCTCCCCCTTGACCGAGGGTGAGTCTTGAAGAAAGACCTTAATCCTCCCCTTGAGGGTTGCTTTAAGTGATTAACATTACTTAAAATTAGCTTTAGTAAAACGCTTTTAAAATTAGCTTTAGTAAAACGCTTTAGTTAAGCCCTTTCTCCCCCTTAAGTAAAACACTAACGACATAAATAAGTTAAGAATTCTCTTAACTTGGCCTTTTGTCAAAAGTTAAATAAGTTCTCAAAACCTAAAGTTAACTTTTGGTTTAAACATGAAGTAAGAGTTAAGTTATCAAAAAATTTGAAAAAATTTGACCCTTAACTTTGGCCTTTTCTCCCCTTTGCCGATATCAAAAGAGTAAGGGTGTGTGGAAATCAAAATAATTGCTAAATTTAAAGTCCAAGCATGTTCCACATTTTTTATTAAAAATAGTATATTGAAAATAAGCTCATCTATGAAATGTTCGACCTCATATTTGGCTTGATTGATATGAAGGATCAACCACCTCGAGGTCGGATAGTATGTATGATTATACTCCATGATTCATAGCGATGCACTAGCTCTACATCTGGAACCAGGAGTAAGGTCCTAACATCTCACGCCCATCTACGTGGCTAAGTACACAAACACATTAGTCCTATGTGTTGTGAGATGTATTGGCTCCTTAAATCTATAGGTGCATGATATCTAAGGTATGACCTATGCTAGTTTCATGAAAAAGTAAGAAATAGTAGTAATATAATTTGCAAAACCTATTCTATTACGCACATGCCTAATTTTCGTCTCAAGAGACTAAATTCGGCTTCGGGTAGTGGTTTAGTAAATATGTCTGCTAGGTTAGACTTCGAGTCAACATATTCGAGTTGTATGGAGCCGTTGGCTACATGTTCTCAAATGAAATGGTGTTTTACCTCTATATGCTTTGTCCTTGAATGGCATATAGGGTTCTTAGTTAGATTTATCGAACTTATGTTGTCTACAAAAATTTTAGTTTTGGTGAAGTCCAACCTAAAGTCTCTGAGAGTGTGCTTCATCCAAAGAAGCTGAGTTACACACTCACCCATCGCAACGTATTCGGCTTCGGTGGTAGATAAGGCAACACAATGTTGCTTCCTACTACACCAACTCACTAGACTTGAGCCGAGTAGTTGACAACAACCACTCGTGCTCTTTCTATCGAGTTTACTACCGGCATAATCCGAATCGGAGTAGCCGATTAGTTCGAACTCCGTAGATCTAGGGTACCAAATACCAACGTTAAGTGTACCCTTAAGATATCTAAGGATACGCTTAACTAGGGTTAGGTGAGACTTCTTAGCACAGGTTTGAAACCTGGCGCACATACTTACTGCGAATAGGATGTCGGGTCGACTCGCAGTTAAGTATAGGAGACTTCCTATCGCGCTCCAATAGTACTTTAAGTCAATGGACTTACTTTCTAGGTCTTCTCCTATGTTAACATTAATCGCCATTGGGGTGTTTATTATCTTAGCGTCTTTCATTCATAATATTTTATTTAAATACTTAGTTTATTTTTGTTGATATAGGTATATACCATACTTAGTTTGTTTAATTTGTAGACCTAAAAGAAACTTAACTCCTTACTAAGTTCATTTCAAACTCACTTTCCATGAGTGAAACGAACTCGCTTAGTAAGGCTGAGTTAGAGGTTCCAAAAATTATATCGTCTACGTAAATTTGAGCTATGAATATTTCTTTACCTAAGGTTTTTACGAAGAGAGTTGGGTCAACTAAGCCTTGGTTAAACCCTTTTGACTTGAGATGGATTGAAAGTCTCTCGTACCAAGCTCGAGGAGCTTGTTTAAGTCCATAGAGAGCTTTCTTAAGTTTTAGAACATGGTCGGGTTTATCTAGATTTTCGAATCCGGGGGGTTGGCTAACATAAACTTCTTCTTTAATGTATCCATTTAGGAATGCCGACTTAACATCCATTTGAAATAGCTTAAATCCTCGATGTGCGGCATAAGCTAGCAACATTCGAATGGATTCGAGTCTAGCTACTGGGGCATAGGTTTCGTCGTAATCTAAGCCTTCGACTTAATCAACCCTTTGGCGACTAACCTAGCCTTGTTTCTAACTACTTCACCTTTATCATCAAGCTTATTTCTAAACACCCACCTTGTTCCAATTGTCGCTTTGTCTTTAGGTGGTGGTACTAATTCCCACACTTCATTCCTAGTAAATTGAGCTAGCTCTTCTTGCATTGCAATAATCCAATCGGGATCAAGAAGAGCTTGTTCAATTGATTTGGGTTCTATCTTTGAAATTAAGGAAATTTGACTAAGGTTCCTATAGGATGCTCTAGTTCGAACTCCTAGATTAGGATCTCCTATCACTTGATCGATAGGGTGGTTAGTCCAAACCTAGATTGGGTTGGGTTTGTGTCACCTAATGCTTGATCAATGGGGTGACTTGGTTGAACACTAGTTTGACTCTCGGATCACTTGTCACTTGGTTGACAAGAGAAGTTGGTTGATGTGGATTAGACTCGATCTCAGGGTCAGAGTTAGGTCTAGTATGAGTAGGCTCGCTAATTGGGGTTGTCGGGGGTTTTGTAGGTTCGTGTCCTTCATCAAATACTACATTGATAGTCTCCTCGACTCTAAGGGTGTCATGGTTATATACTCTATAAGCTACTTGTAGTCGAGTATCCTAGAAATATTCCTCGTCGTGGTTTTGGATGTAAATTTCCCTAGGTAATCCTTAGTGTTTAGAATATGTACCTTACACCCAAATACCCTAAAGTACTTGATGTTAGGTATTTTATCGTGATAAATCTCATACGAGGTCTTAAGGTGCCTCTTTACCATAAGGATCCTATTCTGGACATAGCAAGCCGTGCTAACGTCACGCTAAAACCTATCGTAGGTTATATTCGCTCAACATGGTCCTAGCGGCTTCTTGTAGAGTTCGGTTTTTCCGCTCCACTAGGCCATTTTGTTGAGGGGTCCTAGGGCAAGAGAATTCATGGTGGTATCCGTTTAGGTTACAGAAGTCGGTGAACCTTTGATTTTCGAATTCACCACCATGATCGCTTCTAAGTCTTTTTAACCTTAAGGTCTTTTGATTCTCGATTAATTTGAATAGATTGATTAATTGATCTAGGTATCATTTTTATGTTTGATGAACCTAACCTGTAAACTCGAGTAGTCCAATTATGACTAAGCAATATTGATTTTATTGAGTGACTTGGCTCCATGTGAATCGAATAGATCCATATGCGGAGCTCAAGTACACTTGAGGTCTGCTTGGTTAGTTAACTTGTGTTGTGTTCTAGGTTGTTTTCCTTGTTGACAAGCATTACAGATTTTATTAACCAAATTGTTGAGGTTGTGTAAGCCTCAGACTAAGCCACACAGACAAATATTGTGGACTAGTCTTGGGTGCGAGTGAACGAGTCGTCTGTGCCACAACCATGATTCCTCTTACTGTGTCATAAGACACTTAGTTGAGGAGTTGGTTAAATTGATCGTATAAATGTTATTTGTCCTAGTTGATTTTATTATTGTTTTAGCTGTTTTATTTTTTTTAATTACAAATTCATTTTCTAAAAATACGACCTTATAGTTATTTTCACATAATTAGCTTACGCTAAGCATGTTATATTCAAAATTCTCTACAAGTAATACATTTTTAATAACAAAATTCGAGTTAAGCTCGATATCACCTGATCCGATGATTTTGAGCTTGCCGTTATTCCCAAAGGCTACCGATCCTTGTCATTTGAATCGAAGCTTTGTGAATTTGAGTTGATCCCCCATTATGTGCTCGAGTAACCATCGTCTAACATCCATTGATCCTACACACAAGGTGGTTGGATTGATGTTAGATTTTATTTTTAAATTGGTTGTAAGTTGTTAAACCTAGGTCATCTCACCCGAGTCTATATGATCAAGCATGTTATACTTATGTGTTTTTGTTAGATGACTCCCAATTAAATTTATTAAGTGGATTTAGGTTTAAGTGATTTTATGTTGAGATGATTTTCAATTAAATTGATTAAGTGGATTTAGGTTCAAGTAATTAGGATTTAGGTTCAAGTAATTTTATATTGAGATGATTTTCAATTAAGTTGATTAAGTGGATTTAGGTTCAAGTAATTTTATGTTGAGATGATTTTCAATTAAGTTTGATTAAGTGGATTTAGGTTCAAGTTAGATTTGGATTTAACCCAAGGCTTGTCAAGTTTACCTTTTCAAGATCATGGCTTCCAGGTCGTGGCGAGGCACAGGGGCCTTCTTTTATCGGATCATCGACCACTTCCTTAGACAAAGCCATGTTCAAGAAAATGATGACTTGACTCACCTAAGACTATTTCCTAGTCTAACTAGTTATTTTTGAAAAGAGGCTCCCCGAGGCTCAATCTTTTCAAGGATTTTAGTTGGTTATTTGAAAAGAGGCTCCCGAGGCTCAATCTTTTCAAGGATTTTTAGTTGGTTATTTGTGTATTCCAAGTGAGTTAAAAACAACAAAAAAACTAAGCATGCAATTTCTAAGTTAAAGCACAACATGTTTTGTACTTGGCTCCCCTAGACCGTTGAATCGGTTCGGTCTATCCACATAGTGGATTTGGTCCTTGGGAACCCAAGACGAGTTAGATCCTAGAGTTGAAATCAAAGTGGTCTTAGGGACCCATGCTTGGACACATTTTTATGTCTACTTACGATTGACATATACGACTTATTGGTCGTGGTTTGAGCTAAACCCTAGTCCGCCTTGTTGTACACGGCCCTTTGCGATCCAAGTAGGAGGTCAAGTCCTTTGGATCCCAAAGTAAACCTTTCCAACGTATTCCTAAGATCTTCGACTTGACTTTTCAAGAGTGAGTTCTCAACCGAGTTTTCAACCCGAGTTGAGTCCTTCTCTTGAACTCGACTAGTCGAAGAGGTTAGGAGACCTCGTGTTTGAGGAGTTTAACTTCTCAACCAGGTCTCGACCTTGGACTCGGACTTAGCTAACTTCCTAGACAAAAACCTAACCGTATTATGTAAAGTATTAAATAAAGTTGACTCACCTTAAGGGTATCTTTTGAACCGGATGCGTATCCGTGGCTTGACTTGAAGGTTGCCGTAGTCGAATCATCCTCGGTTCGACTCAAGAGTTGGGTTCGGTCTCGTGTCGACTCAATTGATTTCGCCATGAGAGCGTGGTCTTCGTCTTCTTGGATGGCTTCTTCCCATGTCGCGTTGAGGGCCTTCTTGTGCTTAGGTCCTTGGTGGTTGAGCTTGGGGCACTCGGACTTGATATGTCCAAACTGTTACACTCATAACACCTAATATTAGAACTTTTAGGTTTACCTTGGTTGGGTCGAGTCGTGGTTACTTTCGTCCCTTGGCTATTCTTGAGCTAGGTTCATTAGTTGGCGATCAATTCGGGTCAACTTCTTCTTGGACTCGTCTTCCTCCTCGGTTGGTGGTGGCTTGCTTGCGATTTTCTTCTTCTTTGATCCTGCAAATAAAGCTATACCCCTCTCGGGTTCCGAGGTGGATTGTTCATGTAATTCGAAATCGGAAAAGAGTTCATCTAACCTAATTTTAGAAAGATCCTTGGAGACCTTGTAGGCATCGACCATGGATGCCCACAAGGTAGTCCTCGGAAAAGAGTTTAGAACATACCTTATAAGGTCGCGGTTTTCGACCTTTTGCCCGGTGCGTGTAAGTTGTTGTGATGTCCGGACACGGGCGTGGAGTTGCCGCGGACTCGTGTTCCTGCATTTTTAGTGTGTACAATTTATTGAATAAAAATCACGCTTACATACCTTGGCTTGATCCGATCCTTCGTAACTCGATTAGTTTTGTCCAAAAGATCCTTGGCGCTATGAAGGGGCCGACGCGATTTAACTCCTCCTTAGATAGGCCGCAATGGAGGATTTGTGTTGCCTTGGCATCGGCTTCGACTTGTCGTTTTGTTGCAACGGTCCATTGATCATAATCCAAGGAGTCACCCACTTCATTAGTCGGAAGTGTGAAACCCGCTTGATTATGATCCACATCTCAAGTTGAGTTTTGAGAAAGCAGTCCATCCAACCCTTCCAATAACAGAAGTCATCTCCGTTGTAAAACGGAGGTCGGACGGTGCTAAAACCCTCGAGATGGGCCATTAAAACAAAAAGACAAAAAGAGACGAAGACCGAAAAGCTAGCAAAGACAAAAACTCAAAAACAAGTACCACGACTCAAGGCCTTGGATTAGTAGAAAAGGGAGAGAATTTAACAAATAAAATAAATAGAAATAAACAGAATTTAAAGACAAAAAATCTGTAAAAAAAGCTAGATTGGTGGTTTCACCAAATCTTAGCAACCCCTACTCGATACCAATTGTTGGATCGATTTGATCGCTAGAGGGGGTGAATAGCGATAAGAAAAACTTTTCGTAATCGTCAATTGGCACGAAAAACGCAGCGGAAAGATAGCAATAAATAAATAAAACACAAGGGGTTTTTACTTGGTTCATAGCCTACGGCTACTACTCCAAGGCCCTAATGGTCCTTGACCACGCACGGAGGGCAAAATATTAAACGAACTCCTTCTCGATGGAGATAGGAGTTGCGAATACAAAACTCAATAAAGATTCAAGGTAGAGGACACTCTCTCCTTGATATGATTTAAAGCTTGAAAATAAAGACAACTTATACAAAATTAAAGATTATACCGACGATTTCAAGGATTGGAGGTTGAAGCTTTAGTCGCTCTAGCCGCTCGTCAGGGATGTCGAGAGCCTGAGCGATCGGAAGCACTTGGAAGCTTTTGAATTGATGAAAACCCTAGGTTTGGCTCCTCCTTTATAGCCTTTAAGCCCTCAACGAATGGGTCTTCAACCAATCACAAATGGGCACAAAACTCCTTGAAAAATGGTGATAAAGCTTGACAGGCTGAACTGCCGATTGAATCGCCGGCTGAATCGCCGGCTGAATCGGCAGCCACGATTTTTGACTAAAAAGGAGTTTAGCTCAAAATACAAGTGAATTGACGCCACTTGTCGTCCGATCTCAACATAGACCTTCCATGGGAAGTCTTGGGTTGATCGCCGCCTAAGGATCATCCCCGTACAAAGGACACGACCTCACTTACGCTTGCACACACGAGCTTACCTCGATACTTACTTGTCGCTTTTGCTTCCGGCCTTCCACTCGATTCCTTCAGCTCCCTCCGAAGTAACTCGAGTGTCGCCCGACCACCGCGGCTTCCTCCGGGTGTCGCTAGCCTTCAGCTCCAGCATTGAGACTTTTCTGCACACTTGATTTAGCTCGTGAGATAACAATATAAGCTTAACTTTGTATCGTTTGCTATAATCAAAACATAGGTTCAACTTAGGTGCCCACTGCACCAACAGTTATCGGCTCCTTGTAAAGTATAAGTAAAGGCTCACAACCGAGATGGCTATGGACAAACCATTGGAATGGTTGTAGTGTGATTTGGTAATGGTTTGTCTTGACCATAGAATCACACTAGTGCACTTTGTGTGTATTGTGCAGGACCGACTTAGTGGTGATTCGATTTATTGCTGACTACATAATCGAATCGGACCTCAGATATTATTTTGTACATGCTCTTAATCCCGATATAATAACGGGAGCATATACTTAGTATTCATTTCTTTGATTTACCAATGGGCGAGATTTATAGATTAAATCGATAGGCTCGGTAAGTTGTGAAATGATATTATTTATATAGTGTGTCGTTGATTATAGGAGGAAACTGTGTCCTATATATTAGGATGATGATGTCACCTTGAGGAGCTCATAAGGTTCATCATGTAAACCATGCAGGTGGACTTGGTCCGGCATGATGATAAGGTTGAGTGGTACTACTCATGGAGTTACATGTTGATTAATTAATGGTCAGTAAATTAATTAATCGACGGACATTCGAGATCTTAAACATGGGGAGAAAATGTACATATAATATATGGAGCCCATATTAACTTATGGGGGTTGGTGAGGTAGATCAATGATGATCCTCTAGTAGATTGGATTATCATTAATGGATCGGACTTTATGTGGGCTTGATCCATGGGTGGCCAAGATCCAACTCCTCCTCATGGTCCCTATTGTAGCGTATTAAAACCTCATGAAGCTTAGATCCAATGGATAGAAACAAAACTCTAGAACCAAAGGTAGTTATTAAATCTCTAGATCCGACGGTTGAGATTAAATCTCTAGATTCGACGGTTGAGATTAAATCCCTAGAACCAATGGTGGAGATTAAAACAAGGCTTATCCCTAACTCTATAAAAGGAGGGAAAGGGGTGGGCAGCAACTTGAATCCAACTAGAGATAGGATTAGGGTTTTGGGGGGCAAGGCTTGGAGGCTAGGGTTTAGGGGTTGGTGGCACCAAATAAGGAAGGTGTTTCCTTTCTTCTTCTTCCCTCAAGGTGGCTGGCGACCTAGCTCCCCTTTCTAGCCCTTGGCCGGCGTCCAAAGAAGCCCCTCTCCCTCTCTTTGGCCGATAAAACCTAGGCTTAGGGTTCTCCCTTGGAGCTTTGGTTGGCATTCACCTATTCTCCTCTTCCTCCTTGGCCGGCGGCAAGCTCCAACCTTGGAGTTTGGTGGTTGGTTGAAAGAAGGAGAAGAGGCTTGTTTCTATTTTTTTCTCTTGCTCGGAACGAGCAAGGAAGGAAGATTGGTGATCTAGGAGCTTCAACTTTTGGTAGATCGTCGCCCACACGACGTCCGAAAGGAGGAAGGTCATACAATAGAAGATCGAGAGGTATATCGATTCTCTATTTTCTCTTGTATCATGTTTATATTTGTTTTTCAATTATGTGCATGATATATTCTGTTTTGTGGCTAAATAATACTTGTATCCCGAACATAAATACAAAAGCCGGCGATCCGTACATCGTCTATTCCGCGGCTACTCGTAGAATAGATGTAGGTCGCTTGAACAACAAGTTTGTTCAAGTGACCACTCTAAACGAATAGAATGACGATGACAAGGTTGCTTGGGTGTTCCCTTTTGTCTAGGATTAAATTTTTAATCCGAGGACATCGATGGGATCGCCATGAATAAGCGACCAAGTTGAAGTGGGAAGCGAAGTTTCCCCTCACGAATCAACCCAACACATCAACCTCATGCCTATCGGATCCCTCCAAGTCATCCATGACTTGTTCATCTATACGCTATCCTTCAAGTATTTCCATCGGCTATTGTCATGCTAAGCCGGTCTACACTGCCAAGGCACATTTGGGCTTACGCTACCAAGACTACCGCTTGGACTTTACTCCACCAAACATTGGACTTATGTTGTCAAGACTCCACCCTTGGACTTTACTCTCCAATATCAAACCTTGGACTTCCCAATTTCTAAGTACCCATGACTTAGACTTTCACTGTCAAGACTACACACTTGGACTTACATGACCAAGACTACACCCTTATACTTTCCTTGCCAATCCATGTTGGGCTTTCCAATTACCAAGACTCAAGCTTGGACTTTCCCTTGCCAAGACCCATGCTTGGACTTTACTATTGCCAAGACCCATGCTTGGACTTTCCATGCCAAGTACTCAAGACTTGGACTTTACCATTGCCAAGACCCATACTTGGATTTTCCATTCCAAGTGTCCCACTTGGACTTCTCCATCATTTGGTCAACCCCATGTCAATCATATAGTCAACCCATTGTCAAAAAATGGTCAACTCATCGTCAAACATCAAAACACAAACATCAAAACACTACTCGAGTCTGGTCAATCGTGACCTGGGATGATTGCACCAACACTCTATGCCTCACCACGACCTAGAAGCCATTTTTTCGAAAAGTTTGCTTAACGATCTAAAGGTTAAATCCGAATCTAACCCAAGGTTGAGTATCTTTAAATCACTAAATTTAACCAAGTTAAAATTGAAGCCATCTCACAAAACATATAAGGTTAACATGTTTGATCATGTAGAGAGGGTCAGATGATTCCTAGGTTAAAATTTTCAAACAACCTTAAAATTCCAATATCCGATCCAACTACTATATGTTTAAGATTAATGGATGCTGGACAGTGGGTGCTCCCAACATATGACCGGAGACTGACTAAAGTTTTCGAAGCTCAGATTCAAAAACCAAGGATAGGTAGCATTCTGAAACAACGGGAAGCTCAAAATCATCGGATCACGTGATATTGAGCTAAACTCGAACTTTGTAATTTGTCAA
Source organism: Wurfbainia villosa (assembly GCA_025175895.1). Classification (NCBI taxonomy): domain Eukaryota; kingdom Viridiplantae; phylum Streptophyta; class Magnoliopsida; order Zingiberales; family Zingiberaceae; genus Wurfbainia; species Wurfbainia villosa. Next base: position 23,486,525 of record CM046003.1, on the reverse strand, counting down.
GTACTTTCATTGAACATTTTGAATTTAATCTCCTTAGTGTCAATCAATTGTGTGACAATAATTATAAGGTCATTTTTCTACCAAATCAATGCTTAATTAAAAATAGTGATTCTTCAAAAACTATAATTAAGGGAACTAGGAATAGCAATATTTATACAATCAACTTACCCAACTCCTCAACCAAGTGTCTAATGACACAGCAAGAGGAATCTCGATTGTGGCACCGACGACTCGGCCACTCTCATCCAAGACTCATACACAAAATGAGTCAGAGTGGTTTAGTTAGAGGTCTACCCAACCTAAATAACCTAGAAAACAAAATATGTAATGTTTGTCAACAAGGTAAACAAACTAGGACTTCACATCAACTAACTAATCAAGAAAGAACTAAAAGTGTACTTGAGCTCCTACACTTAGACCTTTTTTGACTCTCATGGAGCCAAGTCACTAAACGAAAGCCAATACTGCCTAGTCATAATCGATGACTACTCTAGGTTCACTTGGATTAGGTTTTTAAAACATAAAAGTGAAACCTTAGATCAACTCACCAATTTATACAAACTAATAAAAAATGAAAAGAATCTTAAGATTAAAAGAATTAGAAGCGATCATGGTGGTGAATTTGAAACTCATAGTTTCACCGACTTTTGTAACCAAAACGGGTACCACCATGAGTTCTCTTGCCCTAGGACCCCTCAACAAAATGGTCTAGTTGAACGTAAAAATAGAATCTTACAAGAAGCTGCTAGAACCATATTAAATGAATACAACCTACCTAATAGGTTTTGGGCAGAAGCGGTCAATACTACTTGCTATGTTCAAAATAGGATTCTATTAGTTAAAAGACACCTTAAAACATCATACGAAATCTATTATGAAAAACTACCAAACATTAAGTACTTTAGGGTTTTTGGATGTAGGGTACACATATTAAACACTAAAGATTACTTAGGGAAATTCACCACTAAAACTAGTACCGGAACTTTTCTAGGATACTCAACCATCAGTAAAGCATATAGGGTATATAACAATGAAATGCTAAAAATAGAATAAACAATCAATGTAGTTTTTGATGAAGAAAACAAAACTACAAAACCCGAAGTATAATTGATTAATGAACAAATTGAAAATAGACTTGAATCTAATTCACAAAATGAATCTAGTATAGATCCTAACCCATATCAATCTAGGTTACAAGCAAACCATTCTATTGATCAAGTAGTAGGTGATCCTAATTTAGGGGTTCGAACTAGAGCATCCTATAGGAACCTAAGTCAAATCTCACTCGTCTCTAAAATCGAACCTAAAACAATTGAACAAGCTCTTCTTGACCCCCGATTGGATTATAGCTATGCAAGAAGAGTTAGCTCAATTTACTAGAAGTTAAGTTTGGGAATTAGTACCCCCACCTAAAGGAAAAATAATCATTGAAACAAAGTGGGTGTTTCGAAATAAACTTGATGACAAAGAGAAGTAATAAGGAATAAAACTAGGTCAGTCAAATTAAAGGGTTAGACTATGATGAAACATATGCAGCCATAGTTAGACTTGAATCGATGAAAATGTTATTAGCCTACGCTGCGCAACGGGCCTTCAAATTATTTCAAATGGATGTTAAGTCAATATTTTTGAATGAATTTATTAAAGAAGAGGTTTGTGTTAGCCAACCACCTGGATTTGATGTTGGGACCCTTGGAATGGCTAGAGGGGGGTGATTAGCCTTTCTTCTTTTCTACAAAAAATGTTAGCAGAAGCAATACAAAATATAAACACAAATCAAAGCAAGAACGAAGCTAACACCCGATGTACGTGGTTCGGAGATGACGCTCCTACTCCACGGCAATCCGTAAGGTGGATTAGCCCTAATCAACCTTCACTAGAACCTCCTTTGGATGAACCAAGGTGGAGAAACCTTTCTTACAATGCTCTCCTCTTCTTTACAATGATGGATGATCGAGAACAAGAGAAGAGGAGGATTTAAATCTCTAAAAACACTTGGAAGGCTTGGTGAGCACGAGAGTATAGTTAAGAGCAAGAACACTAGCCTCACCAAGCTCCCCATGGCCCCTTTTTATAGAAGAGGGGTTGTTTTTCCCGTTGGGCCTCGATCAATGATCGATGCTTGACATCGACCGCCGGCCAACGACCAAACGCGATCTCTGGAGATTCGCAAATGCGCAATCTCCAACGGCCAGTGATCGATCCGATCCTCCCATCACCGATCGATGGGGTGATCGATCCGAGTGATCAAGGCTGATCGAGCGATCGCATTCGCGGGCGACATTTCCTTGATCGATCGATGCCTTCGCGCCGATCGATCACAATATCACGTCGATCGATATGCTAAGGCCGATCGATGATTAGGGTTTCACCTCGCATTGACGCCCGATCGATACATCGCACCGATCGATCTTCTTCAAGTATGAGTAATTCATACTCGATTTTATACCCTAGACCTAGACTCAACCTTCTAGCTCTTCAATAAGCCTTGTGCCTTCAGGATCCCTCCGAGTCCGCGACTTGTTCATCCTTTGCGCTTTGCTTCCAAGAGCTTCCTTCGGTTTCGTCATGTCTTGGGTTGCCAAATGCTTGGACTTTATGCCGCCAAGACTACAAGCTTGGACTTATGCTGCCAAGACTTTACTTTGGACTTCCTTTTCCAAGGTTCACTTAGACTTTACGCCGCCAAGACTACAAGCTTGGTCTTATGCTGCCAAGTCCATCCCTTGTACTTCCTTTGCCAAGAACATACTTGGACTTCCTTTGCCAAGATCATACTTGGACTTCCTTTGCCAAGATCATACTTGGACTTCCTTTGCCAAGATCATACTTGGACTTCCCTGTCACTTAAACAATTTCGTAATTAGATCATAAGATGTTGCCTAACTTAGATGATTATCCAAACATCAAAACATATATAAATGCTTGGAGCATTGTTGCACCAACATTTGAGAGTCTAGACAAACTGAATCATGTCTTCAAACTTAGAAAAGCCTTATATGGATTAAAGCAAGCTGCTAAAGCTTGGTACGAAAGGCTTTCAATCTATCTTAAGTATAAGGGTTTCAATCATGGTTTAGTTGACCCAACCCTTTTTGTAAAGACAATTGGAAAAGAAATCTTCATTGCACAAATTTATGTAGATGACATAATTTTTGGAACAACTAATTCAACATTATTAAATGAGTTCATTTCACTAATGGAAAGTGAATTTGAAATGAACTTAGAAGGAGATCTTACCTTCTTCTTAGGGTTACAAATAAAACAAACTAGAGAAGGAATTTATTTACATCAACGAAAATAAGCTAAGAACTAATTAATAAATTTGGAATGCAAAACGCTAAGGAAATTAGTACACCAATGGCTACAAATGTAAACATAGGGGAAGACTTAGAGGGAAAAGTGATAGATTTAAAGTACTATAGGAGCGCGATAGGTAGCCTTCTATACTTAACTGCGAGTCGACTAGATATACTCTTCGCAGTAAGTATGTGTACAAGATTTCAATCTTGTGGTAAGGAATCGCACCTAATGCTAGTCAAATGAATTTTTAGATACCTAAAAGAAACACTAAATGTAGGAATTTGGTAACCTAGATCGAACGAGTTCGAACTAATCGGCTACTCCGACTCGGATTATGCTGGTAGTAAACTCGATAGGAAGAGCACGAGTGGATATTGCCAACTCCTAGGCTTGAGTCTAGTCAGCTGGTATAGTAGAAAGCAACATTGTGTTGCCTTGTCTACCACCGAAGTTGAATATGTTGCAATGGGTGAGTGTGTAGTTCAACTTCTTTGGATGAAGCAAACTCTCCAACACTGTCAAACCCTAATAGTCGACTCGGGAACCTTCTGTGCCTGAATACTAAATGACCGTGATCTCGATCAGATCGCCGCCATTAGTCGACTACCCAATTGTCGTGCGGTTGGCAGGCCAATTCCAAAGATCAAACTTTAGTAGACTCTCATTAGTCGATTGACAATAGTCTCAGTCGACTGATACATCTCAAACATGAGGTTTTAACCCCAAGTATGATGCCCCCATACATGCTAGTGTTGGGATGTATACTGAAAAGTCTATCTTTTGTAGGAACATCTTTATTTTTGAAATAAGAATCACATGATCATTGTTTGCATATTTATGGTTATGCATATTGTTTGATACACTACATTGTAGATAACATGGTATGTAGTGTCACACAGGAGATCATGTTATCGGTCCATTGTAAAGTATATGTTGGGATGTATACTGAAAGCCTAGCTCTTTTGTATGAACATCTTTATTTTGAAATAAGAATCACATGATCATTGTTTGCATATTTTTATGGTTATGCAATATTGTCTAATACCTTACATTGTAGATAACATGGTGTGTGGTGTCACACGGGAGATCATGTTATCGGCTCCTTGTAAAGTATAAGTAAAGGCTCACAACCGAGATGGCTTTGGACAAACCATCGGAATGGTTGTAGTGTGATTTGGTATTGGTTTGTCTTGACCATAGAATCACACTAGTGCACTTTGTGTGTATTGAGCAGACCGACACGAGGTGATCTGATTTATTGGCCGACTACATAATCGAATCCGGACCTCGTATATTATTTAGTACATGCTCTTAATCCCGATATAATAACGCACATATACTTGGTACTCATCTCTTTGATTTACCAATGGGCTAGATTTATAGATTAAATCGATAGACTGTAAGTTGGGAGATGATATTATTTATATGGTGTGTCGCTTGATTATAGGAGGAAACCGTGTCCTATATATTAGGATGATGATGTCCCTTGAGGAGCTCATAAGGTTCATCATGTAAACCCCGCAGTGGACTAGGTCCGATGATGAAAAGGTTGAGTGGTACTACTCATGGAGTTAGATGTCGATTAATTAATGGTCAGTAAATTAATTAATTGACGGACATTCGAGATCTTAAACACGGGGAGAAAATGTACAAATAATAGATGGAGCCCATATTATCATATGGGGGTTGGTGAGGTAGATCAATGATGGACCTTTAGTGGATTGGACCATCATTAGTGGATCGGACTTTATGTGGGCTTGATCCATGGGTGGCCAATACCCAACTCCTCCTCATGGTCCCTAATGTAGCCTATTAACACCTCATGATGCTTAGATCCAATGGATAGAAACAAAACTCTAAGATCCATTGGTAGAGATTAAATCTCTAAGATCCGACGGTTGAGATTAAATCTCTAGATCCGACGGTTGAGATTAAATCCCTTGAACCAATGGTGGAGATTAAACCAAGACTTATCCCTAAACTCTATATAAGGGTGGCTTAGGGATTGTTGGCGTGGAGAACACAAGGGATGAGGGGATTAGGGTTTGCTTCTTTTGGTGGCTAGGAATCCTAGTTGGTTTAGGATTGGGTTTGGTGGCTAGGGTTTTGGAGCAAGGGTGGGCGGCAACTAATGGAGGTTGTTCTTCTTCTTCCTTGGGTTGGCCGGCCACTATGCTGCTCCTATCTACCTTAGCTTGAACTTATCCTATTCTTCTTCCTCTTCCATGGCGGATATAAGGTAAGTTAGGATTAGGGTTTGGGTGGCTAGGTTTTGGGAGAAAAGGGTGGCGGCAACTATAGGAGATGTTCTTCTTCTTCCTAAGGGTTGGCGGCCACTATGGTTCTCCTCTTTACCTTGGCTTGAGCTCATCCTAATCTTCTTCCTCACTTCCATGGCCGCCACAAGGTGAGCTTGGATTAGGGTTTGGAAGCTTAGGGTTTAGGAGGTTTAGGTGGCACCAAATAAGGAAAGTTTCTTCCTTTCTTCTTCATGGTTTGGTGGCCGGCGCCCATATCACCTTCTCCAACCCTTGGACAGCATCTAAAGACCCCTTCTCCCTCTCCTTGGGTGGTGGAAACAAGACTAAGGGGTTTCCCTTGATGTCTTGGTCGGTTTCCACCATTATCTCCTTCTCCTTGTTGGCCGGCGGCAAGCATTTCTTTTGCTTGTTGGTTGGCCATAGGAAGGAGATGAGCCTTGTTTCTATTCTTCCTCTTGCTTTGGATGAGCAAGGAAGGAAGATGTGTGATCTAGAGCTCGACTTTTGGTAGCGTCGCCCACACGACGTCCGAAAGGAGGAAGGACATACATTAGAAGATCGAGAGGTATATCGATTCTCTAATTTTATATGTTACATGTTTGTATTTGTTTTTCATTTATGAGCATGATATATTTCTGTGAATGGCTAACTAATATTTGGATCCCGAGTATAAACACAAAAACCGGCGATCCGGACATCGTCTATTCCGCGGCTACTCGTAGAATAGAGGATGGTCGCTTGAACAACTAGTTTGTTCAAGTGACCTCTCTAAACGAATAGCACGACGATGACTTGGTTGCTTTGGGAATCCCTTTTGTCTAGGATTAAATTTTTAATCCGGGGACATCGAAGGGATCACCATGGTCAAGCAACCGATGTGAAGGCGGTTTCCCTGATCATCCAACAATTGTATCGAGCTTCGGGCAAAACCTTCAATCGTATCGAGGACGGGCAAAACCTTCAATTGGTATCAGAGCCAAGGATTCCGGTTTTGTGTGTTTAGGATTCGGTTAATTTTATGCACTTTTTCATATATTATATGTGTCGGATAATAGTAGGATATGCATAGTTTAACTCTTTAGTTGCAAGCATAAGATCCGACTATTATGGCTGTGTGTGTGTATGTGATTGTATGTGTGTAAATATTTATTTTGTTGAATCCTCGGGGTTGACGAGGCTAGTATTTAGTTTTTTTTGTAAATTAAATACGGCATTGTTTAGCCGCTCTTTATTTTATTTTACTTTCTATCTAGATTCATGTACACTCCCTCGTGGAGTATAGGATCGATGGATGTAAATTAAAATAGGTTTTAGTCTCGGCTCGGATCTCCGGAGGGCTTGTACATGGCGTAGGAGGAGCGGACGAGATGGCGATGCGACGGGAGCCATATTGAAGACAAAGGCCATAATAGTTGGAAAATAATTTATTTTTCATATTTATTGCTTTTTGTTTGATATGCATGTCGTAGGAAAATTCCTCATTTTTAATTTACTAAGTGGGAGAGGGATATTTTAATTAATTCCCGCGGCCTCCATTACAATTTGACGTGTGATGCAACAAACTTGCGTGTTGGCTCTGAGTGCCTTCCTCCCTGCGGATGAGTTTGTTTGCGGATCACTAGGTCAAATAATGGTTATAGGAAATTATCTAGGAGCATGTGTACTTCCACAGCAGTAAGGCACATAATCCGAAATAATTCCCTTAGTATCGTGTAATGGTGCACACTTAGATGCAAATTAAAAGTATCCTCCCCATCGGAGTCACTGCTTTTATTTGTAGGGCCAAAGAGGAACCAACTATTAATTTTATTTGTCAAAAAGTAAGGTTGACAAGATAATAAAATTAATGGGTAAAACCTCCTCTTACAAATGTAGAATTCGTATACGTCCACACTGCGTGGCATGCGATATTCTCGATATTTTGAGGTGTTGGTTGATATCAAAATTTTATTGTTTGAGGAATCAATAATTTTTTGAAATCTAAAGTAATGATCTATGTGATTCTTAGGATTTTCAAAATGACTTTCAGTCCACTTGTTGTGATACTAAAAGAAATAAACTTACTGTACCCAAATAATGTTGATTGGAAAAGAATCTAGATATTGTCTTATCTGCTAAGGAGTACAAGTATGCACTCTTCGAAGAATGTCCTCAAGCCATGGTTGCTCAAAAAGGTTTCTACTTAAGCCAAAGGAAAAGAAGAAGGAAGAAACAAGGTAGAGCAAAGGTGGTGGGAGGATCTCGTGGAGGAGTGAAGAAGCCGAAAGGCAAGTACACTTTAAGTGATGGACATTGGAAGAAGGACTGTCCCACCAAAACAGAACAAAGGTATATCCTTTGGACTAGTCTTGAAACATGATTAGCGTGTTATCTACCGCACTGTGTGTAGATATGAGAGTCACTAATCATGTCTCGCAACACTTGCAGGGGTTCCAAACCCAACGACTAGCTAAAGGAGATTACCATTTTGGGCAATGCCATGAAGGTGGCGCTACAAAAGGGGAGACGTTTCATTTATCTTTGAGAAAAATAAACTTTGGTTCTTAAAATTGCCTTTATGTACTTATTTAGAAAGAATTTAATTTCAGTTTCTAAATTGTTTATGGATGGATATTCTATTTCTTTTAATGACAGTTGTTATAAAAGGAATAGGACATTATCTGGGTACATTGATAGGAAATTTGTACACACTTGAACCAAAACCTCCCACGATGCAAATTGAAGTTAATAACTCATCTTCTAAATTCAATAAGAGAAAAGAACCTTCGAAGATGAACCAAACATATCTTTGGCATCTTAGGCTTGGTCACATTAACCTAAGCAGGATTCAAAGGTTGATAGCTGATGGACCTTTGGGCTCATTAGTGGTGGAGGATCTCCCAACCTGTGAATCTTGCTTGGAGGGTAAGATGACCAAGAGGCCTTTCAAGGCCAAGGGGTATAGAGCCAAAGATGTGTTAGAATTGGTTCATTCTGATTTGTGTGGTCCTATGTCTATCCAGGCTAGAGGTGGTTTTGAATATTTCGTCTCTTTTATAGACGATTATTCAAGATATGGATGCATTTACTTGATGCGCCGCAAGTCTGAATGCTTTGACAGGTTCAAAGAATTCAAGGCTGATGTGGAGAACCGTCAAGGTAAAAGTATCAAGACCCTACGATCTGATCGTGGTGGTGAATACCTCTTGGGAGAGTTTAGGAATTACTTATCAGAGGCTGGGATTCAATCCCAATTGTCTGCACCTGGCACACCCCAGCAGAATGGTGTAGCAGAGCGAAGGAATAGGACTCTTATGGAGATGCTTAGATCGATGATGAGTTATTCTGAGTTGCCAGATTCGTTCTGGGGGTATGCGTTGGATACGACAGTGTATATTCTGAACTTGGTTCCATCTAAATCAGTGCCTTCTACCCCCGTAGAATTATGGACTGGGCGAAAGCCTAGTCTGAGACATATTCGGATATGGGGGAGTCCAGCACATGTGCTGAAGGCAGATGCTGGTAAGTTGGAACCTCGTACAGAAGTGTGCATGTTTGTTGGCTACCCTAAGGGAACGAAGGGTGGTTTGTTCTATAGTCCTAGAGATCAGAAGGTGATCGTGAGTACGAATGCCAGATTTCTAGAGGAGGACTATGTGATGAACCACAAGCCCATGAGTAAAATTGTTCTGGAGGAGTTAAAAGGGGAAGTCACTTCTTTAGTACCACCGGTACAAGAGGATATACCACATGTCACTGCACCGCGTGTCACAGAGGATACACAAGTGATGTCTCGTCATAGTGGGAGGGTTGTGAGACAGCCTGATAGATTCATGTTCTTGGGAGAATCTTTCGATTTGGTCCCTGGCGAACATGAACCTGATCCCTGGACATATGACGAGGCAATCCAAGATAAAGATGCACTATCTTGGCAAAGTGCAATGAATACTGAGATTGAATCTATGGATTCAAGTCAGGTTTGAGAGCTCTTATGCATAGCAGCTCATATGGATTATGAGGTGTGGCATATGGATATCAAGAAAGCTTTCCTTAATGGAAGTCTTGAGGAAACCATCTATATGAAGCAACCAGAGTGATTCATTGCTAAGGGCAAAGAGCATCTTGTGTGTAAGCTTAATCGGTCCATTTATGGATTGAAGCAAGCTTCAAGATCTTGGAACATCCACTTTGATGAGATAATCCAGGCTTATGGATTTATTCAAAGTCCGGATGAGTCTTGTGTATACAAGAGATGTGACGGAAACGTAGTGGTATTTCTTGTACTATACGTAGATGACATTTTGGTGATTGGCAACAATATCAAGTGTTATCGACGTAAGGGTATGGTTGTCCAAACATTTTGATATGAAGGACTTGGGAGAGGTGAGACACATCCTCGGGATCAAGGTTATAAGGGATCGCAGGAAAAGGATGTTGTGCTTATCCCAAGCTTCATACATAGACACGATTATGGAGCGTTTTAGCATGCAGAACTCCAAGAAGGGTTTTCTACCTTTCAGGCATGGAGTTCCTTTATCTAAGGAGATATGTCCTAGATCATCTGAGTAGATAGATTAGATGAAGGCGGTTCCTTATTATTCGGCAATAGGAAGCCTCATGTATGCGATGCTCAGACGAGACCGGATATCCGCTCCGTGGGGCATGGAGATATCGAGTAATCCAGACAGGGATATTGGATCGCGGTAAAGCATATATTGTAGTGCCCGAGAAGGACTAGGATTATATGCTAGTTTATCGGCACTAATTACTCCTCGTGGGTTACATGGATTCCGATTTCCAATCGATAGGGATAATAGAAGTCTACCTCAGTTTTGTGTTTACTTTGGGAGGTGGAGCCATTGTATGGAGGAGTGCCCACAGAAATGCGTGGCGGACTCCACCATGGAAGCCGAGTATGTGGCGCCTGAGGCGCCAAAGAAGTGTGGCTCAGAACTTCCTCGATGGACTTGGATGTGATTCCCGGTTTGCCTGTAACTATCACAATTTATTGTGATAATAGTGGTGCAATTGCAAACTCAAGGAACCACGAGCCCATAAGGCTAGTAAACACATAGAGCGCAAGTACCACCGATACGAGAAATCGTAAAGGAGGAGAAGTTGTTGTCGCCTAGATTGCATCGAGAGGATGACTGTAGACCCTTTCACTAAGGCCCTTCTAGCAGAGCTTTGATAGGCATGTGGAGGGAAGGGGAATCGATGTATGGCGTATAAGGACAAAGATAGTCTTTAGTATAAGTGGGAGATTGTTGGGATGTATATAAAAGTCTATCTTTGTATGAACATCTTTATTTTGAAATAAGAATCACATGATCATTGTTTGCATATTTTTATGGTTATGCAATATTGTCTAATACCTTACATTGTAGATAACATGGTGTGTGGTGTCACACGGGAGATCATGTTATCGGCTCCTTGTAAAGTATAAGTAAAGGCTCACAACCGAGATGACTTTGGACAAACCATCGGAATGGTTGTAGTGTGATTCGTATTGGTTTGTCTTGACCATAGAATCACACTAGTGCACTTTGTGTGTATTGAGCAGACCGACATAGAGGTGATTCGATTTATTGTCACTACATAATCGAATCGACCTCGATATTATTTAGTACATGCTCTTAATCCCGATATAATAACGGCACATATACTTGGTACTCATCTCTTTGATTTACCAATGGCGAGATTTATAGATTAAATCGATAGACTTAAGTTGGGAGATGATATTATTTATATGGTGTGCCGCTGATTATAGGAGGAAACCGTGTCCTATATATTAGGATGATGATGTCCCTTGAGGAGCTCATAAGGTTCATCATGTAAACCCCGCAGTGGACTTGGTCCCGCATGATGAAAAGGTTGAGTGGTACTACTCAAGGAGTTAGATGTTGATTAATTAATGGTTAGTAAATTAATTAATCGACGGACATTCGAGATCTTAAACACGGGGAGAAAATGTACAAATAATATATGGAGCCCATATTATAATATGGGGGTTGGTGAGGTAGATCAATGATGGACCTTTAGTGGATTGGACCATCATTAGTGGATCGGACTTTATGTGGGCTTGATCCATGGGTGGCCAAGACCCAACTCCTCCTCATGGTCCCTAATGTAGCCTATTAACACCTCATGATGCTTAGATCCAATGGATAGAAACAAAACTCTAAGATCCATTGGTAGAGATTAAATCTCTAAGATCCGACGGTTGAGATTAAATCTCTAGATCCGACGGTTGAGATTAAATCCCTTGAACCAATGGTGGAGATTAAACCAAGACTTATCCCTAAACTCTATATAAGGGTGGCTTAGGGATTGTTGGCGAGGAGAACACAAGGGATGAGGGGATTAGGGTTTGCTTCTTTTGGTGGCTAGGAATCCTAGTTGGTTTAGGATTGGGTTTGGTGGCTAGGGTTTTGGAGCAAGGGTGGGCGGCAACTAATGGAGGTTGTTCTTCTTCTTCCTTGGGTTGGCCGGCCACTATGCTGCTCCTATCTACCTTAGCTTGAACTTATCCTATTCTTCTTCCCCTCTTCCATGGCGGATATAAGGTAAGTTAGGATTAGGGTTTGGGTGGCTAGGTTTTTGGGAGAAAAGGGTGGGGGCAACTATAGGAGATGTTCTTCTTCTTCCTAAGGGTTGGCCGGCCACTATGGTTCTCCTCTTTACCTTGGCTTGAGCTCATCCTAATCTTCTTCCTCACTTCCATGGCCGGCCACAAGGTGAGCTTGGATTAGGGTTTGGAAGCTTAGGGTTTAGGAGGTTTGGGTGGCACCAAATAAGGAAAGTTTCTTCCTTTCTTCTTCATGGTTTGGTGGCCGGCACCCATATCACCTTCTCCAACCCTTGGACAGCATCTAAAGACCCCTTCTCCCTCTCCTTGGGTGGTGGAAACAAGACTAAGGGGTTTCCCTTGATGTCTTGGTCGGTTTCCACCATTATCTCCTTCTCCTTGTTGGCCGGCGGCAAGCATTTCTTGTGTTGCTTGTTGGTTGGCCATAGGAAGGAGATGAGCCTTGTTTCTATTCTTCCTCTTGCTTTGGATGAGCAAGGAAGGAAGATGTGTGATCTAGGAGCTTCGACTTTTGGTAGAGCGTCGCCCACACGACGTCCGAAAGGAGGAAGGACATACATTAGAAGATCGAGAGGTATATCGATTCTCTAATTTTATATGTTACATGTTTGTATTTGTTTTTCATTTATGAGCATGATATATTTCTGTGAATGGCTAAATAATATTTGGATCCCGAGTATAAACACAAAAACCGGCGATCCGGACATCGTCTATTCCGCGGCTACTCGTAGAATAGAGGATGGTCGCTTGAACAACTAGTTTGTTCAAGTGACCTCTCTAAACGAATAGCACGACGATGACTTGGTTGCTTTGGGAATCCCTTTTGTCTAGGATTAAATTTTTAATCCGGGGACATCGAAGGGATCACCATGGTCAAGCAACCGAGGTGAAGGGGAAGCGATGTTTCCCCTCATGGATCAACCCCAACAATTGGTATCAGAGCTTCTGGGCAAAACCTTCAATTGGTATCAGAGCGACCGGGCAAAACCTTCAATTGGTATCAGAGCCAAGGATTCCGGTTTTGTGTGTTTAGGATTCGGTTAATTTTATGCACTTTTTCATATATTATATCTGCCGGATAATAGTAGGATATGCATAGTTTAACTCTTTAGTTGCAGGCATAAGATCCGACTATTATGGCTGTGTGTGTGTATGTGATTGTATGTGTGTAAATATTTATTTTGTTGAATCCTCGGGGTTGACGAGGCTAGTATTTAGTTTTTTTTGTAAATTAAATACGGCATTGTTTAGCCGCTCTTTATTTTATTTTACTTTCGATCTAGATTCATGTACACTCCCTCGTGGAGTATAGGATCGATGGATGTAAATTAAAATAGGTTTTAGTCTCGGCTCGGAGGGCTTGTACATGGCGTAGGAGGAGCGGACGAGATGGGCAATGACAGGGAGCCATATTGAAGACAAAGGCCATAATAGTTGGAAAATAATTTATTTTTCATATTTATTGCTTTTGTTTGATATGCATGTGCTAGGAAAATTCTCATTTTTAATTTACTAAGTGGGAGAGGGATATTTTAATTAATTCCATGGCCTCCATTACAATTTGACGTGTGATGCAACAAACTTGCGTTGGCTGAGTGCCTTCCTCCTGCGGATGAGTTTGTTTGGATCACTAGGTCAAATAATGGTTATAGGAAATTATCTAGGAGCATGTGTACTTCCGCGTAAGGCACATAATCCGAAATAATTCCCTTAGTATCGTGTAATGGTGCACACTTAGATGCAAATTAAAAGTATCCTCCCCATCGGAGTCACTGTTTTTATTTGTAGGGCCAAAGAGGAACCAACTATTAATTTTATTTGTCAAAAAGTAAGGTTGACAAGATAATAAAATTAATGGGTAAAACCTCCTCTTACAAATGTAGAATTCAGATACGCCCACACTATCGCGTGGCATGCGATATTCTCTGTTTTGAGGTGTTGGTTGATTTCGAAATTTTATTGTTTGAGGAATCAATAATTTTTTGAAATCTAAAGTAATGATCTATGTGATTCTTAGGATTTTCAAAATGACTTTCAGTCCACTTGTTGTGATACTAAAAGAAATAAACTTACTGTACCCAAATAATGTTGATTGGAAAAGAATCTAGATATTGTCTTATCTGCTAAGGAGTACAAGTATGCACTCTTCGAAGAATGTCCTCAAGCCATGGTTGCTCAAAAAGGTTTCTACTTCTAAGCCGAAAGGAAAAAAGAAGGAGAAACAAGGTAGAGCAAAGGTGGTGGGAGGATCTCAGGGAGGAGTGAAGAAGCCGAAAGGCAAGTACTTTAAGCAGGATGGACATTGGAAGAAGGACTGTCCCAGTCCAAAACAGAACAAAGGTATATCCTTTGGACTAGTCGTTGAAACATGATTAGCGGTGTTATCTACTGGCACTGTGTGTAGATATGAGAGTCACTAATCATGTCTGCAACACTTTGCAGGGGTTTCAGGAAACCCAACGACTAGCTAAAGGGGAGATTACCATTTTGGGCAATGCCATGAAGGTGGCGGCTGTTGCAGTGGGAGACGTTCATTTATCTTTTGAGAAAAATAAACTTTTGGTTCTTAAGAATTGCCTTTATGTACCCTTATTTAGAAAGAATTTAATTTCAGTTTCTAAATTGTTTATGGATGGATATTCTATTTCTTTTAATGACAGAGTTGTTATATGAAGGAATAGGGACATTATCTATTCGTGTACATTGATAGGAAATTTATACACTTGAACCAAAACCTCCTAATGATGCAAATTGAAGTTAATAACTCATCTTCTAATTCCAATAAGAGAAAAGAACCTTCAAGATGAACCAAACATATCTTTGGCATCTTAGGCTTGGTCACATTAACCTAAGCGTAATTCAAAGGTTGATAGTCGATGGACCTTTGGGCTCATTAGTGGTGGAGGATCTCCCAACCTGTAGAATCTTGCTTGGAGGGTAAGATGACCAAGAGGCCTTTCAAGGCCAAGGGTATAGAGCCAAAGATGTGTTAGAATTGGTTCATTGATTTGTGTGGTCCTATGTCTATCCCGGCTAGAGGTGGTTTTGAATATTTCGTCTCTTTTATAGACGATTATTCAAGATATGGATGCATTTACTTGATAATGCTTTGACAGTTCAAAGAATTCAAGGGTGATGTGGAGAACCGCCAAGGTAAAAGTATCAAAACACTACGATCCGATCGTGGTGGTGAGTACCTCTTGGGAGAGTTTAGGAACTACTTATCAGAGGCTGGGATTCAATCCCAATTGACTGCACCTGGCACACCCCAGCAGAATGGTGTAGCAGAGCGAAGGAATAGGACTTTTATGGAGATGGTTAGATCGATGATGAGTTATTCTGACTTGCCAGATTCGTTCTGGGGATATGCTCTAGATACGGCGGTATACATTCTGAACTTGGTTCCATCTAAATCAGTGACTTCTACTCCCAGTAGTTGTGGATCTGGAAAGCCTAGTCTAAGACATATTCGGATATGGGGAGTCCAAAGACATGTCAAGGCGGATGGTAAGTTGGAACCTCGCATGTATGAATGTGCATGTTGTTGGCTATCCTAGGAACGAAGGGTGGTTTGTTTTATAGTCCTAGAGATCGTGAGAGGTGATCGCTAGCACGAACGCCAGATTTCTAGAGGAAGACTATGTGATGAACCACAAGCCCAAGAGTAAAATTGTTCTAGAAGAGTTAAAAGGGGAAGTCACTTCTTTAGTACCACCGATACAAGAGGATATACCACATGTCACTGCACCGCATGTCATAGAGGATACACAGGTGATACCTCGTCGTAGTGGGAGGGTTGTGAGACAGCCTGATAGATTCATGTTCTTGGGAGAATCTTCTGATTTGATCCCTGGCGAACATGAACCTGATCCCAGGACATATGACGAGGCAATCCAAGATAAAGATGCAGTATCTTGGCAAAGTGCAATGAATACTGAGATTGAATCTATGGATTCAAGTCAGATCTGGGATTTCTTATGCATAGCAGCTAATATGGATTATGATGTGTGGTAGATGGATGTCAAGACAGTTTTCCTTAATGGAAGTCTTGAGGAAAGCATCTATATGAAGCAACTAGTGGGATTCTTTGCTAAGGGCAAAGAGCATCTTATGTGTAAGCTTAGTCAGTCCATTTATGGATTGAAGCAAGCTTCAAGGTCTTGGAACATCTGCTTTGATGAGGTAATCCAGTCTTATGGATTTATTCAAAGTTCGGATGAGTCTTGTGTATACAAGAGATGTGACGGAAACGTAGTCGTATTTCTTGTACTATACGATGAGATGACATTTTGGTGGTTGGCAACAACATCAAGTGTTATCGACGAAGGGTATGGTTGTCCAAATGCTTGATACGTGAAGGACTTGGGAGAGGAGACATCCTTGGGATCAAGGGATCGCAGAAAGGATGTTGTGCTTATCCCAAGCTTCATACATAGACACGATTATGGAGCGTTTTAGCATGCAGAACTCCAAGAAGGGTTTTCTACCTTTCAGGCATGGAGTACCTCTATCTAAGGAGATATGTCCTAGATCATTTGAGTAGATAGAGGAGATGAAGGCGGTTCCTTATGCTTCGGCAGTAGGAAGCCTCATGTATGATGCAGATGAGACCGATATCCGCCACGCATGGCCGCAGACATCGAGTAATCCAGATGTGATATTGGACGCGAAAGCATATATTGAGTGCCCGAGAAGGACTAGGGATTATATGCTAGTTTACCGCGCACCAATTACTCCTGTGGGTTATGATTCCGATTTCCAATCGATAGGGATAAGAAGTCTACCTCGTTTTGTGTTTACTTTGGGAGGTGGAGCCATTGTATGGAGGAGCCCAGAGAAATGCTGACTCCACCATGGAAGTAGCATGCTACGAGGCGCCAAAGAAGGAGTATGGCTCAGAACTTCTGATGGACTTGGATGTGATTCCTGGTTTGCCCAGAACTATCACAATTTATTGTGATAATAGTGGTGCAGTTGCAAACTCGAAGGAACCACGAGCCCATAAGGCTAGTAAACACATAGAGCGTAAGTACCACCTGATACGAGAAATCGTAAAGGAGGTAGAAGTTGTTGTCGCCTAGATTGCATCAGAGGATGACCTGGTAGACCCTTTCACTAAGGCCCTTCTAGCGAGAGCTTTGATAGGCATGTGGAGGGAAGGGGAATCAGATGTATGGCAAGATAAGGACAAGATAGTCTTTAGTATAAGTGGGAGATTGTTGGGATGTATACAAAGCCTAGCTCTTTTGTATGAACATCTTTATTTTGAAATAAGAATCACATGATCATTGTTTGCATATTTTATGGTTATGCAATATTGTCTAATACCATTGTAGATAACATGGTGTGTAGTGTCACACGGAGATCATGTTATCTCCCTTGTAAAGTATAAAGTAAAGGCTCACAACCGAGATGGCTTTGGACAAACCATCGGAATGGTTGTAGTGTGATTTGGTATTGGTTTGTCTTGACCATAGAATCACACTAGTGCACTTTGTATTGAGCAGACCGACATGAGGTGATTCGATTTATCACACTACATAATCGAATCGGACCTCAGATATTATTTAGTACATGCTCTTAATCCCGACATAATAACGAGCACATATACTTAGTATTCATCTCTTTGATTTACCAATGGGCGAGATTTATAGATTAAATCGATAGGCTCGGTAAGTTGGGAGATGATATTATTTATATGGTGTGTCGTTGATTATAGGAGGAAACCGTGTCCTAAATATTAGGATGATGATGTCCTCGAGGAGCTCATAAGGTTCATCATGTAAACCCCGCAGTGGACTAGGTCCACATGATGAAAGGTTGAGTGGTACTACTCATGGAGTTAGATGTTGATTAATTAATGGTTAGTAAATTAATTAATCGACGGACATTCGAGATCTTAAACACGGGGAGAAAATGTACAAATAATATATGGAGCCCATATTATAATATGGGGGTTGGTGAGGTAGATCAATGATGGACCTTTAGTGGATTGGACCATCATTAGTGGATCGGACTTTATGTGGGCTTGATCCATGGGTGGCCAAGACCCAACTCCTCCTCATGGTCCCTAATGTAGCCTATTAACACCTCATGACTTAGATCCAATGGATAGAAACAAAACTCTAAGATCCAGGTGAGATTAAATCAAGATCCGACGCTGAGATTAAATCTCTAGATCCATTTTTGAGATTAAATCCCTTGAACCAATGGTGAGATTAAACCAAGACTTATCCTAAACTCTATATTGGCTTAGGGATTGCTGGGAGAACACAAGATGAGGGGATTCGGGTTTGCTTCTTTTGGATTAAATCCTAGTTGGTTTAGGATTGGGTTTGGTGGCTATTTGGAGCAATCGGCAACTAATGGAGGTTGTTCTTCTTCTTCCTTGGGAGTGAAATGCTGCTCCTATCTACCTTAGCTTGAACTTATCCATTCTTCTTCCCCTTCCATGGCCTATATAAGGTAAGTTAGGATTAGTTTGGGTGGCTTTTTAGAAAGGGTGCAACTATAGGAGATGTTCTTCTTCTTCCTAAGGGTAGCCGCCACTATGGTTCTCCCTTTACCTTGGTTTGAGCTCATCCTAATCTTCTCATCCATGGAAAGGTGAGCTTGGATTAGGGTAAGCTTAGGGTTTAGGAGGTTTGTGGCACAAATAAGGTGTTTCTTCCTTTCTTCTTCATGGTTGTGGCGCCCCATATCACTTTCTCCAACCCTTGACAGCATCTAAAGACTTCTCCTTCCTTGGGTGGTGGAAACAAGACTAAGGGGTTTCCCTTGATGTCTTGGTGTTTCCATTATCTCCTTCTCCTTGTGGCGGGCAAGCATTTCTTTTGTTGCTTGTTGGTTGGCCATAGGAAGGAGATGAGTTGTTTCTATTCTTCCTCTTGCTTTGGATGAGCAAGGAAGGAAGATGTGAGGAGCTTGACTTTGGTAGAGCGTCGCCACACGACGTCAAAGGAAAGGACATACATTAGAAGATCGAGGTATATCGATTCTCTAATTCTTATATGTTACATGTTTGTATTTGTTTTCATTTAAGCATGATATATTTCTGTGAATGGCTAACTAATATTTGGATCCCGAGTATAAACACAAAAACCGGCGATCCGGACATCGTCTATTCCGCGGCTACTCGTAGAATAGAGGATGGTCGCTTGAACAACTAGTTTGTTCAAGTGACCTCTCTAAACGAATAGCACGACGATGACTTGGTTGCTTTGAGAATCCCTTTTGTCTAGGATTAAATTTTTAATCCGGGGACATCGAAGGGATCACCATGGTCAAGCAACCGAGGTGAAGGGGAAGCGAAGTTTCCCCTCACGGATCAACCCCAACAATTGGTATCAGAGCTTCCGGGCAAAACTTTCAATTGGTATCAGAGCGACCGGGCAAAACCTTCAGTATAAGCAAAGGCTCACAACCAAGATGGTTATGGACAAACCATTGGAATGGTTGTAGTGTGATTTGGTATTGGTTTGTCTTGACCATAGAATCGCACTAGTACACTTTGTGTGTATTGAGCAGGACCGACTTAAAGGTGATTCAATTTATTGCTGACTACATAATCGAATCGGACCTCAGATATTATATTTTACATGCTCTTAATCCCGATATAATAACGGGCACATATACTTAGTATTCATTTCTTTGATTTACCAATGGGCGAGATTTATAGAGTAAATCGATAGGCTCGGTAAGTTGGGAAATGGTATTATTTATATGGTGTGTCGTTGATTATAGGAGGAAACTGTGTCCTATATATTAGGATGATGATGTCCCCTTGAGGAGCTCATAAGGTTCATCATGTAAACCCTGCAGGTGGACTTGGTCCAACATGATGATAAGGTTGAGTGGTACTACTCATAAAGTTAGATGTTGATTAATTAATTGTCAGTAAATTAATTAATCGACGGACATTCGAGATCTTAGACATGGGGAGACAAATGTACAAATAATATATGGAGCCCACATTAACATATGGGGGTTGGTGAGGTAGATCAATGATAATCCTCTAGTGGAATGGATTATTATTATTGTAGGGATTTACTTCGGAGGCTCATTGGCTCCCATGTCCCCGGATTAAAATTTTCACTAATGAAAGAATTAATCCGGATGAGATGAGTTTCCTTAGCACAACCTATTCGTCGTCGTGCTAACAACTTGAGTGGTCGCTTGAACAAACTAGTTGTTCAAGCAACACAACTCTTCTAGTTGATTAGCCGCGGAAGAGACGACGGACGGATCGTCGGTTTTTGTGTTTGTCTTCGGGGTCCATGATTATACAATATATTTACATACGCACACAGGTATAATCAACATTAAAAGGAACATGCTCAGATCTGAAAATAAAGTTATAAAACTTTATACCTTACGATCTTCTACCGTATGTCCTATCCTTCTCGTGGACGACGTGTGGACGAAGATCCTCCACGAGTAGAAGCGTTCTAGATCACGTTCTTCCCTTCCTTGTCCGCTGCGAACAAAGAGAAGAACCAACAAATACCTATCCTTTCTATAACCGGCCACCAAATTAGAGAATTTGATGCAACCGCCGGCCAAGGAACAAGTGGATGATCGCCACTAATGGAAGGAGAAGCCGCCACTTTGGAGATTGAAGGATGAACGCGCCACCAATGGAAGGAGAACCACCGCCAAAAATAAGAGAGAGGCCTAGGATGCGCCGCCAAGTCTTGATGGAGGAAGATGGGCCTGCAACAAGGAGAAGGAAGATGGTTGCCGCAAGTGCTCCAAAACCCTAGCCGCCCACTTTTGAGCCAAACCCTAACTCCAATTCAATTATACTTACCCAAGCTCTTCTATTTATAGAGCTTAATCCTCCTTTAATCTCCACCGTCGATCTAGGATTTAATCTCCACCGCCGGATCTAGGGTTTTATCCCAACCGTCGGATCTAGGTTTCATCCCAACCGCCGAATCTAGGATTTCATCCCAACCGCCGGATCTAGGTTTCATCCCATCCATCGGATCTGGGTTTTATCCCAACCGCCGGATCTAGGATTTAATCAACCGTCGATTCTAGTTTCATCCTAACCATCGGATCTAGGATTTAATCAACCGCTGGTTCTAGGGTTTCATCAACCATGATCTAGATTTAATCCCAACCGCTGGTTCTAGGTTTTGTTTTACATTCTGGATCTAGACTTCACAAGGATTATATTAGGCTACATAGGGACCATGAGGAGGAGTTGGGTCTTGGCCACCCGATGGATCGGAACCACACAAACTTGATCCATCAATGATGTTCCATTCCACTAGAGGATCATCATCAAACTACCTCACCAACCCCCATAAATTAATATGGGCTCCATATATTATTTATACATTCATCTCCCCGTGTTTAAGATATCGAATGTCCATCAATTAATTGATTTCACTCATCAATTAATTAACATCTAATTCCTCGAGTAGTACCACTCAACCTTATCATCATGTGACTAAGTCAACCAGGGTTTACATGATGAACCTTATGAGCTCCTCAAGGGACATCATCAACCTAATATATAGGACACGGTTTCTCCTATAATCAACACACCATGTAAATAATATCATTTCCCAACTTATGCATATTGATTTAATCCATCTAAATCTCACCTGTAAATCAAAGAAATAAATATTATACATGTGCCTGCTATTATATCGGGATTAAGAGCATGTACAACATAATATCCGAGGTCCGATTCAATTATGTAGTCGATAAATCAATCACCTCTATGTCTCCTCGCTTCAATACACCTAAGTGTACTAGTGTAACTATGTTCAAGACAAAACAATAAAGCTACACTACAACCATGCCAATGGTTTGTCCAAACCATCTTGGTTGTGAGCTACTTATATTTTACAGGACTGATAACATGATCTTCCACACCAAGCACCATGTTATCTACAATGTAAAATATTAGACAATATGCACACATATAATAAATATAAAGTGAAACAATGATCATGTGATTCTTATTTCAAAATAAAATGTTCATACAAAAGAGCTAGGCTTTCGATATATTCCAACAATCTCCCACTTACACTTGACTATGTCATCACTCGCCATACATCCGATCCCCATGTCCTCCATGCCTATCAAACGCTTGAAGGGCCTTAGTGAATGGATCTCGCTGGTTATCCTCGATGCAATCTTGGCGAGACTTCTCGCTACGATCTCGTATAAGGTGGTACTTGTGCTCTATGTGACTTTATGGGCTCGTGGTTCCTTCGAGTTTGAATCACCATCAAGTTATCACAATAAATTGTGAGTCTAGGCAAACCAAATCACATCCAAGTCTATCAAGAAGTTCGAGCCATCACTTCCTTTATGCCTCAGAGGCACATACTCAACTTCCATGAGAGTCCGCCACGCATAAGGGATTTTTAACGGCCAGAGTAATACACGGAATTCTTTGGTTGTTCTACAATTTAATAGCATAGCGGAAATAGAAAAGCAATAAATAACGAAATGCACAACACGCTAACACAACGATATAGCTTCAACCATGTCCTACTAGGATCGAGCTTACGAGCAGTGATGCACATGCAACCACTAATAAACACTCCTTCTCAATAATCCGGAGGCGGAGAAACTCGAGACAATGATTACAACAATAATCAATTAGATACAAGCAAATACAATATGAAATACAAATGCAAGTAAAGGAAAAACACTTTACAAGAGCTTTGGATTGCTTGATCTTTGATTGCTTGAACTTTTTAAGAGAAAGCACCAACTTCCCTTCAATTTTCAAAGAAAATCACTATCTTTTCCTCCATCACGAGCTCCTTATAGCTTCAACTCTTGGAAAAGCACACAATGATGACGGGACCATCAACATGATGCCACAAATATCGTGAGACAACTTAGATCTACGTGGATAAGTCAACGATCTACCATCAAGAGATCATACCCATCAGAATGGAGTCACTCGACAGTAGTCAACATTCTATGGCGATTTTAGCATCCGATTGAGCACATCAGAGAAAGCATCCCGATCACCAATGATGCTAGGCCATAAGTATCAAACCCTAGTTGATGGTAGAGCCACATGACATAAGACATCAAACATGAGGTTTTAGCCAAGATTGCTAGACCATTAGAGACCTAAGCCTTCTAGAATCACGTGGATTAAGTCATCCATGACTTCATCCATCGCGCTAGCCTTCTGTGTTTCCATGGCTATGTCATGCTAAGGGTGACTAAGGCACATGGACTTACGCCGCCAAGACTATTGGACTTTACGCCAATCATGATTCATGCAAGCTCCCGTGACTTTACGCCGCTAAAATCAACCCTTGATTCTCAAATGAAGATGCTGGACTTTCCTTGCCAAGAACCATGCTTGACTATAAATGCCAAGTGTCACTTGGACTTCCATGCCAAATACAAGACTTGACTTTCATGCAATTATATCACATAGTGTTTAAACATCAAAACATTACTGTCATGAAGTCTTCATGTGACCTAGGATTGCACCAACAATCTCTCCATGTTTGACAAAACTAACAAATCATTTGAGTTAGACCACTAACTCAAGTCTCTTACCAATTATCCCAAATTGGTAAATACTCAAATGTTCTCCCAAACATTCTCCTTGACTAACATCAGGTTCCTCTAAGGAGGTCAATGTCTCATGAATGAGATCTGTTAGTAATATATGAGAGATGTCCTAAGGCAATCGCTTTATGTATGAACCATTTATATGATAAATGAAGATTCACTATTTGAGTATACATGTTTCATGTATTTGATTGATCTTAAACTCATTTATCAATGTCCACGATACGATTCACAAGATGAGAGAATTTGTGATTGGATCACAACTAGTGAGTATCTCTACATGTGTAATTGTGATGTATCGAATTATCCCTAGTCGATGAATTGATGGATTTGACACCATCAATTCTCGCCGAGACTAGCACGAGGTATACTCCTTGGTATATCCAAGCAAATGATTCTCACCGGGCCGAGACATTGTGATGTCCGAGTTAATCGTGGATGCTAGTTATGGTAACTAGTTCATTGGAGTGACCAGCCGTAAGACTTCATATGGTTCTCTGCATATATAGATATGTCAATGAAGTTCTTACTGTGGCTTAAGTGCGATGTTCCTTTGACTTTCGGTATTCAAGTCATCTTGATCATGGAGACTTATGCTTTGACATCTTAAGCAAACATCTCCGAGGAGATGTGGACCCGGGATGATTGGGTATAAGTCAAGTGATCAAGGTGTTTGAATAGCCTATAAAGGATTCACCACTCCTTGCGAGGAGATGTATACCCATGGCCTCTCGTCGGATTGTTACTAAAGTCTTTGGCCAAAGCATTACATGTTTAGAGTAAGGTACTCTTCGATACATGTGGAGTAACTAGAACTGTGAGGACGAGAAATGATACTTGGGCTAGGTGTGACGACTTTAGTGGGATCGACACTATAGACCATGTCCCAACCAAGTGGGTATAAGATGAGTGAAGGGAATGGGGCACTAATCATTCGAGCCAAGGGTTTCGTAAATAGTTCGATCAACCGCTGATCTTTTCTGCTAATTGGGGATCATGATGTACTACTAGGTGCCACTCATGATCGCTCTATAATTAATGGTTAATTATAGACGGCCAACATAAACCGAGAACCTATTTGGTCACACGCACAACGAGCGTAATCCAAAGGATTTAAAACGAGCTTGAGAATGGGATTCTCAGACCGAGAGAAACTAGGTTTGGTTTGACTAAACATAAAGCGAGCATGAAATCGTTTCAGTCGCAATGGAAGCGTGGATGGGCTGAGTCTTATGAAGACGTAATGGATGAACCAAAATGGTTTGGTTCTAATCCAATGGAGGAGAATAAACCAAAGGGTTTGGTTTATTTTAAACGAATGAACCAAAAGTTGGTTCGGTTCGCTTTAACTTAAAATAAACCATCATGGTTTGGTTTATTTTAACTTATCTTAATGGAGCGGTTAACGGGCTTTATGGATATGATCCATTAACCATTAAGAGAATTAGTTCTCTATAAAAGAGGGCTTAAGGATTGTTAAGCCCTAATCCAAAACCCTAGCCTGACGCCGCACCCGCCACCCTTGGTTGCTCGCCCAACCCTAGGCCGCGCTTAGCTCCAACCGCGCCTCCAGAAGGTTGCTTCCTCGCCGCGAGCTGCTGCCGGAAGAGTTCCGCGATCTCCTTAGGTTTGGCATCAAGGTGAGCAATCTTCCTTGTTGGCCGGGCGCTATCTCCTCCACCAAAGCTGTCCAGTTTTCTGACAGCTTGTTCTCCTCCGCCGGAGCCGCTTGGACGACGGTTAGAGCGACAGCGCTAACTTATCGGGATTCGATCTCCGTAATCCTCTGAGGTGGAGGACGGCGATTCGCCAATCGGTTTAATACCTCTCCGAGAAGCGAGTTTTGAGGAACTCTTTAGGATCCGAATTTGGATTCGATCGTGATCATCTCTCGATCACGCCGCCTTCAACACGAGGCTAGTAACCCGTGACGAAGACGAAGCTCGTGGCTTAGCGGTAAGTCATCCCGAGGAACTCGGCGTGATACGGATAGAGACGATTCTAGCGAGGATCGCTCCGCTGATGCCGCCTCGCTACACGCCATAAAGGTATAACGAGATAAATTTCCTTTTATTGCAAATTTAAATTTACGGTTATGTCTACACTTGTTGTAATATGCATGCGCAGTGTTGTGTGTGTTGTAATAAATGTAGATTTATTATTTTTATTGCTTCGGTTCATGTTTACTAAACATGATCGAACACACACACGCCAAGTTTAAACCCAATAAAGGGTATCGAGCCCGTGTTGTGTTTCACATAATCAGAAATGGTTTTATGATAGTCATAATGTATTTGAAATTTTCTAAATTTTGGAAATTTAGAAGTATTTATGGAAATTTTTCAATTTTGGAAAGTCTAGTAGTATTTATGGAAATCTTCCACTTTTGGAAAGTTGGAAGTATTTATGGAAATTGATATTTTCCATAAATAAAATATTTGATTAGATTCTGGAAATTTGTTTCCTAATTTAATCATGATTTGATTTGGGAAATCAAATCTTAAAATATTTTATTTCCATAAGTAGTTTTAATGATTTAGGACATTGGTTTCCTAAATAGATTTTCCTTAATCAAATAATTCCATGAATAAAATATGTGATTAGATTTGGAAATTTGTTTCCTAATTTAATTATGATTTGATTTGGAGAATCAAATCTTAAACATATTTTATTTCCATAAATAGTTATGACATATAAGGAAATTATATACATGACATAATTGTATGTCATGTAATTGCATTAGATGCATAACATTATGCCATGCGTGTCGTGACATGTAGATGTATGTCATGTATGTCATGCCATGTAGATAATAGTTATTTGCATGCAAAGAGGATGAGACATAAAAACCCTTACAATATTAAAGCCTACACCTTCCATTAATATGGTTAGAACCAGAGTTCCGTTTCTTGTTTGGGTTGTTGGACTCTCTCCAAGCCCGGCTCAAACCCGAACATGTTCAAACCATGGAATAGTTTAATACTAATATGGTAAGAGTCAGAGGTCAATCGTTAGCTTTGGTTGTTGGACTCTCTCCAAGCTGGGCTAATTGGTTGAATGCGCTCTAACCATATTAAAACTATGTTCTGATTAATGGGTTGGCTTTAACCTGGAGCATCGGCTTGTTGGACTCTCTCCAAGGTCGATGTAAAGGGAGGTGAAGTTGGGTGCTATGCATATGATGCATACTTGTTAATGTGTTAAGAACCCGATGTATGTGTGAACATTCAATTAGTTGATAGCACATTGTGATAGTTGCATATACGTGATATGCAATCGGTATAGATTATACCTACCGTAGTAGTTATGAATGGCTTGTTGGACTCTCTCCAAGGTTGTTCATAACTACGATGGATATCAGCCAATTCGGAGATGGACCTTCAATCTTTCGAAGTGATTTTGGGGTTTTTGAAATTCAAAAAATGAATGGGATTTATAAATGTATTTTGATGCATTTTAAAAATCATTTTCTCATATATGCTCGTTTTGTATTTCTAGGTCAATAAATTGATCATGACGTCTTTGAATTTGCGCACTATTTTGGATTCGAACAAACTGACTGCGCCTAACTTCCTGGACTGACTTAGAAACCTGAGAATTGTTCTCAAGGCGGAAAAGCTTGCATATGTCCTTGAAGAGCCTCTTCCTGACCGTCCCAAGGACGATGCAACTCCAGACCAAATGTTGGTCTATCAGAAGCATGTGGCAGATTCTGAGCTGGCGAGTTGCATCATGCTAGCGGCGATGGTACCTGAGCTGCAAAAGCAGCATGAGCATATGGATGCTAATACGAAGGTCTTCCATCTTCATGAGTTGTTCAATGAGCAAGCGAGATCCGAAAGGTTCGAGGTCTCTAGGCTCCTCTTCACCACGAAGATGGAAGAAGGTTCGTCTGTAGTGCAGTTTGTGCTAAAGATGAATGGGTACATCGAGCGACTAGCTACCCTCGATTTTGTGATGGATCATGAGTTAAGTATTGACTTAATTCAGCATTGTTTTCCCAAGAGTTTCTCGCAATTTGTGATGAACTATCAGATGAACAAATTGGAATCCACCATTCCCGAGCTCCTCAATATGCTGAAGACTGTGGAGCCTTCTGTGAAGCATGAGGAGAAGGCGGTTCTGTTAGTTGATTCCTCAAAGAAAGGTTCTAAGAGGAAGGCAAAAGAACAGAAGAAAGGAACAAAAAGAAAAAGAAGAAGGCGAGAACTAGTAAAAGGGAACTTGCCATCACTTTGGCAAGGAAGGCCACCGCGAAGAAATCAAAGATTTATCTTGAGTCCATGAAGAAGAAGAAGGCATCCGATGCCCCATCCTCTTGTATCTTCGTTATTGATTGTCATTCTATTTCCTTAGACACTTGGGTATTGGATACGGGTGTGGCTCACATATATGTAATGACATACAGGGGCTAAGGAATAGAAGAAGACTTGTCGAGGGAGTCAAATTTACGAGTTGGCAATGGAGCAAAGGTTGTCACGCACTCGCCATCAACTTATTTGTCAAGCTCCCTAGTGGACTAGTCATAGAACTGGACAATTGCTATTATGTTCCTTCTCTAATAAAGAACATTGTTTCTATTTCCTGTTTAAATAGAAATGGTTTCCATTTGACGTTTAGTAACAATTGTTGTTATATAACTTTGAATGGCGTACTTTATGGAACTGGAACCTTAAGTAATGGAATTTATACGTTGGACGTATCCAGTGACATTTTCAATATCGAAGGGAGCAACACACGTGCTCGAAAGGATAATCACATAGACTCCTATATGTGGCATTGTCGTCTTGACCATATAAGCAAGAAACGCATGTCCGAATTACACCAATGTGGAATTCTGGAATCGTTTGAATTGGATTCATACGATACATGCGAATCATGCTTAAAAGGCAAGATGACCAAGTTACCTTTACCGAAAGGTGAACGAGTGGGAGAGTTACTAGGTCTAGTACATACTGATGTATGTGGACCTATGTCAACTCAAGCTTTAGGAGGCTATAGCTACTTCATTACCTTCACCGATGATCACTCACGGTTTGGGTATGTGTTCTTGATGAAGCACAAGTCTGAAGCCTTTGAAAGGTTAAAAGAATTCAGAAATGAAGTAGAGAAACAACATGACAAAAGTATTAAAATACTTCAATCGGATCGAGGTGGTGAATACTTGAGTCAGGAGTTTCTTGATTACCTAAGAGACAATGGTATATTGTCTCAATGGACTCCGCCATATACACCACAGCATAATGGTGTATCTGAGAGGCGAATCGACCTTGTTGACATGGTCGTCAATGATGAATCATGCAACTCTTCCCAAGTCCTTTGGGGCTATGCACTTGATACCTGTTTACTTGTTAAGTAATGCCTACCAAGGTAGTCTCAACTACTCCATATGAGATATGGAATAGTAAGAAACCTCATGTATCTTACTTGAAGATATGGGGTTGTCCCGCTTATGTGAAGCTGAGATCAGAATAAATTGGATGCTAAGTCCGATAAATGTCTATTTATTGGATACCCTAAGGAAACAAGGGGTTACTAATTCTATCATCCCGTGGAACAAAAGGTGTTTGTTTCAAGGCATCTGGTTTCTAGAGAAAGAGTTTCTCTGTAAGAAAACAGTGGGAGTGTCGCTGAGCTTGAGGAGGCTCGAGAGACTCAAATAGACATTGATGAGATACCCGGTGAAAGCACAACACCGACAACTCATAGTGATGAGCAATCTACTGGACCCATTGTAACACCACATCTTCGTAGATCCGTAGAACACGCAATATTCCCGAGAGATATGGATTTCGTAAGTGAATCGAACGACGTGTTACTCATTGATGATGAGGAGCCTACCAGCTTATGAAGAAGTGACAAGTTCGTAGAAGGGATAAGTGGCTTGGTGCCATGAAGTCGGAAATGGATTCCATGTATGAAACCAAGTTTGGAACTTGGTCGACCCACCAAGGCATAAAGCCTATAGGGTGCAAGTGGGTTTTCAAGAAGAAAACCGACATGGATGGTAATGTGATTACCTATAAGCTAGATTGTGGCGAAAGGATATCGCCAAAAGCAAGGTGTTGATTATGACGAAACCTATTCGTCAGAGCTATGCTTAAATCCATTCGATGCTCGCCATAGCGGCTCATTATGATTATGAGATATGGCAGATGGATGTGAAAACAGCTTTCCTTAATGGAAACCCGCCGAGGACGGTATATGATACACCGAGGGTTTCACATCGGTTGATAAAACCAAGGTATGCAAATTGCGACGATCCATTTATGGATTGAAGCAAGCATCCAGAGTCGGAATATCCGCTTGATGAGACGATCAAAAAGTTTGATTTCTCACAAAATCCGCATTTAACCTTGTGTGTACAAGAAGGTTAGTGGGAGGCAAATGTATTCTTAGTATTGTATGTCGATGACATATTACTTATAGGAAACGATGTGTCAATCTTACACCGCTAAGGTTTGGTTATCCAAGACATTCTCCATGAAAGACTGGGAGAAGCAACCTACATCCTGGATTAAGATCTATAGAGATAGATCAAACGGGTTGCTTGGTCTTTCGCACTACATATATAGACCGAAAAGTGCAAAGAGGTTTAGCATGTCTAATCCAAGAAAGGTTTCTACCCATCGTGCATGGGGTACACCTTTCAAGTCTATGTGTCCGCGCACGTAAGACGAGAGGATTTGCATGAGTAAGATTCCCTATGCATCCGCAATAGGATCTATCATGTATGCTATGTTATGTACGAGGCCCGATGTATCGTATGCTCGAGTGTCACGAGCAGATACTAACCGATCCAGAATGGATCATTGGTGTTAAGACGATCCTTAAGTACTTGAGAAGAACTAAGGATGTGTTCCTAATATAAAGTTCAAACGACAAGCTTGGATCTTGAAGATCCATGCTGGAAGAAAAAGAAACAAAGAAAATTCTAACCATCAAGGAAGATTAGTGATCTGAGGAAACAAATTACCCAAACTTAGCTGGGTCAATGGAGATGGCCGTATTGCCGATACTGTGAGCGATTCATTAGGCCAAGGAACTCGTTAGTAATATATGAGAGCTGTCCTCAGGCACTCGCCTGATGTATGAACCATTTATATGATAAATGAAGATTCACTATTCGAGTATACATGTTTAATGTATTTGATTGGATCTTAAACTCATTTACTGAATGTCCACGATACGATTCACAGCATGAGAGAATTTGTGATTGGATCACAACTAGTGAGTATCTCTACATGTGTAATTGTGATGTATCGAATTATCCCTAGTCGATGAATTGATGGATTTGGACACCATCAATTCTGTCGAGACTAGCACGAGGTATACTCCTTGGTGTATCCAAGCAGCTGATTCTCACTGGCTGGAGACATAGTGATGTCCGGAGTTAATCGTGGATGCTAGTTATGGTAACTAGTTCATTGGAGTGACCAACCGTAAGACTTCATATGGTTCTCTGCATATATAGATATGTCAATGAAGTTCTTACCGTGGCTTAAGTGCGATGTTCCTTTGACTTGCGGTATTCAAGTCATCTTGATCATGGAGACTTATGCTTTGACATCTTAAGCAAACATCTCTGAGGAGATGTGGACCCGGGATGATTGGGTATAAGTCGAAGTGATCAAGGTGTTTGAATAGCCTATAAAGGATTCACCACTCCTTGCGAGGAGATGTATACCCATGGCCTCTCGTCGGATTGTTACTAAAGTCTTTGGCCAAAGCATTACATGTTTAGAGTAAGGTACTCTTCGATACATGTGGAGTAACTAGAACTGAGGACGAGGAAATGATACTGGGCTAGGTGTGACGAGTAGTCACTTAGTGGGGATCGGCACAATAGACCATGTCCCAACCAAGTGGGTATAAGATGAGTGAAGGAATGGGGCACGATTCATTCGAGCCATCAAGGGTTTCGTAAATAGTTCGATCAACCGCTGATCTTTTCTTAATTGGGGATCATGATGTACTACTAGGTGCCACTCATGATCGCTCTATAATTAATGGTTAATTATAGACGGCCAACATAAACCGAGAACCTATTTGGTCACACGCACAACGAGTGTAATCCAAAGGATTTAAACGAGCTTGAGAATGGGATTCTCGCATCGAGAGAAACTATGTTTGGTTGGACCAAACATAAAGCGAGCATGAAATTGTTTCAATGCAATGGAAGCGTGGATGGGCAGTGTCTTATGAAGACATAATGGATGGACCAAAATGGTTTGGTTCTAATCCAATGGATGAGAATAAACCAAAGGGTTTGGTTTATATTAAACGAATGAACCAAAGCTTGGTTCGGTTCGTTTTAACTTAAAATAAACCATCATGGTTTGGTTTATTTTAACTTATCTTAATGGAGCGGGTTAACGGGCTTTATGGATATGATCCATTAACCATTAAGAGAATTAGTTCTCTATAAAAGATGGCTTAAGGGATTGTTAAACCCTAAACAAACAAAAACCTAGCTTGAAGTTGCCGCCCAACACAAGGATGAATTTTCGGCGCCCAACTACAAGCTGCCGCCGCCCAGCTTTGTGCCGCCGACCAAGACCCTTGCCGGCGTCCAAGCTCCAGCCGGTGAACCTCCAGCGACCCTCCGGTGATCTCCTATAGGTTCGGCATCAAGGTGAGCCTTTTCTCTCCTTGTTTTGGCCGGCGCCTACTCCTCCACCAAGCTGTCCAGTTTTCTGGACAGCTTCTTCTCCTCTCGTCGGAGCATCGTTTGGACGACGGTTAGTGCTCCGACAGCGGCTAACTTACCGGGGATTTGATCTCCGGTAATCCTCTGAGGTGGAGGACGAAGGATTCGTCAAACGGTTGACGAATACCTCTCCGGAGAAGCGAGTTTTGAGAACTCGGTTTAGGATCCGAATTTGGATTCGGATCGTGATCATCTCTCGATCACGTCGTCTTCAACACGAGGCTAGTAACCCGTACGAAGACGAAGCTCGTGGCTTAGCGAAGTCATCCCGAGGAGCTCGGCGTGGATACGGATAGAGACGATTCTTACGAGGATCGTACCGGTTGCTGCCGGTCCCGCTACACGTCATACGGAAGGTATAACGTAGTTTAATTTCCTTTTATTGCAAATTTTAATTTACGGTTATGTCTACACTTGTTGTAATAGCATGCGTGTGTTGTGTGTGTTGTAATAAATATAGATTTATTATTTTTAATTGCTTCCGCTGTGCTCATGTGTACGAAACATGATCGAACACACACACGTGCTAAAACCCAACAAAGGGTATCGAGCCAGTTGTGTTTCGACATAATCGTAAAATGGTTTTGCGATAGTCATAATGTATTTCTGGAAATTTTCTAAATTTTGGAAATTTAGAAGAATTTATGGAAATTTTTCAATTTTGGAAAGTCTAGAATTATTTATGGAAATCTTCCACTTTTGGAAAGTTGGAAGTATTTATGGAAATTGATATTTTCCATAAATAAAATATTTGATTAGATTCTGGAAATTTGTTTCCTAATTTAATCATGATTTGATTTGGGAAATCAAATCTTAAAATATTTTATTTCCATAAGTAGTTTTAATGATTTAGGAAATTGGTTTCCTAAATAGATTTTTCTTAATCAAATAATTCCATGAATAAAATATGTGATTAGATTTGGAAATTTGTTTCCTAATTTAATTATGATTTGATTTGGAGAATCAAATCTTAAACATATTTTATTTCCATAAATAGTTATGACATATAAGGAAATTATATACATGACATAATTGTATGCCATGTAATTGCATTAGATGCATAACATTATGCCATGCGTGTCGTGACATGTAGATGTATGCCATGTATGTCATGCCATGTAGATAATAGTTATTTGCATGCAAAGAGGATGAGACATAAAAACCCTTACAATATTAAAGCCTACACCTTCCATTTATATGGTTAGAACCAGAGTTCTGTTTCTTGTTTGGGTTGTTGGACTCTCTCCAAGCCCGGCTCGAACCTGAATATGTTCAAACCATGGAATAGTTTAATACTAATATGGTAAGAGTCAGAGGTCAATCGTTAGCTTTGGTTATTGGACTCTCTCCAAGCTGGGCTAATTGGTTGAATGCGCTCTAACTATATTAAAACTATGTCCTGATTAATAGGTTGGCTTTAACCTGGAGCATCAGCTTGTTGGACTCTCTCCAAGGTCGATGTAAAGGGAGGTGAAGTTGGGTGCTATGCATATGATGCATACTTGTTAATATGTTAACAACCCGATGTATGTGTGAACATTCAAATAGTTGATAGCACATTGTGATAGTTGCATATACGGGATATGCAATCGGTATAGATGATACCTACCGTCGTAGTTATGAATGGCTTGTTGGACTCTCTCCAAGGTTGTTCATAATTATGATGGATATCAGCCCATTCGGAGATGGACCTACAATCTCCCGAAGTGATTTTGGGGTTTTTGAAATTCGAAAAATGAATGGGATTTATAAATGTATATTGATGCATTTTAAAAAAAAGCTTGCATATGTCCAAATATGGATGCTAATTTCATGGATGAGCAAGCGAGATCCGAAAGGTTCGAGGTCTCTAGGCTCCTCTTCACTACGAAGATGCAAGAAGGTTCGTCTGTAGTGCAGTTTGTGCTAAAGATGAACGGGTACATCGAGCGGCTAGCTACCCTCGGTTTTGTGATGGATCATGAGTTGGCAAGTATTGACTTAACTCGCATTGTTTGCCCAAGAGTTTCTCGCAATTTGTGATGAACTATCTGGATGAACAAATTGGAATCCACCATTCCCGAGCTCTCAATATGTCAAGACTGTGGAGCCTTCGAAGCATGAGAAGAAGGCGTTCTGTTAGTTGATTCCTCAAAGAAAGGTTCTAAGAGGAAGGCAAAAGAATGTAAGAAAGGAAAGAAAAAGGCAAAGAAGGCAGAATAAAAAGGGCACTTGCCATCATCTGGGCAAGGAAGGCCACTGGCGAAGAAATCGCAAGATTTATCTTGAGTCCATGAAGAAGAAGAAGGCATCCGATGCCCCATCCTCTTCAGGTATCTTCGTTATTGATTGTCATTCTATTTCTTTAGACACTTGGGTATTGGATACTGGGTGTAGCTCACATATATGTAATGACATACAGGGGCTAAGGAATAGAAGAAGACTTGTCGAGGGAGAGTCAAATTTATGAGTTGCAATGGAGCAAAGGTCTTCGCCATCGAATTTATTTGTCAAGCTCCTAGTGGACTAGTCTTGGAACTGGACAATTGCTATTATGTTCCTTCTCTAATAAAGAACATTGTTTCTATTTCCTGCTTAAATAGAAATGGTTTCCATTTAACGTTTAGTAACAATTGTTGTTATATAACATTGAATGGCTTTATGGACCGAACTTAGTAATGGCATTTATACGCTGGACGATCCAGGAGACATTTTCAATATCGGGCGAGCAACACGTGTCAAAAGGATAATCACATAGACTCTATATGTGGCATTGTCTTGGCCATATAAGCAGAAACGCATGTCCGAATTACACCGATGTGGAATTTTAGAAATCGCTTGAATTGGATTCATACGATACATGCAATCATGCTTAAAAGGCAAGATGACTAAGTTACCTTTACCGAAAAGGTGAACGAGTGGGAGAGTTACTAGGTCTAGTACATACCGATGTATGTGGACCTATGTCAACTCAACTCAAATAGGAGGCTATAGCTACTTCATTACCTTCACCGATCACTCACGGTTTGGGTATGTGTTCTTGATGAAACACAAGTCCAAGCCTTTGAAAGGTTCAAAGAATTCGTAATGAAGTAGAGAAACAACATGACAAGAGTATTAAAATACTTGATCGGACGAGGTGGTGAATACTTAAGTCAAGAGTTTCTGATTATCTAAGAGACAATGGCATATTGTCTCAATGGACTCCGCCCTATACACCACAGCATAATGGTGTATCTGAGAGGCGTAACCGGACCTTGTTGGACATGGTCAGGTCAATGATGAATCATGCGACACTTCTCAAGTCCTTTTGGGGTTATGCACTTCAGACAGCTGTTTACTTGTTAAACAGAATGCCTACCAAGGTAGTCTCAACTACTCCATATGAGATATGGAATGGTAAGAAACCTCATGTATCTTACTTGAAGATATGGGGTTGTCTCGCTTATGTGAAGGATCAGATTGCATAAATTGGATGCTAAGTCCGATAAATGTCTATTTATTGGATACCCTAAGGAAACAAGGGGTTACCAATTCTATCATCCCGTGGAACAAAAGGTGTTTGTTTCAAGGCATGTGTTTCTAGAGAAAGAGTTTCTCTGAAGAAAATAGGGGGAGTGTCACGAGCTTGAGGAGGCTCGAGAGACTCAAATAGATATTAATGAGATTGAAGCACAACAATGACAACTCATAGTGATGAGCAATCTACGTGACTTATTGTAACACCACATCTTCAGATCCGTAGAACACGCAATATTCCGAGAGATATGGATTTCTGTAAGTGAATCAACCGTGTTACTCATTGATGATGAGGAGCCTACCAGTTATGAAGAAGTGCTGACAAGTTCAGAAAGGGATAAGTGGCTTGGTGCCATGAAGTCGGAAATGGATTCCATGTATGAAAAAACCAAGTTTGGAACTTGGTTGACCCACCTGAAGGGATAAAGCCTATAGGGTGCAAGTGGGTTTTCAAGAAGAAAACCGACATGGATGGTAATGTGATTACCTATAAGGCTAGATTGGTAAAAGGATATCGCCAAAAGCAAGGTGTTGATTATGACGAAACCTATTCGCCTGTAGCTATGCTTAAATCCATTCGGATGCTCCTGGCCATAGCGGCTCATTATGATTATGAGATATGGCAGATGGATGTGAAAACAGCTTTCCTTAATGGAAACCTTCTCGAGGACGTGTATATGATACAGCCTGAGGGTTTCACATCGGTTGATAAAACCAAGGTATGCAAATTGCGACGGTCCATTTATGGATTGAAGCAAGCATCCAGGAGCTGGAATATCTGTTTTGATGAGACGATCAAAAAGTTTGATTTCTCACAAAATCCAGACGAACCTTGTGTGTACAAGAAGGTTAGTGGGAGTGCAGTCGTGTTCCTAGTATTGTATGTCGATGACATACTACTTATAGGAAACGATGTTTCAGTCTTACAGTCAGTGAAGGTTTGGTTATCCAAGACATTCTCCATGAAAGACCTGGGAGAGGCAACCTACATCCTCGGGATTAAGATCTATAGAGATAGATCGAAACGGTTGCTTGGTCTTTCGCAGTCTACATATATAGACCGAGTGCTAAAGAGGTTTAGCATGTCAGAATCCAAGAAAGGTTTTCTACCCATCAGGCATAGGGTACACCTTTCGAAGTCTATGTGTCCGCGCACAGAAGACGAGAGGATTTGCATGAGTAAGATTCCCTATGCATCCGCAATAGGTTCTATCATGTATGCTATGTTATGTACGAGGCCCGATGTATCGTATGCTCTGAGTGTCACGAGCAGATACCAGTTTGATCCAGGAATGGATCATTGGGTGACTGTTAAGATGATCCTTAAGTACTTAAGAAGAACTAAGGATGCGTTCCTAATATATGGAGAAGGGTACATGGTGATACGTGGGTATAGGATGCCAGCTCCAGACAGACAAGGATGATTCCATGTCTTTGTCTGAGTATGTATTCACCTGGAATGGAGGCGCAATAAGTTGGAAAGTTTCCAAGCTTGACACTAGCGGATTCTGCCACTAAGGCAGAATACATTGCAGCTTTGGAAGCAGCAAAGGAAGCGGTTTGGATCAAGAAGTTCATCTCTGAACTTGATGTGGTCTCATCAATGATCCAAACATGTTCACGCTTATCATCTTATCAGAGAGATCATCAGTAGGAACGAAATACAAATCGAGAAAATTCCCACTGAAAGGAACTTAGCGGATCCTTTGACTAAAGCATTACCTCAAAGCAAGTTTGAGGGTCATGTTAGTGCTTATGGTATTGGATACCATAGCGATTGGCATTAGGCCAAGTGGGAGTCTGTTAGTAATATATGAGAGATGTCCTAAGGCAATCGCCTTATGTATGAACCATTTATATGATAAATGAAGATTCACTATTTGAGTATACATGTTTTATGTATTTGATTGGATCTTAAACTCATTTACTGAATGTCCACGATACGATTCACAGCATGAGAGAATTTGTGATTGGATCACAACTAGTGAGTATCTCTACATGTGTAATTGTGATGTATCTGAATTATCCCTAGTCGATGAATTGATGGATTTGGACACCATCAATTCTGTCGAGACTAGCACGAGGTATACTCCTTGGTGTATCCAAGCAGCTGATTCTCACTGGCTGGAGACATAGTGATGTCCGGAGTTAATCGTGGATGCTAGTTATTGTAACTAGTTCATTGGAGTGACCAGCCGTAAGACTTCATATGGTTCTCTGCATATATAGATATGTCAATGAAGTTCTTACTGTGGCTTAAGTGCGATGTTCCTTTGACTTGCGGTATTCAAGTCATCTTGATCATGAAGACTTATGCTTTGACATCTTAAGCAATCATATCTGAGGATATGTGGACACGGGATGATTGGGTATAAGTCAAGATCGAAGGTGTTTGAATAGCCTATAAAGGATTCACCACTCCTTGCGAGGAGATGTATACCCATGGCCTCTCGTCGGATTGTTACTAAAGTCTTTGGCCAAAGCATTACATGTTTAGAGTAATGTACTCTTCGATACATGTGGAGTAAC
Organism: Wurfbainia villosa; assembly: GCA_025175895.1. Classification (NCBI taxonomy): domain Eukaryota; kingdom Viridiplantae; phylum Streptophyta; class Magnoliopsida; order Zingiberales; family Zingiberaceae; genus Wurfbainia; species Wurfbainia villosa. The sequence continues at coordinate 23,448,091 of CM046003.1, read as the reverse complement.
TAGAATCCGTAGGACGAGGAAATGATACTTGGGCTAGGTGTGACGTAGTCAGCCTAGTGGGGACTGACACTATAGACCATGTCCTGAACCAAGTGGGTATAAGATGAGTGAAGGGAATGGGGCACGATTCATTCGAGCTACTGAAGGGTTTCAGAAATAGGTCTGGATCAACCGTTGATCTTTTCGGTTAATTGGGGATCATGATGTACTACGAGGTGCCACTCATGATCATTCTATAATTAATGGTTAATTATAGACGGCCAACATAAACCGAGAACCTATTTGGTCACACGCACAACGAGCGTAATCCAAAGGATTTAAAACGAGCTTGAGAATGGGATTCTCGCATCGAGAGAAACTATGTTTGGTTGGACCAAACATAAAGCGAGCATGAAATTGTTTCGCAATGGAAGCGTGGATGGGCCGTGTGTCTTATGAAGACATAATGGATGGACCAAAATGGTTTGGTTCTAATCCAATGGATGAGAATAAACCAAAGGGTTTGGTTTATATTAAACGAATGAACCAAAGGTTGGTTCGGTTCGTTTTAACTTAAAATAAACCATCATGGTTTGGTTTATTTTAACTTATCCTAATGGAGCGGTTAACGGGCTTTATGGATATGATCCATTAACCATTAAGAGAATTAGTTCTCTAAAAGAGGGCTTAAGGGATTGTTAAACCTAATCATCCAAAACCCTAGCTTGAGTTGCCGCCACCCTTGGAGGAATTTTGGGCCCTAACTAGCCGCCGCTTGACTTTGTGCGGCGTCCAAGCTCCAGCGGTGAACCTCGGCGACCCTCGGTGATCTCCTATAGGTTCGGCATCAAGGTGAGCCTTTTCTCTCCTTGTTTTGGCCGGCGCCTACTCCTCCACCAAGCTGTCCAGTTTTACGGACAGCTTCTTCTCCTCGGGCGTCATTTGGGCGGCGGTTAGTGATCCGGCGGCTAACATACGGGATTTGATCTCGGTAATCCTCTGAGGTGGAGGGCGAAGGATTCGTCAATCGGTTGCGAATACCTCTCGAGAGAAGCGAGTTTGAGAACTCGTTTTAGGATCCGAATTTGGATTGGATCGTGATCATCTCTCGATCACGTCGTCTTCAACACGAGGCTAGTAACCCGTCACGAAGACGAAGCTCGTGACTTAGCGAAGTCATCCCGAGGAGCTCGGCGTGGATACGGATAGAGACGATTCTTACGAGGATCGTTCCGGTTGATGCCGTTCCCGCTACACGTCATACGAAAGGTATAACGTAGATAATTTCTTTTATTGCAAATTTTAATTTACGGTTATGTCTACACTTGTTGTAATAGCATGCGTGTGTTGTAATAAATATAGATTTATTAATTTTAATTGCTTCCGCTGTGCTCATGTTTACGAAACATGATCGAACACACACGCCACATATGCAAAACCCAAGGTGGTATCAGAGCCCAGGTTGTGTTTCGACATAATCGTAAAATGGTTTTGCGATAGTCATAATGTATTTCTGGAAATTTTCTAAATTTTGGAAATTTAGAAGAATTTATGGAAATTTTTCAATTTTAGAAAGTCTAGAATTATTTATGGAAATCTTCCACTTTTGGAAAGTTGGAAGTATTTATGGAAATTGATATTTTCCATAAATAAAATATTTGATTAGATTCTGGAAATTTGTTTCCTAATTTAATCATGATTTGATTTGGGAAATCAAATCTTAAAATATTTTATTTCCATAAGTAGTTTTAATGATTTAGGAAATTGGTTTCCTAAATAGATTTTCCTTAATCAAATAATTCCATGAATAAAATATGTGATTAGATTTGGAAATTTGTTTCTAATTTAATTATGATTTGATTTGGAGAATCAAATCTTAAACATATTTTATTTCCATAAATAGTTATGACATATAAGGAAATTATATACATGACATAATTGTATGCCATGTAATTGCATTAGATGCATAACATTATGCCATGCGTGTCGTGACATGTAGATGTATGCCATGTATGTCATGCCATGTAGATAATAGTTATTTGCATGCAAAGAGGATGAGACATAAAAACCCTTACAATATTAAAGCCTACACCTTCCATTTATATGGTTAGAACCAGAGTTCTGTTTCTTGTTTGGGTTGTTGGACTCTCTCCAAGCCCGGCTCGAACCTGAATATGTTCAAACCATGGAATAGTTTAATACTAATATGGTAAGAGTCAGAGGTCAATCGTTAGCTTTGGTTATTGGACTCTCTCCTGTTGGTGATCGGATGGCCGGCTAGAGGGGGGTGAATAGCCCTTTTCGTTTGGATGGCGGTATTTTGCTTGTCTACAAAACGTTAGCGCAAGCGGAATATACAAATATAAATAAAGACAAGCAAAATAGAAACAAGCAATACAAACACCAAGATATAACGTGGTTCACGGCTACGCCGCTAATCCACGGTCCGATTCGTCCACGGTGAATCACTCCGCCAAAACCAATCACTATCGGTCTCTCCTTTGCACAAAGCTAGGTGGAGGTAACCTTTACAACCAAGATCACTCTTCTTACAAATAGAATGGAGTAAAAACGAGTAAGAAGAGTTTAGAGCTTGTGGGGCACTAGGAAGATTGTTTGGAACTTAAGCATTAGCCTCTCAAAGGCTCACACCCTCTCTTTTATAGAGGGCTAACTTCTTCCGTTGCCGCCATCAGGTCATTGCCGCCATGGCGATCGTGCCACTACTAACGACCTCCGAACACGCGTCGGATGCCGGCCGTTGTTGTCCAACGGAACTCTTAGCGATCTGCTGGACCTCACGATCATTGCGGCCGATCGTCCCGGCTGCCCGATCGGCTACGGCTACGATTCTATGGCTAAACCCTATTGACTACCGATCGGCTGCGCCTTGGCTGATCGGCTATCTTAGCGATCGGCCTTAGCGATGGCGATCACGCAAACCATCGATCGTATACGGTCGAGCTACACCGACTCGGAGCGATCGGCATGACCATGGCAATGATCGTTTCGAAAAACCCATCCGACACTTGGCCAAATGGCCAAGTTTCACCTAAGACCCTTCCCGGGTTACAATCGCTCACTCTCATTTCTGAGTCCCTCGCGGTTCTCTTCGTTCTCGCCACGTCCGGCCCAGACGCGGCTCTGCAATGCTCGCTTCGCGTCTCTTGCCTCAAGTCTACTTCCTCCGGCTTCACTCCAAGCTTCGTCCGCGGTCCCTCGGATGCTCCAAGCGCACGGCTTCGCAAAGCTATCCTTCACCGACTCAAGGCACGAGTCATGAGATGTGAAACTCGCCACGGCTCCATGTGCGAATTACTAAGTCCTGCACGACTTCAACGCATATCAAATCAACATATCAAACTAACTTAAACCCTTTGCCATACCATCAAAACCATATCACGGCAAGAGATTGCCCTAACAATCTCCCCCTTTTTGATGTGTGGCAATCCGTTTAAGTTAGGTAAAAACATTTGATATAATTTCTAAGGTAAGAAAAGCATGTAAAGATAAACATGATATAACAACATGCAATTCCCCCTTAATCCATGAAATTCTCTATGCAATTTCTCCCCCTATCATATATTTCTCCCCCTACATATATTTCTCCCCCTAATGTGATTAACTTAAACATACTTATTTCTCCCCCTTTGACACCATCAAAAAGATTAACACTAAGTTAAAAACTCATGGCATCAATTATAATGGAGGAAAAATATGTCAAGTTGATTTAAAAACTGTAGGAGGCATCAAGTATATTTCTACCACTTGTAGGAGGTTTAATAAACTGAATTCGGCCTTCAATATGATCGCTATCGATGGCAATGACCGGGCACAAAGGAAGCCGAATTTCTGATTTTCTGGATGAAATTCAGAAATGCATTAAAAATTCCAGAAAATTCTAAAAATCATGAAATTCGAGGAACATATTTCTCTTAAGTATATCTATCAAGGAAAAATAGTTTTTCATGAAAAATCATTATATTTTACAAGATTTGCCAAAAATCCAAACACTTGAAAAACCACTAGTTTTTGAGCATTCTAGTATCAAGTTAGCTACCTAGTTTTGCATCCAATTGTTTCAAAACATGAATACATGTATTTTAAGGTAAGAAATTGTTTTGAAAACATTAGAAGTATCCAACTATGATCTTTGGGCAATATGTCTATTAATTAAACATAAGCCTTCCCATGATTGGTCTATTATTGATATTTTGATACTTTAAATGACCATCTAAATGCCATAGGCATTAGTGGACATTTGTATCATCCTAACATCTCACCCATGCTAAGTTTGCAATCAAATTAGCCTATAGTGAGTGTGAGATGCATCCTAGGGTATTTGTATATACTTAACCAATATATTCATGCAATTCTATCATGGTTAAGTATCAATCTAACAACCTACATGATCATAATGACATATATGATTTAATTTCTACATTATGATCATGAAATACATGTTTTCATCAAATTATAACCATGCATTAGGCATTATATGATGATAATAAACAAATTATCACCTAAAGCATGATTTAAACCTATTTTCATGATAATGTGCCCAATATCAAAATCATAAATCATGATTTAAAACATACATAGCAATTACATTAATCATCATGATTTAAGCATTATTACCTATTTATGGGCACGCTATCATCACCCAACACTATCTAAAAATGTTGTCCCGTCATCCTAAGTCAACCAAAATATGATATAGGTTAAGTTCATATGGTTGACTACCCTAGGGTTTTCTAACCCTTAAGGATGGATTTTGGAACCCAAAATAGATTTTTCCTATGGGTTCACTAAAATTCCTTGGGGATCCATTTCTTAGCTATTACTTTGTTTTGTCTTGTCCCCTAGCTATTAGGCATCTATAGGCCTTTTCATTTTTCTTCTCTTTATATCCTAGGCCTTTCTTGTTAAAACTTGCCCTTTGGCTCCCTATGATCATATTCAAGTGTTGGAGCCAATTGTGAATTTCTCTAGGGCTTTGGTTAAATAATCTACCTTTCCCTTAATGCCCTATTTTCATCTATGCATGCATCACTAACATCTAAAGGCACATAATTATCATGTGAGCATGCATCATCATGGCAAGAAGAAGTTTCATTATTTTTTAAGCATGGTTTTTCTAGCTTATTTTCTAATGGCTTAATTTGATCTAGGATGCATTTATTTTTCTTCTTTGCTCTAAATAAATCCCTAGTTAAACTAGAAATCATAGAAACTATTTTACTAGGTGAGATTGGTTACCATAGTTTCCATGTCCTCTTCTTCTTCGGATGATGAGGAGGATGTAGAAGCTCCCCTTCACTTGAGCCTCTCTTGTGCTTGATCCTTCATTTTCGTGAGGAGGAGCAATCCAAATCATCAAAGGCCATCAAGGCCAAATTGGTGACAAAGGCATTCTCCTCATCCGATGATGAGGAGGAGGATGAGGAAGGATCATCCCATGTCCTTGCCTTGAATGCTTTGGCCTTCCCTTTTCTTTGCCTTCTTCTCCTCTTCCTTCTTTTCTTGCTCCCTTTTCTTCTTCTTCTTTCTTCTTTCTTTTCCTCTCTTCCTTGCTTTTGTTTAGAGAGGACAATTGTCCCTTATGTGCCCTTCTCTCCTGGCAATTGTAGCATATGACCTTCCCCTTGGTCTTCTATTCCTATCATTAGATTTATCAAATCTAAAATTCTTAAATACACGCCTCACCTTCCTTACCATGTAGGCTTCTTCGGTGCTATCCATGGAGGAGGAGGAAGACGCTTCGTCATCGGAGGAGGAGGGGATTTCCATCTTCTTCTTCCCCTTATTTGCCAACAATGCTACTCCTCTTGAGGGTTGAATTCTAGGCTCCTCTTGTATTCCTTCAAGCCTAGTTTCGTGGAGCTCCATTGTTGAGAAGAACTCCTCCAAGGTACTCACTTCTAGGTTCTTCGACATGTAGAAGGAGTCCACCATGGAGCTCCACTTTGAGGACCGGGGAAAGGCATCTATAGCCTTCATGAGCATGTCCCGGTTTGATAGCTTCTCACCTACACTTGTTAGCCCAATTAAAATTTCTTTAAACCTAGAGTGTAGTGAGGTTACCTTTTCTCCCTTTTCTAGTTTTATATTGGATAGTTGGGAGCGGAGGAGGTCTCTCCTTGCTAGCTTGGCCTCGGATGTGCCTTCATGAAGTTCTATAAGCTTCTCCCACATCTCCTGGCGCTAGGCATTCTCCTATCCTGATCTCTTGTTGAGGGAGCACATTGTAGAGATGGTGCTTGGCTTTGGAGTTTGCAAGGTGCTCCTCTCTTTGCCTATTGGTCCACCTAGATTTCTCTATTGGCTTCCCCTCTTCATCCCGAGGCTAAACGAAACCGGATTCCATTGTAATCATTATATCAAAATCTGCTTTAAGAATACCTCCATTCTCTTCTTCCACCAAGAGAATTCTCCTTCAAACTTCGGAGGATGGATGTTGAGCCGCCATTTTGATGTAGGGCTTGTTGCGGCGTTAGTCCGTGACAAGCAACCTTGGCTCGATACCACTTGTAGGGGATCGATGGCCGGCTAGAGGGGGTGAATAGCCCTCGCTGACGTGTGAATTTGCTCGCCTACAAAAGATTAGCTAAGCGAATATACAAATATACAAAGCAAAGACAAGCAAATATAGAAAACAATACAAAACACAAGATATAACGTGGTTCACGGCTACGCCGCTTAATCCACGGTCCGATTCGGCCCTCTGAATCACTCCGCCAAAACCAATCACTATCGGTCTCTCCTTTGCACCAAAGCTAGGTGGAGGTAACCTTTACACCAAGATCACTCTTCTACAAATAGAATGGAGTAAAAGAGTAAGAAGAGTTTAGAGCTGGGGCACTAGGAAGATTGTTTGGAACTTAAGCATTAGCCTCTCAAAGGCTCACACCTCTCTTTTTATAGAGGGCTAACTTCTTCCTGTTGCCATCACGATCCGCCATGGCAATGATCGCCGTTACTACAACGCCTCCAACACGCTGATCCGACTTGTTGTCCAACGGAATTTGGCGCGATCATGGACTCACCCGATCACGCCGAGTCGACGCTTCACGGCCACGAGCGGTTCTCGCGGGCTAAAACTTCTATTGACCACTGATCTGTCAGCTTTCAGCACTCGCCAGTTAGCAATACGCAACTGAAACGAAGTATGATGCATACTTGTTAATGTGTTAACAACCCGATGTATGTGTGAACATTCAAATAGTTGATAGCACATTGTGATAGTTGCATATACGGGATATGCAATCGGTATAGATGATACCTACCGTCGTAGTTATGAATGGCTTGTTGGACTCTCTCCAAGGTTGTTCATAATTATGATGGATATCAGCCCATTCGGAGATGGACCTACAATCTCCCGAAGTGATTTTGGGGTTTTTGAAATTCGAAAAATGAATGGGATTTATAAATGTATATTGATGCATTTTAAAATCATTTTCTCATATATGCTCGTTTTGTATTTCTAGGTCAATAAATTGATCATGACGTCTTTGAATTTGCGCACTATTTTTGATTCGAACAAACTGACTGGGCCTAACTTCCTGGACTGGCTTAGAAACCTGAGAATTGTTCTCAAGGAGGAAAAGCTTGCATATGTCCTTGAAGAGCCTCTTCCTGACCGTCCTAAGGACGATGCAACTCCAGACCAAATGTTGGTCTATCAGAAACATGTGGCAGATTCTGAGCTGGCAAGTTGCATCATGCTAGCGGCGATGGTACCTGAGCTGCAAAAGCAGCATGAGCATATGGATGCTAATACTATGGTCTTCCATCTTCATGTGTTGTTCGATGAGCAAGCAAGATCTGAAAGGTTCGAGGTCTCTAGGCTCCTCTTCACTACGAAGATGGAAGAAGGTTCGTCTGTAGTGCAGTTTGTGCTAAAGATGAACGGTTACATCGAGCGGCTAGCTACCCTCGGTTTTGTGATGGATCATGAGTTAAGTATTGACTTAATTCTGCATTGTTTGCCCAAGAGTTTCTCGCAATTTGTGATGAACTATCGGATGAACAAATTGGAATCCATCATTCCCGAGCTCCTCAATATGCTGAAGACTGTGGAGCCTTCTGTGAAGCATGAGGAGAAGGCGATTCTGTTAGTTGATTCCTCAAAGAAAGGTTCTAAGAGGAAGGCAAAAGAACAGAAGAAAGGAAAGAAAAAGGCAAAGAAGGCGGAACCAGCGCAAAAGGGCACTTGCCATCACTGTGGCAAGGAAGGCCACTGGCGAAGAAACTGCAAGATTTATCTTGAGTCCATGAAGAAGAAGAAGGCATCCGATGCCCCATCCTCTTCAGGTATCTTCGTTATTGATTGTCATTCTATTTCTTTAGACACTTGGGTATTGGATACTGGGTGTAGCTCACATATATGTAATGACATACAGGGGCTAAGGAATAGAAGAAGACTTGTCAGAGGGGAGTCAAAATTTGCGAGTTGGCAATGGAGCAAAGGTTGCTGCGGTCGCCATCGGAACTTATTTGCTGAAGCTCCCTAGTGGACTAGTCTTGGAACTGGACAATTGCTATTATGTTCCTTCTCTAATAAAGAACATTGTTTCTATTTCCTGCTTAAATAGAAATGGTTTCCATTTAACGTTTAGTAACAATTGTTGTTATATAACTTTGAATGGCGTACTTTATGGAACTGGAACTTTGAGTAATGGCATTTATACGTTGGACGTATCCAGTGACATTTTCAATATCGAAGCGAGCAACACGCGTGCTCGAAAGGATAATCACATAGACTCCTATATGTGGCATTGTCGTCTTGGCCATATAAGCAAGAAACGCATGTCCGAATTACACCGATGTGGAATTCTGGAATCGTTTGAATTGGATTCATACGATACATGTGAATCATGCTTAAAAGGCAAGATGACTAAGTTACCTTTTACTGGAAAAGGTGAACGAGTGGGAGAGTTACTAGGTATAGTACATACTGATGTATGTGGACCTATGTCAACTCAAGCATTAGGAGGCTATAGCTACTTCATTACCTTCACCGATGATCACTCACGGTTTGGGTATGTGTTCTTGATGAAACACAAGTCTGAAGCCTTTGAAAGGTTCAAAGAATTCAGAAATGAAGTAGAGAAACAACATGACAAGATTATTAAAATACTTCGATCGGATCGAGGTGGTGAATACTTAAGTCAAGAGTTTCTTGATTATCTAAGAGACAATGGCATATTGTCTCAATGGACTCCGCCCTATACACCACAGCATAATGGTGTATCTGAGAGGCGTAACCGGACCTTGTTGGACATGGTCAGGTCAATGATGAATCATGCGACTCTTCAAGTCCTTTTGGGGTTATGCACTTGAGACACATTTGTTTACTTGTTAAGCATGCCTACCAAGGTAGTCTCAACTACTCCATATGAGATATGGAATAGTAAGAAACCTCATGTATCTTACTTGAAGATATGGGGTTGTCCTGCTTATGTGAAGCGGTGTATGTCGGACAAATTGGATGCTAAGTCGATAAATGTCTATTTATTGGATACCCTAAGGAAACAAGGGGTTACCAATTCTATCATCTGTGGAACAAAAGGTGTTTGTTTCAAGGCATCTTGTGTTTCTAGAGAAAGAGTTTCTCTTGCAAGAAAGCGATGGGAGTGTCGTCGAGCTTGAGGAGGCTCGAGAGACTCAAATAGACATTGATGAGATACACGGTGAAGCACTGGTAAATGACTCATAGTGATGAGCAATCGGCTGGACCTATTGTAACACCACATCTTCGTAGATCTGGTAGAACACGCAATATTCCTGAGAGATATGGATTTCTCGTAAGTGAATCGAACGGCGTGTTACTCATTGATGATGAGGAGCCTACCAGTTATGAAGAAGTGCTGACAAGTTCAGAAAGGGATAAGTGGCTTGGTGCCATGAAGTCAGAAATGGATTTCATGTACGAAAACCAAGTTTGGAACTTGGTTGACCCACCTGAAGGCATAAAGCCTATAGGGTGCAAGTGGGTTTTCAAGAAGAAAACCGACATGGATGGTAATGTGATTACCTATAAGGCTAGATTGGTGGCGAAAGGATATCGTCAAAAGCAAGGTGTTGATTATGACGAAACCTATTCGCCTGTAGCTATGCTTAAATCCATTCGGATGCTCCTGGCCATAGCGGCTCATTATGATTATGAGATATGGCAGATGGATGTGAAAACAGCTTTCCTTAATGGAAACCTTCTCGAGGACGTGTATATGATACAGCCTGAGGGTTTCACATCGGTTGATAAAACCAAGGTATGCAAATTGCGACGGTCCATTTATGGATTGAAGCAAGCATCCAGGAGCTGGAATATCCGTTTTGATGAGACGATCAAAAAGTTTGATTTCTCACAAAATCCAGACGAACCTTGTGTGTACAAGAAGGTTAGTGGGAGTGCAGTCGTGTTCCTAGTATTGTATGTCGATGACATACTACTTATAGGAAACGATGTTTCAATCTTACAGTCAGTGAAGGTTTGGTTATCCAAGACATTCTCCATGAAAGACCTGGGAGAAGCAACCTACATCCTCGGGATTAAGATCTATAGAGATAGATCGAAACGGTTGCTTGGTCTTTCGCAGTCTACATATATAGACCGAGTGCTAAAGAGGTTTAGCATGTCGGAATCCAAGAAAGGTTTCCTACCCATCAGGCATGGGGTACACCTTTCGAAGTCTATGTGTCCGCACACAGAAGACGAGAGGATTTGCATGAGTAAGATTCCCTATGCATCCGCAATAGGATCTATCATGTATGCTATGTTATGTACGAGGCCCGATGTATCGTATGCTCTGAGTGTCACGAGCAGATACCAGTCTGATCCAGGAATGGATCATTGGGTGACTGTTAAGATGATCCTTAAGTACTTAAGAAGAACTAAGGATGCGTTCCTAATATATGGAGAAGGGTACATGGTGATACGTGGGTATAGGATGCGGCTCGCATGACAAGGATGATTCCATGTCTTTGTCTGAGTATGTATTCACCTGGAATGGAGGCGCAATAAGTTGGAAAGTTTCCAAGCTTGACACTATAGCGGATTCTGCCACTAAGGCAGAATACATTGCAGTTTTGGAAGCAGCAAAGGAAGCGGTTTGGATCAAGAAGTTCATCTCTGAACTTGATGTGGTCTCATCAATGATCCAAACATGTGCTTCGCCGCTATCATCTTATCAGAGAGATCATCAGTAGGAACGAAATACAAATCGAGAAAATTCCCACTGAAAGGAACTTAGCGGATCCTTTGACTAAAGCATTACCTCAAAGCAAGTTTGAGGGTCATGTTAGTGCTTATGGTATTGGATACCATAGCGATTGGCATTAGGCCAAGTGGGAGTCTGTTAGTAATATATGAGAGATGTCCTAAGGCAATCGCCTTATGTATGAACCATTTATATGATAAATGAAGATTCACTATTTGAGTATACATGTTTAATGTATTTGATTGGATCTTAAACTCATTTCTTGAATGTCCACGATCGATTCACATGAGAGAATTTGTGATTGGATCACAACTAGTGAGTATCTCTACATGTGTAATTGTGATGTATCGGAATTATCCCTAGTCGATGAATTGATGGATTTAGACACCATAAATTCTGTCGAGACTAGCACGAGGTATACTCCTTGGTGTATCCAAGCAGCTGATTCTCACTGGCTGGAGACATAGTGATGTCCGGAGTTAATCGTGGATGCTAGTTATTGTAACTAGTTCATTGGAGTGACCAGGCGTAAGACTTCATATGGTTCTCTGCATATATAGATATGTCAATGAAGTTCTTATTGTGGCTTAAGTGCGATGTTCCTTTGACTTGCGGTATTCAAGTCATCTTGATCATGGAGACTTATGCTTTGACATCTTAAGCAAACATCTCTAAGGAGATGTGGACCCGGGATGATTGGGTATAAGTCGAAGTGATCGAAGGTGTTTGAATAGCCTATAAAGGATTCACCACTCCTTGCGAGGAGATGTATACCCATGGCCTCTCATCGGATTGTTACTAAAGTCTTTGGCCAAAGCATTACATGTTTAGAGTAATGTACTCTTCGATACATGTGGAGTAACTAGAATCCGTAGGACGAGGAAATGATACTTGGGCTAGGTGTGACGTAGTCAGCCTAGTGGGGACTGACACAATAGACCATGTCCTGAACCAAGTGGGTATAAGATGAGTGAAGTGAATGGGGCACGATTCATTCGAGCTACTGAAGGGTTTCAGAAATAGTTCTGGATCAACCGTTGATCTTTTCGGTTAATTGGGGATCATGATGTACTACTAGGTGTCACTCATGATCATTCTATAATTAATGGTTAATTATAGACGGCCAACATAAACCGAGAACCTATTTGGTCACACGCACAACGAGTGTAATCCAAAGGATTTAAAACGAGCTTGAGAATGGGATTCTCGACGAGAGAAACTATGTTTGGTTGGACCAAACATAAAGCGAATGAAATTGTTTGATGCAATGGAAGCGTGGATGGGCAGTGTCTTATGAAGACATAATGGATGGACCAAAATGGTTTGGTTCTAATCCAATGGATGAGAATAAACCAAAGGGTTTGGTTTATATTAAACGAATGAACCAAAGCTTGGTTCGGTTCGTTTTAACTTAAAATAAACCATCATGGTTTGGTTTATTTTAACTTATCCTAATGGAGCGGGTTAACGGGCTTTATGGATATGATCCATTAACCATTAAGAGAATTAGTTCTCTATAAAAGAGGGCTTAAGGGATTGTTAAACCCTAATCATCCAAAACCCTAGCTTGAAGTTGCCGCCCACCCTTGGAGGAATTTTCGGCGCCAACTACAAGGCGCCGAGCTTTGCTAGTCCAAGACCCTTGCCGCGCCCAAGCTCCAGCCGGTGAACCTCCGTGACCTCCGGTGATCTCCTATAGGTTCGGCATCAAGGTGAGCCTTTTCTCTCCTTGTTTTGGCCGGCGCCTACTCCTCCACCAAGCTGTCCAGTTTTCTGGACAGCTTCTTCTCCTCTCGTCGGAGCGTCGTTTAGACGACGTTTAGTGATCCGACAGCGGCTAACATACCGGGGATTTGATCTCCGGTAATCCTCTGAGGTGGAGGACGAAGGATTCGTCAATCGGTTGACAAATACCTCTCCGGAGAAGCGAGTTTTGAGAACTCGTTTTAGGATCCGAATTTGGATTCGGATCGTGATCATCTCTCGATCACGTCGTCTTCAACACGAGGCTAGTAACCCGTACGAAGACGAAGCTCGTGACTTAGCGAAGTCATCCCGAGTAGCTCGGCGTGGATACGGATAGAGACGATTCTTACGAGGATCGTTTCGGTTGATGCCGTTCCCGCTACACGTCATACGAAAGGTATAACGTAGATAATTTCTTTTATTGCAAATTTTAATTTACGGTTATGTCTACACTTGTTGTAATAGCATGCGTGTGTTGTGTGTGTTGTAATAAATATAGATTTATTATTTTTTAATTGCTTCCGCTGTGCTCATGTTTACGAAACATGATCGAACACACACACGCCGCGGTGCCGGAAACCCAACATGAACGAAATACAAATCGAGAAAATTCCCACTGAAAGGAACTTAGCGGATCCTTTGACTAAAGCATTACCTCAAAGTAAGTTTGAGGGTCATGTTAGTGCTTATGGTATTGGATACCGTAGCGATTGGCATTAGGCCAAGTGGGAGTCTGTTAGTAATATATGAGAGATGTCCTAAGGCAATCGCCTTATGTATGAACCATTTATATGATAAATGAAGATTCACTATTTGAGTATACATGTTTCATGTATTTGATTGGATCTTAAACTCATTTACTGAATGTCCACGATGCGATTCACAGCATGAGAGAATTTGTGATTGGATCACAACTAGTGAGTATCTCTACATGTGTAATTGTGATGTATCGAAATTATCCCTAGTCGATGAATTGATGGATCTGGACACCATCAATTCTGTCGAGACTAGCACGAGGTATACTCCTTGGTATATCCAAGCAGCTGATTCTCACTGGCTGGAGACATTGTGATGTCCGGAGTTAATCGTGGATGCTAGTTATGGTAACTAGTTCATTGGAGTGACCAGCCGTAAGACTTCATATGGTTCTCTGCATATATAGATATGTCAATGAAGTTCTTCTTGTGGCTTAAGTGCGATGTTCCTTTCGACTTATTCAAGTCATCTTGATCATGGAGACTTATGCTTTGACATCTTAAGCAAACATCTCTAAGGAGATGTGGACGATATGATTGGGTATAAGTCGAAGTGATCGAAGGTGTTTGAATAGCCTATAAAGGATTCACCACTCCTTGCGAGGAGATGTATACCCATGGCCTCTCGTCGGATTGTTACTAAAGTCTTTGGCCAAAGCATTACATGTTTAGAGTAATGTACTCTTCGATACATGTGGAGTAACTAGAATCCGTAGGACGAGGAAATGATACTTGGGCTAGGTGTGACGTAGTCAGCCTAGTGGGGATTGACACTATAGACCATGTCCTGAACCAAGTGGGTATAAGATGAGTGAAGGGAATGGGGCACGAATCATTCGAGCTGCTGAAGGGTTTCAGAAATAGTTCTGGATCAACCGTTGATCTTTTCGGTTAATTGGGGATCATGATGTACTACTAGGTGCCACTCATGATCGTTCTATAATTAATGGTTAATTATAGACGGCCAACATAAACCGAGAACCTATTTGGTCACACGCACAATGAGCGTAATCCAAAGGATTTAAAATGAGCTTGAGAATGGGATTCTCAGACCGAGAGAAACTAGGCTTGGTTGGACCAAACATAAAGCGAGCATGAAATCGTTTCAGTCGCAATGGAAGCGTGGATGGGCCGTGTCTTATGAAGACATAATGGATGGACCAAAATGGTTTGGTTCTAATCCAATGGAGGATAATAAACCAAAGGGTTTGGTTTATTTTAAACTAATGAACCAAAAGTTGGTTCGGTTCGTTTTAACTTAAAATAAACCATCATGGTTTGGTTTATTTTAACTTATCTTAATGGAGCGGGTTAACGGGCTTTATGGATATGATCCATTAACCATTAAGAGAATTAGTTCTCTATAAAAGAGGGCTTAAGGGATTGTTAAGCCCTAACTATTCCAAAACCCTAGCCTTTGAGTTGCCGCCCAACACAAGAGTTGCCGCCCACCCTTGGTTGCTCGGCGCCAACCCTAGGCTGCCGCCCATAGCTCCTCCAATCGGCATCCAGAAGGTTGCTTCCTTCCCCCTCGCCGGCGTTGGGCTGCGGCCGGAAGAGTTCCGGCGATCCTCCTTAGGTTTGGCATCAAGGTGAGCTCAATCTTCCTTGGTTAGCCGGCGCCTATCTCCTCCACCAAAGCTGTCCAGTTTTCTGGACAGCTTGTTCTCCTCTCGTCGGAGCGTCATTTGGACGACGGTTAGAGCTCCGACAGCGGCTAACTTACCGGGGATTCGATCTCCGGTAATCCTCTGAGGTGGAGGACGAAGGATTCGTCAATCGATTGACGAATACCTCTCCGGAGAAGCGAGTTTTGAGAACTCGTCTTAGGATCCGAATTTGGATTCGGATCGTGATCATCTCTCGATCACGTCGTCTTCAACACGAGGCTAGTAACCCGTATAAAGACGAAGCTCGTGGCTTAGCGAAGTCATCCCGAGGAACTCGGCGTGGATACGGATAGAGACGATTCTAGCGAGGATCGTTCCGGTTGATGCCGTTCCCGCTACACGTCATACGAAAGGTATAACGTAGATAAATTTCCTTTTATTACAAATTTAAATTTACGGTTATGTCTACACTTGTTGTAATATGCATGCGTGTGTTGTGTGTGTTGTAATAAATGTAGATTTATTATTTTTATTGCTTCCGCTGTGCTCATGTTTACGAAACATGATCGAACACACATACGCCGCGATGCCGGAAACCCAACACTTACAATCTCCCCCTTGGTTCAAAAATACTTAGGATGCCTACCATCTTCCTAGTGATAAGTCCAATATCACTCAAGAGAGGCAATCCCATTTACTCTCCCAATTTCCAAATTGGGTCTCTCAAAAGTCCCATCAATTTCCCAATTGATGTCATATTCTCCCAATAACTTCTCCTCTTCAAGGAGAAAAACAATCCATCATCCCAAGATGGATACCTCCCCCTAAAGGCTTGCTCCCCCTTGACCATTGCACCAACAATGTCCTTGGAAAGTCCCTAAGCCAATAGGAACTCTAAACCATCTAAATTAAGGTTAGAAATTCAATATTGAACTTTCCAACACCTTAAAATTGATACAAACCCTAAACACTTCTCCTAATCCATATCCAATGGATTTTTACCCTTTATAATGCTACCCAAAGCATATCCTAGGGTTAGGAGTGATTAGGGACCATAACCGTAGCTGAAATCGGGTTAAACAACCTTGTTTACCCCGAAATCAGACTACCTGAGTGATTCGAATCACGACTAACATCTCGTCGACCGCCAACAATGGCGATCATCGACTAATTCAATTTGATTATCGAGTTAAATTTCAAAAATTCATAAATAATTATACGTATATCGAAAAATCATAAAATTTGGTACGTATAATACTTATGACCAATACAATAGGTGAAAAATTTTGGAAAAATATTTTTACCATTGAAATAGGAGATTGGTACAATGTTCAAAACTATTAAAAACTTTAAAGTTTTTTGATCCACTTTGTACCAACTTCTACAATGATGATGGCTATCAAAAGATAGATTTCACCAAGGTTTTCCAAATTGATTTTAAAATGTTTTTGAAAGCCTATTTTGAACCATAATTTATTGGCTAAATATACATATCTTGTATATTAGCTTTCCTTATGATTCTTGGTGATAATTAAAATAAGTTTGAGTTCATCTAGATGCACTACCCATGCATCTTGAACCTAACTTATTATCCTAGCATCTCACATGTATCTAGGGTGTATAAATACACATACATGTCAATGTGATGTGAGATGTGGGTTTTGATTCACTTTATCTAGGGTTTCATGCATTTCCTAGGCAACCCTACTTAATTTCCTTATAAGTGAGACTTCAAGTCATGCCATTTTCCTTAAATCAATGTTCAATCAAATTAATGCATGAAATGATCATGGCATAGTGATGGAAAAATAAAAACATAACCAATGATCATGATGTCATGACATATGATGAACTTTAAGAACACATGACATCTAAAATAACCCTAAACAATGACATGACATGGTATATGATAGGATGCAATTTCATGTCATGATATATCAACTTTCATAAGCAATACAATAATACAAGTACTCATCCAGACACACGAGATTTTCAGAAACAAAAAATTTCATTCAACTTAAAAAAATTTAGTCTTTTACATTCAAAATGGAGATTTGCTATGCTCAATCTCACTACAAAAACTGACAACCACAGAAAATCCAATATCCTCAATATCTAATCGTCTGTAGGAGGTGGCGGTGGAGGAGGCTGCTGACTCAAGGTCTAGGCCCGCATCATCTCTAACATATCGAGCTGACACTGCTCGATGCGGCTCTGGGACTCCTCCATCCGATCAAGACGTGCGCCGAAGGATGCTTGACCTGCCAATATCTCTGACAGCCTAGAGTCAATCGACTGCGATAGTCCAATTGACTCCGCCCACGGACGATCGATGGACTCGCCACATGCATCCAGCAGATTGATCATCCTCATCAGCGACGTCTGCATCCTCATAGTCCTCTGTCGCCTCTTTGGGTACCGGAGGAGGCTCTCTGCGTGCCCTGGGTGGTGGTCGAGGTGTCAACTCCATCTGTCGATGCCCCATCCGTAGCTTTGCTAACGAGAAGTTACGAACTGATATACAGTCATACACCTCAGATAGCGCTCTCAGAGAACCCCTGTGGATGTTAACGCCTACGGACTCTAGCCATGCTGTGATGATATGACCATATGGCATATGCACTTTCCCTTATGCAGAAGTGAAATGCATAATGCAATGAAACATGTTTAATGCAAAGTTAATGTCTAACCTATGACGATGTATGTATAGAAGAAATAGATGGGGAGGCCGAATCTTGGCGCACTCAATAGCGATGGAAGAAAACACCCAACAATGACCTTGTAGTACATTGTTAGGTGCATAACTTCGATAGGAATAAATTCGGTGGTGGGCGAGGATAACTAAAGATATGCTCATGCATGGACTCCATAGAGATATGGTCAGGCTCGTAAAGGGAAATCCATGGTAGGGTAAAAAATAAAGGTGTCATCCGAGGGCTTACACTCGAGAAACTCCTGCAGTATCGCAGGAGTGAACTCTAACTCGCGTTTTGCAATGCAAGTAGTGTAGGTAGGGCCATCGTCTACATTTATCAGGTTCTGATAAAACTCCTTAAGGAGGTCATCATTAATGGGATGCGTGCATAAAACAATTTTCATGAGATTATAGTATGCAATTAATTCCATGACATCGCTACAATGGAGATTGAAAAAGTCCCTATCGATGTACCTAACCAACATAGGTTGGTACAATCGAGATTCACCCTCGGGTGGATCATTCCTACGGGCTCTCCTATTATGAATGCAATGTAATGATATGACATGCATGGACAATAATACATGATTAGATAAAAACTAAATTATAGTGGAAAGGCAAATTAGGGCTTGGGTAAGAAGAGTGTTACTTATGCGCCATTTGGAGGTGTGACGATGGGATGCTCAAAGTTGAGGACTCAAACGGAACCCTAATCGAAAGAAATAAACCCTAGAACGAGTGAACTAAATAAGTGAAAAATGCAAGGAAAAAGGGCTTATCTAACAAACCTAAAAGCTTGAAGGGTTGGTCGGAGGCGGGAGAGCGATCGGAGGAGAAGAGAAATGCGGTGAAGACAACCCTAGTGGTTTGGCGTTATAAAATCACGATGCGTGTGAGCATCGATCGACTAATCACGGATTTATTGGGTTTACCTTATATTGCTCATCGATCACTCGATTGATCGTCGAGCACTGACCTGATGTATCCCATCAGATGTTCGATTTCTAATCTCGATTTCTTCATCTAATTAATCCATTTTATCATGTTTATTCTTGTATATCGAACATATTGATGTTACACTTACATTCATGTATTCGTTAATGTATTTTAATGTTTTATTTCATTTTTGCGAACATTAACATTCAATGATTTCCAAATCCTAACATCTCACCCTTTCTAAGTGTTGAAATACACAATCAAGGTAAAAGACTTGTTTTGTGAGATGCAATCCATCCTAGACATTCCTTCCATGCAAACATATGGTAAAACATATGAAGCATGGTGAGTACAAGAAATCAAGTTGTGTGACACTTGAGTATCACTCTTGATGTTACTTTTACATGAACTTTTAAAGTGTGCCAACAATCAAAGTTACACACTATGACCTCTAAATCTAGATTGTGTCAATTTTATTGATTTTCATGTTTTTCAAAAACTATATTGGCACATCCTAAAATCCTTTAGGATTAAATCTCA
The DNA here is from genome assembly GCA_025175895.1 of Wurfbainia villosa. Classification (NCBI taxonomy): domain Eukaryota; kingdom Viridiplantae; phylum Streptophyta; class Magnoliopsida; order Zingiberales; family Zingiberaceae; genus Wurfbainia; species Wurfbainia villosa. The sequence goes on along the minus strand of CM046003.1, from coordinate 23,428,611 downwards.
AATGTTTTTCCAAGGCACCCATAACCTTGAAAATAACCTAAAGTGTCATCTTTACCATGGTTGAGTTAACTACTCATCCAATCATGGTTGGCACATTCTAATCCATTTAACGTGAATCAATCACGCTCTTTGGAACCCAAAATCTATTTGAGCTCATTGAATTAATTAGGTATTCCTTAGGGATAACCTCCCTAGATACCTTCCTAATGACCTTTCTAGGCTTATTAGTCTTAGTCATTTTGGTCTTGCCTAGGTTAACCTTAGGGATTGCCTCCCTAACAACCTTCTTAGTGGCCACCCTAGGTTTCTTCGAAACCTTGGCCACTAGGCACAAACCTTGGTCAACTCTAGAGATGACTTCCCCATTGACCTTGGTCTTCCTAGACCTAGTTAGTGTTCCATAGTCAAATGGAACACTATGATAAGTCACCTTGGACTTAGGTTTGTGACCCAAACCATTCTTGCCCTTGGTTGACTTTTGACTCTTAGGTCCTAGATGTTGACTTTGACTTCTTGACCTAGGAGTTTGACCATTAGACCCTTTAAATTGATTTTGCATAGTGTTGAGGGTCTTCTCAAGTTTTTCAAGCCTTGACCTCAAGGCTTGGTTTTCTAATTCTAATTGCCCAATTTTAGAATTTTGATTTAAATCTTGGGCATTGGACTTTCTTGGCATATGCCTAGTCCATTTTGGATTAAAAACTAGATGTTCTTGTATTTTCTTAATAGATTCCCTAGGTATGGTTTTTCTAGGGACATTAGTCCCAAATTTCTCCTTATTACTAAAATGGACACTTTTAGCTCCTAAGCAAAAACATTTATTCCTATTAGCATGCTTTTCATAAATTGTAAGAGAATTTAAATTCCTAGCATGCTTTTTAACATTTAAATTAGAAGATGCACTACTAAAATGTACCTTAGGGTTAGCCTTAGCTCCCCCTACTTGTGATGCTTCTTCTTGGGTATTTTTCTTCACCCTAGAGCATTGGCTTCTATAATGCCCCTTTTGATGGCACTTGAAGCATATAATATACTCCTTGCTCTTTTGACTTGAGGAACCGGCATCCTTTGACTTTTGTTGACTTTTGGGCGCCGGAGAAGTTTTCCTAACCTTCTTTGGGCATTTGCTCTTGTAATGCCCATACTCCCTACACTCAAAGCACATTATATGATTTTTATTTGAAAATAAAGTGTTTGAGTTACCTAGGGTGGTGGTAGGTGCCGGAGTTGAATTTTGAGCTTCCTCATCTTGATTGGATGTTGAAGGCTCTTCTTGAGGTTGCTCCGGTGTAGAGGATGGTCTCTCCTCTTCAATTCTAGAAGTAGATGCTTCTTCCACCTCTTCTACTTCTTCTTTCTCCGATCCGGAAGTTGACTCCATCTCAACTTCCGATTCCTCACTTTCACTTGAGGATGAACTCTCCTCATGGAGTCTTGCCAATTTTCTCCATAGCTCCTTGGCATACATGTAATCCCCTAGTTTGTACAAAACATCATTAGGGATTAAATCTTCCAAAAGTTTCGTTACCTTAACTTCGGTCTTGAGCTTCTGGCGTTGCTCTTGGGTCCACTTTTTTAATTTTAGGACATTCCCCTTCTTATCCCTAGGGGGTTCAAGGCCTTCAACGAGGATGAACCAATCCTCTATGTTCATCATCAAGAATGTTTCCATTCTTGCTCTCCACGCCGGAAAATCTTCTGGATCATATGGAGGTGGAGTATTGATATCTCATCCAAGCTTGTCTTGGAATTCCATCTTCACCCTCTAGCCTATTGTCTTAGCTCCCGGCAGTTAGTCCGTAGAAGAGAACCTGGGCTATGATACCACTTGTTAGGAATATTTTAACGGCTAGAGGGGGGTGAATAGTGTCAATGGAACTCTTTCGCGTTTGTTTCTTCTCTAATTTAGTTATACGTGAAATAGAAAAGTAATAACAAAAACGAAATGCACAACACGCTAACACAACGATATAACATGGTTCGGAACCGCACGGTTCCTACTCCACGGATCGAGCTCTACGAGCTCTAGTGATGCACATGCAACCACTAATAAACACTCCTTCTCGGAACAATCCGGAGGCGGAGAAACCTCGTACAATAATGATTACAACAATAATCAATTAGATACAAGAAAATACAATATGAAATACAAATGCAAGTAAAGGAAAAACACTTTACAAGAGCTTTGGATTGCTTGATCTTTGATTGCCTTGAACTAGCTTTGAAGGACTGGAAAGCACCAACTTCCCCCTTCAATTTTTCCCAAGAAAATCACTATCTTTTCCTCCATCACGAGCTCCTTATATAGCTTCAACCTGTGCTGGAAAAGGTCAATCAGTCGACTGATGCCACTGTTGTCATGAGACAACGGCTAGATCCACGTTGGATAAGTCCAACGGATCTACCATCAGTCGACTGATCATATCCATCAGTCGACTGATGGAGTCCTCACTCGACCAGTCGAGTCTCAACTCCATCTCGATTTCGATCACACGATCGATCAGCTCGAGCCATCGATCGCCCACCTCTGGCGATCGGCCCTAGTTGACGGTCCGGTCACATGACAGGCACACCTCAAACATGAGGTTTTAGCCCAAGTATGGTTCCCTTATACTTGCTAGACCACCCTTAGCCTAGACCTAAGCCTTCTAGCCACCTTCATCAGCCTCACATCTCTCGGATCCCTCCAAGTCATCCATGACTTGTTCTTCCATCGCGCTAGCCTTCAGGTGCTTCCATCGGCTATGTCATGCTAACGGTGTCTACACCGCCAAGGCACATTGGACTTACGCCGCCAAGACTCCGCTTGGACTTTACGCCGCCAATCATTGGACTTATGCTGCCAAGCTCCCGCTTGGACTTTACGCCGCCAAAATCAAACCCTTGGACTTCTCAAATGCCAAGACTCATGCTTGGACTTTCCCTTGCCAAGAACCATGCTTGGACTTTACCTGACACTCCTCCATACTATGGCTCCACCTTCAAAAGTAAACACAAACCTCGAGGTAGACTTACTCTTGTCCCTATCTGATTGGAAATCCGAATCCGTGTAACCCACAGGGACTAATTGATCACGAATAAAGATATAATCCCTAGTCCTTCTCGGGTACTTCAATATATGCTTTACATGCGATCCAATGTCCCTGTCGGGATTACTCGATATCTGCTAACCATGCCCGGCAGCGGATATCCGGTCTCATACATAGCATAGCATACATGAGGCTTCCTCTGCTTGAAGCATAAGGAACCTTCATGTCCTCTATCTCCTTTGATGTTTTGGGACACATCTCTTTAGATAAAGGAACTCCATGCCTAAAAGGTAGAAAACCTTTCTTGGAGTTCTGCATGCTAAAACGAGCAAGGATAGTGTCAATGTATGAAGCTTGAGATAAGCACAACATCCTTTTCTTGTGATCCCTTATAACTTTGATCCCAAGGATGTGTCCTACTTCTCCCAAGTCCTTCATATAAAACTGTTTGGACAACCATACCCTTCGTCGATAACACTTTGATATTGTTGCCAACTAACAAAATGTCATCTCGTATAGTATAAGAAACACCACTACATTTCGTCACATCTCTTGTATACACAAGGCTCATCCAGGACTTTGAATAAATCCATATGGTGGATTACCTCATCAAGCGGATGTTCCAAGATCTAGAATCTTGCTTCAATCCATAAATGGACGATTAAGCTTACATACAAGATGCTCTTTGCCTTTAGCAATGAATCCCTCAGTTGCCGCATATAGATGTTCTCCTCAAGACTTCCGTTAAGGAAAGCTGTCTTGACATCCATCTGCCAAATCTCATAATCCATATGAGCAGCTATAGATAAGAGAATCTGGATAGACTTAAGCATAGCTACCGGCGAAAAGGTCTCCTCATAATCGATACCCTCTTTCTGAGTATACCCTTTCGCAACAAGCCTAGCTTTGAAGGTCTCAACCTTCCCGTCTACTCCTCTCTTTCTCTTGTAGATCCACTTGCATCCAATGGCTTTTACACCATCGGGTGGTTCTACTAGCTCCCAGACCTGATTAGAATCCATAGATTCTATCTCTGAATTCATCGCTCTTTGCCAAGATATCTTGGAGTGCCTCGTCATATGTCCAGGGATCAGGTTCATGTTCACCAGGGACTAAGTCCGAAGACTCTCCCAAAAACATGAATCTCTCGGGTTGTCTAACAACCCTCCCACTACGACGAGGTGCCTCTTGTGTATGCTCTGTGACACGCGGTGCAGTGACTTGTGGTATCTCCTCTTGTACCGGTGGTACTGAAGTCGGGACTTCCCCTGTCAACTCCTCAAGAACAATCCTACTCGTGGGCTTGTGGTTCATCACATAGTCCTCCTCTAGAAATCTGGCATTCGTACTCACGATCACCTTCTGATCTCTAGGACTATAGAATAAACCACCCTTCGTTCCCTTAGGGTAGCCAACAAACAAGCGTACTTCTGTATGAGATTCCAACTTACCAGCATCTCCCTTCAGCACATGTGCTGGACTACCCCAAATCCGAATATGTCTTAGACTAGGCTTTCGCCCAGTCCACAACTCTGTGGGAGTAGAGGGTACTGACTTAGATGGAACCAAGTTCAGAATGTGTGCTGCTGTTTCTAGAGCAAACCCCCAGAACGAATCAGGTAACTCAGAATAACTCATCATCGATCTGACCATCTCCATAAGAGTCCTATTCATCGCTCATGTGGGTGTGCGATTCTGGACAATTGGGATTGAATCGACCTCGATAAGTAACTCCTAAACTCTCCCAAGAGGTACTCGCCACCACGATCGGATCGTAATGTCTTGATACTTTTACCTTGACGGTTCTCCACATCACCTTGAATTCTTTGAACTGTCAAAGCATTCAGACTATGCGCATCAAGTAAATGTATCCATATCTTGAATAATCGTCTATAAAAGAGACGAAATATTCAAAACCACCTCTTGCCTGGATAGACATAGGACCGCACAAATCAGAATGAACCAATTCTAACACATCTTTGACTCTATACCCCTTGGCCTTGAAAGGCCTCTTGGTCATTTTACCTTCCAAGCAAGATTCGCAGGTTGGGAGATCCTCCACCACTAATGAACCCAAAGGTCCATCAGCTATCAACCTTTGAATTCTACTTAGGTTAATATGAGCAAGCCTTAGATGCCAAAGATATGTTTGGTTCATCTGCGAAGGTTCTTTTCTCTTATTAGATTTAGAAGATGAGTTATTTACTTCTATATGCATCGTGGGAGTTTTCGGTTCAAGAGTATATAAATTGCCAACCAATGTACCAGAACAGATAATCTCCCTATTCCTTTTTATAACCACTTTGTCATTAAAAGAAACAGAATATCCATCCATAAATAATTTAGAAACTGAATTAAATTCTTTCTAAAAGTAGGTACATAAAGACAATTTCTCAAAACCAAAACTTTATTCCTATCAAAAGATAAAGAAACGTCTCCCACTGCAATAGCCGCCACCTTTGAAGCATTGCCCATGAAGACGGTAATCTCTCCCTCAGCTAGTCGTCGGGTTTCCTGGAACCCCTGCAAAGTATTGCAGACATGATCAGTGGCTCCTGTATCTACACACCAGGCACTAGTAGATAACACCGTTAAACATATTTCAACAACTAAACAAGAAGATATACCTTTGTTCTTTCGGCGATATACCTTTGTCCTTCCAATGTCCAGTCTGCTTGCAAGTGAAGCACTTGCCTTTCGTCTTCTTCACTCTTTCCTGAGGTCCCACTGCCACTTTCTTCGCTCCACCTTGCTTCTTCTTCTTCTTACCTTTCGGTTTAGAGGAAGAAACCTTCTGAGCGACCATGGCTTGAGCACTTCGACTAAAAAGCCCCTCTGCCGCCTGGAGTTCTGTCAGAAGCTCCGCCAACGAATACAACCTTTTGTTCATGTTGTAGTTAAGGCAGAACTGCTCAAAACTCCTAGGCAGAGACTGGAGAATGATATCGACCTGGGTTTCCCCATCGATCTCAGCTCCGAGGACTTCCATCTCACTAAGATGAGCCATCATCTTGAGAACATGATCCCTAATGGGTGTTCCCTCGATCATGGTGGTCGTCATCAAGTTTCTCATTGCCTCCTGCCTAGCCGCCCTACTCTGATGTCCGAAAAGTTCCTTGAGATTGAACATCATGTCATAAGCTGTGGCTATGGCCTGATGCTGATGTTGCAGCACATTTGACATAGATGCCAAAATGTAATACTGCGCCATCTCATCTGCCTTGACCCATTTCTTATAACGTTCTTTCTCCTTTTCATCAGAGCCATCGGAGGGCTTAGGAGGACAAACCTCGAAGAGTACAAATCTGTACTCCTCCGCAGTTAAGACAATATCCAAGTTTCTTTTCCAATCAATGAAGTTTGGTCCAGTAAGTTTGTTTTCTTTTAAAATCACAGCAAGTGGGTTGAAAGCCATTTGAAAATCCTAAAAATCACAATGATCAAAATATTAGATTTCAAATATTATTGATTCCTCAAAAATAATAAAATTTCGAAATCAACCAACACCTCAAAACACCGAGAATATCGCATGCCATGATAGTGTAGACGTATACGAATTCTACATTTGTAAGAGAAGGTTTTACCCATTAATTTTATTATCTTGTCAACCTTACTTTTTGACAAATAAAATTAATAGTTGGTTCCTCTTTGGCCCTACAAATAAAAGCAGTGACTCCGATAGGGAGGATACTTTTTATTTGCGTCTAAGTGTGCACCATTACACGATACTAAGGGAATTATTTCGGATTATGTGCCTTACCGATGGGGAAGTACACACGCTCCTTAATAATTTCCTATAACCATTATTTGACCTAGTGATCCGCAAACAAACCCATCCGATGGGGAGGAAGGCACTCAAAGCCAACGCGCAAGTTTGTTGCATCACACGTCAAATTGTAATGGAGACCGCGGGAATTAATTAAAATGTCCCTCTCCCACTTAGTAAATTGGAAATGAAGAATTTTAAAACATACACAACATGCATATAAAACAAATAAGCAATAAATATGGAAAAAATAGAATTTTTCCAACTATTATGGAATTGTCCTCCAATATGCATCCCGTCATGTCGCCACCTCGTCCGCTCCATCTTTTCCCGTGCGTAAGTCACCAAAGAGATCCGAGCCGAGATTAAGCTATTTTAATTTACATCCATCGATCCTATACTCCACGAAGGAGTGTACAAATAATCTAGATCGAAAGTAAACTAAAATGAGCGGCTAAACAATGTCGTATTTAATTACAAAAATTAAATACTAATCTAGCCTCGTCAACCCCGAGGATTCAAATAATAAATATTTACACACATCCAATCACATACACACATATGGCCATAATAGTCGGATCTTATGCCTGCAACCAAAGAGTTAAATTACGCATATCCTACTATTATCCGGCACATATAATATATGAAAAAATGTATAAAAATTAACCGAATCCCAAACACACAAAACCGGAAACCGTGGCTCTGATACCAATTGTAGGGATTTGCTTCGAAGGCTCATTGGCTCCCATGTCCCCGGATTAAAATTTTCACTAATGAAAGAATTAATCCGGATGAGATGAGTTTCCTTAGCACAACCTATTCGTCGTCGTGCTAACAACTTGAGTGGTCGCTTGAACAAACTAGTTGTTCAAGCAACACAACTCTTCTAGTTGATTAGCCGCGGAAGAGACGACGGACGGATCGCCGGTTTTTGTGTTTGTCTTCGGGGTCCATGATTATACAATATATTTACATACGCACACAGGTATAATCAACATTAAAAGGAACATGCTCAGATCTGAAAATAAAGTTATAAAACTTTATACCTTACGATCTTCTACCGTATGTCCTATCCTTCTCGTGGACGACGTGTGGACAAAGATCCTCCACGAGTAGAAGCCTTCTAGATCACGTTCTTCCCTTCCTTGTCCACTGCGAACAAAGAGAAGAACCAACAAATACCTATCCTTTCTAGAACCGGCCACCAAATTAGAGAATTTGATGCAACCGCCGGCCAAGGAACAAGTGGATGATGCGCCAGCCACCAATGGAAGGAGAACCGCCAGCCACCTTGGAGAGATTGAAGGAGTGAACGCCGGCCACCAATGGAAGGAGAACCACCGGCCAAGGAATAAGAGAGAGGCCTAGAGGATGGGCGCCGGCCAAGTCTTGATGGAGGAAGATGGGCGCCGGCAACAAGGAGAAGGAAGATGGTTGCCGCCCAAGCCTTTGCTCCAAAACCCTAGCCGCCCACTTTGAGAAGAGCCAAACCCTAACTCCAATTCAATTATACTTGCCGCCCAAGCTTAAGCCTTCTATTTATAGAATTGGGCTTAAGCCTCCTTTAATCTCCACCGTCGGATCTAGGGATTTAATCTCCACCGTCGGATCTAGGGTTTTATCCCAACCGTCGGATCTAGGGTTTCATCCCAACCGTCGGATCTAGTATTTCATCCCAACCGTCGGATCTAGGGTTTCATCCCATCCGTCAGATCTAGGGTTTTATCCCAACCGTCAGATCTAGGGATTTAATCCCAACCGTCGATTCTAGGGTTTCATCCTAACCATCGGATCTAGGGATTTAATCCCAACCGTTGGTTCTAGGGTTTCATCCTAACCATCGGATCTAGGGATTTAATCCCAACCGTTGGTTCTAGGTTTTGTTTTACATTCTTGGATCTAGACTTCACAAGGATTATATTAGGCTAAGATAGGGACCATAAGGAGGAGTTGGATCTTGGCCACCCAATGGATCGGAACCACACAAACTTGATCCATCAATGATGTTCCATTCCACTAGAGGATCATCATTGAACTACCTCACCAACCCCCATAAATCAATATGGGCTCCATATATTATTTGTACATTCATCTCTCCGTGTTTAAGATATCGAATGTCCGTCAATTAATTGATTTACTGACCATCAATTAATTAACATCTAATTCCTCGAGTAGTACCACTCAACCTTATCATCATGTTGACTAAGTCAACCAACTGGGTTTACATGATGAACCTTATGAGCTCCTCAAGGGGACATCATCAACCTAATATATAGGACACGGTTTCCTCCTATAATCAACGGCACACCATGTAAATAATATCATTTCCCAACTTACCGGGCATATTGATTTAATCCATCTAAATCTCACCCTCTGGTAAATCAAAGAAATAAATACTAAGTACATGTGCCCATTATTATATCGGGATTAAGAGCATGTACAATATAATATCCGAGGTCCGATTCAATTATGTAGTCAGTACTAAATTGAATCACCTCTATGTCGGTCCTGCTCAATACACCTAAGTGTACTAGTGTAACTTTATGTTCAATACAAAACAATACCAAGCTACACTACAACCATGCCAATGGTTTGTCCAAAACCATCTTGGTTGTGAGCCTCTACTTATATTTTACAAGGGACTGATAACATGATCTTCTGTGCCACACCAAGCACCATGTTATCTACAATGTAAAATATTAGACAATATGCACACACTTATAGTAAATATATAAAGTGCAAACAATGATCATGTGATTCTTATTTCAAAATAAAATGTTCATACAAAAAGAGCTAGGCTTTCAATATACATTCCAACAATTAATGGATCGGACTTTATGTGGGCTTGATCCATTGGGTGGCCAAGATCCAACTCCTCCTCATGGTCCCTATTGTAGCCTATTAAAACCTCATGGAGCCGAGATCCAATGATGGAAAACAAAACTCTAGATCCGATGGTGGAGATTAAATATCTAGATCCGACGATTGAGATTAAATCTCTAGATCTGACGGTTGAGATTAAATCCCTAGAACCGACGGTTGATATTAAAAGGAGGCTTAAGCCTAACTCTATAAATATGGGATTAAGGCTTGGGCATGGGAATCAATTGAGAGTGGTTAGGGTTTTTCTTCCTTGGCTTGGGCGGCAAGGAAGAAGTGGGCGGCTAGGGTTTTAGGAGGTGTATTGGGCAGCCACAAATAAGGAAGGTTTTCTTCTTCCTTATGAGTTGCCAACGCCCTTCCTTGTCCTCTCTACCTTGGCTGGCGCTCAACCTATTCCTCTTCTTCTCCTTGGTCGGTTGAAACAAGGGCTAGGGTTGTTCCTTGGAGCTCTTGGTCGGCACCCACATCTCCTTGTTCTTCTTCTTGGCCGGCGGCAAGCACCAAGCTTGGAGCTTGGTGGTTGGTTAAGGGAAGGGGAAGAGTTTTATTTCATATTCTTCCTTTTGTTCGGAGCAAGCAAACAAAGGAAGATTGGTGATCTAGGAGGCTTCGACTTTTGGAAGATCGTCGCCCACACGACATTCAAAAGGAGGAAGGATATACGATAGAAGATCGAGAGGTATAACGCTTGTTTATATTCTTTTGTAATATGTCTATAATTGTTTTTCAATCATATACATGTTGTATATTCTATTTTGTGGCTAAATTAACTTGGAACCCGAATACAAACACAAAAGTCGACGATCTGTACATCGTCTATTCCGCGGTTATTCGTAGAATAGAGGTTGGTGGCTTGAACAACAAGTTTATTCAAGTGACCACTCTAATCGAATAGCACGACGATGAAACGGTAGCTTGGGTAATCCCTCTTGTCAAGGATAAATTTTTTTATCTGGGGACGTAGAAGGGATCACCATGAACGAGCGACCGAGTAGAGGTGGGAAGCGAAGTTTCCTACCTACATCGAGACCACCCTTAGCCTAGACCTAAGCCTTCTAGCTACCTCCGTCAACCTCATATCTATCGGATCCCTCTAATTCATCCATGACTTGTTCATCCATACGCTAGCCTTCAGGTGCTTCCATCATCTATTGTCATGCTAATGTTGTCTACACTGCCAAGGCACATTGGGCTTACACTGCCAAGACTCCGCTTGGACTTTAGGTCGCCAACCATTGGACTTATGCTGCCAAGACTCCACCCTTGGTCTTTATGCAGCCAATATTCCCCTTGGACTTCTCAATTTCCAAGACTCAAGCTTGGACTTTCCCTTGCTAACCCATGTTGTACTTTCCATGCCAAGACCCATGCTTGGACTTTCTCTTGCCAAGTCCCATGCTTGGACTTTCCCATGCCAAGACCCATGCTTGGACTTTCCTTTCCAACCCATGTTGAACTTTCCATGCCAAGACTCAAGCTTGGACTTTCCCTTGCCAACCCATGTTGGACTTTCTCTGCCAACCCATGTTGAACTTTCCATGCCAAGACTCAAGCTTGGACTTTCCCATGACAATGGTCAAACCATCGTCAAGCATCAAATATCTCCCCAACACATTGTCAAACATCAATGTCAGACATCAATGTCAAATATCAAAATACTACTCGAGTCCAACTTGAGTCTAGTCAATCGTGACCTAGGCCGATTGCACCAACAATCTCCCCCTTTTTGATGTTTGACAAAAACCAAACACCTTGGAGTTAAACCTAAACCCTAACTCAAATCTCCTTACCAATTATCCCAAATTGGTAGTTTCACTTTCTCCCCCTTTTTGACATACATCAAAAAGGTTCTCCTCAAGGAGGTCAATGTCTCATATCCAATGAGATCTTACAATCTCCCCCTTGGTTCAAAAACAACTAGGATGCCTTCACTCTTCCTAGTGATAAGTCTCATATCACTCAAGAGAGGCACTCCTATGAAGTTTCCTAATTTCTAAATTGGGCATCTCAAATTCCCATTTCTCCCCCTCATGAGGAAAAATACATCTATCATCCCATGATGGATACCTCCCCCTAAAGGTTTGCTCCCCCTTGACCATTGCACCAACAATATCCTTGGAAAGTCCCTAAGCCTATAGGAACTCTAAACTAACAAAATTAAGGTTAAAAATTCAACATTGAACTTTTACACACCTTAACAACTCTCCTAATCCATATCCAATGGATTTTCACCCTTTCTAATGCTTTCCAAAGCATATCCTAGGGTTATGAGCAGTTAGAAAACCTTACCATAGCTTAAATTGGGCTAAACAAATCTTGTTTACCTAAAATCAGACCTGGCAATCAACTCTGATAGTAATCAATCGATTGCCCCATACATCAATCGATTGCCATTAAGCGGCAGTCAACTGATAACTGAAATTTCTGAATTTTAATTATCAAAAATGAGTTTTAAAAAAGCATAAGTAATTCTACGTATATCGAAAAATCATGAAAATTCATACGTACATTACTTATAAGCAATACAATGGGTGAAAAATATTAGAAAAATAATTTACCCACAAAATAGTGAAATTGATACAAAGTTCAAAAGTGAAGAAAAACTTCAATGTTTGAGCTCACTTTGTATCAACATCATCAATGGTGACTTCTATCAAAAGATAGATTGCACTAAGGATTTTCAAAATGATTTTCAAATTGTTTTAAAACCTTATATTGGATCATGTTCTTTGGGCTTAATGGACATGTCTTGAACATAAGCTTTCCCAATGATCCATAAATAATATAAGATGAGTTTGAGTTCATCTAGATGCAAAAACTATGCACCTTGAACCTAACTCATATCCTAGCATCTCACATGTATCTAGGGTGTATCAATACACATACATGTCAATGTAATATGAGATGTGGGTTTTGTTCATTCTAATCTAGGGTCATGCATTTTTCTAAGGCAACACTACTTGATTCCCTTATACATGGGACTTCAAGTCATTTCAATTGTCCTTAACTCAATTTTTACTAATGCATGAATTATTATGGCATCAATGATGATATAAATAAGCATGTGCTCATAATCATGATGTCATGGCATAAAATGGAATCTAAGCATACATGACATTTAACCTTAATCCTAAGCATGATCATGACATATTATATAATTAAAAGTAGATATGATGTCATGACATATTATATGGAAAATCAAGCATGGCAAATAAAATGTAAAGGTATAATAATAATGCCTAGGTTTTAATATCAATTTTCATTTGTTATTATTTAGTCCATTTTGCCATATTACCATTTATCTCCCAAGTGTGCCAAAAATCCAAAATGGCACACTATGACTTCTAAACCTAAGTTGTGCCAATTTGATCAATTTTTCACAGTTCTATAAATTATATTAGAACATCCTAAAATCTTTTAGGATTTAAATTCAAACATATTTCCAAGGTATCCATAACCTTGAAAATGACCTAAAGTGCCACATTTACTATGGTTAGGTTAACTACCCATCCATTCAAGGTTGACACACCTAAACTCATCTAGCGTGAATCGATCACGCTCCTAGGAATCCAATACCTATTGGAGCTCCTTGGGTTAACTAGGTATTCACTAGTGATAACTTCCCTAGATACCCTCCTAATGACCCGTCTAGGCTTAGAAGCCTTGGTCATTTGGGTCTTGCCTAGGTTAATTCTAGAGGTAACTCTCCCTTTGACCTTTTTAGTGGCTTCCCTAGGTTTCCTTGAAACTCTAGCCACTAGGCATTTACCTTGGTCAACCCTAGGGATGACTTTCCTATTGACCTTGGTTTTCCTAGACCTAACTTGAGTTCCATAATCGAATGGAACATTGTGGTAGGTCTCCTTGGGCTTAGGTTTGTGACCCAAACCTTTCTTGTCCTTGGTTGACTCGTCTCCTAGGCCCTTGACTTTGACCATTTGACCCCTTAATTTGATTTTGTATATTCCTAAGGGTCTTTTCCATTTTCTCAAGCCTTGACCTCAAGACTTGATTTTCCTTTTCTAATATCTCAATTTTTGATTTTTCATTAACTCTTGAGATATTCTTATTTCTAGGCATATGTCTAGTCCATTTAGGGTTGATGCCTAGGTGATCTTCTATCTTCCTAATGGTCTCCCTAGGAAGGATAGGTCTAGAATTGTTTGATCTAGGTTTGTCCTTAGGTAAAATTGTTTTAGGGACATTAGTCTCAAATTTCTCCTTATTCCTAATGTGGACATGCTTAGCTCCTAAACAATAAAACCTATTATTCCTAGCATACTTTTGTTCATGAGTAATAGCAAGAATACTACAATTATTTCTAGCATGCTTTTGCCTATAACATAATGAATGGGCATTGATAAATTTTACCTTAGGATTTGCCTTAGAGGCTCCCCCTACTTGTGATGCTTCTTCTTGGCTCTTTTTCTTCCCCCTAGGGCATTGACTCCTATAATGCCCCTTTGTTGACACTTGAAGCAAATCACATGCTTCTTGCTTTTAATTATGGGGACACTGACATTCTTGACCTTTGGACTCGGTTGAGCCTTCTTGACCTTTTTAGGACACTTTCTCTTGTAGTGTCCATATTCCCTATACTCAAAACAAATTATATGAATTTTATTTTGAAATGATGTGCTTGAGTTACCTAGGGTGGTGGTCGATGTCGGAGTTGGTTCTTCTTCATCTCTCCCAGATGTTGAGGCTACCTCTTGATCCGGCATGGAAGGTGATCTAACTTCCTCCCCCTCAATCCTAGAGGTGGAGACCTCTTCTACTTCTACCTCTTCCACCGATTCCGATCCAAATGTTGATTCCCTATCAACCTCCGAATCCTCACTTTCTTGTGAGGATGATGAACTTACTTCTGTTGGCTCCTCCTCCTCTTGAGTCGGTGATGGGTCTTCATGGAATCCATGTAGTCCCCTAAACTAGACACAATATTGTTAGGTATTAAATCAATCAAGAATTTCATTGCCTTCTTATTTTTCTCAAACCCTTGGAGTTGTTCCTCGGTCCATCTCTTCATCTTGAGGAAACCTCCCTTTAGTCCTCTAGGATAGTTAAATCCCTCCATCAAAATGGATCATTCTTCAAAGTCCCTCATCATGATGAAGTCTTCAATTCTTCCCTTCCATGAATTGAAACCTTCTCGTCCATAAAGTGCATACGGAATTGGGGTGTTGATGTCCCATCCCAATTTGTCTTCGAATTCCATCTTTCCCTCTAGCGTCTTTTGCTCCCAGGTGTTAGTCCATAGAAGAGCTCCAAGATCTGATACCACTTGTTAGGACCTGTGCGCCCGCTAGACGGGGTGAATAGCGCATCATTGTTCGCTTGATAGAATTTAATCGCGTGCTTGTCTACAACACTTGTTATACACAGCAAAAATAATAAAAATAAAACAAATACAACAAGAACACAAGCACAACACCAAATATAACGTGGTTCGGAACCGTATGGTTCCTACTCCACAAATTGAGCTCAAATGAGCTCTAGTGATGCACACGCAACCACTAATCAATAACTCCTTCTCGAAACAATCTGGAGGTAGAGAAAACATCTTACAATAGTTCTTACAACAATAAGAATGAAATACAAGCAATTACAAATGAAATATAACAAAAGAATGCAAAGAAAACTTTACAATTGATCTTTTGGAAGCTTGCTTGTTTGGTTGTTTGAGTTGCACTTGGAGACCCCGAATTGCAGCAGAAAATCGCCCCAAAACTCCTTAAGAAACCTTGCCAAAAATCCTCACCATGAACTACTTTTATAACCTACATTCGGGCTGATTTTCGCCTAACAATCGACTAATCGGAACCATCAGTCAACTGCTCCTGTAGTCATTGTCTCACAACGGCATGAGCCACGTTGGGCAAGTTCCAATGGATATACCATTAGTCGACTGATCATGCCTATCAGTTGACTGATCGGGTCATCACTCGAATGTCAAACCCTAACATTCGACTCGGGAATCTTACGTTCGAATACTCGGCCAGCGATCGGTGATCTCGGATCTCCGATCACCGACTACTCGCCATCGATCGATCGCCAATGCTTTGGCAAATGACTATTAGGCTAATTCCAACAGTTGAACTCTAGTCGACTCTCATCAGTCGACTGACCATAGTCTCAGTCGACTAATACACCTCAAACATTAGGTTTTAACCCCAAGTATGGTGCCCTCATACTTGCTAGACCACCCTTAGCCTAGACCTAAGCCTTCTAGCCACCTCCGTCAGCCTCACGCCTATCGGATCCCTCTAAGTCATCCATGACTTGTTCATCCATATGCTAGCCTTCAGGTGCTTCCACCAGCTATTGTCATGCTAATGTGGTCTACACCGCTAAGGCACATTGGGCTTACGCTGCCAAGACTCCGCTTGGACTTTATGCCACCAACCATTGGACTTATGCTACCAAGACTCCACCCTTGGACTTTATGTCGTCAATATTCCCCTTGGACTTCTCAATTTCCAAGACTCAAGCTTGGACTTTCCCTTGCCAGCCCATGTTGGACTTTCCATGCCAAGACCCATGCTTGGACTTTCCCTTGCCAAGACCCATGCTTGGACTTTCCCTTGCCAAGACCCATGCTTGGACTTTCCTTGCCGACCCATGTTGGACTTTCCATGCCAAGACCAATGCTTGGACTTTCCCTTGCCAAGTCTCATGCTTGGACTTTCCTTGCCAACCCATGTTGGACTTTCCATGCCAAGACTCAAGCTTGGACTTTCCCTTGCCAACCCATGTTGGACTTTCCATGCCAAGACTCAAGCTTGAACTTTCCCATGACAATGGTCAAACCATCGTCAAACATTAAATATGACCTGGGTCGATTGCACCAACAATCTCCCCAACACATTGTCAGACATCAATGCCAAACATTAAAACACTACTCGAGTCCAACTTGATGTGAGCAAAACATATTGGGTTTTAGGAGTAGTTTTCGCTCACATCTCATAGTATTTTATGTTCGTTTCATGCATATTTTACATTATGTTCCATGCATTTCTTATTTTCTGGTTGGAGATCTATTCTGTTTACTTTTGTGTGCAGGATAGCATTTTATAGGGAAAACGGTGCAATTTTGGAGAAAAAGAAGACATTTGGCAGCTGGACGTAGAAGGTAACATGGCCAGGGCGTGTGCCCACACACGGTCGTGTTCAGAGGGCGAAAATGGTCACCACAGCCTTACACACGGCCAGGTTGTGTATTTTTCACACAGTCGTGTGGCAGCCCAGCAAATTGACCTGACTAGGTTTTTTTTCAGATTTCGCAGCGATTCGGTGTGATGTCTATATAAGGAAAGCTCTGCCCACACCCTAGGGAGGAGGCACAACGGCTGGGACAGCACTCCGAAGCCCTAAAAAGCTTCGGGAACTCGCAATGGGGAGGAAGAATGTCGTCGGAGGTCAAGATTCTGCACTTCAACGCCGAGGAGAAGACCTACATTGCATTGTAAATCCTATTCTTTGCATAAATTCTATTGTTTATACGGATATGATCATGCCTTATGTTTCTTCTCTCGTATCTATGGAGTAGACTCTCTGATTCTAGGATTAGGGAGTAGTTTGTGTTGAGTCAAAACATGTTAATTCAAATATCTTTTCGTTCTTGAATTTATATTTGCAATTGGTGTTTTGGTTTAGATCTATAGTTATCGTTTTGGTTTTCTAGTCACTGTGCTTAGCCGATACGAGGGGTGACAGCCCTCGTATCAAAGATTTAGGGGAATTAAAGAGGGACCTAAGGGTTGGCCTCATCACAGGTAATTGTGGGTAGAAGGATGCGATAGAGTAGAAAATGTGCCTCATTTTCGACTCGTCGCAGGGATCAATTCGGCATCCTCGTATCGACTATCCCGTCATAAAGCCAGGGGTTGACCTGATATGGCAGAGGTAGCTTCCAATAGACGCGAAGGCTCATCAGGGGAGTGTATGATGTCCTTTCCACAAAACCATTACTAGAAACCTAAGTAAACCCAATTGACAACGTGTTTTGCGACACACAAACGAAACAAAAATCCTAGAATCCATCTAAAGACCCGTAGCGACCCTTCTTTTCCTCCGTGTGACACCGTATTAGAGTTAGAACTGTCGATAGTCCTCCTAATTGCAACCTTTAGAGTCTAATTGCGAACAATAACATCCACTGAACAAATCGATATTCGAATCTTAGTCCCTTTGGGATCGATAATCTTTTTATTACTTGACGACATCCGTTCACTTGTGGGCGTTGAGCGCGAGCACGCACTTCGAGTCATCGACGGTCTCCGTCGTGAGATTTGAGGTCGCGTTTGTGTGCATCAAGTTTTTGGCGTCGTTGCCTGGGATTGATTGATTCGATATCGGATCAAGAGGTGGATAATTAGATCGGACTTAGGATTAGATTTATTTACTTGCTTTACTTCCTTTTTTATTTTTATTTTTATTTTTCTTTATTTACTTTAGTTCTAGATTTTCCATATATAGATTTAGTTTTATTTTATTTTAGTAGTAGTTCTCTATTTTCTTATTGACTCTTTAATTTTGGCAACTAGATTAGTTTATTTCATGTTCTCTAGTATTAGGAAATACTCCTAATTTTTGTGGCTCGGTTCTTCGTATGCTTAGATGTTTAGGATCGGAAGGCCTGATTCTGATCGATTTAGAAATCAAATGAACCTATCATCGCCGGAGAGCCGAACAGAAGAGGATGGAGGACCAAGCTACATCCGAAGTAAATATAGGTAGCTGACCTCTGCAGGATTACGCAGCCCCTAGCGCTAGAGGATTTAGGCCGAGTATAGTTGGACCATCCATTTCGGCAAACAACTTTGAACTGAAGCTAGAACTCATACATATGGTTCAGCAGAGTCAATTCGGGGGAGCTGCGATTGAAGACCCGAACCGGCACCTAGAGACATTCTTGGAAATATGTTCAACGATGAAGATAAATGGAGTCCCTGCAGACGCGATTCGCCTGAGCCTATTCCCGTTCTCATTGCGGGATAAGGCTAAGGCATGGCTTCACTCCCTACCTTCGAGAAGTATTACTACATGGGAGCAATGTGAGCAGCAGTTTTTGAACAAATATTTCCCACCAAACAAGACTGCTCACATGCGCTATCTAGTTACAAGCTTCTGTCAGAAAGAAGGGGAGTCCCTATTCGAAGCTTGGGGTCGCTACAAGGGGCTACTCTACCAATGCCCCCACCACGGACTAGAAAGGTGGCTGGTCATCCACATCTTCTACAATGGGATCACGTACACCATGAAGATGTCCCTCGATTCTTCTGTAGGAGGAGCACTTATGAACAAAACTATCGAGGAAGCAGAGGAGCTAATAGAAGAGGTGGCACAGAACCACCATCAATGGGCTTCCGAACGTAGTCAACCAGCTCCTGCAACCGGACAATATACTGTCAACTCCGTGGACCACCTAGCGGCAAGGATGGACGCACTTAGCAGACGTTTTGACTCTTTAAATCCTACATCTGTATGTGCGGCCATTGACTTTGGAGAAGGAGCAGCAGCGTATCGGGAGGACTACTGTGGAGGGCAGAGCAGCTTAGAAGAGCAGATTGAGCATTGCGATGCAGTTGGGGACTACAATTAAAGGTCTAACAACCCGTACTCCAGTACTTACAATCCCGGATGGAGGAACCATCCGAATTTTTCCTATCGGAATAACCCAGGGAACTTCCAATCATCAAAAGGGTATGGGCAGCAGTAGGGCAATGGGCAGCAGTAACAATAGAAGTCTAGATTAGAATTGATGATGGAAGACTTCATTGCTACCCAAACAAAGGCCAATGAGAAATTCCATCGCCAACATCAAAAAATAGAGGAGTCACTCAGAGACTTGAAGGCAACTATTGACGATCTTGCAAGTCACACAAGGATGTTGGAGACACAAGTGGCCCAGATAGCCCAAACTGTGTCGCAACCTATGGAGAGCTCTCCATCATTACCCGAGATGAGTCAAGCTACGAAGGAAGGAGAGGGCAGTGAGAGAATAGCACAGAGAAACAGATTTGCCAAGGGGTGTGCAGCCATGATTTTCACACTACCTGACCAAGCCGAAACTGAGGACAAGATTCCACCCCAGCTTGAGGACCCTGGTGAATTTGTTATCCCCTGCTCGATTTATGGGGAAAGCTTCGATGAAGCACTGTGCAACTTGGGGTCATCAGTAAGTGTGATGCCCTATGCATATTATTTGGAGATGGGACTGAATGGGCTCCAACCAGCGAACCTTGGTATTTGTATGGGGGATGACTCAGTCAAGGAACCCATCAGCATGCTAACACAGGTGCCTGTGGTGATTGAGAATTTCATGATGCCCACGGATTTCATCATACTAGACACAGGACCCAATCCCCAGAATCCCATCACTTTGGGAAGACCTTTTCTGGCAACTGTGGGGGCATGCATAGATGTAAAGGCACACCAGATCTCATTAGAGGTTGATGGGGAGATCATCCTCTCTAACCTATCAGAGTATAAAGCTCCCTTCCTAGACGGCTTCACTTTCAGTAGGTTAAAGCCGAGTCCACTGAATGTTGATTCTGAGATGGATGAATGGAGGTTCATGGTGCCTCCAGAGCCAAGTTGATAATGGAGTGTGGTCGAGCTAAACGACCTTAAACAAAGCGCTTCTTGGGAGGCAACACAAGTTTAGTTTTTAGGTATTCCTTTGATTGTATTGCATGCATTTAATTAATTTGAACTTTGATTTCCATTTTATTTTGAATTAGGACCAAAAAGAACTTGCTAGGTAAAAATAAAATCAATTTTTAGCTTACACGGCAAAGTGTGTGAGAAAATTCAGACTGTTGTGCACAAAAAAAGAGAAATAGGGGGCACACAGCTTGGTCGTGTGTTTTCCCACGACCGTGCCCGACTAACCCAAGGCACACATGGCCTAGCCATGTGTTTTCACACGGTCATGTCATGCGAGGTTAAAAAGGGCACGCCGTGCATTTTTGCCCCAAACGCGTCGTGTTATATTTTTCTTGCTCTAGCTGTGTGGATCCTTCTTCCCCACCACCTAGAAGCTTTTTTTCCAACCTAGCCCCCAGGGCAAACCCAGATGGCTAGCGCAGCCGTGTTAAGGCTTGAAAGGGCAAAGGGTCGATTCCTGGAGGTGACGACCAAGCTACCGATGACTCCGTATTTCTGCGCTAGCCACCTGGGACCTGATTTACCCCCCTCCACACGTAGGGGCAGCGGTGGGGGGCCGCTAATGTGGCGGTTCCACATTTTTTTTAGAAGCTTTTCCAACCTTCAAGGAAGCCAAAAGAAGCAAGGATGAGGAGGACCAAGCAAGTGGTATCTCGATTTGGTGCTTTGGAGCGACGAGGAAGGAGAACCGACGCCCCTCAAGCTCCAGAGGAAGGTAACGCCCTACCAACCCTTATTTTTCACAACAATGAGCATAGAGATAGATATAACATGCTTTCTACTCGTAAAATCTCTGCAACTAGGTATCTTGATGAGGATTTACTAGAATCCTTAGGGTTGTTGGGTGACATTCAAGCCCTATTTGCAAAAATAGGGTGGGGAGAGATAATGGAGATAAGACACCCAACCTACCCTAGGATAGTTTTAGAATTTTTGAGTTCCTTAGAAGCGGAAATTTTAACGGGTAGAGAGAGCGAAGAAGGTAGGATTACCTTTAAGATATTTAACATTGAGCATGAATGGACACTTCATCAATGGAATTCATACTTTGGCTTGCCAAGTGAGGGAGAGAAAAGAACCCCTATTGGGTTCAACTCTCAAATCTTTTGGACTAAATTGACATGAGAGCATGCTTACGACCCTTCTAGGGCCAAAGCATCACGCCTCCAAAACCCCAATTTCCGATACCTCCACCGAATCATGGCAAGAACTATTTTTGGTCGTGGGGAGAGTGACGGTGTAGTGAGAGCTAGCGAGCTGCTTTGCCTATGGGACATGCTACAAGAAAGAAGTAGGATCGATGTAGGGTCCCATTTCATTAAACACTTAGTGAAAATGGGCAAAGCAGCGAGAGGAGAGATTAATGTGGGGGGTCTGCATACCCACATTTGCCAAAGGATGGGGTACAACTACACTACGCTAGATAGAATAGAGGGGAGGCCTAGGATTGACCTGGGAGTGTGTATGGCCATGAAGATGATTGTAAGAGAAGGACACTCCTTATGCTTTGTAAGGAAAAACCTGATGGCCCTTAGGCTCCCCGACCCCGATCGTACCACCATCACCACACGCGCCAACTGGTGCTTAGACCTGATAGTGGAGTCCCCACCATATGAGAAACCATCCACATCGGCGCCCATCTCTCCCCCTTTACATCACTCTCCCTCCAGTCCACACATGCATAGGAGCCCACCTAGTCCACATCGACATGAGCCTGCACCTGCACCACCACCTTTTTCTACTTTTGAGCAGAATGCAGGTACATCGGCCTATGATTTTTTGGAGTTCTGATCGTGCCTCGATGATATATACGCCGAGCAGCAGACACAGAGGCAGTGATGAGAGGAGCAGAGCGCCTACATGCAGGCAAAGTTTCTAGGCTTCCGGGAGCACTTTCGGCGCACTGAGGAGTTCTACGACGAGGCCTGCATCTACTTCCAGGAGGAGGCTACCCGTCGCCAGGCGGAGGCCACCTACCGCTAGGAGATGCGATAGCATATGCATGCCCAGCAGGCACAGTGGGCCCGGGACGAGGAGCACAGAGTAGTCGCTACATCCACTAGCTCTCAAATCGACCACATGTACATGTGGTATCAGCGGCTCAGCAGCAGGTTCTCCCAGGACCCCGAGATGCCGAGGCTACCAAACTTTCCACCTCGTCCACCATACTAGAGGTATGCTTTACTTAAGTCTAGGGGGGCCCCAAGTTTTGTTTTGTTTATAGCAGTAGTTTCTTTCCTAATGTTTGCATTTTGGTTAGCATTCATTTATTCATTCATTAGTTGTTTAGTTTCTTTTAGCACTTAGTTTTTGCTACCTATAAGTTACCTCAGTAGTATTTTTAAAAGTCTTCTTCATGAGTTGTTTCCATGAGTAGTGTAACTTCATTTATCTCGTGGTATTTTATTTTATTGGCTTTGAATGAATATTCTAGACTTACACTGGTTACCTTTTATTTTACACATACACATGACGAACTTTCTGAAAGGGAGAGTCTAGTACATACCTAGTTATGATTCATCTCAGTAGTCTAGTACTTTAGAATCCACATGTGACCCTAAGTTTAGCATTTTAGTTATTGGAGATGCTCGGATTGTGTAAGCCCATTCAGAAAAATCAAAATCCCAGTGAGCCGAAAAATAAAAGAAAAGAAAAAGAGAGAGAGAGAGAGAGAAATGAAAAAAAATTATGAGGGATAAAAAACAGTTGTCGTGGGTGGAAATGGTTAGGTTCCCCTTTAAGAACGAGTTAGATTATTGGGGAAACACCTACCAATTTCTCTCAATACCGAGCATGCTTTTGAGACTTTGTGCTAGATCTAGGCAATGACCCTCACTTTGGACAGGTAAGTGCCTAAGAGTCGGAGACCTTAGGAAAGCTATACGATGACGACTTAACTTATCATGGAATGAGTATCCCCTAAGAATATTTGCTTGGCACGAGCACAAGGAGCTAACTTAGTGAATTTCTAGAACATATTTATTTTGCTTTGATTGCAAATACCACTTGATAAATCTAGTTAACATGCTAAGTATGGAACAATATCTTTTTAAAATTTCATGGCACTGAGGTTTGCTTGAGGACAAGCAAAGATTTAAGTCTGAGAGAATTGATGTGAGCAAAATATATAGGGTTTTAGGAGTAGTTTTCACTCACATCTCATAGCATTTTATGTTCGTTTCATGCATATTTTATATTATGTTGCATGCATTTCCTATTTTCTGATTCGAAGATCTGCTCTGTTTACTTTTGTATGCAAGATAGCATTTTATAGGGAAAATGGCACAATTTTGGAGCAAAAGAAGACATTTGGCAGTTGGACGCAGAAGGGAACATGGCCAGGGTGTGTGCCCACACACGGTCGTGTTCAGAGGGCGAAAATGGCCGCCACAGCCTGACACACAGCCAGGCTGTGTGTTTTCACATAGCCATGTGGTGGCCCAGCAAATTGATGCGACTAGGGTTTTTTCCAAATTTCGCAGTGATCCGACGTGATGTCTATATAAGGAAAGCTCCGGCCAAACCCTAGGGGGGAGGCACGATGGCTGGGATGGCACTCCGAAGCTCTGAAAAGCTTCGGGAACTCGCAACGGGGAGAAAGAACGCCGCCAAAGGTCAAGATTCTGCACTTTAATGCCGAGGAGAAGACCTACATTGCATTGTAAATCCTATTCTTTGCGTAAATTCTATTGTTTATACGGATATGATCATGCCTTGTGTTTCTTCTCTCGTATCTATGGAGTAGACTCTCTGATTCTAGGATTAGAGAGTAGTTTGTGTTGAGTCGGAACATGTTAATTCAAATATCTTTTCGTTCTTGAATTTATATTTGCAATTGGTGTTTTGGTTTAGATCTATAGTTATTGTTTTGGTTTTCTAGTCACTATGCTTAGCCGATACGAGGGGTGACAGCCCTCGTATCAAAGATTTAGGGGAATTAAAGAGGGACCTAAGGTTGGCCTCATCGCCCGTAATTGTGGGTAGAAGGATGCGATAGAGTAGGAAATGCGCCTCATTTTCGACTCGTCGTAAGGATCGATTCAGCATTCTCGTACCGACTATCTCATCCTAAATCCAGGGGTTGACCTGGTATGGCAGAGGTAGCTTCTGATAGACGCGAAGGCTCATCGAGGGAGTGTATGATGTCCTTTCCACAAAACCATAACTAGAAACCTAAGCAAACCCAATTGACAACGTGTTCTGTGACACACAAATGAAATCAAAATCCTAGAATTCATCTAAAGACCCGTAGCGACCCTTCTTTTCCTCTGTGTGACACCGTATTAGAGTTAGGACCGCCGACTACCCTATTAATTGCAACCTTTAGAGTCTAATCCTGAACAATAACATCCACTGAACAAATCGGTATTCGAATCTCAGTCCCTATGGGATCAATAATCTTTTTATTACTTGACGACATTCGTGCACTTGTGTGCATTGAGCGCGAGCGCGCACTTCGAGTCCTTGACGGTCTCTGTCACGAGATTTGAGGTCGCGTTTGTGTGCATCACAACTCGAGTCTAGTCAATCGTGACATGGGCCGATTGCACCAACAGATGTTAGGATCTTACTCTTAATTCCATATGTAGATCAAGTGCATCGATATGAATCATGGAGTATAATTATTTAAGAAACCAACTCTAATCAAGACTTATTGATCATTTTATATCAATTAAGTCAAAAAGAGTTGAATATGCTATTAGTTGAATTTATATTGAAACTATTATTTTCAAAATTAAAAGGGATATGCTTGGACTTACAAACATATGTTACTATGGGTTTCTAAAGTTTTTTTATAAATCCCCAAGTATTTTTCGATATGTGACAAAAGGGGAAGAAGAGAGGCCAAAGTTAAGGACTCAAAAGTTTTTTTTGAACATCAACTTTCTTTAAGTGGCCAAACGTTAAGAGGGAGAGATAAGTTTCTTTTTCAAAAACTCACCTAAGGTCAAGGGGGAGGTAACCTTAAGAGGGAGGATTTAGAAAAGTACTTATTATTCATGATTACTACACACTTACTATTTCATCCATACTTACTTACTAGATGTTTACTACATGCTTACTCATGCTTATTTATACTTAATTTTTCCTTAACTTTGAATCAGTTTGCCATAGATCAAAAAGGGGGAGATTGTTGGTGCAGGGGCACCAGATAATTGAACCTAGGTTTTGATTATGGAAAAGGTTCAAAGTTAATTTGTTATTGTTATCTCATGTGTTGTGTTAAGTGTGCAAGAAATGATTAAAGCTAAGTTGAAGGTCAGCGACACCCGGAGAATCTCGGGACGAGAAACCGTGATGGTCGAGCGACACTAGGAGAACCTCGTTAGAGTCAAGGAACCTCGGTGGCGACTGGAAGCTAAGCGACAAGTCAGGAGGACCAGAGGTAAGAACTGAGTGAAAAATAATGGTGAGGTTGTGTTCTCCATATGGGGATGAACTTAGGTGACGATCCGACTAAGACTTCCGGAGGAAGGTCTAGGTCAAGATCGGATGGTAAGGAACCATCGTAATGTCCATTACTTGACATTTCTATGCTAACTCTTTGATGCAGGTGAGTGACCAGGCAAACAGTCGACTAAAAGCTATTGGCAGTCGACAGCTGAGGGTCATTAGTCGACTGCTATTCAAACTGGTCATCTCGAAGAAAGTCAAGATAAGCTCGACCAAAAATAGAGGGATAAGGAGCTTTGACCCAGATCTGGATTTCAACGAGCTAGGGTTTAGAGGGCTATAAAAGAAGGGACATTTTCACCTCTTTGGATCATCTAAGTGTGCTATCAAAGTGCTCCAACCACGCCAAGCTTTTGACAACAACGGTACACCGACAACGCACGCAACCTCGCATCATCTAAGTTGGTAGTCTCTTTTTAGTTGTTGTCATTCTTGTGTTTGTTCTTTTAATTGCAAAGAGGAGAGGTAGGCTTGTTGCCTCTTCCTCTATCTTGTTTTTCATGTAACCATCGTCTCCTACCTCCAACGAGGAGGAGACTTTTAGTGGATTGCCCCATCGTACGTGGTCTAGGATCGCAGGGCATTGGAGTAGCAACCTTTTGGTTGTGAACCAAGTAAAAACAAAAGGTGTCCCTTTACTTTTTCTTTAGTTTTATTTCCACTGTAATACTTGTGGTTTCAACGAAAAGAAACTAAAAGTTTTACGATCGCTATTCACCCCCCCCTCTAGCGACTCTTTGATCCAACATAAGATTACTAGGGAGGTCATCCCTAAGGTTAACCATGGTGTGTGTCTAGTGGCCAAGGTTTCAAAGAAACCTAGGGAAGCAACTAAGAAGGTTACAAGGGGAGTTACCCCTAGATTGAACCTTAGCAAGACCCAAACGACCAAGGCTTCCAAACCTAAAAGGGTCATTAGGAAGGTATCAAGGGAGGATATCCCTAGTGAATACCTTGTAAACCCAAGGAGCTCCAATAGGTATTGGATTCCTAGGAGCGTGATTTCATCACGCTAAATGGGTTAGGTTGTGTCAACTTGAATTGGTGGGGTAGTTAACCTAACCATGGCAAAGTTGGCACTTTAGGTCATTTTCAAGCTCATGTGACACCTTGGAAATAAGTTTGGATTTATATCCTAAAAGATTTTAGGATGTACCAATTAAATTTGAGAAGTTTTAAAAATTTGATCAAATTGGCACGAGTTAGGTTTTAGAGTCATGGTGTGCCATTTTGGGTTCTTGGCACATTTAAGAGATAGATCTATCAAGGCAAAATTGTCTTAACTTTTAGAAAATGGCAATTGGGTCTAACACTTAGGTATTATATATCTCTGTATATCATACACTTGTCATGATTCATATGCCTTATCGTATGTCTGCATGAAAGGTGTGTTTATGATGTATTGTATCTCACAAGAATATACGGTTCACCTTAATTGTGTATTTCAAACATCTAGAAAGGGTGAGATGCTAGGAATAAAATTCTTGGATGTTAATGCTTGTGAAAATAGAGTAAAAATATCAAAACACATTAACAATTGCACAAATACAAGCATAATACTGATATAATCGATACACATGCATAAAACACACTAAAATGAAACAAGATTAAGTAAACAAATCAATTCCAACCAAATAATCAGGGATCAATCGACTGCTTCAGTTGAGCAGTCGACTGACATTACTATAGCTCGACACAAAGAGTTGAGCAATCGACTGTTGGGCCCTAGTAATTGACTGCTAGCATTGTGACCTGGTCGCAGAACCTCGATCAGTCGACTGCTCTGTGATGGTAGTCGACTGATCACCGTGATTTTATAACCCGACCCGCTAGGGCTCAATTTCTTCACACGATCTTTTCCTCCGACGTCATTGCCATCACCTTCTTCCTTGTTTGAGTGCTCGCCAACGATTCCAGCCCTTAATAAGCTCTAGTTTTTAAACCTAACCCATTTTATCCTATTCCTGTCTCCCTATCATGCTAATGGACATCTCTCTCGCTTCCTATCTTCTTCTTCCACATGAGCTAGGGTTCCTGGCATCTTTCACCGGCACTTTCCTCCAGCCAGCCTCTACAAACGAACACTAGCCCATGGCGCCTAAGTAATGATTTTGCCTAAACCCTAATTTGTTTTTTCTTGTTGTAATGTTATGACCTAATCATTTCTTTATGCATTCATTCATATTCATTCATTGCATTCATCACATTTATGTAGACAAAAATGTAGGGAAGAGCCTGGTGAAGGATCCCTCTGATAGCAGCAGTCGACTGCCAAGGCTACCATTGGACTACAATGGTCACAATCTGACGTGGTCAGAGGTCATTGGAATGGCGGCAGTCGATTGGTGACATGTAGCAATCGACTGCTGCATGCTCAATGGGAAGAAAGCCCTCTTCTCTATAAAAAAGAGGTCTTGGGTGGCTTTGGAAGGTTAATGCTTAACTTCCAATCATACTCCCAAGTGCCCTAAACGTCTTCCACTCCTCTTCCTTGTGTTTACTTCTATTTTATTGTAAGAGAGAGTGATTTGTTGTAAAGAGGTTACCTCCACCTTGTTGAGCTAAAGGAGAGACTAGTGAATTGGTTGAGGGAGTGATTCGCCTTACGAATCGTCCGTGGATTAGTGTCAAGGGCCGTTAACCATGTTATATCTCAGTGTTAGCATTTTCATCCTTTACTTCTTGCTTTGTCTTAATTGTTTATTTGTTTAGCAAATATTTCGCTGTGCTAATCACTTTCGTAGATAATTAAGCCAACGATTTCCATCTACGACATCGAACTATTCAACCCCCTTCTAGCCAGGCCTAGATCCTCCAACTGTTGGTGCAATCGACCCAGGTTGACTCGAGTTTGACTCGAGCAGTACTTTGATAGTATTTTGATGATAGACAAAACTCATGACATGGGAATGTCCAACATGGAGTTGGCATGGAAAATCCAAGCATGGAGCTTGGTGTGGGAAAGTCCAACATGGGGTTGGCATAGAAAATCCAAGCATGGAGCTTGGTGTGGGAAAGTCCAACATGGGGTTGGCATGGAAAATCCAAGCATGAAGCTTGGTGTTGAAAAGTCCAAAGCATTGCGAAGCCGTGCGCTTGGTGCTTGGTGAGAAATGCATTGCGAAGTCGTGCGCTTGGTGCTTGGTGAGAAATGCATTGCGAAGTCGTGCGCTTGGTGCATGTGGGAAGTCTTGAGAACTTGGCAAGTTCACTAGGCTCGGGGTCCTTGAGTCGGTGAAGGATGGCATTGCGAAGCCGTGCGCTTGGTGCATCCGAGGGACCGCCGGACGGGGAGCGAATGGAGTGAGGCCCAAGGGAAGCATACTTCGAGGGCATGAGACGCGAAGGATGGCATTGCGAAGCCATGCGCTTGGCGCATCCGAGGGAAGAGAGCTTCGGTGGGGAACTCTATGAGAGATAAGGTTGTTGGGGTTGATCCGTGAGGGGAAACTTCGCTTCCCCTTCACCTCGGTTGCTTGACCATGGTGATCCCTTCGATGTCCCCGGATTAAAAATTTAATCCTAGACAAAAGGGATTCCCAAAGAAACCAAGTCATCGTCGTGCTATTCGTTTAGAGAGGTCACTTGAACAAACTAGTTGTTCAAGCGACCATCCTCTATCCTACGAGTAGCCGCGGAATAGACGATGTCCGGATCGCCGGTTTTTGTGTTTGTACTCGGGATCCAAGTATTATTTAGCCTATTTACAGAAATATAACATGCTTATATTTTGAAAAACAAACACAAGCAATGAATAAAAGAGATAGAAGAATAGTTATACCTCTTGGTCTTCTAATGTATGACCTTCCTCCTTTTGGACGTCGTGTGGGCGACGATCCACCAAAAGTCGAAGCTCCTAGATCGCAAAACTTCCTTCCTTGCTTTTCCCAAGCAAGAGGAAGAAGAGAAACAATGTTTTTCTCCTTCCAAAACTCAACCAACAAGGAGCTATGAAAGTCCTTGCCGCCGGCCAACTAGAAGGAGAAGGAGATGGTGGAAAACTACCAAGACACCAAGGGAAACCCTATATCTTGTTTCCACCACCTAAGGAGAAGAAGAAGGGGACCTTGGGCACCGGCCAAAGCTGGAAAAGAGATGGAAAAGGCTGCTGGACGTTGGCACAAAGAGGAAGAAGAAGAGAGAAAGAACCTTCCTTATTTGGTGCCACCCTAGCCTCAAAACCCTAATCCCAATCCTATCTCAAATAGGATTGCTCCTTGCCGCCCAAACCCTAGCTCTCCTCTTGTTCATCATGTGATCCACGACCACTCCCCATGCCCTCCTTTTATAGAGTTAGGGATAAGTCATGAATTAATCTCCTCCATTGGTTCTAGGGATTTAATCTCAACCGTCGGATCTAGAGATTTAATCTCAACCGTCGGATCTTAGAGATTTGATCTCTACCAATGGATCTTAGTGTTTTGTTTCTATCCATTGGATCTAAGCATCTTGAGGTGTTAATGGGCTACATTAGGGACCATGAGGAGGAGTTGGGTCTTGGTCACCCATGGATCAAGCCCACATAAAGTCCGATCCACTAATGATGGTCCAATCCACTAAAGGTCCATCATTGATCTACCTCACCAACCCCCATATGATAATATGGGCTCCATATATTATTTGTACATTTTCTCCCCGTGTTTAAGATCTCGAATGTCCGTCGATTAATTAATTTACTAACCATTAATTAATCAACATCTAACTCCTTGAGTAGTACCACTCAACCTTTTCATCATACCGGACTTAGTCCACCTGCAGGGTTTACATGATGAACCTTATGAGCTCCTCAAGGGGACATCATCATCCTAATATATAGGACACGATTTCCTCCTATAATTAACGGCACACCATATAAATAATATCATCTCCCAACTTACCGAGTCTATTGATTTAATCTATAAATCTCGCCCATTGGTAAATCAAAGAGATGAGTACCAAGTATATGTGCCCGTTATTATATCGGGATTAAGAGCATGTACTAAATAATATCTGATGTCCGATTCGATTATGTAGTCAGCAATAAATCGAATCACCTCTGTGTCGGTCCTGCTCAATACACACAAAGTGCACTAGTGTGATTCTATGGTCAAGACAAACCAATACCAAATCACACTACAACCATTCCGATGGTTTGTCCAAAGCCATCTCGGTTGTGAGCCTTTACTTATACTTTACAAGGAGCCGATAACATGATCTCCCGTGTGACACCACACACCATGTTATCTACAATGTAACGTATTAGACAATATGCATAAATATATGCAAACAATGATCATGTGATTCTTATTTCAAAATAAAGATGTTCATACAAAAGAGCTAGGCTTTCAGTATACATCCCAACAATCTCCCACTTATACTAAAAGACTATGCTGTCCTTATACTGCCATACATCTGATTCCCCTTCCCTCCACATGCCTATCAAAGCTCTCGCTAGAAGGGCCTTAGTGAAAGGGTCTACCAGGTCATCCTCTGATGCAATCTAGGCGACAACAACTTCTACCTCCTTTACGATTTCTCGTATCAGGTGGTACTTGCGCTCTATGTGTTTACTAGCCTTATGGGCTCGTGGTTCCTTCGAGTTTGCAACTGCACCACTATTATCACAATAAATTGTGATAGTTCTGGGCAAACCAGGAATCACATCCAAGTCCATCAGGAAGTTCCTGAGCCACGACTTCTTTGGCCGCCTCAGGTGCCACATACTCGACTTCCATGGTGGAGTCCGCCACGCATTCTACGCTAGGCACTCCTCCATACAATGGCTCCACCTCCCAAAGTAAACACAAAACCGAGGTAGACTTCACATTATCCCTATCAGATTGGAAATCAGAATCCATGTAACCCACAGGGAGTAATTGGTCTGCCCGGTAAACTAGCATATAATCCCTAGTCCTTCTCAGGCACTACAATATATGCTTTACCGCGATCAATATCCACATCTGGATTACTCTGATATCTGCTGACCATGCCCACGGCAAAGCATATATCTGGTCTCGTACAGAGCATCGCATACATGAGGCTTCCTACTGCAGAAGCATAAGGAACCGCCTTCATCTCCTCTATCTACTCAAATGATCTAGGACACATCTCCTTAGATAAAGGTACTCCATGCACGAAAGGTAGAAAACCCTTCTTGGAGTTCTGCATGCTAAAATGCTCCATAATCGTGTCTATGTATGAAGCTTGGGATAAGCACAACATCCTTTTCCTGCGATCCCTTATAACCTTGATCCCAAGGATGTGTCTCACCTCTCCCAAGTCCTTAATATCAAACTGTTTGGACAACCATACCCTTAAGTCCGATAACAATTCGATGTTTTTGCCAACAACCAAAATGACATCTAAGTATATTACAAGAAATAACACTACGTTTAGTCATCTCTCTGTGTATACACAAGACTCATCCGGACTTTGAATAAATCCATAAGTGGATTATCTCATCAGCGGATGTTCCAAGATCTTGAAGCTTGCTTCAATCCATAAATGGACCGATTAAGCTTACATACAAGATGCTCTTTGCCCTTAGCAATGAATCCCTCTGGTTGCTTCATGTAGATGGTTTCCTCAAGACTTCCATTAAGGAAAGCTGTCTTGACATCCATCTGCCACACCTCATAATCCATATGGGTGCTATGCATAAGAGCTCTCAAACCTGATTTGAATCCATAGATTCAATCTCAGCATTCATTGCACTTTGCCAAGATACTGCATCTTTATCTTGGATTGCCTCGTCATATGTCCAGGGATCAGGTTCATGTTCGCCAGGACTAAATCAGAAAATTCTCCCAAGAACATGAATCTATCAGGCTGTCTCACAACCCTCCCACTACGACGAGACATCACTTGTGTATCCTCTGTGACACCTGCGGTGCGATGACATGTGGTATATCCTCTTGTATGCGGTGGTACTAAAGAAGTGACTTCCCCTTTTAACTCCTCCAGAACAATTTTACTCTTGGGCTTGTGGCTCATCACATAGTCTTCCTCTAGAAATCTAGTGTTCGTGCTAACGATCACTCTCTGATCTCTAGGACTATAAAACAATCCACCCTTCGTTCATCTAGGATAGCCAACGAACAAGCACACTTCTGTACGAGGTTCCAACTTACCAGCATCTGCCTTCAGCACATGTGCTAGACTCCCCCATATCCGAATATGTCTTAGACTAGGATTTACTTGATCCACTACTGGGAGTAGAAGGCACTGATTTAGATGGAACCAAGTTCAGAATGTACACCGTATCTAGAGCATATCCCCAGAACGAGTCTGGCAAGTCAGAATAACTCATCATCGATCTAACCATCTCTATAAGAGTCCTATTCCTTCGCTCTTCTACATCATTCTGCTGGGGTGTGCCAGGTGCAGACAATTGGGATTGAATCCCAACCTCTGATAGGTAATTCCTAAACTCTCCCAAGAGGTACTCGTCACCACGATCAGATCGTAGTGTCATCTTGAATAATTGTCTATGAAAAAGACGAAATATTCAAAACTACCTCTTGCCAGATAGACATAGGACCATCTACGAATCGAATGAACCATTTCTAACATATCTTTGGCTCTATACCCCTTGGCCTTGAAAGGCCTCTTGGTCATCTTACCCTCCAAGCAAGATTCATAGGTTGGGAGATCCTCCACTACTAATGAACCCAAAGGTCCATCAGCTATCAACCTTTGAATTCTGCTTAGGTAATGTGACCAAGACTAAGATGGCAAAGATATGTTTGGTTCATCTTCGAAGGTTCTTTTCTCTTATTAGACTTAGAAGATGAGTTAATAACTTCTATTTGCATCGTGGGAGCTAGTGGTTCAAGTTATAAATTTCCTATCTATGTACCTGAATAGATAATGTCCCTATTCCTTTTATAACAAATCATCATTAAAAGAAATAGATTATCCATCCATAATTTAGAAACCAAATCAATTCTTTCTAAATAAATGTACATAAAGAAAATTCTTAAGAACCAAAAACTTTATTTTTCTCAAAGATAAATAAAACATCTCCCCTGCAATAGCCGCCATCTTCATGGCATTGCCCAAGTAAATGGTAATATCCCCTTTAGCTAGTCGTCGGGTTTCTGGAACCCCGCAAAGTATTGCGGACATGATTAGTGGCTCTGTATCTACACACCAGTGCAGTAGATAACACCGCTAACCATGTTTCAACGACTAGTTCAAAGGATGTATCTTTGTTACACTTTGGATTGGGCATCCTTCTTCAATGTCCATCCACCTTGTAAGTGAAGTACTTGCCTTTGGCTTCTTCACTCATCACTGAGATCCTACCTCCACCTTTGCTCTACCTTGTTTCTCCTTCTTCTTGCCTTTCGGTTTAGAAGTAGAAACCTTTTTGAGCAACCATGGCTTGAGGACATTCTTCGAAGAGTGCATACTTGTACTCCTTAGCAGATAAGACAATATCTAGATTCTTTTCCAATCAACATTATTTGGGTAGTAAGTTTATTTCTTTTAGTATCACAACAAGTGGACTGAAAGTCATTTTGAAAATCCTAAGAATCACATAGATCATTACTTTAGATTTCAAAAAATTATTGATTCCTCAAACAATAAAATTTTGATATCAACCAACACCTCAAAACACCGAGAATATCGCATGCCACGCAGTGTGGACGTATACGAATTCTACATTTGTAAGAGGAGGTTTTACCCATTAATTTTATTATCTTGTCAACCTTACTTTTTGACAAATAAAATTAATAGTTGGTTCCTCTTTGGCCTTACAAATAAAGCGATGACTCGATGGGAGGATACTTTTTATTTGCATCTAAGTGTGCACCATTACGATACTAAGGGAATTATTTCGGATTATGTGCCTTACCATGGAAGTACACATGCTCCTAGATAATTTCCTATAACCATTATTTGACCTAGTGATCCGCAAAATAAACTCGTCATGAGGAGGAAGGCACTCGAGCCGACACGCAAGTTTGTTGCATCACACGTCAAATGTAATGGAGGCCGAGAATTAATTAAAATATCCCTCTCCCACTTAGTAAATTGAAAATGAGAATTTTACTAGCCACGACATGCATATCAAACAAAAGCAATAAATATGAAAAATAAAAATTTTCCAACTATTATGGCTTTTGTCTTCAATATGTCTTCCGTCGCATTGCCATGTCGTCCGCTTCTCCTACGCCATGTACAAGCCATCCGGAGATCTGAGCCGAGACTAAAACCTATTTTAATTTGCATCCATCGATCCTATACTCACGAGAAGTGTACATGAAATCTAGATGAAAGTAAAAATAAAATAAAGAGCGGCTAAAACAATGCCGTATTTAATTTACAAAACTAAATACTAACCTCACAACCCCGAGGATTCAACAAAATAAATATTTACACACATACAATCACATACACACACATGGCCATAATAGTCGGATCTTATGCCTGCAACCAAAGAGTTAAACTACGCATATCCTACTATTATCTGGCACATATAATATATGAAAAAGTGCATAAAAATTAACCGAATCCTAAACACACAAAACCGGAAACCTTGGCTCTGATACCAATTGTTGGGGTTGATCCGTGAGGGGAAACTTCGCTTCCCCTTCGCCTCGGTTGCTTGACCATGGTGATCCCTTCGATGTCCCCGGATTAAAAATTTAATCCTAGACAAAAGGGATTCCCAAAGAAACCAAGTCATCGTCGTGCTATTCGTTTAGAGAGGTCACTTGAACAAACTAGTTGTTCAAGCGACCATCCTCTATCCTACGAGTAGCGCGAATAGATTTATGTCCGGATCGCCGGTTTTTGTGTTTGTACTCGGGATCCAAGTATTATTTAGCCTATTTACAGAAATATAACATGCTTATATTTTGAAAAACAAACACAAGCAATGAATAAAAGAGATAGAAGAATAGTTATACCTCTTGGTCTTCTAATGTATGACCTTCCTCCTTTTGACGCCGTGGGCGACGATCCACCAAAAGTCAAGCTCCTAGATCGCAAAACTTCCTTCCTTGCTTTTCCCAAGCAAGAGGAAGAAGAGAAACAATGTTTTTCTCCTTCCAAAACTCAACCATCAAGGAGCTATCAAAGCCCGTGCCACCGGCCTACTAGAAGGAGGAGAATGTGGTGGAAAACTACCTAGACACCAAGGGAAACACTATATCTTGTTTCCACCACCTTAGGAGAAGAAGAAGTGGACCTTGGGCGCCGGCCAAAGCTGGAAAAGAGATGGAAAAGGCTGCTGGACGTTGGCACAAAGAGGAAGAAGAAGAGAGAAAGAACCTTCCTTATTTGGTGCCACCCTAGCCTCAAAACCCTAATCCCAATCCTATCTCAAATAGGATTGCTCCTTGCCGCCCAAACCCTAGCTCTCCTCTTGTTCATCATGTGATCCACGACCACTCCCCATGCCCTCCTTTTATAGAGTTAGGATAAGTCATGAATTAATCTCCTCCATTGGTTCTAGGATTTAATCTCAACCGGCCGGATCTAGAGATTTAATCTCAACCGTTGATCTTAGAGATTTAATCTCTACCAATGGATCTTAGTGTTTTGTTTCTATCCATTGGATCTAAGCATCTTGAGGTGTTAATGGGCTACATTAGGGACCATGAGGAGGAGTTGGGTCTTGGTCACCCATGGATCAAGCCCACATAAAGTCCGATCCACTAATGATGGTCCAATCCACTAAAGGTCCATCATTGATCTACCTCACCAACCCCCATATGATAATATGGGCTCCATATATTATTTGTACATTTTCTCCCCGTGTTTAAGATCTCGAATGTCCGTCGATTAATTAATTTACTAACCATTAATTAATCAACATCTAACTCCTTGAGTAGTACCACTCAACCTTTTCATCATGCTTACAAGTCCACCTGCAGGGTTTACATGATGAACCTTATGAGCTCCTCAAGGGGACATCATCATCCTAATATATAGGACACGGTTTCCTCCTATAATTAACGGCACACCATATAAATAATATCATCTCCCAACTTACCGAGTCTATCGATTTAATCTATAAATCTCGCCCATTGGTAAATCAAAGAGATGAGTACCAAGTATATGTGCCCGTTATTATATCGGGATTAAGAGCATGTACTAAATAATATCTGATGTCCGATTCGATTATGTAGTCAGCAATAAATCGAATCACCTCTGTGTCGGTCCTGCTCAATACACACAAAGTGCACTAGTGTGATTCTATGGTCAAGACAAACCAATACCAAATCACACTACAACCATTCTGATGGTTTGTCCAAAGCCATCTCGGTTGTGAGCCTTTACTTATACTTTACAAGGAGCCGATAACATGATCTCCCGTGTGACACCACACACCATGTTATCTACAATGTAATGTATTAGACAATATGCATAAATATATGCAAACAATGATCATGTGATTCTTATTTCAAAATAAAGATGTTCATACAAAAGAGCTAGGCTTTCAGTATACATCCCAACAAAGGTGGACTTGGCCAAGTGGCTAAGACTGAGTATCGGAGGCTCAAACTTGATGTTTGAGGGTTTACCCGACGGTCGGATACTAAAACAACTTGGTGTTTGAGGTTTGCCTGGCACCGACCGCATAGGTGCCCGATCGATCTGTCGACTAGGGTTCGACCGTGTTAGACTACGCTAGGGCTTGGCGATCATGGATCGATACGATCGATGTCGACAGAATCGACGCCGAGTGATGGCAATGATCGATGGGAGTATCGCGAGCAAGAACGCCATAGCCGATCAACATTACTAGGTCACTACGACTAGTAGGTGATCCGCTGAACTTATCCAACGTGGATCTAGCTGCCAGAGAATGAGTCAAACACCGGTGGGCACTGATCAAAATAGCTTGATGCAAAGTATAAATGGAGCCTGGGGAGGATTTCGCAAGACTTTAAGGAAGTTATAGTACACGTAACTGAAACGGTCCAGTCCTTCAAGAGCCATCCAAAGCAAGCAACAAGAAAGGGTTCAAAGCAAAGAGTTGTAAAGTGTTCTTTACTTGTATTTCTTGTGTCTTTGTATTTCTTGTAGTATTACTATTGTAATAGCTTGTACGAGATTTCTCCACCTCCGACGTGTAGTCGAGAAGGAGTTTAGTTAGTGCCTTGCGCATAACTAGAGCTCGATGAGCTCGCCCATGGAGTTGGAACCATTCGGTTCCGAACCACGTATATCGTGTTGTCTCTTATGTGATTGTATTTGTTGTTAGTATTCATATTTGTATTAGTATTCCGCTGCGCTAACAACAATTGTAGACGAGCACACAACGAGAACGATCGGATTCCACCGTACGACGATTGAGGGCTATTCACCCCCCTCTAGCCGGCCAACACATATACATCGATCGACCCTACAAGTGGTATCAGAGCCAAGGCGCTTGTCGAGGACTAACCGTCGACACAAGCACTACAAGATGGCCGGCTACAACATCCATCCACCGAAATTGGATGGAGATTTTGCTTGGTGGAAGAAACGGATGGAAGTATATCTCGAAACCGACTTTGATTTTATGATTATTGTAGAAAATGGTTTTGAGATGCCTAGGGACAAATACAACAAGCCAATTGAAAAGTCAAGGTGGACCCAAGACCAAATTAAGGACTTCAAGACAAGTCTCAAGGTAATAAAATTATTTAGTGATTTGTTACCTAATCATATTTGGTCTAGATTGGGTGACTATGGGGATGCAAGGGAGATATGGAATAAGATAATAAAATTCCAAGAAAACTCCCAACTGGCACAAGTAGAGGAGAATGTCGAGGAAGAAGCACCCACAACATTTGAAGATGTTGATGATTTGGTGGAGACCTCCACCTCTAGCATTGAGGGGGAGGAAAGGGTTTTTATTCCGGAGCAAAGTCAAAACGAAGCATCTACCTCCGGAAGATGTGATCAAGAAGAATCCTCCACCTCCCTAGGTAACTCAAGTGTTATTATTTTAAATAAAAATCACATAATATGCTTTGAGTGTAGGGAGAAAGGGCATTACTGTTGGTGCAGGGGCACCAGATAATGGAACCTGTGTTTTGATTATGGCAAAGACACAAAGTTAAGTTTACATCGTTATCTCATGAGCTAAATCGAGTGTGCAGAAAAGTACTAAAGCTGGAGCTGAAGGCTAGCGACACCCGGAGGAAGCCGCGGTGGTCAGGCGACACTCGAGTGACTTCGGAGGGAGCCGAAGGAATCGAGTGGAAGGCCGAAAGAGAGAGCTACAAGGTAAGTATCGAGGAAAGCTTGTGTGAGTGAGAGATTGTAAGGTCGTGTCCTCTTTACGGGGATGACCGTAGGCGGCGATCCGACTAAGACTTCCTGTGGATTGTCTAGGTCGAGATCGGACGGTTAGAAATCGTCGAATTTATCATTTTCTGAGCTAACCTCTTACTGCAGGGAAGTGGCCAGGATGGCAGTCAACTGTTGGACATTGGGCAGTCGACTGATGCTCATCAGTCGACTGATGGTGACGAATCAGCATTTGTGCTAGGTCAAAACGGATAAGGTTTGACGCGGCCACTTCGCGATAAAAATTATACAACTTCGTGATTTGTTCCAAAAAAAGAGGAGACATATTCAGAGGCCAAAATCTATAAAAGGAGGGGAGGATTCCAACTCCAAATTACATCAAGTGTATTCATCAAGTGCTCCTACAACGCCAACGCTCCAACACCGTCATAACGCCGACGCGACAACAAGTTCAGATCTTCTTCGTCGGCAGCAACATCTAGTAATATATTTTGATATTGTATTCGTTGTTTTTATTCGTAATTAGGTGAGGTAGTCTTGTTGCCTCATCCTCGTAAATTCAATTTTGTGATCGTTGTCTCCTACCTTCAACAAGGAGGAGATGTTATAGTGCTTTGCCCTCCGTACGCGGTCTAGGACCGATAGGGCCTTGGAGTAGCAACCGTTGGGTTGTGAACCAAGTAAAAATAAACGTGTCTCTTTATTTTCCGCTGCTCTTACTCATTTAATTATCTACTCGAACGAAACGTCGAAAAGATTTATGATCGCTATTCACCCCCCCCCCTCTAGCGACACTTCTTGATCCAACAATTACAAGAGCAAATGCCCTAAATTGGATAAGGAAAAGGCATCGGCACCAAAAGTCAACCCAAAGTCAAAGGATGCCGGAGTCCCCACAACTAGAATCAAAGAGCACATTGTGTGCTTTAAATGCAAACAAAAGGGGCTCTACTGAAGTCAATGCCCTAAGGGGAGGAAGAAAGGGCAAGAAGGTGTATCTCATGTAGGGGGAGCTTCCAAAGCTAACCCTAAGGTACATTTAAATAATGCACCTTCAATTTCTAGGGATAAAAAGCTTGCTAAAAATTATTTTAGTTCACTTGCAATTATAAATGAAAAGCATGCTAGAAGAAATAATAAGGTTTATTGCTTAGGTGCCAAGCATGTTCATCTATCTAAGGATAAACCTAGGACTAATAATACTAGAACTATTTTGCCTAAGGAGTCAATTAGAAGAATAGAAGAAAACTTGGGTATTAATCCCAAAAAGTCTAGGCATATTCCTAGAAGAGTTCCTCCCAAAAGATTAATGAAAAATCAAAATTGGAAAAATTAGAGCTAGAGAACCAAGTCTTGAGGTCAAGGCTTGAGAGAATGGAGAAAACCCTTAGGATTATTGAAAATTCAATTCTAGGGTCAAATGCCCAAAAGTCAAGACCTAAGGTTCAAAAACGGTCTAAGGGCAAGGAAGGTTTGGGTCACAAACCTAAGCCCAAGAAGACTTATCATATGTTCCATTTGATTATGGAACAATTTCTAGGTCTAGGAAAACCAAGGCTAATAGGGAAGTTATCTCTAAGACTAGCCATGGTGTTTGCTTAGTGGCTAAGGACTTAAGAAAATCTAAGAAAGCCACTAGGAAGGTCATTGGGGGAGTTACCTCTAGAGTTGACCTAGGAAAGACCCAAAAGACTATGGCTTCAAAGCCTAAAAGGGTCATTAGGAAGGTATCTAGGGAAGTTATCTCTAGTAAATACCTTATTAACCCAAGGAGCTCCAATAGGTATTGGGTTCCTAGGAGCGTGATCGATTCACGCTAAATGGGTTAGGGTGTGTCAACCCTAAGTGGATGGGTAATTAACCGAGCCATTGTGAGTTGACACATTAGGATGTGCCAATATACTTTGAGAAGTTTAAAAATGATTTAAATTGGCACAATTAGGTCTTAGAGGTATTGGTGTGCCATTTTGGGTTTATGGCACACTAGGGGGATAAATGGCATTAAGGCAAAAATGGACTTAACCCTAGAAATGGCAATTTGGATTCAACACTTAGGTAATCTATACCTTAGAATATTTTACTTTCCATGATTTATTTGTCTTGCCATGACATGACATCATTTTCATTTTTATCTATAAAAATGTCATGATCATGTTTAGAAGTATTTTTATATGTCATGTATGCTTAGATTTCTTTCACATGTCATGACATCATGATTTTCGCATATGCTTTTATCTATATCATATCTATGCTATAATCATATCATGCATAAAATAAAGTGAAATTAAGGACTATGGCATGATTTGATGGGAATCAAATAACATTGCCTAGAAATATGCATGAAACCATTAAAAGAACAAAAACCCACATCTCACTAAAAACTTGACTTGTATGTGTTTTACACATCTAGATACAAGTGAGATGTTTAGGAAAAAGGAATTAAAGGTTTCAAAAACATTTTGAAAACTTTTTGAAAAACCTTGGTGAAGCCTATCTTTTGATAGCTATCACCATTGAATGGGATGATATAAAGAGGGCTCTTTATTGAAGCTTTTCTTAACTTTTGGACTTTATATCAATCTCCTAATTTAGTGGGTAAAATAATTTTCAAATATTTTTCACCCATAGTGTTTATGATAAGTAATATACATACCAAATTTCAAGATTTTTAAACTTATGTATATTTACTTATGAATTTCGGAAAGTCATTTCTGAAATTCAGAAATTATCAATCGACGCCATGGTGGCGCTGATCGATGGGGGGTGGCAATTTGATCGATTTCTGAATTCAATGATCGCCAAGCTGATTTCGGGTAAACCTTGTTGGTTAGGTCCATGTTCAGCTAGGTTAAGGTCCCCTAACCACTCCTAACCCTAGGATATGCTTGGGAGAGCATTAGAAATGGTGGAAATCCATTGGACATAGATTAGGAGAAGGGTTTAGGGAGAGTATCAATTTTAAGGTGGATGAGAGTTCATTGTTGAACTTTGCATTAATTTTGATTGGTTAAATGTTCCTATTGGCTTAGGGACTCTCCAAGGACATTGTTGGTGCAATGGTCAAGGGGGAGCAAGCCTCTAGGGGGAGGTATCCATCATGGGAAGATGGATATGTATTTTCTCATGGGAGGAAAATTGGGTTGCCTCTCTTAAGTGATATGGGATCACTAGAAAGATTGTAGGCATGTGTTCCTCCAAGAGAGAGATTGTAAGATCTCATTGGGATATGAGACATTCATACCCTTGGGGAGGACCTTTTTGATGTAATGTCAAAAAGGGGGAGAAGTTAAGATGGTAGTTTTGTCAATCATCAAAAAGGGGGAGATTGTTGGTGCAATCGGCCCAGGTTGACTCGAGTTTGACTCAAGCAGTACCTTGATAGTATTT
Organism: Wurfbainia villosa; assembly: GCA_025175895.1. Classification (NCBI taxonomy): domain Eukaryota; kingdom Viridiplantae; phylum Streptophyta; class Magnoliopsida; order Zingiberales; family Zingiberaceae; genus Wurfbainia; species Wurfbainia villosa. Next base: position 23,386,188 of record CM046003.1, on the reverse strand, counting down.
TGATGATAGACAAAACTCATGACATGGGATTGGTGTGGGAAAGTCCAACATGGGGTTGGCATGGAAAATCCAAGCATGGAGCTTGGTGTGGGAAAGTCCAACATGGGGTTGGCATGGAAAATCCAAGCATGGAGCTTGGTGTGGAAAAGTCCAAAGCATTGCGAAGCCGTGCGCTTGGTGCTTGGTGATAAATGCATTGTGAAGCCGTGCGCTTGGTGCATGTGGGAAGTCTTGAGAACTTGGCAAGTTCACTAGGCTCGGGGTCCTTGAGTCGGTGAAGGATGGCATTGCGAAGTCGTGCGCTTGGTGCATCCGAGGGACCGCCGGACGGGGAGCGAATGGAGTGAGGCCCAAGGGAAGCATACTTCGAGGGCATGAGATGCGAAGGATGGCATTGCGAAGCCATGCACTTGGCGCATCCAAGGGACGTAGGCCGAGGGAAGAAAGCTTCGGTGGGGAACTCCATGAGGGATAAGGTGGACTTGGCCAAGTGGCTAAGACTGAGTGTCGGAGGCTCAAAAATGATGTTTGAGGGTTTACCCGACGGTCGGATGCTCAAACAACTTGGTGTTTGAGGTTTTGTCCGACAGCAGTCGACTGGCATAGGTGCCAGTCGACTGATTCAAGTCGACTAGGGTTCGGGGTTAGATCGATTTGTGCTTGGCGGTGATCGCATGGATCGGCAATGATCGATGTCGATAGCGATGATTCGAGGATGGCATCGGCCGATGGGAGTGTCGCGAGCACGCGAACGCTCAGAGCCGATCAAGGCGTCGACTACTAGGTCACCAGTAGACTGATGGGCATGATCAGTTGACTGGTAGGTGATCCGTTGGAACTTATCCAACGTGGATCTGGCCGTTGTGAGACAACGACTACAGGGCATGATCGGGCCTTTTGGCGATGTAGGTTATAAATGGAGCTCAAGTGGTAGAATTTCACCAAGACTTTAAGGAAGCGATTGGAGGGGAATTGTTGCTGCATTCCAGTCCTTCAAGAGCCATCCAAAGACAGCAACAAGAAAGGGTTCAAAGCAAAGAGTTGTAAAGCGTTCTTTACTTTTATTTCTTGTGTCTTTGTATTTCTTGTAGTATTACTGTTGTAATAGCTTATACGAGGTTTCTCCACCTTCGACGTGTAGTCGAGAAGGAGTTTAGTTAGTGCCTTGCGCATAACTAGAGCTCGGTGAGCTCGCCCATGGAGTAGGAATCATTCGGTTCCGAACCACGTATATCGTGTTGTCTTTTGTATGATTGTATTTGTTGTTAGTATTCATATTTGTATTAGTATTCCGCTACGCTAACAACAATTGTAGACGAGCACGCAACGAGAACGATCGGATTCCACCGTACGACGATTGAGGGCTATTCATCCCCCTCTAGCCGGCCAACACATACACATCGATCGCCCCTACACCAACAAGTGGTATCAGAGTGAGGAGATTGTCGTCAGACTCACCGCCGCAACAATCAACGAAATGGCCAGCTCCAACATTCATCCACCCAAATTCAAAGGTGGCTTCTCTTGGTGGAAGAAGAGAATGGAGGTATTTTTCGAGACTGACTTCGATATCATGCAAATCATGGAAAGAGATTTTGAAGTACCTAGGGACAAAGAAGGAAAGTCGATAGAGAAATCGAGATGGATAAAGAAGCAAAGAGAGGAGCACTTAGCGAATTCAAAAGCCAAGCATCACCTCTTCAATGTACTTCCTCAACAAGAGATAAATAGAATTGGCGAGTGCTCAAGTGCCAAAGAAATGTGGGAGAAGCTAGTGGAGCTTCATGAAGGCACCTCCGAAGCAAAACTCACAAGAAGAGATCTTCTCCGCTCTCAATTGAACAATATCAAACTCGACAAAGGAGAAAAGGTATTGTCCCTACATTCTCGGTTTAAAGAAATAATTAACGGTTTAACAAGTGTAGGAGAGAAGATCTCCAATAGAGATATGATCATGAAGGTCATAGATGCATTCCCTCGGTCATCAAAGTGGAGCTCCATGGTGGACTCATTTTATATTTCAAAGAATCTAGAGGTAAGTACTCTAGAAGAATTTTTCTCCACCATGGAATTACATGAAACTAGGCTTGAAGGCATAATTGAAGAACCAAGCACAAAGTCAAGGGGAGTAGCACTAGTAGCCGACAAAGGGAAGAAGAAGGAGACTCCACCTTCCTCATCGGATGAAGAATCTTCCTCATCAATGAATAGCAATGAAGAGGCCTACATGGTAAGGAAGGTGAGACGTGCATTGAAAAATTTTAAGTTTAACAAATCTCATGATAGGAGAAGGAGGAAGATTATTTGCTATAATTTCCAAGGAGAGGGACACATGAGGGATGAGTGTCCCCAATTAAACAAGAGCAAGGAAGAGAAGAAAAATGATAGCAAGAAGAAAGGCAAAAAGAAAGAAGAGAAGAAGTCCAAAGAAAAGGAGAAGTCAAAGCTCCGGAACCTAAAGGCAACATGGGATGATCCATCCTCATCGAAGGATGAAGAAGTATTCACAAGCCTCACACTAATGGGGATAGATGACTTGGACTCCACCTCATCCGAGTAAGAAGGAAGCACAAGTGAGGAGGGAGCTCAAGTGTAGGGGGAGCATCCTCATCGGAATCGCAAGAAGGAGATTGGATAAGTGAGGTAAAAAGTCTACCCACTCAAGATATAGTTTCAATGATTTCTAGCTTAACTAGGGATTTATTTAGGGCTAAAAAAAATGCATGCTTGATGAAATTAAAAATCTATAAGAAAATTTGAAGAATGCATGTTCACATATTAATGATTCTTCTTCTTGTGTTAATGATGCATGCTTAGAAGAAAATAGGGTTTTAAGAGAGGTAGATTTTCTTACTAAGGCCCTAGAAAAATTCACAATTGGGTCAAACACTTTGAACATGATAATTGGGAGCCAAAGAGCAAGTTTTAACAAGAAGGGCCTAGGATATAAGGGATCTAGGAATAAAAAAGTCTACCATTGCTTAATTGCTAGAGGACAATCAAAGACAACAATGGTAGCTAGGAAATGGATCCCTAAAGAGTACTTGGTGAACCCCATTGGAAAGAATCTATATTGGGTTCCCAAGTCAATCCTTAAAGGTTAGAGAAACCAAGGATAGTCAACCATAGTTGGACTTATTTTATATCATGCTAAATGGTTGACTTATGTTGAAGTTGGGTAGTATTTGATTTATCATGAGCATGTTGGGTGATAATGATTTGTGATACTTGTTTTTATCATGATAATATGTGACTTATGTTTGAATGATAATACTTGTGTTATGATCATGATGGATGATATACTTGCTTTATGATAATACTTAACCTTGGTAGAAATTGCATGAAATTGATGGTTAAGTATAATACCTTAGGTACATCTCACATTCACCATAAGGCTAACTTGATTGAAAACATAGCAATGGGTGAGCTGTTAGGATGATACAATTGATTCACTAATGCTTATGGCATTTAGATGGGTCATTCAAAGTATCATAACATAGCAATCATAGACCAACTATGGGGAAAGCAAATGTTTAATCAATGGACATATTGCCCATAAATCATAGTTGGATATTTTAAATGTTTTAAAACCATTTCTTGTTTTATAAACTGTGAGTTTATGTTTTAAACGTTTCAAGGGAAAACTAGGTCTTAAAGTTGATACAAAATTGAGACATTTTACAACTTTTGAGTTTTTGCCTAATTTTCAAAAATAGAATGAATTTTCTTGAAAAAAAATATTTTTCATTGATAAAGGGGCTCATAAGAAATGTGTTACCCAAATTTCATGATTTTTCAAATTTTTTGAAATTTTTAGTGCATTTCTGAACTTGGGTTCAGAAATTAGAAAAGGTTGAAATCAGGTGGCAGTCGACTAGTAGTTTGAATCAGTCGACTAATGGACTATAAACATGAACAGTAACCTGCTTTGTGTGGTTTTCAGCATGTTTTTGGTATTTTTTTTTCTTCCTTTAGACTTTGATGTCATGTTGTATAACATATGTTAGATGTTTTTGATGGTGTCAAAGGGGGAGAAATGTTGAGTTTAAGTTAATCATGCTAGGAGGAGAATTAGCATGTGTTAAGGGGGAGTTGTATGAATTAATGGGGAGTGTTTGATTTACATGCTTATCTTCCTTATGTGTTTTTATGTTGTTTTACCTAACTTAAACATGTTGCCACACATCAAAAAGGGGAAGATTGTTAGGGCAATCAACTCATGTATGATGTGGTTTTGATGTGTGTGGCAAAGGGTTTAAGTTAAGTTGTTATGTGATTTGATATGTGTGTTTAAGTTATACAGGACTTCGTAAAGCACACATGAGTTAGCTTGATGATAGCATTGGTGGGTTCACCATCTCATGGCTCAGGTTCTTGAGTCGGTAAAGGATGGCATTGTGGAAGTCGTGCGCTTGGTGCATCTGAGGGACCGTCGGACGAGAATCATTGGAGTGAAGCCAATGGAAGCAGACTTCAGGGCGAGATGCGAAGGATGGTATTGCGGAAGCCGTGCGCTTGGTGCATCCAAGGGGCGTGGCCAGATGAAGAGAGCTTCGGTGAGGGACTCCAAGGGAGATGAGAGATTGAGAGATTGTAACGGTAGCCCAAAGGTGAACTTGGCCGAATGGATAAGTCAAGTGTTGGATGCTCAAACTTAGGTTTGAGATTTACCCGACCATCGGATGCTCAAACAAGTGTTTTGTTTGAGGTTTACCCGATATCGATTAGCTATAGATAGCTGATCATTGCTCTTAGCCGATGGCACTCGGGTGTTCTCGGTGGGTTTTCAGTGCGTGATCGTGCCAAGGGATGGAAGTCGACTGCTGAAGGTAGTCGCGGGCACAGAACCTCCCGTAGTCGACTGATCAGTCGGCTACGTAGGCAGCAGTCGACTGTTGATAGCAGCAGTCGACTGCCAAGGCTACCGTTGGACTACACGGTCACGATCTGACATGGTCAGAGGTCGTTGGAACGGCGGCAATCAACTGGTGACATGCAGCAGTCGACTGTTGCATGCCCAATGAGAAGAAAGCCCTCTTCTCTATAAAAAGAGGGTTTGGGTGGCTTTAGGAGGTTAATGCTTAACTTCCAATCATACTCCCAAGTGCCCTAAATGTCTTCCACTCCTCTTCCTTGTGTTTACTTCTATTTTATTGTAAGAGGGAGTGATTTATTGTAAAGAGGTTACCTCCACCTTGTTGAGCTAAAGGAGAGACTAGTGAATTGGTTGAGGGAGTGATTCGCCTTATGAATCGTCTGTGGATTAGCGGCAAGGGTCGTGAACCACGTTATATCTCAGCGTTAGCATTTGCATCCTTTACTTCTTGCTTTGTCTTAATTTTTTATTTGTTTAGCAAATATTCCGCTGTGCTAATCACTTTCATAGACAATTAAGTGAACGATTTCCATCAATGACATTGGGCTATTCAACCCCCCCCCCCTTCTAGCCAGGCCTCGATCCTCCAACACTTATTCTTATTGTTCTAAGAGCCTTGTAAGAGGTTTTCCACCTCCAGTGTATCACCGAGAATGAGAAGTTTGATAGTGGTGGTGTGCATCACTAGAGCTCGGTCGTGTTCCGAACCATGTAAAATCGTGTGTATTTCTTGTGTGTTTATCTTTTATTCTTGTTGTGCATTTTTATTGTTATATATTCTGCTGCGCATTAGCAAGTTTTGTAGACAAGAACACAAGCGATCGATCGAATGATGAAAATGATTAATCGCTATTCACCCTCCCTCTAACGCGGACAAATTGGTCCCTACAGTGCATGCTTGTCCAATCATGTCCACTTAGCTCACTCATGGGCATTGAAGCTGGAGTTGCGAGCAGCATGGACTCCCATGGTATACTAATCGTCATCAGCTACTATCCACTAGCCATTCAACTTCACCCAAGGGTGGTGGTAGCTGGAGTTGGTTGCAATTGTCATTGCTTTGCCACCTAGGCCATACATCGGGGTCATGGTTGCGAGGTTTGCCGACAGTGACAATGCATATGCATTGAGGGTCTTCGGTTCGAGTCCAAGCAATGCCATAGATATATTGCATATATATGTGATATGTTACATATGTTTGAGCTATGATTGTTGTATATGGTTGTACATTGACATACATAGCATTTGCGTATGTTATGCTGTATTATGTTGCTCATGTGGTCATAAGCTATGTATATATATCTGTGATATTGTTCATGCATGTGATATGTTGTTATATGATGTTCATATGTTTATGAGTTGTTCATAGGCGTGTTATTGTTCACACATGTTATTCGCATTTGTTATACTATTATATATTGCTCATGTGGTTGAGTTGTACATATGCATGATATTGTTTGTGCATGATACATGTATGTGTTATACTGTTACATGTTGCTTATGTTATTATGAGTTGTACCATTGCATATTGTTATTTAGTTGTTCTCATTATACTTGGTGGATCAGGTTAGTATATTCACTTATTGTGTTCTTGCTGTTATTTAGTTATGTTCATTACACTTGGTGAACCAGATTGATATATACATTTTGGTATATTCTTATTGTTGTTTACTAATATTACCTATGAGACTGTATATCTATTGATCTTCATATGTATATTAGTTCATGCACTATCTTTCTATACCACTGAGTTTTATACTCACCACTACACAACTGGATTTTCTTTCGCCCAGGTAACAGATAGAGGATGTCTTATGGTGCTTGGAGGTCCTGTCTCCCGATCCCACCTCACATTGAGATTCTGAGTTATTATTCTTTATTGTTTCGCACTTTGATATATGTTGTTCTAAAGCTGAGCTTTAGCATTTTGTATTTGTAGTTATCAGTTGTTTGTTTATGTTTTCTAGTTGAGTTGAAGTCATGTCGGCATGCGCCTTTGCAATTTTATGTCTTATATTCGACCATTTGGTTTTGATAGTGAATATGATCTGTGTGACAATAGCTATTTAGGCCTTATAACAGTGTTGTATCCTATATTGTCACAAGAGGTTACCGTCCAATTGACGGATGAGCATACTCTCGGAGCGTGACACTAGGAGACCATGTCTGGCAAGGGATGACCCAACTGATCAGAGGATCGAGCTTGGCAAGAGAAGTCTTGGCAGGTCACTGTTGACGGGAGGTTAGGAAAGCGAGGAAAGTCCAAGTATGAATGATTGGCAAAGGCAAAGTCCAAGGATGGAACCTTGGCAATGGAAGTCCCAGAGGCGAGACCTCTTAGCAATGGGGAAGTCCCGGAGGCGAGACCTCTTAGCAATGGGGAAGTCCCGGAGGTGAGACCTCTTAGCAATGGGGAAGTCCCGGAGGTGCGGCCTCTTGACAATGGAAGTCTCGGAGGTGCAACCTTTTAGCAATGGAAGTCTTGGAGGCACGACCTCTTGGAAATGGAGAAGTCTCATAGGCACGACCTCTAGGCTAAGGGTACCTAATGGCATAACAGCCGATGGAAGCACCTGAAGGCTAGCGCAAAGGGTGAATGAGTCGTGGAGGACTCGGATAGACCCTAAGGGCGTGAGGCTGATGGAAGTGGCTAGAAAGCTTAGGTCTATATCAAGTGTGGTTGATCAAGTATGAAGGGATCATACTTGGGTCAAACTTCATGTTTGAGGTTTAACAGTCGACTGGCTCAGTGTGGTTGACTTCCGCTGTGGGGCTTAATTTTCAGACTGGGTGCTCGACACTGTATGGCACGGGAAATAGCCATGGTGGTTAGTAGTCGACTGCTGAAGAAGAGTAGTCGACTGGATGAGGGTGCTCGGGATTCAGACTAAGTACTCAACACTTGGTGAGCCGACAAACAAGCTATGTGCTCTACAGTTGACTTCTGATTGGCAGCAGTCGACTGGCCAAGAAAAGGTCGGGTGATGGGAAGCCTGACTCGGCCACTAGTGGTCGGGTGATGTGAGAAACAATATCTCCTACCCTGCAGTCGACTGCTATGGTAGAGCAGTCGACTGGACGCTTGAAAATGGGCGATCAGATGCAAGGTGCACTCGACCAGTGCCTTGACTGCAACATACCCGCTGCTTTTGTATCCGTTGAGCGGTGATCCAAAGAAATGACACTGTCAATAGCCATTGGATTCGAGCGACAGTCGACTGAGGGTGATGAGGAGTCGATTGGTCGGCGAGAAAGCAGCCCGACACGATGCTTATAAAAGGAGCTCTACAAGGATATTTTTATAGTCGATTCTAGGGTGATTTTGAGGCGAAGTGCTGCTGCATTTCAGGTCTTCAAAGACATCCCAAAGCATCAAGCAAGCAAGCTCTCATTTGTAAAGTGTTTTCAGTTGTGTTTCTTATTTGCTTTTGTATTTGTTGCATTTGGTTATTATTTATTGTCGTAAACATCTTGTAAGGGGTTTCTCCACCTCCGGTGTGTTGCCGAGAAGGAGAGTTTTAGTGAGGGTAGATTACTAGAATGTCGCCATAGAGTAAGAACTTGAGTTTCGAACCACGTAAAATCAATGTGCACTGCCTATGTTCTCTTGTCTTGTATTTGCTTGTACTTTTGCTTTTATTTCTGCTGTGCACTAACGTGTTATAGACAAGCATGATTGAAGCATCGAATCGAGGATCGCTATTCACTCCCCCCCCTCTAGCGTGCCAACGGTCCAACAATTTCATGTGGCTTGTTACATAAACCTTTGGTTCAAAGCTTAGCTACCAAAATGATTTTACAAATTATAAGAAATTATTATTGGTGCAATCGACCCAGGTCATGATTGACCAGACTCGAGTAGTATTTTGATGTTTGATAATGTACTCGAGTGGGACTCGAGTTGGAGTTTGGTTTGAGTATGGATGATAATATGACTATGGGATAGTATGAGACATCCGTAGTCATATGAAGATGAGTGTAAAGTCAAGGAGGTCAAGGTTGACCAGATTCTTGGTAAGGGAAATCCAAGTCGGTCAAGGGTGACCGAACACTTGGTGCTGAAAAGTCCAACTGGGAGTTTGCAAGGGTGAAGTCCAGGTGAGTCAAGATTGATTAGACACTTGGCACGAGAAGAGGAAAAGTTCAAACATGTCAAGGATGATCGGATGTTTGGTAAAGTGAAGTCCTAGCAGGTCAAGGGGTGACTATGCTTGGAAAAAGAAGTCCTGGCAAGTCTAGGAGACCGTGTCTGGCAAGGGAAGACCCTGCTGATCAAGAAGATCGAGCTTGGTAATGGAAGTCCTAGCAGGTCACGGTTGACCAGATGCTAGGAAAGTGAGGAAAGTTCAAGTATGGATGCTTGGCAAAGGAAAAGTCCAAGGATGGAACCTTGGCAATGGAAGTCCCGGAGGTGAGGCCTCTTGGCATTGGAAGTCTCAGAGGCGCGATCTCTTGGCAATGGAGAAGTTCCGGAGGCACAGCCTCTTGGCAAAGTGTACCCGATGGCATGACAGCTGATGGAAGAACCTGAAGCTTAGGGCAAAGGGTGAATGAGTTGTGGAGGACTCGGATGGACCCTAAGGACTTGAGGTGGATGGAAGTGGCTCGAAAGCTTAGGTCTAGGCCAAGGGTGGTTGATCAAGTATGAAGGGATCATACTTGGGTCAAACCTCATGTTTGTGATTTAACAGTCGACTGGAGGTTTTGCTCAATCGACTAGTCCAATATGGTCGACTCCCACTATGTAGCTCAGAAAACAGCGATGGTGCTCAATAGTCGATTGTTGAGGAAGAGCAATCGACTGGCTGAGGGTGCTCGAGATTAAGACTAAGTGCTCGACACTTATTGAGTCAGAAAACGAGTTAGGTGCTCGGTAGTCAACTATTGTAGAGAAGTCAGTCGACTGGTGATGTGAGTGAAACATATAGGTTTTTAGGAGTAGTTTTCGCTCACATCTCGTTTCATTTTATGTTTGTTTCATGCATATTCTACTTTATTTTGCATGCATTTTCTATTTTCTGGTTCGGAGATCTATTCTTTGTACTTTTGTGTACAGGATAGCATTCCATGGGAAAAATGGTGCATTTTCGGAGCAAAAAGGAGGATTATGGCAGCTAGACACAGAGTGGGACATGGCCTGGGCGTGTGGCTACACACAGTCGTGTCCAGGGTTCAAAAATGGCCGCCATAGCCTTACACACGGCCTGGCTGTATGTTTTCACACGGCCGAGTGGCGGCCAAGAAACTTGACGCGACCAGGGGTTTTCCCAGATTTTGTGAGGATCCGACGTGATGTCTATATAAGGAAAGCTACACCCACACCCTAAGGGGAGGCCCGACAGTCGGGACGGCACACCGGTGCCCTAAAAAGCACCGAGAACTCACAACGGATAGGAAGGAAGTCGCTCGAGATCCAAGTTCTGCACCTCTACACCAGAGAGAAGGGTCTCAACGCATTGTAATCTCTATTCTTTCCATGCTTTATCTTGTATATTTGAATTTGAAAATGCCTTGTGTTTCCTTTCTCGCATTCATGGAGTAGATTCTCTGATTCTAGGACTAGGGAGTAGTTTGTGTTGCGTTAGAACATGTTGGTTCAAATATCTTTTCATTCTTGAATCTATATTTGCAATTGGTGTTTGGTTTAGATCTATGGCTATTGTTTTGGTTTTCTAGTCACTGTTCTTAGCCGATACAAGGGGTGACAGGCCTCGTATCAAATATTTAGGGGAATTAAAGAGGAACCCAGGTGTTGGCCTCATCGCCGGTAACTGTGGGTAGAAGGATGCGACAGAGTAGGAAACATGCCTCATTTTCAACTCATCACAGGGATCGATTCAGCATCCTCATACCGACTATCCCGTCCTAAAGCCAGGGGTTGACCTGGTATGGCAGAGGTAGCTTCCGATAGATACGAAGGCTCATCAGGGGAGTGTATGATGTCTTTTCCACAAAACTGTAGCTAGAAACCTAGACAAACCCAATTGACAATGTGTTCTGCAACACACAAACGAAACTGAAATCCTATAATCCATCTAAAGACTCGTAGCAACCCTTCTTTTCCTCCATGTGACACCGTACTAGAGTTAGGACCACTGACAACCCTCCTAATCGCAACCTTTAGAATCAAGTTCCGAACAATAATGTCCACTGAATAGATTAGTATTCAAATCTCAGTCCCTGTGGGATCAATAATCTATATTATTACTTGATGACACCCATGCACTTGTGGGCGTTGAGCACGAGCACGCGCTTCATACTATATATATATATATATATATATATATATATATATATATTAGAAGAATTTATTTTATGTATAAATTGATTGTTAAACTAGTATCATGTAAAATTATGAGAATATAATTAATCTTTGATATAAATTTATAAATAGGAAAAATGGAAAAAAAAAAGAAGTTTGATATATAAAAAGAATTTACCTGAACTTTGGGATTTAACCGATGAATTTATTATTGGGCTGGAATAATTTTTGAATTTTGCTCGTAGTAATGTTATGTAACGATCGGGCCCCTATTGGCGAAATTCGGCGACCCCTATTGGTCGACGACCGTCGCCCCTGATGGCCAGTCGACCCCTATTGGTCGACGACCTGGCCCCTATTGGCCCGTCGTTACTCACATGGACTTCCCACCCCTGGAAGTGGGTTTTTGCCTTCCCCAGGATTCGAACTCTAGACCTCCAGGCTAAGTACTAAAGTTTATGAATCCTGGTAACCAAGTGATCAAGGTAGATCACAAGAGTATCGTCGTGGAGTAGGAACTGTAGGTTCCGAACTACATAAAATATTGTGTTACACTTGTGTTTTGTCTTTATTTCTATTTGTATTGTATTCCGCTGTGTATAACGCTTTTGTAGACAAGCACAACACCATCAAGAATGACAAACACAAACGACGCTATTCACCCCTCCCCTCTAGCACACCAACAGTCCAACAATTATTACTAAGATGATGGTTCAATTGAAAGATACCACTGTTAATACACAAATTATCGAGATGTGTTTTGTAATCCATGAACAAAGCATTTTCAATTATTGAAAATGGAGGGGCATTGTTGGATATTTTAAATAATGAAAATAACTGCAGAAAGGAAAAAGGTCGCAACTTTTGATCAGGGAAAAAGTCGTAACTTTTGATCAGGGAAAATGTCACAATTTTTTATCAAAAAATTGCTACTTCTAGTAAGGATAAATAGTCCAAGTTGGATGCAAACACAAGAATAATCTGGCTATCCTTTCCTTTGTTTTTGAATTGTCATTTGTTAGTGCAAACATTTACCCAATTAGCTTCATCTAATCTTAAAGGATATTTGGTCATTAGTAGTTGTATAAAATAGAGACCAAATAAAGCCTTGAGGACGGTGTTTGTAACACGATTTGAAGTCCTCATTCTAATACAATATTTCCTTTTCTAAAATTTTCATTTGGTTGTTTGCGTACACTCAGACCAATAATAAGAATATGAATTGATAAAAAAAAAAAAGATGATATGTGAAGCAAATAGAGAATGCACAAAAATTGATTAACATGCTAATTTAAACAAAAGTTATTTTCAAATAAGAATGATGTTATAGGGTTAATGCAATCCTTAAGGCTGAAAATTTGCACAAAGTAGATTATTGATGCATAGCGGATGTGGAGAGAAGAGTTACAAGGTCAATCAAGTCAGATGAGAAAGTGTGTCGATGGTAGGAATTAGAAAATAACAAGAAAGATGAATAGAGAGGTATTGAACACCGAAATAGGAATTCGACTCTGATACTAATTGATGTAGTACAACGGAGTGAATAAGAATATGATCCTCATCTAAAGGAATGTTTGCCAATTCTCACTGAAAAAAAATAAATTAGAAACTTTATTAACTCAAAATGTAAAAAATACATGAGATCTTAATCTCTTTTTATAGTTCGAGGACACGACATATTTTCTATTAAAAAACTCTAATTTTTCTAATAAAAAACTAACAATTTTTTCTTAAAAAAGTAAATAAGTTTTTCTAAAATTTTTTTACTAATTATAAAAATTAATAATTTAGATAACTTTTAATAAATTAAATTCTTAACTGCATTATATCCTTTGCTAGTCTTTCAATCCTATCTATATTAATCTGACCAAGTCTTAAATGCCACAAATATGTGTTATTATTTTCGTTAGAAATCTTTCTTATTTTACGGATTGATTTGGAAACTTTGAACATTTTGCTTTGAAGAAAATGATGAGATATTAGTTTAACAAAAAAATGGATCAATCTCAACACAACCGAATAAATATTCATCCCATTCTTATTAATTGAAATAGAGTCAATATTAAAAGAGACTAAAATAAATTGTTCATGCATTTCGAAACCGAAATCAAATTACGTTTAAATCCTGAAATAAAGTAAATATTGTTTAAAGGCAAATATTTATTATTCTTGAATGACAGTCGTACTATTTCAACCGTCATTATTGATATTTTTTTTCCACTATCTACCCTCATTGTGAAAGCTCCCTCTTCAAGACCCTGGATGACTCCAACATCGATAAAGAAACACTATAAAAATATAATAAAATGGTAATGAATTTTAATAATGAAAATAATTTATTATAAATCTACAATGATTTTGACGACGAATTATTAAATCGTCATAAATTAGTAACGAAATTTACAATAAAAGAAATATTGTCGCAAAAATAGCAACAAAATATAAATTTAATGGTAAATTTTCAACAAATTATATTTCGTCACAAATATTGTCGCTAATTTTTCAACATTACAATTTTTGTAACAAAATAAGAATTCATCACAAAATTTACAACGAGATTAGGAAAACGCAAAGTTTGCGACGAATTTTGTATTCGTCGCAAAATCAGTGACAAATTTTATCTTTCGTGACAGAATTGGCGATGAATTTTCAATTTGTCGCCAATTCTGCAACGAATATGAAATTCGTCGCTAAATTTGCAATGAATTTGAAATTTGTCACCAATTGTATGACAAATTTTATCATTCTTTGCAAATTGGCGATGATTTTTACAATGAAATTTGTTCGTCGCATAATTCTTATATAAATTTTCCTCTTTTCCTTATCCCAATCATCCTACTCTGTCGTCCATGCCAAAGGTACGCATCGGTACCTCTTTCTCATCCCTAAATCCGATGATCCACCACAGGATCTGACGGTGGATCGTCGGATCGACATCGGCCCCGGTGGGCCAATGTCGAGTTAGCTGCGGGGCATCGCCCCCACTGTGGGTCGTTACCCGGTGCAAGAGCATCGCCTGACGTCACCCCCATGCGAGAGTAACATCCTGGGGGGATGACCCTGAGGGCACGACGGACCATGCGGGGGGTGATGCCCCTTGCACGCCACACCACTCCCAGGCCCAGCTCGCATGGGGTCATCTGCCACAGCCCACGCAGGGGCGAGGCCTGCACTCCTGCCCTCACTGTCTGACGACCCCGTGCCACGAGGCTGTCACCCCCTCCCCCGTGTGGGCATTGGGTGTGGCCCACCCTCCCAAGTGTCGCTCCTTGAGCGAGTGTTGGCCCACCCTGCGACCTCCCCTCCCCCCATGTGGGGGTCGCCAAGCCCATGAGTGTCACCCTTTTGGGGAATTTCGTGGTCGTGTTGTACCCTTTTAATAGTTTATATAAATAAGCGTACAAAATTTTAATATTTTATCGTCTATAGGTTTAATTTTTCACACGGTTGTTTGTCTTTGATTAGGTGATCGATACATATGCAAAGGATTCTTTTCATCAGCTCATCATTCATTGCTTCTACCATTGACAGTACTCTCTATGCAAAATTTTTACATTTATCATCCTATAATAAATATATAATGTTCGTAAGATTGTTTAATGCCCCCGCGATGCCCGGTGCAACACAACCACAAGGTGGCTGATAGATCACGGAGTTTGTCTGGTTACGTGTCATTTAAATAATTTAAATTTTTTAATGTTTAATATAATTTAGAAAATTTTAATATTTTGTCTCTTTTAGGTTTGTCGCATGGTTGTTCATTTTTTTAAGTGCTCGGTAAGTACATAAAGGCTTCTACTGTTAGTTCATCTATTGCTTCCATCAGTGAAGGTATTTTCCATTCAAAATTTTTATAATTATTATTTTACAATATAATATTTTTTATGTATTTCTTTTATTACGAACTACATTATTTATTAGATATGTTATAGTCTAAAATTCAATATCATACTATATATATATATATATATATATATATATATATATATATATATATATTAGAAGAATTTATTTTATGTATAAATTGATTGTTAAACTAGTATCATGTAAAATTATGAGAATATAATTAATCTTTGATATAAATTTATAAATAGGAAAAATGGAAAAAGAAAGAAGTTTGATATATAAAAAGAATTTACCTGAACTTTGGGATTTAACCGATGAATTTATTATTGGGCTGGAATAATTTTTGAATTTTGCTCGTAGTAATGTTGAGTTTATGGATGGTAATAAGTTTGATAAAGTTCGAGAACATCTTTGTAGATTTAGTTTTACCCCAAATTATTATAATTTGACATGTCATGTTGAATCATTTATATCCAATAAAGAGGTTGAACGAAACATACAAATGTCAGTTAGTGATGATCAAAGATATTATAATCAATTCAATCATATCAAAGGATAATAGTTGATGCAATGGAGCATAATTTGATTATCGAACCGAGCGCTGCAAGTTCTAGTTTTCCTCAAATATTTGAGCAAATGTATACCAAGTATTCATCATCGTTGGAGGATGTAGAAGTAATATGTGTTAATGCAAATGCAAATAATAAACCATATCTCTAATTTCAAGAGGTGTTGAGAGTTTTAGATGAACCCGTATGGTCTAATTGTAATAGTCACACTAAATTATCTGTAATCACAATATTGTTGAATGTTAAAGCTGAGTATAATATGTCTGAAGATTGTTTTAATGATTTTGGTCATGTTAATAGAGAAGTATTATCGCATAATCACATAATGCCCAATAATTTATACATTATGAAAAAAAATATGAAAGAATTAGGTCTTCCGGTGGAAAAAATTGATGTTTGCAGAGATGGTTGTATGTTATATTGGGGAGATAATGCAGATGCAGAGATTTATAAATTTTGTAATCAATGTAGGTACAAGAGTTCCATGAGATTGGGTTGTAATAAGCGACATAAATCATACAAATAAATGTTTTATTTGCCTTTAACTCCTAGATTGTAAAGGCTTTATTCATCAAAAGTCACTGTTTGAGGGATGCAAATCATGACTTGGCATGCAAATCATGAAACAGAAGAAGAGTAATGTGTCATCCATTAGATGGGGAACTCCATGAGGGATAAGGTGGACTTGGCCAAGTGGCTAAGACTGAGTGTCGGAGGCTCAAACTTGATGTTTGAGGGTTTACCCGACGGTCGGATGCTCAAACAACTTGGTGTTTGAGGTTTTGCCGACAATGAGCCGATCGCATAGGTGCCGACCGATTTCAAGTCAACTAGGGTTCGACCGGTGTTAGATCGTAGTTTTGTGCTTGGCGCTTGACTACCATGGTCGTAGTCGATCGATGTCGATAGCAATGATTCACGAGGATGGCAATGATCGATGGGAGTGTCGCGAGCACAGAACGCTCTATAGCCGACTGGGCAGTCGACTACTAGGTCACCAGTCGACTGATGGGCATGATCAGTTGACTGGTAGGTGATCCGTTGGAACTTATCCAACGTGGATCTGGCCGTTGTGAGACAACGACTACAGGCAATGATCGGGCCTTTTGGCCGATCAGGCGAAAATAGCTTGATACAGGTTATAAATGGAGCTCAAGTGGTAGAATTTCACCAAGACTTTAAGGAAGCGATTGGAGGGGAATTACTGCTGCATTCCAGTCCTTCAAGAGCCATCCAAAGCAAGCAACAAGAAAGGGTTCAAAGCAAAGAGTTGTAAAGAGTTCTTTATTTGTATTTCTTGTGTCTTTTTATTTCTTATAGTATTACTGTTGTAATAGCTTATACGAGGTTTCTCCACCTTCGACGTGTAGTCGAGAAGGAGTTTAGTTAGTGCCTTGCACATAACTAGAGCTCGGTGAGCTCGCCCATGGAGTAGGAATCATTCGGTTCCGAACCACGTATATCGTGTTGTCTCTTGTATGATTGTATTTGTTGTTAGTATTCATATGTGTATTAGTATTCCGCTACGCTAACAACAATTGTAGACGAGCACGCAACGAGAACGATCGGATTCCACCGTACGACGATTGAGGGCTATTCATCCCCCTCTAGCCGGCCAACACATACACATCGATCGACCCTACACCAACAAGTGGTATCAGAGTGAGGAGATTGTCGTCAGACTCACCGCCGCAACAATCAACGAAATGGCCAGCTCCAACATTCATCCACCCAAATTCAAAGGTGGCTTCTCTTGGTGGAAGAAGAGAATGGAGGTATTTTTTGAGACCGACTTCGATATCATGCTAATCATGGAAAGCAATTTTGAAGTACCTAGGAATGAAGAAGGAAAGCCGATAGAGAAATCGAAATGGACAAAGAAGCAAAGAGAGGAGCACTTTGCCAATTCAAAAGCCAAGCATCACCTCTTCAATGTACTTCCTCAACAAGAGATAAATAGAATTGGCGAGTGCTCAAGTGCCAAAGAAATGTGGGAGAAGCTAGTGGAGCTTCATGAAGGCACCTCCGAAGCAAAACTCACAAGAAGAGATCTTCTCCGCTCTCAATTGAACAATATCAAACTCGACAAAGGAGAAAAGGTATTGTCCCTACATTCTCGGTTTAAAGAAATAATTAACAGTTTAACAAGTGTAGGAGAGAAGCTCTCCAATAGAGATATGATCATGAAGGTCATAGATGCATTCCCTCGGTCATCAAAGTGGAGCTCCATGGTGGACTCATTTTATATTTCAAAGAATCTAGAGGTAAGTACTCTAGAAGAATTTTTCTCCACCATGGAATTACATGAAACTAGGCTTGAAGGCATAATTGAAGAACCAAGCACAAAGTCAAGGGGAGTAGCACTAGTAGCCGACAAAGGGAAGAAGAAGAAGGAGACTCCACCTTCCTCATCGGATGAAGAATCTTCCTCATCAATGAATAGCAATGAAGAGGCCTACATGGTAAGGAAGGTGAGACGTGCATTGAAAAATTTTAAGTTTAACAAATCTCATGATAGGAGGAGGAAGATTATTTGGTATAATTGCCAAGGAGAGGGACACATGAGGGATGAGTGTCCCCAATTAAACTAGAGCAAGGAAGAGAAGAAAAATGATAGCAAGAAGAAAGGCAAAAAGAAAGAAGAGAAGAAGTCCAAAGAAAAGGAGAAGTCAAAGCTCCGGAACCTAAAGGCAACATGGGATGATCCATCCTCATCGGAGGATGAAGAAGTATTCACAAGCCTCACACTAATGGGGATAGATGACTTGGACTCCACCTCATCCGAGCAAGAAGGAAGCACAAGTGAGGAGGGATCTCAAGTGTAGGGGGAGCATCCTCATCGGAATCGCAAGAAGGAGATTGGATAAGTGAGGTAAAAAGTCTACCCACTCAAGATATAGTTTCAATGATTTCTAGCTTAACTAGGGATTTATTTAGGGCTAAAAAAAAATGCATGCTTGATGAAATTAAAAATCTATAAGAAAATTTGAAGAATGCATGTTCACATATTAATGATTCTTCTTCTTGTGTTAATGATGCATGCTTAGAAGAAAATAGGGTTTTAAGAGAAAAGGTAGATTTTCTTACTAAGGCCCTAGAAAAATTCACAATTGGGTCAAACACTTTGAACATGATAATTGGGAGCCAAAGAGCAAGTTTTAACAAGAAGGGCCTAGGATATAAGGGATCTAGGAATAAAAAAGTCTACCATTGCTTAATTGCTAGAGGACAATCAAAGACAACAATGGTAGCTAGGAAATGGATCCCTAAAGAGTACTTGGTGAACCCCATTGGAAAGAATCTATATTGGGTTCCCAAGTCAATCCTTAAAGGTTAGAGAAACCTAGGATAGTCAACCATAGTTGGACTTATTTTATATCATGCTAAATGGTTGACTTATGTTGAAGTTGGGTAGTATTTGATTTATCATGAGCATGTTGGGTGATAATGATTTGTGATACTTGTTTTTATCATGATAATATGTGACTTATGTTTGAATGATAATACTTGTGTTATGATCATGATGGATGATATACTTGCTTTATGATAATACTTAACCTTGGTAGAAATTGCATGAAATTGATGGTTAAGTATAATACCTTAGGTACATCTCACATTCACCATAAGGCTAACTTGATTGAAAACATAGCAATGGGTGAGCTGTTAGGATGATACAATTGATTCACTAATGCTTATGGCATTTAGATGGGTCATTCAAAGTATCATAACATAGCAATCATAGACCAACTATGGGGAAAGCAAATGTTTAATCAATGGACATATTGCCCATAAATCATAGTTGGATATTTTAAATGTTTTAAAACCATTTCTTGTTTTATAAACTGTGAGTTTATGTTTTAAACGTTTCAAGGAAAAACTAGGTCTTAAAGTTGATACAAAATTGAGACATTTTACAACTTTTGAGTTTTTGCCTAATTTTCAAAAATAGAATGAATTTTCTTGAAAAAAAATATTTTTCATTGATAAAGGGACTCATAAGAAATGTGTTACCCAAATTTCATGATTTTTCAAATTTTTTGAAATTTTTAGTGCATTTCTGAACTTGGGTTCAGAAATTAGAAAAGGTTGAAATCAAGTGGCAGTCGACTAGTAGTTTGAATCAGTCGACTAATGGACTATAAACATGAACAGTAACCTGCTTTGTGTGGTTTTCATCATGTTTTTGGTTTTTTTTTCTTCCTTTAGACTTTAATGTCATGTTGTATAACATATGTTAGATGTTTTTGATGGTGTCAAATGGGGAGAAATGTTGAGTTTAAGTTAATCATGCTAGGAGGAGAATTAACATGTGTTAAGGGGGAGTTGTATGAATTAATGGGGAGTGTTTGATTTACATGCTTATCTTCCTTATGTGTTTTTATGTTGTTTTATCTAACTTAAACATGTTGCCACACATCAAAAAGGGGGAGATTGTTAGGGCAATCAACTCATGTATGATGTGATTTTGATGTGTGTGGCAAAGGGTTTAAGTTAAGTTGTTATGTGATTTGATATGTGTGTTTAAGTTATACAGGACTTCGTAAAGCACACATGAGTTAGCTTGATGATAGCATTGGTGGGTTCACCATCTCATGGCTCAGGTTCTTGAGTCGGTGAAGGATGGCATTGTGGAAGCCGTGCACTTGGTGCATCTGAGGGACCGTCGGACGAGAATCATTGGAGTGAAGCCAATAGAAGCAGACTTCAGGGCGAGATGCGAAGGATGGTATTGCGGAAGCCGTGCGCTTGGTGCATCCAAGGGGCGTGGCCAGATGAAGAGAGCTTCGGTGAGGGACTCCAAGGGAGATAAGAGATTGAGAGATTGTAACGGTAGCTCATAGGTGAACTTGGCCGAATGGATAAGTCAAGTGTTGGATGCTCAAACTTAGGTTTGAGGTTTACCCGACCATCGGATGCTCAAACAAGTGTTTTGTTTGAGGTTTACCCGATATCAGTGGACTGCTATAGATAGCGGTCGACTGCTCTGAGCCGATGGCACTCGACTGGTGTTCTACTGGTGGGTTTCTGGTGCAGCAGTCGACTGCCAAGGGATGGAAGTCGACTGCTGAAGGTAGTCGCGGGCACAGAACCTCCCGTAGTCGACTGATCAGTCGGCTACGTAGGCAGCAGTCGATCGCTTATAGCGTGCCGATCGCTAAGGCTACCGTTGACTACACGGTCCACGATCGACATGGTCGAGAGGTCGTTGAACGCAATCAATCGCGGTGACATGCGAATGATCGTTGCATGCCCAATGAGAAGAAAGCCCTCTTCTCTATAAAAAGAGGGTTTGGGTGGCTTTAGGAGGTTAATGCTTAACTTCCAATCATACTCCCAAGTGCCCTAAATGTCTTCCACTCCTCTTCCTTGTGTTTACTTCTATTTTATTGTAAGAGGGAGTGATTTATTGTAAAGAGGTTACCTCCACCTTATTGAGCTAAAGGCGAGACTAGTGAATTGGTTGAGGGAGTGATTCGCCTTATGAATCATCCGTAGATTAGCGGCAAGGGTCGTGAACCACGTTATATCTCAGCGTTAGCATTTGCATCCTTTACTTCTTGCTTTGTCTTAATTTTTTATTTGTTTAGCAAATATTCCGCTGTGCTAATCACTTTCGTAGACAATTAAGTGAACGATTTCCATCAATGACATTGGGATATTCAACCCCCCCTTCTAGCCAGGCCTCGATCCTCCAACACTTATTCTTATTGTTCTAAGAGCCTTGTAAGAGGTTTTTCACCTCCAGTGTATCACCGAGAATGAGAAGTTTGATAGTGGTGGTGTGTATCACTAGAGCTCGATCGTGTTCCGAACCATGTAAAATCGTGTGTATTTCTTGTGTGTTTATCTTTTATTCTTGTTGTGCATTTTTATTGTTATATATTCTGCTGCGCATTAGCAAGTTTTGTAGACAAGAACACAAGCGATCGATCGAATGATGAAAATGATTAATCGCTATTCACCCTCCCTCTAACGCGGACAAATTGGTCCCTACAGTGCATGCTTGTCCAATCATGTCCACTTAGCTCACTCATGGGCATTGAAGCTGGAGTTGCGAGCAGCATGGACCCCCATGGTATACTAATCGTCATCAGCTACTATCCACTAGCCATTCAACTTCACCCAAGGGTGGTGGTAGCTGGAGTTGGTTGCAATTGTCATTGCTTTGCCACCCAGGCCATACATCGGGGTCATGGTTGCGAGGTTTGCCGACAGTGACAATGCATATGCATTGAGGGTCTTCAGTTCGAGTCCAAGCAATGCCATAGATATATTGCATATATATGTGATATGTTACATATGTTTGAGCTATGATTGTTGTATATGGTTGTACATTGACATACATAGCATTGGGGAAGTCCCGGAGGCGAGACCTCTTAGAAATGGGGTAGTCCCGGAGGCGAGACCTCTTAGCAATGGGGAAGTCCCGGAGGCGAGACCTCTTAGCAATGGGGAAGTCCCGGAGGTGCGGCCTCTTGACAATGGAAGTCTCGGAGGTGCAACCTTTTAGCAATGGAAGTCTTGGAGGCACGACCTCTTGGAAATGGAGAAGTCCCATAGGCACGACCTCTAGGCTAAGGGTACCTAATGGCATAACAGCCGATGGAAGCACCTGAAGGCTAGCGCAAAGGGTGAATGAGTCGTGGAGGACTCGGATAGACCCTAAGGGTGTGAGGCTGATGGAAGTGGCTAGAAAGCTTAGGTCTATATCAAGTGTGGTTGATCAAGTATGAAGGGATCATACTTGGGTCAAACTTCATGTTTGAGGTTTAACAGTCGACTGGCTCAGTGTGGTTGACTTCCGCTGTGGGGCTTAATTTTCAGACTGGGTGCTCGACACTGTATGGCACGGGAAATAGCCATGGTGGTTAGTAGTCGACTGCTGAAGAAGAGTAGTCGACTGGATGAGGGTGCTCGGGATTCAGACTAAGTACTCAACACTTGGTGAGCCGACAAACAAGCTATGTGCTCTACAGTTGACTTCTGATTGGCAGCAGTCGACTGGCCAAGAAAAGGTCGGGTGATGGGAAGCCTGACTCGGCCACTAGTGGTCGGGTGATGTGAGAAACAATATCTCCTACCCTGCAGTCGACTGCTATGGTAGAGCAGTCGACTGGACGCTTGAAAATGGGCGATCAGATGCAAGGTGCACTCGACCAGTGCCTTGACTGTGCAGACACCAGTTGACTGTTTTGTATCCGTTGAGCGGTGATCCAAAGAAATGACACTGTCAATAGCCATTGGATTCGAGCGACAGTCGACTGAGGGTGATGAGGAGTCGATTGGTCGGCGAGAAAGCAGCCCGACACGATGCTTATAAAAGGAGCTCTACAAGGATATTTTTATAGTCGATTCTAGGGTGATTTTGAGGCGAAGTGCTGCTGCATTTCAGGTCTTCAAAGACATCCCAAAGCATCAAGCAAGCAAGCTCTCATTTGTAAAGTGTTTTCAGTTGTGTTTCTTATTTGCTTTTGTATTTGTTGCATTTGGTTATTATTTATTGTCGTAAACATCTTGTAAGGGGTTTCTCCACCTCCGGTGTGTTGCCGAGAAGGAGAGTTTTAGTGAGGGTAGATTACTAGAATGTCGCCGTAGAGTAAGAACTTGAGTTTCGAACCACGTAAAATCAATGTGCAGTGCCTATGTTTTCTTGTCTTGTATTTGCTTGTACTTGTGCTTTTATTTCTGCTGTGCACTAACGTGTTATAGACAAGCATGATTGAAGCATCGAATCGAGGATCGCTATTCACTCCCCCTCCCCTCTAGCGTTCCAACGGTCCAACAATTCCATGTGGCTTGTTACATAAACCTTTGGTTCAAAGCTTAGCTACCAAAATGATTTTACAAATTATAAGAAATTATTATTGGTGCAATCGACCCAGGTCATGATTGACCAGACTCGAGTAGTATTTTGATGTTTGACAATGTGCTCGAGTGGGACTCGAGTTGGAGTTTGGTTTGAGTATGGATGATAATATGACTATGGGATAGTATGAGACATCCGTAGTCATATGAAGATGAGTGTAAAGTCAAGGAGGTCAAGGTTGACCAGATTCTTGGTAAGGGAAATCCAAGTCGGTCAAGGGTGACCGAACACTTGGTGATGAAAAGTCCAACTGGGAGTTGGCAAGGGTGAAGTCCAGGTGAGTCAAGATTGACTGGACACTTGGCACGAGAAGAGGAAAAGTTCAAACATGTCAAGGATGATCGGATGTTTGGTAAAGTGAAGTCCTAGCAGGTCAAGGGGTGACTATGCTTGGAAAAAGAAGTCCTGGCAAGTCTAGGAGACCGTGTCTGGCAAGGGAAGACCCTGCTGATCAAGAAGATCGAGCTTGGTAATGGAAGTCCTAGCAGGTCACGGTTGACCAGATGCTAGGCAAGTGAGGAAAGTTCAAGTATGGATGCTTGGCAAAGGGAAAGTCCAAGGATGGAACCTTGGCAATGGAAGTCCCGGAGGTGAGGCCTCTTGGCATTGGAAGTCTCAGAGGCGCGATCTCTTGGCAATGGAGAAGTTCCGGAGGCACAGCCTCTTGGCAAAGTGTACCCGATGGCATGACAGCTGATGGAAGCACCTGAAGCTTAGGGCAAAGGGTGAATGAGTTGTGGAGGACTCGGATGGACCCTAAGGACTTGAGGTGGATGGAAGTGGCTCGAAAGCTTAGGTCTAGGCCAAGGGTGGTTGATCAAGTATGAAGGGATCATACTTGGGTCAAACCTCATGTTTGTGATTTAACAGTCGACTGGAGGTTTTGCTCAATCGACTAGTCCAATATGGTCGACTCCCAATATGTAGCTCAGAAAACAGCGATGGTGCTCGATAGTCGATTGTTGAGGAAGAGCAATCGACTGGCTGAGGGTGCTCGAGATTAAGACTAAGTGCTCGACACTTATTGAGTTAGAAAACGAGTTAGGTGCTCGGTAGTCAACTATTGTAGAGAAGTCAGTCGACTGGTGATGTGAGTGAAACATATAGGTTTTTAGGAGTAGTTTTCGCTCACATCTCGTTTCATTTTATGTTTGTTTCATGCATATTCTACTTTATTTTGCATGCATTTTCTATTTTCTGGTTCGGAGATCTATTCTTTGTACTTTTGTGTACAGGATAGCATTCCATGGGAAAAACGGTGCATTTTCGGAGCAAAAAGGAGGCATTTGGCAGCTAGACATAGAGTGGGACATGGCCTGGGCGTGTGGCTACACACAGTCGTGTCCAGGGTTCAAAAATGGCCGCCACAGCCTTACACACGGCCTGGCTGTGTGTTTTCACACGGCCGAGTGGCGGCCAGGAAACTTGACGCGACCAAGGGTTTTCCCAGATTTTGTGAGGATCCGACGTGATGTCTATATAAGGAAAGCTACATCCACACCCTAGGGGGAGGCCCGACAGCCGGGACGGCACACCGGTGCCCTAAAAAGCACCGGGAACTAACAACGGATAGGAAGGAAGTCGCTCGAGATCCAAGTTCTGCACCTCTACACCAGAGAGAAGGGTCTCAACGCATTGTAATCTCTATTCTTTCCATGCTTTATCTTGTATATTTGAATTTGAAAATGCCTTGTGTTTCCTTTCTCGCATTCATGGAGTAGATTCTCTGATTCTAGGACTAGGGAGTAGTTTGTGTTGCGTTAGAACATGTTGGTTTAAATATCTTTTCGTTCTTGAATCTATATTTGCAATTGGTGTTTGGTTTAGATCTATGGCTATTGTTTTGGTTTTCTAGTCACTGTTCTTAGCCGATACGAGGGGTGACAGGCCTCGTATCAAAGATTTAGGGGAATTAAAGAGGAACTCAGGGGTTGGCCTCATCGCCGGTAACTGTGGGTAGAAGGATGCGATAGAGTAGGAAACACGCCTCATTTTCAACTCGTCACAGGGATCGATTCAGCATCCTCATACCGACTATCCCGTCCTAAAGCCAGGGGTTGACCTGGTATGGCAGAGGTAGCTTCCGATAGATGCGAAGGCTCATCAGGGGAGTGTATGATGTCTTTTCCACAAAACTGTAGCTAGAAACCTAGACAAACCCAATTGACAACGTGTTCTGCAACACACAAACGAAATTGAAATCCTATAATCCATCTAAAGACTCGTAGCAACCCTTCTTTTCCTCCGTGTGACACCGTACTAGAGTTAGGACCACTGACAACCCTCCTAATCGCAACCTTTAGAATCAAGTTCCGAACAATAATGTCCACTAAATAGATTAGTATTCAAATCTCAGTCCCTGTGGGATCAATAATCTATATTATTACTTGACGACACCCGTGCACTTGTGGGCGTTGAGCATGAGCACGCGCTTCGAGTCCTCAACGGTCTTCGTTGTGAGATTTGAGGTCGCGTTCGCGTGCATAAAGTTTTTTTCGCTATTGTCAGGACCTGATTGATTTGATATCGAATCAAGAAGTGGACAGTTGGATCAGACCTAGGCTAGATTTACTTTTCTTGTTTTATTTTATTTTATTTTAGTTTTGTTTATTCAGTTGCTCTTTCCTTATTTATAATTTTCTGCATATAACGATGCATGCTTTTACTCATGATTTTGGTCAATTTAATACTGTGAGTTTCGGTAACATTTATTGTGAGCATTGTGGTGAAGCATGGCATACCATAAATGATTGTCCGAATATATTTGAACCTTCACAATTTGAACAAGATGATGTCACCTATAATTACAACCAGTGGCCACAAGATGATTCCTATTCATATAGTTATGACCCTGGCTACTTAAACCCTCAATATTGTCCGCCTAAATCTCGACTAGAGCAGATGATATAAAGTTTTATTCAAATGCAACAAGAGGCGAACGCTGAATTTCGACAGCGGCATTCGCATACAGAAATAATGATTGAAGAATTAAGGTCATCTGTGAGTGACATTGCTAGCCGACAAAAGAAGTTGGAGATTCAGATAGCACAGATCGTCAGTCAGTTTGTTAGAACACCGAGTAGATTACCAGGAAGTAAAGAAGGACAATCCATTCAATCACCACTTGAAGAACTTGAGGACTATTTAATTGATACTTTAATCGAGGATTGCATTGCTTCAATCGAAACACCTCCTAACCTCAAGGGTCTAGAAGAGCCCACCTTAACCCTCACTGAAACTTTAGCTACCAATAACGAAGCCCATTTAGTGATTTGTAATGATAAATTTTCATTTGATATAATAGAATCGATTGATCAATCTTTTGGTGAGGATATTTGTGGTGAGTTACATTATTCATAGCATATGGATGAAACAGAATATCATGATCAAACTCCTGATGATTCTTTAAAGAGAAGCATGTTCACTCTCGAACCAAGGAAGACAGCTAATAAATATCTTGCCCCTCCACGAGCAAGATTTAAGAGATATGGTGATAAGGGACCACAAGGGAGGAGGCATAAGGTGAGCAAATATCTTGCTCCCCCACGAGCAAGATTCAAACACATCAAATGAAACGTAGGAATAAGGTCGAGCTAAAAGTCCTTAAACAAAGCGCTTCTTGGGAGGCAAGCCTAGTTTAGTTTTTATGTTCTCTTTTTATTTTATTGCATTTCTTTGTGTAATTTGAACTTTAATTTATAACATTTAGCATTTTGCAAATATATTAGGACTAGAAAGGACTTACTAGGTAGAAACAAAAAACATTTTAAACCTACACGACTAAGCGTGTCAGGAGAATTCGGACCGTTGTGCACCATGAGAGAGAAATGGGAGGGGCACATGGCCTAGCCGTGTGTTTTCACATGATCTGCCCTATATTTCAGCAGTGCACATGGCCTGGCCGTGTGTTTTCACACAGTCGTGTTGCACAAGGGATAAAGGGTACTGCACCATGTATTTTGCCCCTTTACATCACTCTCCCTCCAGTCCACGCATTCATAGGAGCCCACCTAGTCCACGTCGACATGAGCCTGCACCTGTGCCACCATCTTTTTTTTACTTTTGAGCAGTATGTAGGTACATCTGCCTATGATTTTTCAAAGTTCCGATCGTGCCTTGACGATATATACGCCAAACAACAGATGCAGAGGCAACAATGGGAGGAGCAAAGCGCTTTCATGCAACTAGAGTCTCAAGGTTTCCGAGGGTACTTCCAGCGGGCCAAGGAGTTCTACGGCGGGGCCCGCGTCTACTTCCAGGAGGAGGCTACCCGTCGCCAAGCGGAAGCCACCTACCGTCAGGAGATGCGACAGCATACATGAGCCCAGCAGGCGCAGTGGGCTAGGGAGGAGGAGCACCGAGTAGCCGATGCATCCACCAGCTCTCAGATCGACCACATATACATGTGGCATCAGCAGCTCAACAGCAGGTTCTCCCAGGATCCCGAGATGCCGAGACTACCAGACTTTCCACCTCGTCCACCATACTAGAGGTATGCTTCGCTTAAGTCTGGGAGGGGACCCCGAGTTTTGATTTATTTTGTTTCTAGCAGTAGTTTCTTTCCTATCATTTGTATTTGTTTTAGTTAGCATTCATTTGTTCATACATAGAGTTTTTAGTTTCGTCAATACTTAATTTTTGCTATCTTTAAGCTACCTCAGTAGTATTTTTAGAGTTTTCCTTTATGAGTTGTTTCCATGGGTAGCTTAACTTTATTTACCTCATGGTATTTTATTTTATTTGCTCTATTGAATGTTCTAGTCTTATACTGGTTAGCTTTTATTTTACACATACACATAACAAACTTTCTGAAAGGGAGAGTCTAGTACATACCTAGTTATGATTCATCTCAGTAGTCTAGTACTTTGGAATCTACAGGTCACCCTAAGTTTAGCATTTTAGTTACTGGAGATGCTCAGATTGTGTAAGCCCATTTGGAAAAATCAAAATCCCAGTGAGCTGAAAAAAAATAAAATAAAAAAGGAGAGAGAAAAAGAAATGAAAAAAAAAAAGAAAAGAAAGAAGAAGAAGAGATTATGAGGGATAAAAAAATAGTTGTCGTGGATGGAAATGGTTAGGTGCCCCCTTTGAGATCGAGTTAGGTTACTAAGGAAACACCTACCAATTTGTCTCAATACCGAGCACGCCTTTGAGACTTTGTGCTAGATCTAGGGAACGACCCTCACTTTGGGTAGGTAAGTTCCTAAGAGCTGGAGACCTTAAAAAAGCTATAGGATGACAACTTAACTTATCATGGAATGAGTATCCCCTAAGAAGATTCGCTTGGCACGAGTACGAGGAGCTAACTTAGTGAATTTCTAGAACATATCTATTTTGCTTTGATTGCAAATACCACTTAATAAATCTAGTTAACATGCTAAGTATGGAACAATACCTTTTTAAAATTTCATGGCACTGAGGTTTGCTTGAGGACAAGCAAAGATCTAAGTCTGGAGGAATTGATGTGAGCAAAATATATAGGGTTTTAGGAGTAGTTTTCACTCACATCTCGTTTCGTTTTATGTTTGTTTCATGCATATTCTACTTTATTTTGCATGCATTTCCTATTTTCTGGTTCAGAGATTTACTCTTTGTACTTTTGTGTGCAGGATAGCATTCCATGGGAATAACGGCATGCTTTCGAAGCAAAAAGGAGGCATTTGGAAGTTAGACACATAGTGGGACATGGCCAGGCCATTTGGCTACACACGGTTTTGTCCAGGGTTCGAAAATGGCCGCCACAGCCTTGCACACGGCCTAGCCGTGTGTTTTCACATAGTCGTGTGGCGGCCAGGGAACTTGTTAAATACCGAAATTTAAAATATTAAATTAAATGGCCAAGGAATTAAGGAAACTAATCCTAGAAATTTTTGGGGATTTTTGTGAATTTTTTCAGAATTTTTCTGGATTTAAACGGGGCTTGTACGAGATATTTACGGGATAAGAAAAACAGGCTTTTAAAAGGCCTGTTTGGTTTATCAGTATTGAGGGGTTTTTAACCTAAAAACCTAAGTTTATCTATTCCCCTTTTTCTTTTTCCATACAACTCCTTCCTGAGCCACTCGATGGCGCTTTCTTCTCGTAGCCTTCTCTCCCCATGACCCTCATTTGCACTCGCCCGCCGTGAGTTCGCCGTCCATCTCCATGTGCGCCCGAGCCAGCCTTGTCGCCGATTTGCGCGATGTGAGGATCGCCACGAGACGCGTTCGCCTCTCTGTTTTCCCCTTTCGCCGTTGCGTGCCGTTCTGTGCCCACTGTGCAGTGCCGCATGCCATGCACCGCGCCTTGACCATGCCAGTGTCGTCCTTCTGATCGGGGAAGAAGCAAAGCCATGGTGGAGACGAGGCAACCCTCTTTCGGACTGTTTCCCTTCGTCTTCGAAACGATCGAATGAGGATACAGGGCTCTTGCCCAAGGGGCAGCGGGAGTAGTCCAATAAAGGGTCGACACCAACGGTTGAACGGTTGATCTCCGATTAGCCTGGTAAGGACCCCTCGACAGGGGCCGTTCTCAAACTAGTCTGGACGAGCCGTCGATGAGGTATCAGTCACTGGTATGTCGCGATCTGTCTCTTTCTCTTCATCCGTTGGTGTTTGATTTCTATGTTTTGTCCATGTTTATGGGTCGGATGCATTGCTGTCGACTATGTGTTTGTATTAGGTCGGCTGTGAAGGTGGCAGTGAGTTGGCCGACTGTGGAAGTTGTGAACAGCTGTGGGTGGACAGTGCATGGCTGTGAAAGGGTTGTCGATGGATTGGTATTGGCCAAAGCTTATAGCTTGGTAAGCTTGATCTATCTTCTCTTTTTATTAGCTGTAAATTGATATATGATGGGTTATTGATTTCGGTGTGAGGTTGATCGGTTTCGTAATTATTTATAGAGGATTGATTAGGTTAAATGAGATAACTAGATCAATCTAGTTGACTGGGATTTTATTAAGCATTTGGGTTAATTGGTTTAAATCCGAAATCGGCTTAGGATTCGATTTGACAGTGGATCATATTTTTGTGCTTGACTATAATTACGTTATATGCAGGTTTCGGTCACGAGGCAGGTTCCCAGTCATGACGATTTGGTTCTTATTCTTGCGGATATATATAAGGCGGGTATTTTGACTTGTCTTTTTGATATAGTCATGTTGATATGCTAAATAGTTATAGCTTGCAATAGTTTTCATGTTTATCTACCTTGCATGTTATTATGCCTATTTGACACATGCATTTGATCAGTTTATAGTTATACTTTCCCTGTTTTACTTGGATCATGTATATGTACCTTTTTATTGTGCATATTATTCGGATACGTATGTTAGTTGGTATTACATGCTTTAGTGTCATGCACCATCTTGCATGATTGCATGCTGGCTGGACGGGGTTCCATTATTGTTGAGCCCGCAGCCAGTTACATGGCCTGCACACACTGCCACTCATGGGTTAGTGGTACATCAGGAGGGTGTGTGCAGTTGCTCTGTCAGGCTTCGCTGGTCCGCTCATGGGTAGCGACGAGGCAGCGTGGTAGCGGGCAGGGATCCCTCCTCTGGCCTATGACACCGGGAGATGAGAGCTTAGCTCCCCCACTATGTTTGGGGCAGGAGGATAGGTGTACTCCGACAGCATCCTGTCCACTCGGTCACTCAGGAGCAGTGATGGCAGAGTGCACAGTTGTCATAGCCCTACCCACTCAGCTTCACCATTGCGTGTGAGGCGGCTGACTGGCGTCAGGGGTGACCATGTCATATGCACGACATGCATTTTTGCACGGATTGCATTTGTATTGTGTTTGCTGCATTATTGTATTGATGCCTTGGATGTTGCATATGATTGTCATGCATACAGGATTCATATTCATATATGATGATGACTTTATCTCTTATAGTAGGGCACATGCTCCTATATCAGGGTAGGAGATTCAGGTGAGTACAGTCCTTTTGCATTTATTTCTTGCTTACCATATATATGAGACTGTACTGACATGATTAGTATTGTTAGCTATATCTTGCTATTCATATCGATAAATATCCGCTAAGTTCTTTGAACTTACCCCGTGGTTTTATTTTTATTTCAGGATGAAGCTGTCAGGAGAGTCCAGTTGTCATATCCCCCCCCCCTCGTAGTGACAGTTTCTTAGTTGTTTGAGTTTTGGTTTGAATTTTGTTTAGAAGATATGTTTAGGCTTGGAAATGGATTTATGTACTCGTGGATTTTTTTTTTTTGGGTTCTTGTGGACCATTGGTCGGATCTTATTTTGATTGGTTTGGTTGGGTATTCCTGCCCAGATGGCAGAAGGGGTAAGTCTAGTTAGTGTAGACTTTTATTTACCTAGATTTGTTGGCCTGAGGCCTTATTATTATCTGCGTGTGTTGTTTGGATTCCGGTCGTGTTGACCGATGTATAGTGGCCGTGTAGGCCTTGTATAAAAATTGGTATTGTCACCCGTACAGGGGAGGTGCTGCCGGATTCTAAAGCAACTTAGAATCTAAATTATGTATTGGTTCATCATATGAACCTAATCTCCATCTAATTGCTCTTATGTATGTGACCCTATAGGTTCTTGTAACGTTGGCAATGTCCCTAAACCGATTTAGGAACATAAGCAATGAGCGGTATCTAGCAACACATCATTGCTACCCAAGTTACAAGAATGTTGAGCTCCAACATCACCTTTGTGACTACTAATTGTGACTCTCACAATATGTGACAATGTCCCTCTATCCTTGACATCTAGATTGACCTATCGAGGCATAGACCGTGTCATCCTCGGTACAATCTAAATCTTGAACCCCAAGTAGACTCACTCTAATCAAATGAGCTCAATATCTCATATTGACTCATTTGGGCATGGCCATGCACTTCGTGGTCTCACTCTATCAAAAATATCGATGTCACCCCCGTCATATAGGAGGGATAGATCCCATCTACATCACTCACATCCCTCCGCATAATTTGTTACATACCCAGTAATCGCCTTTATAGTCCACCCATTTACGGGTGACGTTTAACGAAGCCAAAGTATGCAACTCCTTATGTAGGGAACCATGGTGACTTCAGGTCTAAGGACTAATAGTCATACTAATAGCCACATGAGAAAGTATATGACACTCATATAATGATCCATGATACTTTCTCATGGCGGGTCATTCAGTATACATTCTCCAATGCATACCCATGTGTCAACTTGATATCTCATATCGATTGGAATATGCCTATAGTTCTACTCGATCCAATTGAGTTTAACTAGTTTTGCTCAATCTAATTGAGCTTACTCTAACCCAAGCGTGATAGGCGGGACCAAGATTGTCCCTCCGCACCCTACCAAGATAATATGCGTTGCTCTGCTTTGGCAGATTCAACAACAACAAATGATCGAGGTAGTGATGGGTATCAAGGCTCAGTAGGTATTTTCGAGTTGATTCGATTATGATCAACTAAAGTTGTCACGCCCCGAGAGCATGCCGAGCCAAAAATCAAACGGACGGCATCTCCCCTGTACGTGGCAACATTTCGGGTTAATACAAGGCCCGTAGGCCCACAACAACAACAATATATATAACAAATAATAGCAGCGGAAATAAAGAGAGCATACCCACAACATACATAACAAAAATATAATATACAGGTGTACTCCACCTGACAAGACCACAGCACTAAAACCGTACAAAACATCAACACCAAAATAACGTCCACAACATAAAGACGAAGTCCAAATATAACTAAGGTCCATGACATAGGACCAAAATCCAAAACACAATAAACAAGTCCAAGCCATAAGAAAACGAACTCCTCGGGAGACTCGGAAAACGGAGATGGGATGGATCGGTCGGCGCAGCTCCAAGTCGTCACGAAGTCGTCTACCTGTTACCTGGGCGACAGAAAAACCCAGGGTCGGAGGTGGTGAGTAAAACTCAGCAGGTAATCAGAGAAAACATGTAAATATATGTATCAATATTATATGTCATTCAACAGTTTAATCTACTCGTACAACAAGTATACATCAGCATAACTATAGATATGCATGCATATACTAAATAAACTGAACATCAACGATGCTGACATACCTGGCAGTCAGCTACTCTATCCTGATCCAACCTGGGCATATAATCACATCATAGGGTATAACAGTATAGTACTAACACAATATCCTAACCTGAGTCAAGGGTATCACTGTGAATATCCGATAGGTATACAAATATCAACCTACTACCATACAGGAATATGCAATAGCATGTATGAATATGTACAAACAAATGCAACAAGCATAGTACATACAAATGCATCATCAAAGTGAGTATACATATAGACTGTATCTGTATGTATACTAATCACCATCATCCATATATATATATATATATATATATATATATATATATATATATATATATATATATACAAGCAGGTATGTATATATATATAATCATATGCAAAACACCGTATGGTACGGCAATGCAGCATGCATGGTCATGACTACTCACCCCTACTCGCTACCACGACCCCAGTGTGGCCTAGGTGGCACGTCATGACAACTATCCCGACTCCAGCCACCACCACTCTCGAGTGACCGAGTTGGGTAGTATGATCAAGTAGCATATGAGCGTAAAGAGCTCGCTACGCAACGGGGGTCCCTGCTACTGGCCACTCCGACTGACACTGCCAATGAGCGGCCGAGTGCCACGCACCCAGGACAACTGCACGCAACTCCAACAACCATCATCAATAATGGTAGAGTGTGGCACAACAAATGCTATGCCCTCACACCGCCTCCGAAGTAACTCGGGAAGCGGGATGACCGACGACTCTCTCTCAACCCCAAGGGGAGACGATGTCGCAAGATACATGCAATGACATGAGGGTCTTGTCTCACATACGTAACATCTACCCTAGACTCTGCTCAACAGAGAGTCACACCCAATTGATCAAGACACTCTACCCCAGAGAGAGTCACTCATCTAATCATGACAAGTATCCACACGACTCACATGACCATTCACACAACCCGTGGTTGGTGAATAAATGTGCAACATATCTGAGTATGGAATAAGTCCTATATCTAGGGTCATACTTATCCACAGAGAACCTTTTTGCCAAATTTACAATTTAGGTCATCCTCCGTACTCTAACATCTACACCCTACTAAACAGTTAAACCTACTTACATCACATCTGCAACTTCTAGATCATGCTAGGGAATATGTGTTATCAATAATCGAGCACACATATATAACAACAGTAAGTTCAAGCATACGATAAACAGAGCATGGTCAAGGTAATATGAACACCTAACATGTTCATATCTATGTCTAAATCTGGAAATCATTACATCTACCCGACCAGTAGAAAAATTACCTACCTGCTTTGTAGACACCAATCGTCTTCACGTCCGCGAATATCTCGAACCAAAATCCAAGGTTAGCCTCTCCTAGCTCAACTTCTTGATCCAAGGTTTCGAATTAAATTTTTGGTAAACATGTCAGATTATGTGGTTGCTTCCAATTGGGCTATTTGGATCACTTGGTTACTAGGATTCATAAACTTTAGTACTTAACCTGGAGGTCTAGAGTTCGAATCCTGGGGAAGGCAAAAACCCACTTTCAGGGGTGGGAAGACCAGGTGAGTAACGACGGGCCAACAGGGGCGACGGTCGTCGACCAATAGGGGTCGCCGAATTCCGCCAATAGGGGTCAGGTTGGCCAATAGGGGCCCGGTCGTTACATGCTAGGATAATTTTCTTGTATGTATATGATGCATGCTAGAATAATGAATGTATGTATATGATGCATGCTAATATAGGATAATAAAGGCCTAAATGTGTATAAGATACACATTACGATTAGATTAGATCATAATCGAATCAACTCGAAAATGCCTACCGAGCCTTGATACCCATCACTACCTCGATCATTTGTTGTTGTTGAATCTGCCAAAGCAGAGCAACGCATATTATCTTGGTAGGGTGCGGAGGGACAATCTTGGTCCCGCCTATCACGCTTGGGTTAGAGTAAGCTCAATTAGATTGAGCAAAACTAGTTAAACCTTTCTTGGGTGAGAACAATTCTCAAGTTTCTGTACCAGTCCAGGAAATTTGCTCCATTGAGCTTGTCCTTCTCAAGGACAGATCACAGAGAGAGAGTGTTCATGGTTGTCGACATAGTTATCTACAACATACAATGCAGAGAATTAATATCATATTCCTTTTATCATTTAATTAGGCCTTTAATCAAATGATGCTCTCACTGAATTATAGGAATTTTATAGAATCGAGTTATGGATGTGGTCAAACCACATTTACTAGATTCATACAAACTAGCTATAATTCTTGCGGGATAAGATCCACATCATACTAAGCCTTGAGTTAGCTTTGGCTAAATCGCCCAAGACTTAGTATGATCGGTGGGTAACACATTACCGATTACATCTCTATGCAACTCTTGTTTATAGGATCAAGACCCACATTTACAAAAGACCTTGAGTTAGCTTTGGCTACATAATTCTAAATTATGTATTTTTACAAAAATTTCTATAATTTTTCCTATTTTTTTTTTTCAAATTAATGAGTCACCTCTCCGTAACAGTCCCGCTAAGCGGTTTCCGGGCGTGATCGCGGGACAAAGCCCCTTTCGGGGATAGGGCAGCGCCCATACTCGCAAAATTAACTTTGCGAGTGTCCCTACTACGATCCTACAACAACTTAAGTCGCTGTCCCAAAAACCTAAAGCGAGAACTCGCCGTTTCGGAGAGTTTTTCTCGACGGTTGAAGCCTACAAGTGTCCCAACACTTGTTGCTTCAACTCTTTGAGAAAAATACCCAAAAATTCTATAAAATTAGGAAATTTATAGAAACATATAAATCTGTAATTTTTATATCTAATACAAAAATTACAAAGACAAAACACATACATACTTCGCACGTGGCTCTGATACCACTGTTGGGTTTTCCGAGCCATAAAAACCGCTTGTTGTGTTGCAGAAACCTCGGAAGCCCCGGCCACGGATCCGTGCGAAGTATAAAAATTATAAAACATGTATGTGCTTACTAAAAACCCTAGATCTAAGAGATGAGATCATTACCCTCGATGCGATGCCCTTCGCTTATCCCGCTCGTCCAAAAGTTCGCCGGAACTCGAGAGTGTCAAGTGCACACTCCTCTATTGGTATCCACACAAGCAATAGATGGAGAAAGAGACAAACTTGAGTGTGCTAGCACTCCTAGTAGATCTCGGCAAGATGAGGAAGGAGACGGAGAGCTTGAGAGGAAAAAGACCAAGGAAGAAGATGATCCAAGAGTGTAACTCACCAAATGACTTCACCACCCATAACCCCTAAAGTGGCCGGCCACTTCATGGAAGGGGGGTTACATGCATGCATGTAACTCCCATGACCCTTGGTCTCCCTCATGATGTGGCACCAATTGACCAAGTCAATGATGATGTGGAGCACCATCATTGGCCGGCCATGTCATGTCATCATCATGACATGGCATTTGGTCAAGTCAAACTTGACCTTTCATCTTCCCTCTCAAGTCAAGTCAAACTTGACCTCTAATCTCCCATGGTTGATCAAATCTAACCACTTGACTCAAGTCAATTTAATTTAATGAATCTCTATTCATTTAATTTAAATTGATTTGATGAATCAAATCTAAATTAGACTCATTCAACACTTGAATCCACTTGAGTCTAACTCAATTAGTCTAATTTGGATTACTCTTAATCCAATTTGGTTCATCCCATGAACATAATCCTCATGGTTCATCATATGAACCTAATCTCCATCTAATTTCTCTTATGTGTGTGACCCTATAGGTTCTTGTAACGTTGGCAATGTCCCTAAACCGATTTAGGAACATAAGCAATGAGCGGTATCTAGCAATACATCATTGCTACCCAAGTTACAAGAATGTTGAGCTCCAACATCACCTTTGTGACTACTAATTGTGACTCTCACAATATGTGACAATGTCCCCACTTGTTTACACATATTCTATCAGATATGTCAGGTTTCATTCAACCTGATGCTACTTACGCAGAGGTTCCGGTACGGATTTTGGATTTCAAGGAATGACAGTTGCGGAATAAGATTGTGCGACTTGTCAAGATCGGGTGAAGTCACCACACCGATGAGGAAGCTACTTGAGAGCTTGAAGAAAAGATCAAAGCTCAATATCCCCACTTGTTTACTTAAGGTACGTGAGATATATTTTCAGGACTGGTGGTATCTCTTACTCATTCGGCATTTGAGTAGGAAATTTGGGGACCAAATTTTTATTAGTGGGGGAGAATGTTAAATACCAAAATTTAAAATATTAAATTAAATGGCCAAGGAATTAAGGAAAATAATCCTAGAAATTTTTCGGGATTTTTGGGAATTTTTTTCGGAATTTTTCTAGATTTAAACGGGGCTTGTACGAGATATTTACGGGGATAAGAAAAACAGGCTTTTAAAAGGCCTGTTTGGTTTATCAGTATTGAGGGGTTATTAACCTAAAAACCTAAGTTTATCTATTCCCCTTTTTCTTTTTCCCCGCCGCATCTCCTTCCCCTCGGTAGTTTCTCTGCGCGAGCCACTTTCGCCGACGACGCTTTCTTCTCCAACCGAGCCTTCTCTCCCCCACCGCAGCCCTCGTTTGCACTCCCGCGAGCATCGCCGCCCGACGCCGTGAGTTCGCCAGTCACGCGTCATCGCGTGCCGAGCCATTGCCGATTCGGGCGATGGATCGCACCGAGACTGCTCCGCCTCTGCTTTTCCCTTTCCTCGCTCATCGCGTGCGCCCGACTTCCTCGGCTCTGCCAGAAGCGCCATGCACCGCTGCCGCCTTCAGCCAAGAGCCGGTGTCGTCCTTCTGATCGAGGAAGAAGCAAAGCCATGGTGGAGACGAGGCAACCCTCTTTCGGACTATTTCCCTTCGTCTTCGAAATGATCGAATGAGGATGCAGGGCTCTTGCCCAAGGGGCAGCGGGAGTAGTCCAATAAAGGGTCGGCACCAACGGTTGAACGGTTGAACTCCGATCAGCCTGGTAAGGACCCCTCGACAGGGGCCGTTCTCAAACTAGTTTGGACGAGCCGTCGGTGAGGTATCAGTCACTGGTATGTCGCGATCTGTCTCTTTTTTTGTCTTCATCCGTTGGTGTTTGATTTCTATATTTTGTCCATGTTTATGGGTCGGATGCGTTGCTGTCGACTATGTGTTTGTATTAGGTCGGCTGTGAAGGTGGCAGTGAGTTGGCCGACTGTGGAAGTTGTGAACAGCTGTGGGTGGACAGTGCATGGCTGTGAAAGGGTTGTCGATGGATTGGTATTGGCCAAAGCTTATAGCTTGGTAAGCTTGATCTATCTTCTCTTTTTATTAGCTGTAAATTGATATATGATGGGTTATTGATTTCGGTGTGAGGTTGATCGGTTTCATAATTATTTATAGAGGATTGATTAGGTTAAATGAGATAACTAGATCAATCTAGTTGACTGGGATTTTATTAAGCATTTGGGTTAATTGGTTTAAATCCGAAATCGGCTTAGGATTCGATTTGACAGTGGATCATATTTTTGTGCTTGACTATAATTACGCTATATGCAGGTTTCGGTCACGAGGCAGGTTCCCAGTCGTGACGATTTGGTTCTTATTCTTACGGATATATATAAGGCGGGTATTTTGACTTGTCTTTTTGATATAGTCATGTTGATATGCTAGATAGTTATAGCTTGCAATAGTTTTCATGTTTATCTACCTTGCATGTTATTATGCCTATTTGACACATGCATTTGATCAGTTTATAGTTATACTTTCCCTGTTTTACTTGGATCATGTATATGTACCTTTTTATTGTGCATATTATTCGGATACGTATGTTAGTTGGTATTACATGCTTTAGTGTCATGCACCATCTTGCATGATTGCATGCTGGCTGGACGGGGTTCCATTATTGTTGAGCCCGCAGC
The DNA here is from genome assembly GCA_025175895.1 of Wurfbainia villosa. NCBI lineage: Eukaryota > Viridiplantae > Streptophyta > Magnoliopsida > Zingiberales > Zingiberaceae > Wurfbainia > Wurfbainia villosa. The sequence continues at coordinate 23,346,843 of CM046003.1, read as the reverse complement.
CAGTTACATGGCCTGCACACACTGCCACTCATGGGTTAGTGGTACATCAGGAGGGTGTGTGCAGTTGCTCTGTCAGGCTCCGCTGGTCCGCTCATGGGTAGCGACGAGGCAGCGTGGTAGCGGGCAGGGATCCCTCCTCTGGCCTATGACACCGGGAGATGAGAGCTTAGCTCCCCCACTATGTTTGGGGCAGGAGGATAGGTGTACTCGGCATCCACATCCGCCACTCGGTCACTCGAGGCGATGATGGCAGAGTGCACAGTTGTCATAGCCCTACCCACTCGGCTTCACCATTGCGTGTGAGGCGGCTGACTGGCGTCAGGGGTGACCATGTCATATGCACGACATGCATTTTTGCACGGATTGCATTTGTATTGTGTTTGCTGCATTATTGTATTGATGCCTTGGATGTTGCATATGATTGTCATGCATACAGGATTCATATTCATATATGATGATGACTTTATCTCTTATAGTAGGGCACATGCTCATATATCGAGTAGGAGATTGTGTGAGTCTGATCCTTTTGCATTTATTTCTTGCTTACCATATATATGAGACTGTACTGACATGATTAGTATTGTTAGCTATATCTTGCTATTCATATCGATAAATATTCGCTAAGTTCTTTGAACTTACCCCGTGGTTTTATTTTTATTTCAGGATGAAGCTGTCAGGAGAGTCCAGTTGTCATATCCCCCCCCCTCGTAGTGACAGTTTCTTAGTTGTTTGAGTTTTGGTTTGAATTTTGTATAGAAGATATGTTTAGGCTTGGAAATGGATTTATGTACTCGTGGATTTTTTTTTTTTGGTTCTTGTGGACCATTGGTCGGATCTTATTTTGATTGGTTTGGTTGGGTATTCCTGCCCAGATGGCAGAAGGGGTAAGTCTAGTTAGTGTAGACTTTTGTTTACCTAGATTTGTTGGCCTGAGGCCTTATTATTATCTGCGTGTGTTGTTTAGATTCCGGTCGTGTTGACCGATGTATAGTGGTCGTGTAGGCCTTGCATAAAAATTGGTATTGTCACCCGTCAGGAGTGTCTTTGCCGGATTTTAAATCGTCTGCGGAGACTCCTCGGGCGTGATGTAACAGCGTGACTAGGGTTTTTTTCAGATTTTGCGAGGATCCGACGTGATGTCTATATAAGGAAAGCTATGCCCAAATCCTAGGGGGAGGCCTGACGGCCGGGATGGCACACCGGTGCCCTAAAAATCACTGGGAACTCGCAACGGGGAGGAAGGAAGTCGCTCGAGATCCAAGTTTTGCACCTCAACGCCAGAGAGAAGGGCCTCAATGCATTGTAATCTATATTCTTTCCATGCTTTATCTTGTATATTTGAATTTGACAATGCCTTGTGTTTCCTTTCTCACTTTCATGGAGTAGATTCTCTGATTCTAGGACTAGAGAGTAGTTTGTGTTACGTTAGAATATGTTGATTCAAATATCTTTTCGTTTTTGAATCTATATTTGCAATTGGTGTTTGGTTTAGATCTATGGCTATTGTTTTGGTTTTCTAGTCACTGTGCTTAGCCGATACGAGGGGTGACAGCCCTCGTATCAAAGATTTAGGGGAATTAAAGAGGAACTCAGGGGTTAGCCTCATCGCTGGTAACTGTGGGTAGAAGGATGCGATAGAGTAGGAAACATGCCTCATTTTCAACTCGTTGCGGGGATCGATTCGACATCCTCATACTGACTATCCCATCCTAAAGCCAGGGGTTGACCTGGTATGGCAGAGGTAGCTTTCGATAGATGCGAAGGCTCATCAGGGGTGTGTATGATGTCCTTTCCACAAAACTGTAGCTAGAAACCTAGGCAAACCCAATTGACAACGTGTTCTGCAACACACAAACGAATCCGAAATCTTAGAATCCATATAAAGACTCGTAGCAACCCTTCTCTTCCTCCGTGTGACGTCGTACTAGAGTTAGGACCACCGACAACCCTCCTAATCACAACCTTTAGAATCAAGTTCCGAACAATAATGTCCACCGAATAGATCGGTATTCGAATCTCAGTCCCTATGAGATAGATAATCTATATTATTACTTGACAACACCCATGCACTTGCGGACATTGAGTGTGAGCACGCACTTCGAGTCCTCGACGGTCTCCGTCACGAGATTTGAGGTCGCGTTCGTGTGTATCAATTAGTGGTCAGGCAAGGGGAAGTCAAACTGTGTGACTCAGCATTGCAGTGCTCGGGCAAAGTGAGAAATAGTGCTCTGACAAGCAGTCGACTACTGTGGTAGAGAAGTCGACTGGGGGCACTATAGAAGGCAGTTAGAAGTAATGCAGGCTCAAACAGCACCTCGACTGGGTTGATAGTCGAGGCGGCAACTCGACTGGCAAAATGACCATTGAGTAGTAATGGTCAGAAATTAGCTAGACGGAATGCTATAAGAGGAGATTGATGGGGAGACTTCGGCAATGGTTCTTGAGGGATTTGAAGGAGAAACATTGTTGCATTCCAGACCTTCCAAGCTCATCCAAAGCAACCAAAAAGCAAGCAAGCCACATCGCAATCTTGTAAAAGTGTTTTTACTTTCTTCTTTCATTTTCTTTGTATACTTGTATTTTGGTTGTATTTATTTTAAGCTTTGTGTTGTAAAGCTATTGTACAAGTTTTCTCTACCTCCGGTGTCATACAAAGAAGGAGAGAGTTTTAGTAAAGGTAGATCACAAGAGTATCGTCGTGGAGTAGGAACTGTAGGTTCCGAACTACATAAAATATTGTGTTATGCTTGTGTTTTGTCTTTATTTCTATTTGTATTGTATTCCGCTGTGTATAACGATTTTGTAGACAAGCACGACACCATCAAGAATGACAAACACAAACGACGCTATTCACCCCCCTCCCTCTAGCACACCAACAGTCCAACAATTATTACTAAGATGATGGTTCAATTGAAAGATACCACTGTTAATACACAAATTATCAAGATGTGTTTTGTAATCCATGAACAAAGCATTTTCAATTATTGAAAATGGCGGGGCATTGTTGGATATTTTAAATAATGAAAATAACTGCAGAAAGGAAAAAGGTCGCAACTTTTGATCAGGGAAAAAGTCGTAACTTTTGATCAGGGAAAAAGTCACAATTTTTTATCAAAAAATTGCTACTTCTTGTAAGGATAAATAGTCCAAGTTGGATGCAAACACAAGAATAATCTGGCTATCCTTTCCTTTGTTTTTGAATTGTCATTTGTTAGTGCAAACATTTACCCAATTAGCTTCATCTAATCTTAAAGGATATTTGGTCATTAGTAGTTGTACAAAATAGAGACCAAATAAAGCCTTGAGGACGGTGTTTGTAACACGATTTGAAGTCCTCATTCTAATACAATATTTCCTTTTCTAAAATTTCCATTTGGTTGTTTGCGTACACTCAGACCAATAATAAGAATATGAATTGATAAAAAAAAAAAAAAGATGATATGTGAAGCAAATAGAGAACGTACAAAAATTGATTAACATGCTAATTTAAACAAAAGTTATTTTCAAATAAGAATGATGTTATAGGGTTAATGCAATCCTTAAGGCTGAAAATTTGCACGAAGTAGATTATTGATGCATAGCGGATGTGGAGAGAAGAGTTACAAGGTCAATCAAGTCAGATGAGAAAGTGTGTGTCGATGGTAGGAATTAGAAAATAACAAGAAAGATGAATAGAGAGGTATTGAACACCGAAATAGGAATTCGACTCTGATACTAATTGATGTAGTACAACGGAGTGAATAAGAATATGATCCTCATCTAAAGGAATGTTTGCCAATTCTCACTGAAAAAAAATAAATTAGAAACTTTATTAACTCAAAATGTAAAAAATACATGAGATCTTAATCTCTTTTTATAGTTCGAGGGCACGACATATTTTCTATTAAAAAACTCTAATTTTTCTAATAAAAAACTAACAATTTTTTCTTAAAAAAGTAAATAAGTTTTTCTAAAATCTTTTACTAATTATAAAAATTAATAATTTAGATAACTTTTAATAAATTAAATTCTTAACTGCATTATATCCTTTGCTAGTCTTTCAATCCTATCTATATTAATCTGACCAAGTCTTAAATGCCACAAATATGTGTTATTATTTTCGTTAGAAATCTTTCTTATTTTACGGATTGATTTGGCAACTTTGAACATTTTGCTTTGAAGAAAATGATGAGAGATTAGTTTAACAAAAAAATGGATCAATCTCAACACAACCGAATAAATATTCATCCCATTCTTATTAATTGAAATAGAGTCAATATTAAAAGAGACTAAAATAAATTGTTCATGCATTTCGAAACCGAAATCAAATTACGTTTAAATCCTGAAATAAAGTAAATATTGTTTAAAGGCAAATATTTATTATTCTTGAATGACAGTCGTACTATTTCAACCGTCATTATTGAAATTTTTTTTCCACTATCTACCCTCATTGTGAAAGCTCCCTCTTCAAGACCCTGGATGACTCCAACATCGATAAAGAAACACTATAAAAATATAATAAAATGGTAATGAATTTTAATAATCAAAATAATTTATTATAAATCTACAATGATTTTGACGACGAATTATTAAATCGTCATAAATTAGTAACGAAATTTACAATAAAAGAAATATTGTCGCAAAAATAGCAACAAAATATAAATTTAATGGTAAATTTTCAACGAATTATATTTCGTCACAAATATTGTCGCTAATTTTTCAACATTACAATTTTTGTAACAAAATAAGAATTCATCACAAAATTTACAACGAGATTAGGAAAACGCAAAGTTTGCGACGAATTTTGTATTCGTCGCAAAATCAGTGACAAATTTTATCTTTCGTCACAGAATTGGCGATGAATTTTCAATTTGTCGTCAATTCTGCAACGAATATGAAATTTGTCGCTAAATTTGCAATGAATTTGAAATTTGTCACCAATTGTATGACAAATTTTATCATTCTTTGCAAATTTACGATGATTTTTACAATGAAATTTGTTCGACGCATAATTCTTATATAAATTTTCTTCTTTTCCTTATCCCAATCATCCTACTCTGTCGTCCATGCCAAAGGTATGCATCGGTACCTCTTTCTCATCCCTAAATCCGATGATCCACCACAGGATCTGACGGTGGATCGTCGGATCGACATCGGCCCCGGTGGGCCAATGTCGAGTTAGCTGCGGGGCATCGCCCCCACTGTGGGTCGTTACCCGGTGCAAGAGCATCGCCTGATGTCACCCCCATGCGAGAGTAACATCCTGGGGGGGACGGCCCTGAGGGCACGACGGACCATGCGGGGGGTGATGCCCCTTGCACGCCACACCACTCCCAGGCCCAGCTCGCATGGGGTCGTCTGCCACAGCCCACGCAGGGGCGAGGCCTGCACTCCTGCCCTCACTGTCTGACTGTAAAATACCGAAAAAAAAAAAATTTATTATTATTATATAAGGCTTGTTAATTAGGAAAATACCTTATGGATTTTTCTGGGAATTTTTAGATATTTTTCTGGATTTAAATTGAGGTTCTATGGATGTTTCGTGGGGATAAAGCGAACAGGCTTTTGTAAAGCCTGTTTATATTGAGGAAATTAATAGGTTTAATTAACCTACGTTATAAATGTTGGACGGTTCCTTTTTCTTCGACGCAACTTTTCCCCTTCCTTTCAATTTCGGCCGATCCCTTTTTCCGAACGATTTTTTTTTCTTTTTTCTCTTCCCCTTCAACGCGCGAGCCTTCTCCTTCTCTTTGTCGCCGCCGTCAATCCAAATACCGCGAGCTCCCGTTCTTCAATTCAATCGGTGCCCCTAAGTCGCCGCGAGCTCTCCCCTGCCCCTCGGCCGTTGATCACCACCGCGAGCCCTCCTTCTCGCCTTAGTCGCTCGCCGTCGTCGGAACAATCGGACGATCGCGCTGGAAATTAGTGGTGTCGACGAATAGGGAAGAAGAAGGTCCTTCGCGTTACGTGGACTTCGCTACCAATGGTCACGGAGATAGGAGCACTTTGCTCTTTTCTTGAACTTGGGCGAGATTTTAGGTTTTTCTTTGGATTTCGATTTGGTAAAACCTTCTTTGTTGGATTATGATCAGGCTTGGATCGAGGATCGGTGGCGCTTCAGTGTCTTGATCGAGAGTTGCTCTTCTCGATCTCTGCGAGCAAGGTGAGGTGTCGTTCGCTCTCAATTTTGGATGAGAATCCATTTCTCACCCATTTCGTCTCCTTAGGCGTTACTCGACACGAGTGCTAGAGCGGCAACAAATTAAACCCGAGCAGGGCAATTTGGGAAAATTTCCGGTGGATCCCAAGTGCTGGTATAGTTGATTATTCATTCCCTTCAATGGTTGTCGTTCGATTTTGTTGTCTGCCAAGGGTCTTGGCTGTGCATGTTCTGTAATTAGGATGTTCTGTTTTGGCAGCAGGTTATCGTTGATTCTTGAAGCTATGGATCAACCAATCTGCCGTGAGGATTCCATTTAGTCTTCACCTTGATTTATAGTAAAAGGCCTCTCTACTTCTTTAGATTAAGAAATGAGAATTCTGAGTTGGATGTAAACTTGTATATTGTGATTTCAGATGTTTGAGTTATGGAATTGGATATATCTTGTTGATAAGTTGTGGTCGATTGAAGGGGGAGAGGTAAGCATTGATCTAGTAATGATATAGTTGAAGAACAATCATATTTGTTTGTGATCATTAATATAGTGGTGTTAATTGTAGAATTTCATATCGTATTTTTGGGCAGTTGAGTAGATCTGATGAGGATCCAGAAGTGGTGGTTGATTGCAACGATTGTAAGGTAAGTTTTGATTTGATATTGTTATGAAGTAGGATATGCTACCTTTATAGTTGATCGAGATACAAGGTTGAGGTAAGATTTTATTCGATCATTGGATATGTGATGGTACTTAGCGTATCCTATTGTCACAGGACTTTGATTGCGATAGATACATGGGCGTGAAGATGGATATACGGATTACATATCGGGTAGGTAATTTCCTCTTGGTCGGGTAGATGAAATGATTTTGATTTAGGCATAGATATGAACCTTAGGTGTTCATATTACCTTGATCATGCTCTGTTTATCGTTTGCTTGAACTTAGTTGATATATGTGTGCTCGATTATTGATAACGCATATTCCCTAGCATGATCTAGAACTTCTTGATGTGATGTAAGTAGGTCGAGCGGTTTAGGAGGTGTAGATGTTGAGTCACGGAGGATGACATAAATTGTAAATTTGGCAAAAGATCCTCTGTGGATAATTATGACCCTAGATGTAGGACTTATTCCATACTTGTATGTTGCACATTTATTCACCAACCACGAGGTTGTGTGAATGGTCATGTAGTCGTGGGCGGTGTGTCGCTACGGAGATGGTCCTATCTTGTCATGAATCGGATGGTGACTCTCTACGAGGGTAAGTGTCTTGATCAATTAGGTGTGACTCTTTGTTGAGCAGAGTCTAGGGTAGATGTTACGTATGTGAGGCGGTACCCTCGTATCATTGCATGCATCTTGGCGACATCGTCTCCCTTGGGGTTGAGAGAGAGTCGTCGGTCATCCTGCCTCGATTACTTCGGAGGAGTAAGCGGTGTGAGGGCATAGCATTTGTTGTGCCGCACTCTACCATTATTGTGATGGTTGTTGGAGTTGCGTCGCGATTGTCTGAGTGCGTGGTACTCGACCACTCATTAGTAGTGTTAGTCGGGTGACCCGGCCGAGGACCCCGTTGCGTGAGCTACTTATGCTCATATGCTCTTGGATCATACTACCCGACTCGGTCACTCGAGTGGTGGCGGTGAGTCGGGATAGTTGTCATGTCGTGCCACCTAGGCCTGCTGGGTCGTGTAGTAGCGAGTAGGGGTGGCGGCATGACCATGCATGTTGCATTCTTAGTATCATACGATTGTTTGCATATGATTATATATATATATACCTCTTGTATATATATATACATGGATGATAGTGATTAGTATACATACGGATCTGATCTATATGTGATACTCACTTTGATGATGCATTTGTATGTACTATACCATTGCATTTGTTTGTACATATTCATACATGCTATTACATATTCTGTATGATAGTAGAGTTGATATTGGTACCTACTCGGATATTTACGATGATACCCTTATTTCGGAGGATATTGTGTTAGTACTATACGTTTATACCCTATGATGTGATGATATGTCCGGTGCCATCGGGATAGGGTAGTGCGCCGGTATGTCGATTGTTCGATTTATTTAGTGTATGCATGCATATATACCTTTTATCTTGATGTATACGTTGTTGAGTAGATTTAGGCGTTGAATGACATGTAATATTGATGTATATATATTTACATGTTATCTCTACGATTTGCTGAGTTTTACTCACCACCCTCGACCACAGGTTTTTACATGGCCCTGATGGTGAAGTCTTCGTGGCGACTTGGAGCTCTGTCGTGATCCATCCCATCTCTCACATTTTGAGTCTCAGGATTTATGATTTGTGTACGTGTTATGGATTTTGTTCTATGTATGGACTTTGTCATGATATTGTGGACTTTATTTGGTGTCGATGTTTTATGCGTTTAGTACTATGGTCTTGTCGAAGTGTACACCGTATGTTTTAGTATATTTTGTGGGTATGTGTTTATGTTTCCATTGTGTGTTTGATATACTTATATATTATTATGTTTTGTTATTGTGGGCCTACGGGCCTTGTATTAACGAAATGTTGCCACGTCTGGGAGATGGTCCGTTTGATTTTTGGCTCGGCATGCTCCTCGGGCGTGACAACTTTATTGGTATCGAGCCCAAGGTTCTGCGATGCGTACTATATGTTATTTTTAGTCGAGTCTTGGATTCTCGAGTCGATGTATTTGGTTTTGGTTTTGAGATGAGATGGGCTGACGAGCTCAGCGACCGCGAGGTAAAATTCTTGAAAACTTGTGGTTTAGTAGATATTTATCTAAACTTGATCAGTAGTGTATCTGATAGATATGACACATGCGGACTTGTAGTAGGAGTCGTCCAAGGCGACCAGCAGGAGTGACCTTTAGGGTTTATACTCGGTTAAGTTGACTATGCATTTAGATGCTTGTACGAGGGGAATAACTTTGTAGTGTGTTGGTTATTATTAAATGGCTAGTGGTATGAGTTGACCACGGAAGCTGTGAGTCTTGAACACTTGTCGAGAAGGTAATTTACCTTTGAGTCTCGATCGATACCGAGTCGGAAAAGCAGGCCAAGTCGTCACATTTATTATGGAAATCGAGATACTACGGTCTTAGAGATTTCCACTAATATGCTAGTCGGATCATTACTTGGGTAATGAGCAGACTTATAGACTATTGTTGATGCGGATAGCGGAAGGCTAGGTTATGGAGTTTCATAGGGATTTTATCCTGAGTTGTTCAAATCTTGAGTGGTATAACTTTGAGAGTACTTTTAAGTACTTAACTCATGTTATCGAGAAAGAAGAGTGGGTTGCATACCATTATCGGGATCAGCTTCGGTATTTGGTGATAAATGCGAAAATAATCTTGAAATAATATATAACTTGATTATGGTTTAGTGATGTTGAAGAGAATATTTCCCTGTCACTTTTAGTGACGCATTGTAAGGAATTCTTGAGCTTCAAGAAAGTGTGATCGTCGGTTAGTGATTGTCTTGCGAGTCGTGAGACTTGCAGAGACTATGATCACCTAATAGCTCAAGAAGATGAATGGATGATTTAAGCCACCCAGAGTTATTGGCTTATAGTTGGATTAGGATGCCGGGATCTTCTACCAGATCCTGCCGGAAGACGTTAGATTGAGACAGGAGTTTAGTAATAACTCCATACAAGGGTTAAGAGTTGGAGACCGGTAAGCAAATATTGCAGGTCAACTTAATAGAGTCAGAAGTCTCCGACTGTTGGATAAAGGAGTAAGATCGAGTCGAGGCCTTTGAGCTACTTTTCCGATTATAGAAGACCAATCGCAGATCATCAGGTTCTTGTGGATATCGGCAAAATCGTAAACAAAGACTCGAAGGAATTGTGCGTCAGTCATCACGAAGACGCGTGAAAGTCGGATTATCCATTGGAGCAATTCATGCTATTGCTATTGAGCAACCGATGCAGTGGAGGAGGTGTACTTTGAAGACGATTGAAGACTATCGATGGTATTCGGAGGATGATGCATCGTCTCGGCCCGAGAGATCAAGCCGCGAAGATTTGGGTTATCTCAACAAACAACCTACTACCTCGGCGTGGTTGGAGTTCCTTGATACTCCCCTTCAGAGATCGAGTCGGCCGCGAAGCGACATCGTGAAGACATTTTAGAAGATTCGAACAACAGCGTTACCTCGGATGTGATTTGATTAGTGCAGGAGGAGAGAGTATCGACGATGGTCGTATTTATTTGATATTCTATAGTTGCGGCTGTAGGATTAAGGGATGGGATCGGATGATCTAGGAAAAATCCCGGATCATTCATTCGAAATCGACCGCTTTATCATGAATTGGATCTGATCTTATTCTCTTCGGAGAAAGGCCGAGACATGCGGGGAGCCTTTGGATCGGATCGGCCGGATATATCATCGTTCGAGGTATTACTCTAGTTTTACCCTCAGGTTAATATGTTGAGAGATACTTGTAGTTTACACGGTATCTTTGTCTAGAACATTCTCGAGTTGGATTAGAAGGTCCTTTACATCGACTTGTGGGTCGATGGTATCTCTACCGGTGAGAAGTGGACCAACAATTAAGAAGTCAAGGGATACCCTTAGACTTGGAGAGACATACTTTTACTGTAGACATATCCTTACGGATGGTCAAATTGTTGAAAGTATAGTACGATGTCTCTCAGATGTGCGTATAATCTGAGAGTACTCGGATGTAATTTCGGATGAACTCCAAGGCTTGCCGTTGCTTAGGCAAGTGGAGTAGGCGATCGAAATGATTGCGAAAATACTTCGGTATCAAAGATCACATATCGAATGATATTTTGTTGGTATCAGTGTTACTAAACACGATGGAAATTGGAAGAACGTAAGTTGTGATTATAGAAGATGTTGGAAGAAGATATTTATCTATCCCAATATTCCTCCTTGAGAAGATCCGGAACTCTTTGTTGAAAGAAGGATGAATCTTTAAAATTATGCATCGATTATCGATGATGGAATGCGATAATTGTTGAAAGTAAATATCTTACGTTGAGGATAAATGATCTGTTTAGATCAGCTAAAGACACCTGTGTATACTCTAGGGTTGGTTTACGACTGGAGGATTGATATTGTAGTGACATGATGTCATACAATTATCATAGTCGTTGTGATGATTGATATATATCATCAGCGTAGAGTAAAGGAGATGCAGGTGTGTGGAGGCGACAATTTCATACTTGGTATGAACTTGTATGAGTTTTGATTAAGTTGTTAGACTAACGATTTAGTCGTCACGGATTTGAGAATCGTGTATCCCGAACACGATTGGGCCCTTTTGTTGTTGTTGGAGTTGCGTAACCTGGCCACTGTTGATTGTGGTAGTTGGGGTTGCGCACTCGACCACCGTAGATGGTGGTTTGCCTTGTATGGTTTGGTTAGTTCTGTAGATGTGGATAGAATGCTTGACATTACTATACCACGGACTTGTTTGATAAAGGTGATGATGGAAATCATTTAGTCGGAAGCTGGTGAAACCAGTTATAAGACCTAGACGGCGGTTAACTTTTACACGAGTATTAGTTAATCCTTCCAGAGTGGATAAAAGGATGATGTACGCAGATGCGTCGTTTCAGGGATCGGAATGATTCCGATGCAGTTGAATAAGGCATATTTTATGCCTACGTCAGTTAAGAAACTACGAGATAGTCTGTCATATACATGACATGACTTTAGTAGTTATTATCTGGATTTGTAGATGTATGGAGAGGAAGTGCTCATGGGATTTTGGACTAACTCTTTGGGTAGCTACTATAGAGTTGTTGCGAACTTTACAATTGCAACTAGTGAGATTGATCGCTATAGTCTCCCATGCACTTACAGAGTGTGGTGAAGTGTATCTTGGATGGTTGAGGGATTTCTCTTTTGAGAAAATAACTCCCCATCTCGATAAGGATAGTGGATTCGAGTTACGGTGTTTAAGAAAGAGTTATTCTGAAGCTTATCATTGGAGATTTTGCTATTTATCCTGATAGTACTCAGATGTATCGAGAGTCAAAACGTTTATACTGGTGGAATGATATAAAGAGAGTTATAGCAGATTTTGCTGCTCGATGTTTAGTTATGCCAGTGGGTGAGGGCTGGACATCAAAACCCGCTGGATTGCTCTAGAGAATTCCGATTCCGGAATGGAAGTGGGAGCAAATCATGATAGATTTGTTACGGGATTGCGTAGAACCCGTGAAGGACGTGATGCGATTTGGGTGATTGTGGAACGACTGACCAAATCAGCACTTCTTTCCAATTCGTGGGTCATACCCATTGGATCGTTTGACAGAGTTGTATTGCCGGAAGATTATCGGATTGCGTGGGGTACTTTTAAGTACCATATCGGATAGAGATTCGCGATTTACCTCATGATTTTGGCGGAGTCTGCACCAGACTATGGGCACAGAGCTTCGGCTTAGTGCAACATTTCATCCGCAGATAGATGAACGGTCTAAATGTATCATTTAGACATTGGAGGATCTATTCAGATCTTGTGTCGTAGATTATGGAGGTGTAACTTATCGGTTAGCTTTAGCTCCGATACTTGCGGGTGCTCACAACGTAATTCTTGTTGTTATACTGAGGAAATACGTGTCAGATGTTGATTATGTTCTGAAAGAGGTTTCGATTCTACCTTTGTCTAATGCGACTTACGAGGAGATTCCAGTGCGAATTTTTAGTCGCAAGGAGCAACAATAGTGAGACCATCCGACTCATAAAGGTTGGATGACAGTATCATATCGATGAGGAGGTATGTGGTCCTTTCAGAAACTTGCTCGAAGTAAATTTTTGCATGTTAATACGAAATTTGGGGACCAAATTTTTATAAGTGGGGGAGAATGTAAAATACCGAAAAAAAAAAATTATTATTATTATATAAGGCTTGTTAATTAGGAAAATACCTTATGGATTTTTCTGGGAATTTTTAGATATTTTTCTGGATTTAAATTGAGGTTCTATGGATGTTTCGTGGGGATAAAGCGAACAGGCTTTTGTAAAGCCTGTTTATATTGAGGAAATTAATAGGTTTAATTAACCTACGTTATAAATGTTGGACGGTTCCTTTTTCTTCGACGCAACTTTTCCCCTTCCTTTCAATTTCGGCCGATCCCTTTTTCCGAACGATTTTTTTTTTCTTTTTTCTCTTCCCCTTCAACGCGCGAGCCTTCTCCTTCTCTTTGTCGCCGCCAGATCCAGTACCACGATGCTCCGTTCTTCAATCGCCGGTGCCCCAAGTCGCCGCGCTCTCCCTGCCCCTCGGCCGCGTTGATCACCACCCGAGCCTCTCGCCTTAGTCGCCGATCGCTCGCATCGTCGGAACAATCGGGCGATCGTCGCCTGCGAATTAGTGGTGTCGACGAATAGGGGAAGAAGAAGGTCAGCGGTTCGTGGACTTGCTACCAATGGTCATGGAGATGGGAACCGCTCTTTTCTTGAACTTGGGCGAGATTTTAGGTTTTTCTTTGGATTTCGATTTGGGCGTAAAACCTTCTTTGTTGCTGATTATGATCCGAGGCTTGGATCGAGGATCGGTGGCAGCTTCACCGTGTCTTGATCGAGAGTTGCTCTTCTCGATCTCTGCCAGAGCAAGGTGAGGTGTCGTTACGCTCTCAATTTTGGATGAGAATCCATTTCTCACCCATTTCGTCTCCGTATAGTTGATTATTCATTCCCTTCAACTTGTATATTGTGATTTGGATGTTTGAGTTATGGAATTGGATATATCTTGTTGATAAGTTGTGGTGATTGAAGGGGAGAGGTAAGCATTGATCTAGTAATGATATAGTTGAAGAACAATCATATTTGTTTGTGATCATTAATATAGTGGTGTTAATTGTAGAATTTCATATCGTATTTTGGCGGTTGAGTAGATCTGATGAGGATCCAGAAGTGGTGGTTGATTGCAACGATTGTAAGGTAAGTTTTGATTTGATATTGTTATGAAGTAGGATATGCTACCTTTATAGTTGATCGAGATACAAGGTTGAGGTAAGATTTTATTCGATCATTGGATATGTGATGGTACTAGCTGTATCCTATTGTCACGGGACTTTGATTGCGATAGATACATGGGCGTGAAGATGGATAGCACGGATTACATATCGGTAGGTAATTTCTCTTGTCGGGTAGATGAAATGATTTTGATTTAGGCATAGATATGAACCTTAGGTGTTCATATTACCTTGATCATGCTCTGTTTATCGTTTGCTTGAACTTCTAGTTGATATATATGTGTGCTCGATTATTGATAGCACATATTCCCTAGCATGATCTAGAACTTCTTGATGTGATGTAAGTAGGTCGAGCGGTTTAGGAGGGTGTAGATGTTGAGTACGGAGGATGACATAAATTGTAAATTTGGCAAAAAGATCCTCTGTGGATAATTATGACCCTAGATGTAGGACTTATTCCATACTTGTATGTGCACATTTATTCACCAACCACGGGTTGTGTGAATGGTCATGTGAGTCGTGGGCGATGTGTCGCTACGGACCGATGGTCCTATCTTGTCATGATCGGATGAGTGACTCTCTCTGAGGTAGAGTGTCTTGATCAATTAGGTGTGACTCTTTGTTGAGCAGAGTCTAGGGTAGATGTTACGTATGTGAGGCGATGCCCTCGTATCATTGCATGCATCACGACATACGTCTCCCCTTGGGGTTGAGAGAGAGTCGTCAGTCATCCACCGCCTCAGTTACTTTGGAGAATGGCGGTGTGAGGGCATAGCATTTGTTGTCGCACTCTACCATTATTGTGATGGTTGTTGGAGTTGCGTCGATTGTCACAGGTGCGTGGTACTCGACCACTCATTAGTAGTGTTAGTCGGGTGACCGTGGCGGCGGGGACCCCCGTTAACGTGTGAGCTACTTACGCTCATATGCTACTTGGATCATACTACCCGACTCGGTCACTCGAGTGGTGGCGGTGAGTCGGGATAGTTGTCATGTCGTGCCACCTAGGCCTGCTTTGGTCGTGGTAGCGAGTAGGGGTGGCGAGCATGACCATGCATGTTGCATTCTTGCGTATCATCTGATTCATATGATTATATATATACATACCTTGTATATATATATATATGGATGATGGTGATTAGTATACATCTGAATCTGATCTATATGGATACTCACTTTGATGATGCATTTGTATGTACTATACTGTTGCATTTGTTTGTACATATTCATACATGCTATTACATATTCTGTATGATAGTAGGTTGATATTGGTATACCTATCGGATATTTCTGATGATACCCTTGACTCAGGTTAGGATATTGTGTTAGTACTATACGTTTATACCCTATGATGTGATGATATGTCCAGGTGCCATCAGGATAGGGTAGCTGACTGTCAGGTATGTCAGCATCGTGGTTGTTCAGTTTATTTAGTGTATGCATGCATATATACCTTTTATGCTGATGTATACCCGTTGTTCGAGTAGATTTAGACTGTTGAATGACATGTAATATTGATGTATATATATTTACATATTATCTCTGATTACCTGCTGAGTTTTACTCACCACCTCCGACCCTGGGTTTTTCTGTCGCCCAGGTAACAGGTAGAAGTCTTCGTGACGACTTGGAGCTGCGCCGGCGATCCATCCCATCTCCACATTTTGAGTCTCCCGAGTTATGTTTATTTTGTTCTATGTATGGACTTTGTCATGATATTGTGGACTTTATTTGGTGTCGATGTTTTATGTACGTTTTAGTACTATGGTCTTGTCAGGGGGGTGTACACCCGTATGTTTTGGTATATTTTGTGGGTATGTGTTTATGTTTCCGCTGTGTGTTTGATATACTTATATCTGTTTATTATGTTTTTGTTGTGGGCCTACGGGCCTTGTATTAACCCGAAATGTTGCCACGTACAGGGGAGATGCCGTCCGTTTGATTTTCGGCTCGGCATGCTCCCTCGGGGCGTGACACTGATGACCCCGTGCCACGAGGCTGCCACCCCCTCCCCCGTGTGGGCATTGGGTGTGGCCCACCCTCCCAGGTGTCGCTCCTTGAGCGAGTGTTGGCCCACCCTGCGACCTCCCCTCCCCCCATGTGGGGGTCGCCAAGCCCATGAGTGTCACCCTTTCGGGGAATTTCGTGGTCGTGTTGTACCCTTTTAATAGTTTATATAAATAAGCGTACAAAATTTTAATATTTTATCGTCTATAGGTTTAATTTTTCACACGGTTGTTTGTCTTTGATTAGGTGATCGATACATATGCAAAGGATTCTTTTCATCAGCTCATCATTCATTGCTTCTACCATTGACAGTACTCTCTATGCAAAATTTTTACATTTATCATCCTATAATAAATATATAATGTTCGTAAGATTGTTTAATGCCCATGATGCGGTAACACAACCACAAGGTGGTGATAGATCACACGGAGTTTGTCCGGTTACGTGTCATTTAAATAATTTAAATTTTTTAATGTTTAATATAATTTAGAAAATTTTAATATTTTGTCTCTTTTAGGTTTGTCGCATGGTTGTTCATTTTTTTAAGTGCTCGGTAAGTACATAAAGGCTTCTACTGTTAGTTCATCTATTGCTTCCATCAGTGAAGGTATTTTCCATTCAAAATTTTTATAATTATTATTTTACAATATAATATTTTTTATGTATTTCTTTTATTACGGACTACATTATTTATTAGATATGTTATAGTCTAAAATTCAATATCATACTATATATATATATATATATATTAGAAGAATTTATTTTATGTATAAATTGATTGTTAAACTAGTATCATGTAAAATTATGAGAATATAATTAATCTTTGATATAAATTTATAAATAGGAAAAATGGAAAAAGAAAGAAGTTTGATATATAAAAAGAATTTACCTGAACTTTGGGATTTAACCGATGAATTTATTATTGGGCTGGAATAATTTTTGAATTTTGCTCGTAGTAATGTTGAGTTTATGGATGGTAATAAGTTTGATAAAGTTCTAGAACATCTTTGTAGATTTAGTTTTACCCCAAATTATTATAATTTGACATGTCATGTTGAATCATTTATATCCAATAAAGAGGTTGGACGAAACATACAAATGTCAGTTAGTGATGATCAAAGATATTATAATCAATTCAATTATATCAAAGGATAATAGTTGATGCAGTGGAGCATAATTTGATTATCGAACCGAGCGCTGCAAGTTATAGTTTTCCTCAAATATTTGAGCAAATGTATACCAAGTATTCATCATCGTTGGAGGATGTAGAAGTAATATGTGTTAATGCAAATGCAAATAATAAACCATATCTCTAATTTCAAGAGGTGTTGAGAGTTTTAGATGAACTCGTATGGTCTAATTGTGATAGTCACACTAAATTATCTGTAATCACAATATTGTTGAATGTTAAAGCTGAGTATAATATGTCTGAAGATTGTTTTAATGATTTTGGTCATGTTAATAGAGAAGTATTATCGCATAATCACATAATGCCCAATAATTTATACATTATGAAAAAAAATATGAAAGAATTAGGTCTTCCGGTGGAAAGAATTGATGTTTGCAGAGATGGTTGTATGTTATATTGGGGAGATAATGCAGATGCAGAGATTTATAAATTTTGTAATCAATGTAGGTACAAGAGTTCCATGAGATTGGGTTGTAATAAGCGACATAAATCATACAAATAAATGTTTTATTTGCCTTTAACTCCTAGATTGTAAAGGCTTTATTCATCAAAAGTCACTGTTGAACACATGACTTGGCATGCAAATCATGAAACAGAAGAAGAGTAATGTGTCATCCATTAGATGTAGAGACATGGAAAATTTTTGATAAAATATATCCATAGTTTGCGAATGAGACTCAAAACTTTAGGTTAGGTCTCTGTGCTAATGGATTTGCTCCATTTGGCAAATCAAGAAGAACTTATTCTTGTTGGCTAGTTATCTTAACTTCGTATAATCTTCTACCTAGTATGTGTATAAAAATATCGTATATGTTTTTAACATTGATTGTTCTTGGTTCATAAAATCCGAAGAAATTAATAGATGTTTACATGCAACCACTAATTACGAAGCTGAAACAACTATGAGATGAGCGAGTTTCTATATATGATGTTCATACTAATCAGATGTTTATAATGAAAGTTGTGCTTCTTTGGACCGTAAATGATTTTTCAGTTTATGGTATGTTATCGAGATAGAGTACCGCTGGAATTTTTGGAAGTCCAATATGTATGGAGAGATTAAAGTCATTCAGATTAAAAGATGGAAAGAAGTCGAGTTATTTTGATTGTCATAGATAATTTTTACCACCAAATCATAAATTCAGAAAGAATAAAGAATAATTCACTAAGAATAGAATTGAAAGAACACCTCCACCATTGAGATTAACCGGTGAATGCATATGGCATAGAGTGCTTAACTTTTCGTCTGTTATTGAAGAACTAAATGTACTAACATATGGCTATGGAAGTACGCATAAATGGACTAAACGGAGTATATTTTGGGATTTACCATATTGGCAGAGTAATTTGATTCATCATAATTTCGATGTAATGCAAATTAAGAAGAATATTTTTGATAATCTAATAAATACAGTGATGGATATTACTGGAAAAACAAAAGACAATCTGAATACAAGAAGAGATATGAGTCTCATTTGTAAATGACCCACTCTTGATGTCGATGAAAATAATAGGGACCAAAGCCAAAAGTAGTTTATACATTGAATAAGGATCAGAGACGGATTGTTTGTGAATGGTTAAAATCATTGAGATTTTATGATGGTTATGTCTCTAATATTGGAAGATGTGTTGATTTAAAGGAATGCAAATTGATTGGTTTGAAAAGTCATGACTATCATATATTCATGGAAAGACTAATTCCTATTGCTTTTAAGGAAATGTTACCAAATTTTATATAGGGTGCTATTACGGAGTTAAGCATTTTCTTGCATGATATTTGCTCGACGGTGTTGAGGCATTCACACATAGAGACATTAGAGAGAGACATTCCAATCATTTTGTGTAATTTAGAAAGAATATTTCCACCGTTATTTTTTGATTCCATGGAACATCTTTTAGTTCACTTGCCATACGAGGCTAAATTGGAGATCCTATTCATTTTTGATGGATGTATCCATTTAAAAGGTGAACTTTTCATTTTCTTTGATCATTATTAGTGCATTATAAATTGAATAATTTTAGTATATATTATTTTCTAATACATTTTATTTTATTACTATTAGATTCCTCTATCACTTGAAGAAAAAAGTAAAATATAAGACACATGTTGAGGATTCTATTGTTAATGCATATATTGTGGAAAAAGTTACAACATTTGCATCACATTATTTTAAACCTCACGTTAAATGCAAAAGATGTTAGGACCTGTGCGCCCGCTAGAGGGGGTGAATAGCGCATTGCTCGTACGTAGATGAAAATCATTCGTGATCGTCTCTACAAAACTCGTTATGCGCAGCGGAATAGTAATAATAAAAGCAATAACGAATTGAAATAACCACGAACACAAAGATATAACATGGTTCGAAACCGAACGGTTCCTACTCCACGGATCGAGCTCTAACGAGCTCTAGCGACGCCAATGCAATCACTAATCAATAAACTCCTTCTCGACAACAAGTCGGAGGCGGAGAAACCTCGTACAAACGTTTACAAAAATAAACGAAAGAAATACAAGCAAATACAAAGGAAATGTAAAGAACACTTTACAAAACTAGGGTTTTGAGCGCTTGCTTGTCGGTTGCTTGGATGAGCTTGAAGAACCCTGAAATGCACCTGCAAATCGCCTTTAAATCGCCTCACCAAAGCTCCCAAAGAACTGATGATGAAAACCTGCACGAGCTCCCCTTTTTATCTTGCACGGCCGATTTCCGCTGATCATCCGCCATAAGTCCCCGGGCCGATCGCTAACATCAGAAGCTGAGACAACGGCTCAATCCACGTTGGACAAGTTCCAACGGGACTCTCACCGATCGATCGCCAACATTGGCGATTGATCGCTAACGCCGTAGTCGATCGCCACGGCTACGGAGCATTCTCGACTTGCGAGTCAGCGCCATCGCATCCGCCGATCGTTGCCGACATCGGTCGATCGCCCAATGAGCGATCATTGCGAGCCATTTCAGCTCTTAAACGGTAGTCAAACTCAAGTCGACTCATGGCAGTCGAACCAACCATAATGCCAGTCGACTACCAACCTCAAGGATGAGGTTTTAACCCAAGTATGGTGTCCCCATACTTGCTAGACCACCCTTAGCCTAGACCTAAGCCTTCTAGCCACCTCCATCAGCCTTACGCCTCTCGGATCCCTCCAAGTCATTCATGACTTGTTCATCCATCGCGCTAGCCTTTAGCTGCTTCCATCGGCTATGTCATGCTAACGGTGTCTACACCGCCAAGGCACATTGGACTTACACCGCCAAGACTCCGCTTAGACTTTATGCCGCCAACCATTGGACTTATGCTGCCAAGACTTCACCCTTGGACTTTACGCTGCCAATATCACACCCCTTTGACTTCTCAAATGTCAAGACTCAAGCTTGGACTTTCCCTTGCCAACCCATGTTGGACTTTCCATGCCAAGACCCATGCTTGGACTTTTCATGCCAAGACCCATGCTTGGACTTTCCATGCCAAGTACCCATGACTTGGACTTTACCTTGCCAAGACCCATGCTTGGACTTTTCCATAATCGCATGGTCAACCCTAGTCAACCATCAAAGTCTCCCTCGAGTCAAACTCGAGTCTGGTCAATTATAACCTGGGTCGATTGCTCCAACAATCTCCCCAACATATCAACCGACATCAATGTCAAACATCAATGTCAAGCATACTATGTCAAACATCAAAACATCACTCGAGTCAAACTCGAGTCTGGCCAATCGTGACGTGGGTCGATTGCACCAACAATCTCTCCCTTTTTGATGTTTGACAAAACAAACCTTGAGTTAGACCCCTAACTCAAATTCCCTTACCAATTTCCCAAATTGGTAATTTCATTTTCTCCCCCTTTTTGACATACATCAAAAAGTTATCTCTCCAAGGAGGTCAATGTCTCATGTCCCAATGAGATCTTACAATCTCCCCCTTGATCCAAAGATACCTAGGATATCTACCATCTTCCTAGTGATAAATCCCATATCACTCAAAAAAGGCAATCCTATACTCTCTCCCAATTTCCAAATTGGGTCTCTCAAAAACCCATCAATTTTCCCAATTGATGATACTCTCACAATAACTTCTCCCCCTTCAAGAAGAGAAACACATCCATCATCCCAAGATGGATAACTCCCCCTAAAGGCTTGCTCCCCCTTGACCATTGCACCAACAATGTCCTTGGGAAGTCCCTAAGCCAATAGGAACTCTAAACCATCAAAATTAAGGTTCTAAGTTCAAACATGAACTCTCCTCACCTTAAATTTGATACATTACCCTAACACCTCTCCTAATCCATATCCAATGGATTTTCACCCTTTCTAATGCTTCCCAAAGCATATCCTAGGGTTAGGAGTGATTAGGAACCTTTATCATAGCTGAACACGGGCTAAACAACCTTGTTTTTCTCGAAATCAGCGCGATCGACTACTTACGATGTCGATCATTGCCACTCTATCGATCGCATTGCCACCAAGTGGCGATCTAAATTCTCGAATTTCAACTATCAGAAATGAATTTTGAAAAGTCATAAGTAATTCTACGTATATCGAAAAATCACGAAATTTGATACGTATATTACTTATAGTCAATACAATGGGTGAAAAATATTTAAAAATTATTTTACCTATAAAATACTGAAATTGATACAAAATCCAAAAGTGAAGAAAAACTTCAAAGTTTTAGCTCACTTTGTATCAATCTCATCAATGGTGATTGCTATCAAAAGATAGGCTTCACCAAGGTTTTCTAAAATGATTTTAAAATGATTTTAAAATGTTTTCAAAACCTTATTTTGGATCATATCCCTTGGGCTCTATGTACATGACTTGTACACAAGCTTTCCCAATGATCCACTAATGAAATTTGATGAGTTATAGTCCATCTAGATGCAAAAACTATGCACCTTGAACTCAACTCATATCCTAGCATCTCACATGTATCTAGGGTGTATAAATATACATACATGTCAATTGGATGTGAGATGTGGGTTTTGGTTCATTTAATCTAGGGTTTCATGCATTTTTTAAGGCAACCCTACTTGATTCCCTTATAAATGGGACTTCAAGTCATGTCATAGTCCTTAAATCAATTTTCAATCAAGTTAATGCATGAATGTATGATCATGGCATAAATAATAGCATTATTAAAACATTACCAATAATCATGATGTCACGGCATATGATAAAATCTAAAACACATGACATTTACAACCTTAATCCTAAACATGAACATGACATATAAAATGATTAAAAATAAGCATGAAGTCATGGCATGTTATATGGAAAACAAGGCATGGCAAATAAAATATAAAGGTATATAATTCCTAAATTTTCAATATTAGTTGCCATTTGATATAATTAAGTATATTTTGCCATATTACCTAAATTCTTCCTAGTGTGCCAAAAACCCAAAATGGCACCCTATAACCTCTAAACTTAAAATGTGTCAATTTGATCATTTTATCAAACTTCATAATTAATATTGGCACATCCTAAAATCTTTTAGGATTAAAGCTCAAATATATTTCCAAGGTAACCATAACCTTGAAAATGACCTTAAATGCCACCTTTACCATGGTTGAGTTAACTACTCATCCAATCAAGGTTGGCACACCCTAAATCCACCTAGCATGAATCAATCACACTCTTAGGAACCCAAAATCTATTTGAGCTCCTAGGGTTAATTAGGTATTCCTTAGGGATAACCTCCCTAGATACCTTCCTAATGACCCTCCTAGGCTTAGAAGCCTTGGTCATTGTGGTCTTGCCATGATTAACCTTAGGGATTGCCTCCCTAATAACCTTCTTAGTGGCCACCCTAGGTTTCCTAGAAACCCTAGCCACTAGGCACACCCTTTGGTCAACCTTAGGGATAACTTCCCTATTGACCTTGGTCTTCCTAGACCTAGTTTGTGTTCCATAGTCAAGTAGAAAACTATGATAAGCCACCTTAGGCTTAGGTTTGTGACCCAAACCTTGCTTGCCCTTGGTTGACTTTTGACTCTTAGGTCCTAGGTGTTGACTTTGACTTTTGGACCTAGACTTTTGATCACTTGACCCTTTAAATTGATTTTGCATCTTCTTGAGGGTCTTCTCTAGTTTTTCAAGCCTTGACCTCAAGGCTTGGTTTTCTAATTCTAATTGCCCAATTTTAGAATTTTGATTTGATCTTTGGGCATTGTCCTTTCTAGGCATATGCCTAGTCCATTTAGAATTGAAACCTAGGTGTTCTCCTATTTTCTTGATAGATTTCCTAGGTAAAATATTTTTAGGGACATTAGTCCCAAATTTCTCCTTATTTCCTAAGTGGACATTCTTAGCTCCTAAACAAAAATATTTATTCCTATTAGCATGTTTTTCATAAATTGCAAGAGAATTAAAATTCCTAGCATGCTTTTGACTTTTAACTAAAGAAGGAGCATAATTAAAATATACCTTAGGGTTTGCCTTAGTGGCTCCCCCTACTTGTGATGCTCCCTTTTGGTTCTTCTTCCTCCCCTTAGAACATTGATTCCTATAATGTCCTTTTGAATTGCACTTGAAGCATATAACATGCTCCTTGTTCTTTTGACTTGGAGAACCGACATCCTTTGACTTTTCTTGACTTTTAGGTGTCGGAGGAGCTTTCTTAACCTTTTTTGGGCACTTGCTCTTGTAGTGACCGGCTTCCCTACACTTAAAACATATGATATGATTTTTATTACAAATTGATATGATTGAGTTACCTAGGATGGTGGTGGAAGGTGCCGGAATCGGATTTTGAGCTTCTTCATCTTGACCGGATATCGAAGCTTCTTCTTGATGTTCCGGTGTGGAAGTTCTCTCCTCTCCCTCAATCCTTGAGGTAGATGCCTCTTCCACTTCCTCCATCGATCTGAAAGTTGACTCCCTATCGACCTCCGAATCCTCAAGCTCTTTAGAGGGTGATGTACTTGCTTGAGCTTGAGAGGGTGAGCACTCCTCTTCTTCTTCTTCTTCTTCTTGGATTGATGAAAAATTTTCATGAAGCTTTGCCACTTGGCTCCACAACTCCTTAGCATCCATATAGTCCCCTACCATACACACAATATCATTGGGGACCAAATCAAGAATAAATTTTACTACCTTCATGTTTTTCTCGAAGGCTAGGAGTTGATCTTCACTCCACTTCTTCTTCTTGAGGAAACCTCCCTTTGGTCCTATTGGATAGCTATATCCCTCCATTAAAATTGACCATTCTTCGAAGTCCCTCATCATCAAAAAATTTTCAATTCTCGCCTTCCAAGAATTGAAACCTTCTCATCCATAGAAGGCATACGAGATAGGTGTGTTGATATCCCAACCTAGTTGTCCTTCCAACTCCATCTTCACCCTCTAGCGTCTTTGCCTTAGCTCCCGGCGGTTAGTCCGTAGAAGAGCCCCGGGCTTTGATACCACTTGTTAGGACCTGTGCGCCCGCTAGAGGGGGGGTGAATAACGCGTTGCCCGTACGTAGATGGAAATCGTTCGTGATCGTCTCTACAAAACTCATTATGCGCAGCGGAATAGTAATAATAAAAGCAATAACGAATTGAAATAACCATGAACACAAAGATATAACGTGGTTCGGAACCGAACGGTTCCTACTCCACGGATCGAGCTCTAACGAGCTCTAGCGACGCCAATGCAATCACTAATCAATAAACTCCTTCTCGACAACAAGTCGGAGGCGGAGAAATCTCGTACAAACGTTTACAACAATAAACGAAAGAAATACAAGCAAATACAAAGGAAATGTAAAGAACACTTTACAAAACTAGGGTTTTGAGTGCTTGTTTGTCGGTTGCTTGGATGAGCTTGAAGGACCCTAAAATGCACCTGCAAATTGCCTTCAAATCGCCTCACCAAAGCTCCCAAAGAACTGATGATGAAATCCTCCACGAGCTTTCCTTTTTATCTTGCGTCGTTGGATTCGCTCGGGCGATCGCATAAGTCCTCCCGGATCGATGCTAACATCAGCTGTGAGACAACGGCTCAATCCATGTTGGACAAGTTCCAATGGGACTCTCACCAGTCGACTGCCAACATTGGCAATCGACTGCCAATGCCCGTAGTCGACGCCTGGGCTTGGCTACAGCGCTCGCTTGCGACTCAACCGGATCATTATCCCTTGGCGATCATTGCCGTCGGGCCGATCATTCAATAAGCATTTCGCTCTTAAACGGCAATCGAACTCAAGTCGACTCACGGCATGAGGTTTTAACTTTGGTGTCCCCATACTTGCTAGACCTAAGCCTTCTAGCCATCTCCATCAGCCTTACGCCTCTCGGATCCCTCCAAGTCATTCATGACTTGTTCATCCATCACGCTAGCCTTTAGGTGCTTCCATCGGCTATGTCATGCTAACGGTGTCTACACCGCCAAGGCACATTGGACTTTACGCCGCCAACCATTGGACTTATGATGCCAAGACTCCACCCTTGGACTTTACGCTGCCAATATCACACCCCTTGGACTTCTCAAATGTCAAGACTCAAGCTTGGACTTTCCCTTGCCAACCCATGTTGGACTTTCCATGCCAAGACCCATGCTTGGACTTTCCATGCCAAGTACCCATGACTTGGACTTTACCTTGCCAAGACCCATGCTTGGACTTTTCCATAATCACATGGTCAACCCTAGTCAACCATCAAAGTCTCCCTCGAGTCAAACTCGAGTCTGGTCAATTATAACCTGGGTCGATTGCTCCAACAATCTCCCCAACATATCAACCGACATCAATGTCAAACATCAATGTCAAGCATACTATGTCAAACATCAAAACATCACTCGAGTCAAACTCGAGTCTGGCCAATCGTGACCTGGGCCGATTGCACCAACAAAAGACAGAGAGCGGGAAGAAATGATGAGGGTTCTGTTGATCCAAATTTGAAGTCATTCTCAATTTTTAACTACCTTGGTTGACCGAGTAGATCTTGTACACGTAGATACTTAACTGGTCAAGAATGGCAAACAACCTACATATATATTTTACTGAACTGTCCAGAAGTAATGTCATATTTTGAGTTAGTATATATATGTTATATTATGTATTTTTTATATCGTAAATTATTGTTCATACTATAATTATTTTTATGGTAGGATTTTCCAAAACTTATATTCTGAGCTTCCAGAGCATGAGTTTGATCGTTTCTACGATGGAGAATATACATCATGGTTCAAAAAATATGTAAGTAATCTATAATAATCAATTGGTTCAATCTTAACTTTAACACATATTTATTTGACTTTAGGTTCATGATAATCAAGCTCACATTTAGCAAGAATTACTAATCCATTTGTCATGGGGTCCAAAATCAATGGTGAAAACTTGGTTGGCATTTTTTATAAATGAATATAATGTTTATACTCAAGAATATGGAATAAGCAAAACTACAATAAATAGTGAGGTTTGTATTCTGTCATCTAATGATCAAGATCAAGTAATGAATTTTATGGTTTGCTGGATGAAATTTTAGAGGTAGAGTATCCTGACTCAAATTTATAAGTTGTTTTATTTATGTGTCGTTGGTTTTGTTAGTACAATCGGCCCAGGTCACGATTGACCAGACTCGAGTTAGACTCGAGTAGTGTTTTGATGTTTGACATTGATGTCTGACAAGTGTTGGGGAGATTGTTGGTGTAATCGACCCAGGTCATATTTGATTTGTGATGATGGTTTGACCATTGTCATGGGAGAAGTCCAAGTTTTGTGTACTTGGCATGGAAAGTCCAAGCATGGGTCTTGGCAAGGAAAGTTCAAGCATGGTTCTTGGCAAGGAAAGTCCAAGCATGGGTCTTGGCATGGAAAGTCCAACATGGGTTGGCAAGGAAAAGTCCAAGCTTGAGTCTTGGAAATTGGAAAGTCCAAGGGGAATATTGGCGGCGCAAAGTCCAAGGGTAAAGTCTTGGCAGTATAAGTCCAATGGTTGGCGACGTAAAGTTCAAGCGGAGTCTTGGCAGCATAAGCCCAATGTGCCTTGGCGGTATAGACCAACATAACATGACAATAGCTGATGGAAGTACCTGAAGGATAACGTATGGATGAACAAGTCATGGATGACTTGGACGGATCCGATAGACGTGAGACTAACGGAGGTGGCTAGTGTTGGGGATCGTTGGAATGCTAGAGGGGGTGAATAGCTCGTGCTAGTACCGATGATGGAATTAGTTCGTAATTGAGTCTACAAATTTCGTTAGCACAGTGGAATAATGATGATAAAAGCAATAACGAAATAGACACAATCAAACACACCAATACATAAATATTTAACGTGGTTCGGAACCGAACGGTTCCTACTCCACGGATCGAGCTCTAAAGAGCTCTAGCGATGCCACAAACACCACTAAGCAATAAACTCCTTCTCGACAACACGTCGGAGGTGGAGAAACCTCTTATAAGTGATTACAATAAGTAATGCAAAGTAAACAAGCAAATACAAGTGAAAATGTAAAGAAAAACTTTATAAACTAGGGTTTTGAGCGCTTGCTTGTCGGTTGCTTGGATGAGCTTGAAGGGCCCTGAAATGCACCAGCAATTCGCCTTCAAATCGCCTCACCAAAGCTCCCAAAGAATCAATTGTCGAATCTCCATGAACAACTCCCTTTTAACCTGCATCGGGCCGATTTTCGCCGTCGATCGCTATAAGTCACCGATCGGTGATGCCATCGTTGTGAGACAACGGCTCAATCCACGTTGGAAAAGTTCCAACTGGACTCTCACCAGTCGACTGCCAACATTGGCAGTCGACTGCCAGCCCCGTAGTGGATTGGCCAGTCGGCTACGGAGCATTCTATGCTCGCGACTCAACTGGTAGTCGAATGCCATCCATGGCAGTCGATTGCCAGCAGTCGACTGCTCCAATGAGCAGTCCACTGCCAAGGCAATTTCAGCCCTAAATGGCAGTCGAGCTCTAGTCAACTCACGGCAGTCGAACCGGCCATAATGTCAGTCGACTGCCAACCTCAAAGAAGAAGTTTTAACCCAAATATGGTGTCCCTATACTTGCTAGACCACCCTTATCCTATACCTAAGCCTTCTAGCCACCTCCATCAGCCTCACGCCTATCGGATCCCTCCAAGTCATCCATGACTTGTTCATCCATACGTTAGCCTTCAGGTGCTTCCATCGGCCATGTCATGCTAAGTCAGTCTATACCACTAAGGCAAATTGGACTTATGCTGTCAAGACTCCGCTTGGACTTTACTCCGCCAACCATTGGACTTATGCTGCCAAGACTCCACCCTTGGACTTTACGCCGCCAATATTTCCCTTGGACTTCTCAAATGCCAAGACTCAAGCTTGGACTTTCCCTTGCCAACACATGTTGGACTTTCCATGCCAAGACCCATGCTTGGACTTTCCTCGCCAACCCATGTTGGACTTTCCATGCCAAGACCCATGCTTAGACTTTCCTTGCCAACCCATGTTGGACTTTCCCATGCCAAGACACATGCTTGGACTTTCCTTGCCAAACCATGTTGGACTTTCCCATGCCAAGACCCATGCTTGGACTTCTCATGTCAAGTACACAAGACTTGGACTTTTCCATGACAATTATATTGTCATACATTTTATCGAACATCAAAACATCGCTCGAGTCAAACTCAAGTCCGGTCAATCATGACCTGGGCCGATTGCACCAATAATCTCCCCCTTTTTGATGTTTGACAAAACCACATACCTTTGAGTTAGAACACTAACTCAAAATTCCTTACCAATTATCCCAAATTGGTAATTTTACCTTTCTCCCCCTTTTTGACTAACATCAAAAAGATTTTCCCCAAGGAGGTCAATGTCTCATATCCAATGAGATCTTACAATCTCCCCCTTGGTCCAAAAATACCTAGGATGTCATCAATCTTCCTAGTGATAAGTCTCATATCACTCAAGAGAGGCAATCCTATAAACTCTCCCAATTTCCAAATTAGGCACTCACATTCCCATTTCTCCTCATGAGGAAGAAACACATCCATCATCCCATGATGGATAACTCCCCCTAAAGGCTTGCTCCCCCTTGACCATTGCACCAACAATGTCCTTGGGAAGTCCCTAAGCCTAGGAACTCTAAACCATCAAAATTAAGGTTCAAAGTTCAACATAGAACTTTCACTCACCTTAAGATTGATACAAACCCTAAAAACTCTCCTAATTCAAATCCAATGGATTTTCATCCTTTGTAATGCTTCCTAAAGCATATCCTAGGGTTAGAAGTGGTTAGGAAACCTTATCATAGCTAAAATCAGGCTAAACAAACCTTGTTAACCCGAAATCGAGCGATGACTCTAATGATCGATCGAGCGCCCTTCATCGATCGTCATAAGTCTTTGATAATACATAAATAATTATACGTATTTTGAAAAATCATGAAACTTCATACGTATAATGCTTATAAGCAATACAATGGGTGAAAAATGTTAGAAAATTATTTTACCCATAAAATATCGAAATTAATACAAAATCAAAAGTTAATAAAAACTTCAAAGTTTTAGCTCACTTTGTATCAATTTCATCAATGGTGATTACTATCAAAAGATAGACTTCACCAAGATTTTTTAAAATGATTTTAAATGTTTTCAAAGCCTTATTTTGGATCATATTCCTTGGGCTCAATGTACATGACTTGTACACAAGCTTTCCCAATGATCCATCAATGAAATTAGATGAGTTATAGTCCATCTAGATGAGAAAACTATGCACCTTGAACTCAACTCATATCCTAGCATCACACATGTATCTAGAGTGTATAAATACACATACATGTCAATATAATGTGAGATGTGGGTTTTGTTCTCCCTAATCTAGGGTTTCATACATTTTTCTAAGGCAACTCTACTTGATTCCCTTATAAATGGGACTCCAAGTCATGTCAAAGTCCTTAAATCAATTTTCATTAATTTAAATGCATGAAGTATGATCATGGCATAAATGATAGCATAATAGAGCATGGCCAATGATCATGATGTCATGGCATATGATTAAATCTAAAAACACATGACATTGAATCCTTAATCCTAAACATGATCATGACATATTAAATGATTAAAACTAAGCATGATGTCATGACATGTTATATGGCAGTCAAGGCATGGCATATAAAATATATAGGTATAATAATACCTAAAATTTAATATTAGTTGCCATTTGAGATAATTAAGTATATTTTTTCCATTATTCCTATTAATCTTCCAAGTGTGCCAAAAACCCAAAATGGCACACTATGACCTCTAAACCTAAATTGTGTCAATTCAATTGATTTTTCATAATCTTCAAGGTATATTGGCACATCCTAAAATCTTTTAGGATTAAAATCAAAATACATTCCCAAGGTAACCATAACCTTGAGAATGACCTAAAGTGTCACCTTTACCATGGTTAGGTTAACTACCCATCCATTCAAAGTTGGCATACAGACCATCTAGTGTGAATCGATCACGCTCTTAGGAACCCAAAATCTATTTGAGCTCCTAGGGTTTACTAGGTATTCCTTAGGGATAACCTCTCTAGATACCTTCCTAATGACCCTTCTAGGCTTATTAGCCTTAGTCATTGGGGTCTTGCCATGGTTAACCTTAGGGATTGCCTCCCTAGTAACCTTCTTAGTGGTCACCCTAGGTTTCTTCGAAACCCTAGCCACTAGGCATCTACCTTGGTCAACCTTAGGGATGATTTCCCTATTGACTTTGGTCTTCCTAGACCTAGATTGTGTTCCATAATCAAATGGAACACTATTATAAGCCACCTTAGGCTTAGGTTTGTGACCCAAACCATTCTTGCCCTTGGTTGACTTTTGTTTCTTGGGTCCTAAATGTTGACTTTGAGATTTTGACCCTTGACTTTGACCATTAGACCCTTTAAATTGATTTTGCATCTTATTGAGGGTCTTTTCTAATTTCTCAAGCCTTGAGCTCAAGGCTTGGTTTTCCAATTCTAATTGCCCAATTTTAGAATTTTGATTTGGTTTTTGGGCATGAGACTTCTTAGGCATATGCCTAGTCCATTTAGGGTTGAGACTTAGATGCTCTTGTACCTTTCTAATGGTCTCCCTAGGTAGAATTTGTCTAGAATTGTTTGACCTAGGGTTGTCCTTAGGTAAAATATTTCTAGGGACATTAGTCCCAAATTTCTCCTTCTTCCTAAGGTTGACTTTCTTAGCTCCTAAGCAATATTCTCTATTTCTAGCATGCTCTTTTTGATAAATAGCAAGATTGCTAAAATTATTTCTAGCATGCTTTTTGACATTATTTGAATAAGGAGCTTTATTTAAAAATAACTTAGGGTTAGCTTTGGAAGCTTCCCCTACTTGTGGTGCTCTCTTTTTCTCCCCCTTTGGGCATTGACTCCGGTAATGCCCTTTTGAATTGCACTTGAAACATATGACATGCTCCTTGCTCTTTTGACTTTGGGCACCGACATCTTTGACCTTTGTGTTGACTTTTGGTATCGGAGGAGTTTTCCTAATCCGTTTCGGACACTTACTTTTGTAGTGCCCGGATTCCCTACACTCAAAATATATTATATGCATTTTATTATTAACACATATGTTTGAGTTACCTAGGGTGGTTGTGGTGGTCGGAGTGGATTCTCGAGCTTGCTCTTTCTCTCTACCGGATGTAGATGGTTCCTCTTGAAGTTGCTCCGGTGTGGAAGTTCTCTCCTCCCCTTCAATCCTAGAGGTGGATTCTTCTTCCACTTCTTCCACCTCTTCCGATCCGGATGTTGATTCCCTATCAACCTCCGAATTCTCAATCTCTTTAGATGACGATGTACTTGCTTCTTTTTTAGCTTGAAAGGGTAAGCACTCCTTTTCTTCTTCTTCTTCTTCTTGGATCGATGATAAATTTTCATGGAGCTTTGCCACTTGGCTCCATAGCTCCTTGGCATCTACATAATTACCTAACATACACAAGATATTGTTAGGCATTAAATCAATTAAAAATTTTATCACCTTATCATTTTTCTTGGATGCTTGGACTTGCTCTTCGGTCCATCTCTTCTTCTTGAGGAACCCTCCCTTTGGTCCTATTGGATAGCTAAAACCCTCCATCAAGATGGACCATTCTTCGAAGTCCCTCTTCAGTAGGAAGTCTTCAATTCTCGCCTTCCATTGTCTAAACCCTTCTTGTCCATAGAAGGTATAGGGGATAGGTGTGTTGATATCCCATCCGAATTGTTCTTGGACTTCTATCTTCACCCTCTAGCGTGCTCCTTTAGTTGTTAAACTTCAAGAGCGGCCTCGCTCTGATACCACTTGTTGGTCTTCGTTGGAACGCTAGAGGGGGGTGAATAGCGCGTGCTAGTACCGATGATGGAATTCGTTCGTGATTGAGTCTACAAATTTTGTTAGTACAGCGGAATAATGATAATAAAAGCAATAACAAAATAGACACAATCAAACACACCAATACACAAATATTTAACGTGGTTTGGAACTGAACGCTTCCTACTCCACGAATCGAGCTCTAAAGAGCTCTAGCGATGCCACAAACACCACTAAGTAATAAACTCCTTCTCGACAACACGTCGGAGGTGGAGAAACCTCTTACAAGTGATTACAATAAATAATGCAAAGTAAACAAGAAAATACAAGTGAAAATGTAAAGAAAAACTTTACAAACACGGGTTTTGAGCGCTTGCTTGTCGGTTGCTTGGATGAGCTTGAAGGGCCCTGAAATGCACTTGCAATTTGCCTTTAAATCGCCTCACCAAAGCTCCCAAAGAATCAATTGCCGAATCTCCATGAACAGCTCCCTTTTAACTTGCATCGGGCTGGATTTCCGCCGATCAGTCGACTGTCATAAGTCACCAGTCGACTGATGTCACTGTTGCTGTGAGACAATGGCTCAATCCTGTTGGGAGTATGAGGAATACAATCAAAGTCCCACATTGGTAAGACATGGAAAAGATCATGTGCTTATAAGAAAAAAAGATATCTCCATTGGTATGAGGCCTTTTGGGTAAAGCCCAAAAATAAAACCATGAGGGCTTAGACCCAAAGTGGACAATATCATACCATTGTGGAGATATGTGGAGCTTATAAGCACTAACAATTGGTATCAGAGCCATGGTCCATGTCAAGCCATGAACCTCGAACGAAGGAAGTTGAGCTCCCACGTCCGGATCAAGAGAACCAGACATTAGGAAGGAAGTCTAGTTGGGTCGGAGGGACCGAACAACTGACAGGAAGTCCTGGTGGGTTGAAGATCGGACATCAAGCAGAGAAAATCCTTCGAGGAGGGATAGGCTTGAGGGGGGGCCCAATGTGGTCCTTCGTTTGAGGGGGGGATTGTTGGGAGTATGAGGAATACAATCAAAGTCCCACATTGGTAAGACATGGAAAAGATCATGTGCTTATAAGAAAAAAAGATATCTCCATTGGTATGAGGCCTTTTGGGTAAAGCCCAAAAATAAAACCATGAGGGCTTAGACCCAAAGTGGACAATATCATACCATTGTGGAGATATGTGGAGCTTATAAGCACTAACAAATCCATGCTGGAAAAGTTCCAACGGGACTCTCACCAGTCGACTGCCAACATTGGCAGTCGACTTCCACTTCCGTAATGGTCATTGAGTCGACTCACGATTCTGTCTTTCGCGACTCAGCGGCGATCGCGCGGCGATCCACTCCAATGAGATCGACTACCAAGGTAATTTCAGCCCTAAATGGCAGTCGAGCTCTAGTCGACTCACGGCAGTCGAACCGGCCATAATGTCAGTCGACTACCAACCTCAAAGAAGAGGTTTTAACCCAAATATGGTGTCCCCATACTTGCTAGACCACCCTTAGCCTAGACCTAAGCCTTCTAGCCACCTCCATCAGCCTCACACCTATCGGATCCCTCCAAGTCATCCATGACTTGTTCATCCATACGTTAGCCTTCAGGTGCTTCTGTCGGCCATATCATGCTAAGTCGGTTTATACCGCCAAGGCACATTGGACTTACGCTGCCAAGACTCCGCTTGGATTTTACGCCGCCAACCATTGGACTTATGCTGCCAAGACTCCACCCTTGGACTTTACGCCGCCAATATTTCCCTTGGACTTCTCAAATGCCAAGACTCAAGCTTGGACTTTCCCTTGCCAACACATGTTGGACTTTCCATGCCAAGACCCATGCTTGGACTTTCCTTGCCAACCCATGTTGGACTTTCCCATGCCAAGACCCATGCTTGGACTTCTCATGCCAAGTATACAAGACTTGGACTTTTCCATGACAATTACATTGTCATACATTTTGTCGAACATCAAAACATCGCTCGAGTTAAACTCGAGTCCGATCAATCGTGACCTGGGTCGATTGCACCAATAGCTAAAAGGCTTAGGTCTAGGCTAAGGGTGGTCTAGCAAGTATGAGGACACCATACTTGGAGTTAAAAACCTCATGTTTGAGGTGTATCAGTCGACTGAGGACTATGGTCAGTCGACTGATGATAGTCGACTAGAGTTCGATCGCTAGATTGCTAAAATAGCGACCGCGGCCAATCGATGGCCATAGTGATCGATCCGAGATAAGTCGACTGATGGTTGAGTATTCGAGCATAGAAGGTTCCCGAGTCGACTATTATGGTTTGACAGTCGAGTGATGACTCGATCCGACTGATGGTCAATCCGTTGGAACTTATCCAACGTGGCTCATGTCATTGTGAGACAACGGCTACAAGAGTAGTCGACTAATGGTCACGATCAGTCGATTGCTAAGCGGAATCTAGCCCAAAGAGAAGCTTTAAAGGGATCTCATGGAAGAGGTTTTCGCTATCGATTTCTTAGACAATTTGAAGTGATTTGCTGGTGCAAATCAGGATCTTCAAGTGAAGTTCAAGCAATCATAAAGCAAGCATCCAAGTTCACAATTGTAAAGTGTTTATTTACTTGTATTTGTGTAGTTTACTTGTATTCGCTTGTATTTGTTTTTATAACTGTTGTAATTCATTGTACGATATTTCTCCACCTCCGACTTATTGTCAAGGAGTATTATTGATTAATGGTTGCGTGTGCATCACTAGAGCTCACTTGAGCTCAATCCGTGGAGTATGTGTTAAATACGAGAAAAAAATTAAAATACTAAAATAAAATGGCCAAAGAATTAAGAAAATAATCCTGGGAATTTTTCCAGAATTTTCTGGACTTAAACGGAGCTCGTACGAGATAATTACGGGGATAATTAAATTACTAAGGGATTAATAAAAATAAAACCTAGGTTTTTATTTATTTATAAAGGGGTAGTTCGGAT
Organism: Wurfbainia villosa; assembly: GCA_025175895.1. NCBI lineage: Eukaryota > Viridiplantae > Streptophyta > Magnoliopsida > Zingiberales > Zingiberaceae > Wurfbainia > Wurfbainia villosa. The sequence goes on along the minus strand of CM046003.1, from coordinate 23,311,313 downwards.
GATTAGGGATCGATCCTAGTTTTCCCCGTCATGCCGGTTTTCTTCCTCGCGACTTTCTCTCCGCGATTCTTTCCCCCTCGCGGTGGTTTCCTTCTCGAAAACCTCCTCGATGCACCCCTCTTTCTCCGCAGCAGCCGATGCCCCTCTTCCTCCACAAGCGCCGGCGCTTGCCTTCGCCCGTTGCGTCCGTCGCCACCGTGATCGAGTTACCTCCGTTCTGTCCCCTCGGGCACACCAGCAGCCACCACTACTTCTTCTTCCCCACACCCATAGCCATCGCAACTAGTAGCGATGCCGCCCTCCTCACCTCTGACCTCCACACGTCGCGCTTCTCCTATTCCCGTGAGCACCGCTGCCGGCAAGGTCGGCGCCACCGGCCCACAACACACCTCCTCTTCCTTACGGCGCCGCAGGTAGAGCTCCTTTTCCTATCTTGGACGACTGTGAGTTAGGGATTCTGTTCGGCCGACGGTGTTCGGTGTGAAGGGCTGTGATTTTTGTTGAATCGGTTGTGTTCTGTGTGGAGGGTTTCCTGCCGGTGAGGTTTCCACGGCTGGTAAGGTTTCTTTTCTTTTTTTTAATTATTGGTAGATACTGTGGTCGAATTAGGGGTTGTAAATTCAGGGATTTGCTAACTGTGTTGGGGGGGAAATTGAGTTGGGGATCTGATTTGGGGGAAGGATTGGCTGTCGGTGGGATCCTAGGGTTGGTAAGCATGATTTTGGTGTTATTCGGTTGATATTGGATGGTTGGTTGATATTTTATTGATTTCGGATAAATTTTGGGTTGTGGGATGGACCTACTTTGGGTGAGTTAGCCGTGAGGTTTTGTTTGGATGTTGTACACATGATGATAGGGGTTGTGAAATCATATTCAAGTAATTGGATGAAAAGATGGTTATATTTGGTGGAAGGTGATCGAGATTTTTATTAAGCCTTTGGGTTAATTGGTTATGTAAGAAATCGATTAAGTATTTGATTTGGCGGTGGATTGCATTTTTGTGCTTAACAATAGTTATGTTGTATGCGTGTTTGGCCAAGGTGTTCACGTGATTTATTTTTGTTTTCTCGAGCATTTTAGCAGGCGGGTATTTTTACTTATCTTTTTGATATAGTCATGTTGATATGCTAGTTAGTTATAGCTTGCAATAATTTTCATGTTTATCTGCCTTGTCTATTTTTGTGCCTATTTGATACATGCATTTGATCGGTTTATGGTTATACCTTCTCTATTTTACTTGGATCATTGATATGTACCTATTGGTTGTGCATATTATTCGGATATGTATTTTAGTTGGTTACATGCTTTAGTGTCATGCACCATCTTGCATGATTGCATGCTGGCTGGATGGGGTTCCTTTATAGTTGAGCCCGCAGCCAGTTACATGGTCTGCACACGCTGCCACTCATGGGTTAGTGGTACATTAGAAGGGTGTGTGCAGTTGCTCTGTCAGGCTCCGCTGGTCCGCTCATGGGTAGCGATGAGGCAGCATGGTAGCGGGCAGGGATCCCTCCTCTGGTCTACGACACCGGGAGATGAGAGCATTGCTCCCCCACTCTGTTTGGGGTAGGAGGATAGGTGTACTCCGACAGCATCCTGTCCACTCGATCACTCAGGAGCAGTGATGGCAGAGTGCACAGTTGTCATAGCCCTACCCACTCGGCTTTACCATCACGTGTGAGGCGGCTGACTAGCGTCAGGGGTGACCATGTCATTTGCATCGCATGCATTTTGCATGGATGGCATTTGTATTGTGTTTGCTGCATTTTGATTGCTGACTTGGATGTTACATATGATTGTCATGCATACAGAATACATATTTGTATTTGGTCTAACGACTTTATTTCTTCTAGTATGGCACATGCTCCTATATCAGGATAGGAGATTCAGGTAAGTACAGTCCTTTTGTATTTCTTTCTTGCATACCCTATATATGAGACTGTACTAACATGATTGTTATTGTTAGTTATATCTGACTATGCATATCGACTATTATCCGCTGAGTTCTTTGAACTTACCCCGTTGTTTTTATATCTATTTCAGGATGAAGCTGTCAGGAGAGCCTAGTTGCCAAACCCCCCTCGTCGTGACAGTTTATTAGTTATATGATTTATGGTTTTGGATTTTTGACTAGAAGATATGTTTTAGGTCTGGAGTTTGAGTTATGTACTCGTGGATATTTGGTATGTCCTTATGGACCTTTATTCGGATTTTATTTCGATTGGATTTGGTTGGGTATTTCTGCCCAGATAGCAGAAGGGGTAAGTCTAGATATTATAGATTGTTGCTATTTCCTTTGATTGTTGGCCTGAGGCCTATTTATGACTTGCGTGTGTTGTTTGGATTCCGATCGTGTTGACCGATGTATAGTGGTCGTGTAGGCCTTGTATGTAAGTTTCGTATTGTCACCCGTACATGGCGGGGACTCCCCCGGGGCATGACAATTTATTTGGTATCAGAGCCAGGTTTACGAGTTCCTAGGGGTTTTTGAATTTTTCGGAGTTCGCCACATTTGGCAGGTTTTTGCGAGTCAATTTGGAAAATTTTGGAATGGTATGGATTTTCGATGATTTTTATGTTTCGGAAATTCGAGGTATTATTGACGAGAACAATTTGGGGATTTGGCGGTGACGGGACCTCTCCTAGTGGCAAAAAAATAGGTATGATGATTAATTTTACATGTTTTTACTTGTAGTAACATCTGTAATAATTTAACAGATATGAGACGAGGTGGGTGTGCTCCTGCGCCAAGACGTGGTGCGGGGCGGCCATGCTAGAGGACCTTGAGATCTTTGGCGACAGAGTTGCCAGAAAGATCTACTGAGGGTGAGCGTGTTGATCAGGGTCAAATTCCACATGGTGCTGCGGGAGTCGTGGATCCTCAGTCCTCGGTGGTTCCTCCTCCTGAGATACCTATTTCTGGGGTATCCGATGTACCAGCAAGAGATCCTGCTACATGCACTGTACACCCCCGCCATGAGGGCTGCCATCGCAAACCCGACAGGCCCATCGCTGGTGCTGACGGCCCTCACTCAGATTCGCCTGCCATGCGGCACCATCTACGATTGTTTCGCCAACTCTCGCGACCTACTCATCCCATCGATGTGCTCGCGCAAGCTCTGATTCTCGTTAAGCAAAGTCGATGAAAAGCCAGTTCACCTTATTTAGCGGAGAGACTGATCCGAGCGTGGCTCAGTCTTAGATCAAGACGATGGAGTGTACTTTCTACTATATGGTCTGCTCCGAGTGGGAGAAGGCAGAGTTGGCGGCCTTCCATTTATGAGGCGAGGCCGAGATCTGGTGGGACACGCAGCGCTCGATCATCGGCGAGCAACAGATTACCTGGGGAGATTCAGAGGGGCATTTGAGAGTCAGTACTTTCCATGATCATATCAGATGATACGACGTCAGGATTTTCTGAGTCTTTGACAGAATAATCGCTCAGTGATGGAGTATAATGCAGAATTTAATCGGTTAGCCAGAGTTAGTTGTTGAGGATAGGTCACGCATGATGTAATTTGTTCAGGGACTAGATGGGCATCTTCAGGTCAAGATGGCAGGATTTGGTAGTTCTTCCTACCGAGAGGCATTGGATAGAGCTTTGATGATCAAGTCGGCTCAATAGAGAGCAAATACTGACAGGAAGAGAAAACAGACAGAACGAACCATAGGACAGACCCAGCAGCCATAGACTACTGGACAGCAGCAAAGTGGCCGCAGTCAGTCGGGTCAGAGTCACTCTGGGGCATCTAGCCGGCCTCAGAAATCAGGACGATCTTCAGCTGGACCCTCCCGGTCTTCTCAGCAGAGCCGGAGGCCGCCCACTAGTGACACCTATTGTACTCGTTGTGGGTCGAGAGAGTATATCGTCTCAGCCTGCACCTTGGGACAGTTAGTTTGCTATTATTGTAAACTGCCTGGACACCTGAGCCGAGATTGTTCGTTGAAGGCTTAGCATGTGGCTTCCAGGGTTTCTATCCAGGGAGGACAGTTGCGTCAGTCTGGGACTCAGAGAGGGGGGCAAACAGCCAAACCTTCGCAACGCTAGCAGAGGACAGCCCCCCCTACAGGAGTCGCATATGGCATTCATGGACAGGAGTACTCCAGTGCCCATATGGTGTCACAGGGTTTTGTTTCAGGACCGTAGTATCAGATGCAACCCGTACCATGCTGATGCGATCGTAGCATCGATCAGCGATTGATGTCATGTAGCCCCCGCCATCGTGGTTCAGACTAGTCGCGGCCATCATACCACCTGTCTCGACGCCTTCATTAGCCAGCCTTCGTATCAACCTTCGTATCAATCTCAGACCCAGACACAGCCACCTCTGGCAGTGCTACCACCTTCACCTCCACCGGAGACTGGGCGGATTCATGCGATTACTAGAGAGGATGCGCAGTGAGCCAGTGAATCTGTTTTCCGTGGTACGGTTTCACTTTATGCATTTTCAGCTATTGTGCTAATTGATACTGGAAGTTCGCATTCATTTATTTCTCGTGCATTTATGAGAGAGATTGGTAGACTACCTACTATTAGATCATAGCGATTAACCGTCTCCCTACCGTCTGGTGATATGTTGGACGTTACCCAGGAGGTTCGAGGTTGTCCCTTAGATTTCGGTAACATTATACTTACTGTAGATTTATTGGTACTGGACATGGTCGAGTTCGACATTATCCTTGGCATGGATTGGCTGTCAGCATATCATGCCACAGTTGATTGTCAGACAAGGGTGGTTACATTCCGACCTCCGAACCAACCCTCGTGGGATTTCACTGGCATCCGGGACGACGGCATATCGACCATTTCTGCGATTCAAGCTCAGAAGTTTTTATTGCACGATTGCCAGGGTTTTCTATTATCTATGATCAATGTAGAAGACAGTGGTGACTCTCAGATCGCTGACATTCCTATTGTTCGTGAATATCCGGATGTTTTTCCAGAGAAGTTACTGGGCCTACCTCCCAGGAGGCAAGTAGAGTTCACGATTAAGTTAATTCCTGGGACGTCGTCGGCATCGAAAGCTCCTTATCGTATGGCCCCGAGAGAGTTGGACGAGTTAAAGGTTTAGCTCCAGGAGCTTTTGGATAGAGGTTTTATTCGCCCTAGTGTATCTCCCTGAGGTTCTTCAGTTCTCTTCGTGAAGAAGAAAGACGGTTCGATGAGGTTATGCATCGACTACAGGCAATTGAACGTTGTCACCATCAAAAATAAATACCCCCTGCCCCATATTGAGGACTTGTTTGATCAGCTTAGAGGTACATCAGTATATTCTAAGATTGATCTGTGGTCCGGATATCATCAACTAAGGGTTAGAGGCTCAGACATTCAGAAGACAGTGTTCCGTACCAGATATGGACACTATGAGTTTTTGGTAATGCCATTTGGGCTTACCAATGCTCCAGTGGTATTCATAGATTTGATGAGCCATGAATTTATGGATTTTCTAGATCGGTTCATCATTGTCTTTATTGATGACATTCTGGTCTATTCTTGTTCTGAAGAGGAACACGCGCAGCATCTTCGTCTTGTTTTAGATAGGCTCCGACAGAAGCGACTATATGCGAAGTTCAATAAGTGCACATTCTGGTTATCCTCACTCAGTTTTTTGGGACATGTGGTTTCTAGTAGAGGCATTTCAGTGGACCCCAAGAAGATCAAGGTTGTCACCAGTTGGGAGCAGTCGAAATCAGTTTAGGAGGTTCACAGTTTCCTAGGCTTGGCTGGTTATTGCAGACAGTTCGTTCAGGGTTTCTCGAGCATAGCTATGTCGTTTACACGCCTTACCAGGAAGGGTGTGAAGTTCACGTGGTCAGTGGTGTGCGAGACTATTTTCCAGGAGTTGAAGAAGAGACTGGTGTCAGCACTGATTTTGGTATTGCCATCAGGGGACGACGGTTTCGTCCTTTATACCGATGTGTCTCTGCAAGGTTTAGGTGCAGTATTAATGCAGCATGGCAGGGTAGTCTCTTATGCTTCTCGCCAGTTGAAGGAGCATGAGAAAAACTACCCAGTACATGATTTAGAGTTAGCCGCTATTATCTTTGCCTTGAAGATTTGGAGGCATCATCTGTACGATATTACATTTGAGATTCTCACTAATCATAAGAGTCTCAAATATCTATATACGCAGAAGGAACTCAATCTCCGACAGAGGAGATGGATGAAGTTCCTGAATGATTATGACTGTACCATTAGCTACCACCCAGAGAAAGCCAATGTGGTTGCTGATGCACTTAGCCGGAAGTCCCGAGGGACTTTAGCTTCCTTCCAAGTTTTATTCACGGATTTGATTCAGGGTTTCTCTGAGTTGGGCCTTGAGGAGCAGGGACCGACAGAGCAGGGCATTCTGGTTACCATCGTTGCTCAGTCGTCTATCCGGACGAGAGTCTGGGAGGCTCAGGCCAGTGATCAGCACTTACAGTTCATTGGCAGTCAGATAACTTCTGGACAGCAGACTAAGTTCACCCAAGATGACGAAGGTATTATTTATTTCCGGGGCAGATTATGCATACCCCAGTCTCACCCGGTTTTGGAGGAGTACATCAGAAGGCTCATCGCTCTCAATTTGCGATCCACCCAGGCGGAACTCGCATGTATCAAGATTTAAAGCATTTGTATTGGTGGAACGGCATGAAGAAAGACATCGTAGATTTTGTTGCAAGATGTCTCGTTTGTCAACAGGTGAAAGCTGAGCACCAGAGACCAGCCGGACTACTTCAGAGGATTCCTATTCCTGAGTGGAAGTGGGATCACATTACCATGGATTTTGTGGTGGGTTTGCCTAGGACACGTCAAGGCCATGATGCGATTTAGGTAGTCGTAGACCGACTAACCAAATCCGCGCACTTCTTAGCGATTCGGAAGACCGATTCTCTTGATCGTTTAGCAGAGTTATATTGTCGAGAGATCATCAGATTGCATGGTGTTCCTTTGAGCATTATATCAGATAGATATCCCCGGTTCACGTCCCGATTTTGGCAGAGTCTGCAGCAGGCCTTAGGCACGCAACTTCGTTTTAGTACTGCATTCCATCCGCAGATAGATGGACAGTCTGAGCGGACCATTCAGACACTAGAGGATTTGCTGAGGTCCTGTGTTATAGATTTCGGGGGCAACTGGGAGGACCACTTACCGTTAGTGGAATTTGTCTACAATAATAGCTATAATTCAGCTATCCAAATGGCCCCGTTTGAAGTATTGTATGGTAGACAATGTCGTACACCCACCCTCTGGGAGGAGGTTGGGGAGGCCCAGTTGCTAGGACCCAAGAGAGCTCAGCATGAGGCAGAGTTGGTCCGTACTATCAGACGTAGGATGGCAGAGGTGCAGGATCGCCAGAAGAGTTATGCAGATCAGAGACGGAGACCTCTGGAGTTCTCTATTGGTGATCATGTATTTCTGCGAGTTTCACCCACGAAAGGGGTGAAGAAATTTGGCCTCTGAGGTAAGCTAGCTCCTAGATACATTGGTCCATTTGAGATTTTGGAGAGGATCGAAGCAGTCGCTTACCGTCTAGCGCTACCACCATCTTTGATGAGTATTCATGATGTGTTCCATGTGTCCATGCTGAGGAAGTATGTGCCAGACTCTACACATATTCTGTCAGATGTGTCAGGTTCCATTCAACCTGATGCTACTTACGCAGAGGTTCCAGTACGGATTTTGGATCACAAGGAATGACAGTTGCGGAACAAGATTGTGCGACTTGTCAAGGTCGGGTGGAGTCACCACACCGACGAGGAGGCTACTTGGGAGCTTGAGGAAAAGATCATAGCTCAATACCCCCACCTATTTACTTAAGGTACGTGAGATATATTTTAGTACTTGTGGTAATTTCTTACTCGTTATGCATTTGAGTAGGAAATTTAGCGACCAAATTTTTATTAGTGGGGGAGAATGTTAAATATGGAAGAAAAAATACTAAAATAAAATGGCCAAAGAATTAAGAAAATAATCCTGGAAATTTTCGGGATTTTTAGGGAATTTTAAAAATTTTTCCAGAATTTTTTGGATTTAAACGGAGCCCGTACGAGATAATTACGGGGATAATTAAATTACTAACGGATTAATAAAAATAAAACATAGGTTTTTATTTATTTATAAAGGGGTAGTTCGGATGATTAGGGATCGATCCCAGTTTTCCCTATCGCGCCGATTTTCTTCCTCGCGACTTTCTCTCCACGATTCTTTCCCCCTCGCGGCGGTTTCCTTCTCGAAAACCTCCTCGTCTCTGACCGCTGTGCGACGCACCCCTCTTTCTCCGCAGCAGCTGACACCTCTCTTCCTCCGCAAGCGCCGGCACTCGCCTTCGCCTATTGTGTCCTTCGCCACCGCGATCGAGTTGCTACCGTTTTGTCCCCTCGGGCGCACCAACAGCCACCATCGCTTCTTCTTCCCCGCGCCCGTAGCCACCGCAACCAGTAGCGATGTCGCCCTCCTCACTTCTGACTGCTGCACGTCGCGCTTCTCCTATTCCCGCTAGCACCGCTGCCCGGTGCGTCGTGCGCTCGCCGTCCACAGCCGACGCCACCTCCTCTTCCCTTCTGGCCAAGCATCGCCGGAGTAGGTAAGAGTTGTTTCTTTTTCCTATCTTGGACGACTGTGAGTTAGGGATTCTGTTCGGCCGATGGTGTTTGGTGTGAAGGGCTGTAATTTTGGTTGAATCGGTTGTGTTCTGTGTGGAGGGTTTGCTGCCGGTGAGGTTTCCACGGCTGGTAAGGTTTCTTTTCTTTTTTTTAATTATTGGTAGATGCTGTGGTCGAATTAGGGGCTGTAAATTCAGGGATTTGCTAACTGTGTTGGGGGAAAATTGAGTTGGGGATCTGATTTGGGGGAAGGATTGGCTGCCGGTGGGATCCTAGGGCTGGTAAGCACGATTTTGGTATTATTCAGTTGATCGTTATTGTATTCGGTTGATATTTTGTTGATTTCGGATAAATTTTGGGTTGTGGGATGGACCTACTTTGGGTGAGTTAGCTGTGAGGTTTTGTTTGGATGTTGTACACATGATGACAGGGGTTGTGAAATCATATTCAAGTAATTGGACGAAAAGACGGTTATATTAGGTGGAAGGTGATCGAGATTTTTATTAAGCCTTTGGGTTAATTGGTTATGTAAGAAATCGATTAAGTATTTGATTTGGTAGTGGATTGCATTTTTATGCTTAACAATAGTTATGCTGTATGTAGGTTTCGGTCACGAGGCAGGTTCACGGGCGTGACGATTTCGTTGTTTTCTCGAGCATTTTAGTAGGCGGGTATTTTGACTTATCTTTTTGATATAGTCATGTTGATATGCTAGTTAGTTATAGCTTGCAATAATTTTCATGTTTATCTGCCTTGTCTGTTTTTGTGCCTACTTGATACATGCATTTGATCGGTTTATGGTTATACCTTCCCTGTTTTACTTGGATCATTGATATGTACCTATTGGTTGTGCATATTATTCGGATATGTATTTTAGTTGGTTACATGCTTTAGTGTCATGCACCATCTTGCATGATTGCATGCTGGCTGGATGAGGTTCCTTTATAGTTGAGCCCGCAGCCAATTACATGGTATGCACACGCTGTCACTCATGGGTTAGTGGTACATCAGGAGGGTGTGTGCAGTTGCTCTGTCAGGCTCCGCTGGTTCGCTCATGGGTAGCGATGAGGCAGCGTGGTAGCGGGCAGGGATCCCTCCTCTGGTCTACGACACCGGGAGATGAGAGCATTGCTCCCCCACTCTGTTTGGGGCAGGAGGATAGGTGTACTCCGATAGCATCCTGTCCACTCGTCACTCAGGAGCAGTGATGGCAGAGTGCACAGTTGTCATAGCCCTACCCACTCGGCTTCACCATCGCGTGTGAGGCGGCTGACTGGCATCAGGGGTGACCATGTCATTTGCATCGCATGCATTTTGCATGGATGGCATTTGTATTGTGTTTGCTGCATTTATTTGCTGACTTGGATGTTGCATATGATTGTCATGCATACAGGATACATATTTGTATTTGGTCTGACGACTTTATTTCTTCTAGTATGGCACATGCTCCTATATCAGGATAGGAGATTCAGGTAAGTACAGTCCTTTTGTATTTCTTTCTTACATACCCTATATATGAGACTGTACTGGCATGATTGTTATTGTTAGTTATATCTGACTATGCATATCGACTATTATCCGCTGAGTTCTTTGAACTTACCCCGTTGTTTTTATATCTATTTCAGGATGAAGCTGTCAGGAGAGTCCAGTTGCCAAACCCCCCTCGTCGTGACAGTTTATTAGTTATATGATTTATGGTTTTGGATTTTTGACTAGAAGTTATATTTTAGGTCTGGAGTTTGAGTTATGTACTCGTGGATATTTGGTATGTCCTTATAGACCTTTATTCGGATTTTATTTCGATTGGATTTAGTTGGGTATTCCTGCCCAGATGGCAGAAGGGGTAAGTCTAGATATTGTAGACTGTTGTTATTTCCTTTGATTGTTGGCTTGAGGCCTATTTATGACTTGCGTGTGCTGTTTGGATTCCGGTCGTGTTGACCGATGTATAGTGGTCGTGTAGGCCTTGTATGTAAGTTTGGTATTGTCACCCGTACATGGGAGATGCTGTCGGATTTTCGTCTGGCGGGGACTCCCCCGGGGCATGACAGTATGAACCATTCGGTTTCGAACCACATTATATCGCGTGTCTTGTGCATTGTATTTTTGTTTGTTTTGTATTTCTATTATTTCCGCTGCGCTAACAAACATCGTAGACAATCAAGCATGCGAGAACGATCAAATTCCATCAAGCAATGCCGAATCACTATTCATCCCCCCTCTAGCGGTCGCACAGGTCCTAACAAGTGGTATCAAGCTAGGAGCTCTTCAACAGATTAACAACTGGGAGCAAGCATGCTAGAGGAAAATATGGAATTTGAAGAACAATTAGGATGGGACGTCAACACACCGGTGCCTTACAATTTCTATGGATAAGAAGGATTCAACCAATGGAAGGCAAGAATTGAAGACTTTTTGATGATGAGGGACCTTAAGGAGTGGTCCGCCCTAATGGAAGGATTCGAATATCCAAGAGGGTCAAAGGGAGGATTCCTCAAGATGAAGAGATGGAATGAAGAATAACTCCAAGGATTCGAGAAAAATAAAAAGGTAGTAAAATTTATTATTGATTTGATCCCTAATGACATTTTTTGCAAGCTAGGGAATTACATGGATGCCAAGGAGCTATATGGAGCAAGTTGGCAAGATTTCATGAGGAGTCTCACTCGACACAAGCGGAAGAGGCCGAAGAAGCTAGCTCATCCTCACAAGAAAGTAGGGATTCGAAAGTTGAAGAGGAGTCAACATCCGAGAAGGAAGAAGAGGTGGAATTGGAAGAGGCCTCCACCTCTAGGATTAAGGGGGAGGAGAGATCACCTTCCATGCCGGAGCAAGAAGAAGAGCCATCTACTTCTGGTCGAGGATATGAAGAATCAACTCCGGTTCCCACAATTGACCTAGGTAACTCAAGCAATCTTGGTAAAATTAAAAATCACATAATTTGCTCTGAGTGTAGGGAACAAGGGCATTATAAGAGTGTCCTGAGAAGGTCAAGAAAAGTCAACCGGCACCAAAACCTCAAGATAAGACCAAGGATGTCGATCCCCCAACACATAAAAGCAAGGAGCACATCATTTGCTTCAAAGGCAACCAAAAGAAGCATTATAGGAGTCAATGCCCTAGGGGGAAGAAAAAGAGCCAAGAAGGAGCATCACAAGTAGGGGGAGCTTCTAAAGCAATCCCTAAGGTAAAATTTAATAATACACCTTCTAAATTTTATAGTAAAAAGTATGCTAGAGGTAATCTCAATACACTTGCTACTCATCATGAAAAGCATGCTAGTAGGAATAATAGATTTTATTGTTTTGGAGCTAAGCATGTCCACATTAGGAATAAGGAGAAATTTGGGACTAATGTCCCTAAAACAATTTTACCTAAGGACAAACCTAGATTAAACAATTCTAGACTTATCCTTCCTAGGGAGACCATTAGGAAGATAGAAGATAACCTAGGCATCAACCCTAAATGGACTAGACATATGCCTAGAAATAAGAATATCTCAAGAGTTAATGGAAAATAAAATATTGAGATATTAGAAAAGAAAAATCAAGTCTTGAAGTCAAGACTTGAGAAAATGAAAAAGACCCTTAGGAATATACAAGATCAAATTAAAGGGTCAAATGATCAAAAATCTAGGTCAAGGAGTCAAAACCTAGGTTTTAGGAAGCAAGGTTCAACCAAGGGCAAGAAAGGTTTGGGTCACAAACCTAAGCCCAAGGAGACCTACCATAGTGTTCCATTCGATTATGGAACACAACCTAGGTCTAGAAAAGCCAAGGTCAATAGGGAAGTCATCCCTAAGTTTGACCAAGGTAGGTGCTTAGTGGCTAAAGTTTCAAGGAAACCTAGGGAAGCCATTAAGAAAATTACAAGGGGAGTTACCCCAAGAGTTAACCTAGGTAAGACCCAAATGACCAAGGCTTCTAAGCCAACACTACAAAAATAATGGTTTTTAGCGACGAAATTTGCAACGAATTTTGTAAAAAAAAATTCGTTGCAAAATTTTTTTGCAACAAAAAATTTTTTGTTGCAAATAATTCGCCGCTAAATTCGGCAACAAAAAATAAAAAATTATCGTTAAATTGCAACGAATAATTTTTTCGTTGCAAAATTCATCGCCAAATTTAGCGACGAATAAATGTTTCGTCGCTAATTTGGCGACGAAAAGATGATTCGTCGCAAATTTTTGCGATAAATAATACTTTTCGTCGCCGAATTCGACGACGAATAATTAATTTTGTCACCGAATTCGGTGACGAATAATTATTTTCGTCGCCGAATTCGGCGACGAATTAAACTTTCCACGCCAAATTAGCGACGAATAAATTTTTTTATCGCCGAATTTGCGATGAAATATTTATTCGTCGCAAAACTCTCGCATGCATACTCCACCAAATATAATGAAATTTGGCAACGAATATTTTTTTCATCGCAAATTCTGCGACAAAAAAAATATTCGTCGCATATTTGGCGACGAAATATTTTTTTCGTCGTAGAATTTGTGACAAAAAAAATATTTGTCGCCAAAATATGATGAACATAATTAACGAATAAAATTAAATTTGGAGACGAATTTTTTTTTTATTGCAATGTTGGCGACAAAAAGAAAAATTCGTCGTAAAAATTTTCACTATCAGTCGACTGATGTATTCATCATTCGACTGATTGTACGACCAGTCGAACTGACTAGTCGGCTACTAGACATTCTGTGAATTGCTACAGTATGGCAGTCGACTGCTAGGTGAGTAGTCAATCGTTAGTTTGCCACGGCTAAGTATTCTCAGAACTATTATAAGATATCACCGATCGATAATGATTACGATCGATGCCCAAAATAAATTTGGATTGCGCAGTTTCTCACATATCAGTCGACTGAATATTTACATCAGTCGACTGATACATATATTTTTGCAACGAAAATTATATTTTCGTTGCAAATCTGGAGAAAATTGAAAGAAAAAAATATTTTAAATTTTTTTTTCTATTTTGCAACAAACACATAACAATATTAACAAAATTATACAACAAACATTAATATGGACATCAAACAAATTTATACATATAACAAATACATCCAAATAAGGTTTAAACTAACTACCATTATCATCAGGTAACATTTAAATACAACAAACTTATAAAAACATAAATATCGTTTATGTAATAAGTCAAGTAGCTAACAATTAAACTTTCACAAATACAGTCAAAAATAACCACCATCATCATCAAAAAATACATCATCATTGTCTCCATGACAGGGATCAGGCGGAGGAGGAGCAGAGCCAGAAGGAGGAAGTTGATTTGAGCTAGACGTTAACTGAAGATGTTGCATAATAAACATTTGTTGCCTTTGAAATTCATTCATATTTTCATTTAAGTCTTGAACTTTCTGAGCGTTCTCTCTCGATTCAGTTTCCTTCTGCGCTAGTAACTCTCTCAAATGATTAACCTCTTCAGTTAATTGAATTACTTGGGCTTTTAATGCTGAAGAGGATGAAGAAGAAGCACCAGGGACTCTATAGGATCGACTTAAAGAGCCGAGTCCAAGTATTCTTACACTTTTCGGTCCTCCAGATGCTTCGAGCCATAAATTTATATTGCTAACAGATGGCTCCGATTCGACTCCATCATCGCTTGCACCCGAATTTCTTTGTGAAAGTTCATCGTATTTCTCCTATTGTGAAAGAAAAAAAAATTAAATAGTAACATAGGAAATTAAATTTTTACAATTACACACCTTTATTGTTCTATCTCTTTCCCCACTCTATGTTTTATCCTTCTTTTGGAATGTACGGGTGTAAGTGTCAATAAATAATGGCTCAGTTCCCGTCTCCTTGGCCTAAACAAATTAAACAGTTAATATTTATAAATTAGTGAGTATTAGATTACAAATTATAAATTGAAAACACTCACCAATCGAGCTCTATGCTCATCGATATTTATGGATCCTCCCGCATACGTGGCAGACATAATGCAAGAGTTACAATTCTGATTTTGCTTATTTTGTTCACTCCTCTGTTTACTTTCCTCAGATCCCCAATGCGCAACAATTTTATTCCAATTCTCCTCGGTTATATAGTGTGGTTTCTTATTTCTAGTTTTGGCATGATTTAGTATGTTTCTAATATGATCACCACACTTTTTCTTAAAAAATCCTCCTAATCTCTAGTGTTTGACTCTCCTCCCAAATAAATACCCACTGCAGTAGAGAAAAATAAAATTTGATTATATTCACTACAATTTCATATACTAAATGATTGAAATAGGTTACCTTGAACTCATTCCACCACAGAACTTTAATTTCTTCTGGCGTGCTTGTATAAGTCATAGAAGCGCCGCCCCAATGGTTATTCACTATTTTATTAACCTCGTGAATAACATGTACAGAATTTGTAAATCTAACATAAACCAAAAACAAATCCCATTATATACTTATTAAAAAACATATTGTATTAAAAATTAAATATAGATATTGTAAAACTTGAATACTTACGAATCTCCGCACAGAGATATAAACTCTCTCGTATCTTCCCTCTCCACGAGTGATTGTTGTATCGGGGAAGAGACATTAGCAGGTATATGCTGAGAATTAGAGGATCCTGCAACTGGGGAAGAGGTGGAGGGCACATTTCCTGCAAGAGCATCAGAATGTGCGGGGGCTGAAGCAGAGGAAGACTGTGATCTTCCATCACTACTACGTCTATGACCGCCACGTCGAAACTAACAATCATGATTATTAGAAGAATATTACAGGAAAAAAAATACAGCTGCATATCGAATTATTAATAGGAAAAATAAGAAAATATTACCATATTCGTAGCAACTGGATGACCCTAAAAAAAAGGTTCATTAGTATATCAAATATATGGAATTTCAAATAACACAGTGAATTAAAACATAATTGTTACTGAATAAAAGGTAAATTACCAATAATTAGAAATCGAAGTCTGCAATAAAATTTTCAGCCTAGTAATGCATCTAATCATCATCGTCATCGTCATCATCATCGTCATCGTCATCATCATCGTCATCCTCATCCTCATCCTCATCCTCATCATTGAAATCTTCATCTTCATACTCATTCAGTTCACTTGCATCAACGTCTATTAATACGCCGCTGGGATCTCGTAACGTTGAAATATTATACTCTTCGATATGAAATGTATTGACAACTTCATCTTGTTGATATGCTATGTCTTCCCAATGTTCCTCAATTTTATTACGTGCCTTTGTTTTACAAACTGCCCACCAATCACTTTTGTCTCGTCTCAGACTAGGATATGAAGCATGAAATACTTGAATCGCTTACTGTGCTAATACAAATGGTTTGTACCTCTTGTATATTTTTTTTGTAGTTAATTTCAACCAAATTAAACTATGGATGCACCCTCATTCCTTTGATAGGGTCAAACCAACGACACATAAATAAAATAACTCGCAAATCTGAGCCTGGATACACTACCTCTAAAATTTCATCTAGTAAGTCATAAAATTCATTCCTTGTACCCCCATCAATAGATGACTGAACACAAACTCCATTATTCATTGTAGTTTTCCCAGTTTCATAAGCTTGAGTATGAAAATTATATTCGTTTATGAAATATGTCGACCAAGTTTTAACCATTGAATTTGGACCCCATGACAGATGTTTTATTAGGTCTTGCTCAATGTGACCGTGATTATCAAGAACCTAAAGTAAAATAAATATGTGTCATCAGACAAGATTTATCAAATTTACCATCATATATACTACTTACATAATTTTTGAACCATTGTGCAAATTCTTCATCACAGAAATTATTAAACTCATGCTCCGGAAGCTCCGAATATAGAGTTTGAAAAATCCTACAATAAAATTAAATAAAACATGAACAATATTTTATGATATACAAAATGTTTAATATAACTTTTATATACTTACTCGAAATACGGCATTACTTCTTGACAGTTCAATAAAATATATATATGGGTTGCTCGCCACTCCGGACCAGTTAAGTATCTACTTGTACAAGATCCACTTGGTCGACCAAGGTAATTAAAAATTGAGAATGCCCTCAAATTTGGATCAATGGAACCCTCATCGTTTCTTCCTGCTTTTCGACTCTTGCATTGAATGTGAGGTTCAAAGTAATATGATGCAAAAGTTATAACTTCCCCCATAATATATGCATTAACAATAAAGGCTTCAACATGAGCCTTATTTTTCACTTTTTTTTCAAGTGATAGAGGAATCTAAGATTAATACAATAAAATTTATTAGCAAATAAATTAGACTAAATTTGACCAAATGAAATAACAATGAGAAAAAAGTCAAAAAAATCCACCTTTCAAACGAATACATCCATTGAAATTGAACAGGACCTCCAACTTTAGCCTCATATGGCAAGTGAACCAAAAGATGTTCCATTGAATCAAAAAAAGCCGGTGGAAATATCCTTTCTAAGTTACACATAATAATCGGAATGTCTCTCTCTAATGTATCCATGTGTGAATGACTCAGTACTATCGAGCAGATATCATGAAAGAAAATGCTTAATTCCGTAATTGCACCCCAGACAAAATTTGATGCATTGCTAGATTGCTTATGTGTCTAAAAATCATTTGGCATTATGTGATCACGCGGCAATACTTCTCCAATAACTTGAACAAAATCATTAAAACATTCTTCGGACACATTATGCTCAGCTTTAACATTCAACAATCTTATGGTGAGAGATAATTTTGTGTGACTGTCACAACCGGACCACACGGGTTCATCTGCAGCTCTCAATACTTCTTGAAATTTTATATATGACTCATTGTACATATTTTCATTACCACTAGTAATTTCTACCTCCTCCAACGGTGTTGAATAATTATTATACAAGTGTTCAAATGCTTGAGGATAATTAGAACTTGTCGCATTTGGTTCGCTATTCAAATTATGACCAACTGTATCAACTATCATCCTCTGGTACAGATTGAATTGATTGTAATATACTTGCTCTCCACTACCTGTCCTTTGTATGTTTCATCCAACCTCTTCATCGGATATAAACAGTTCACCATGACAAGTCCAATTATAATAATTCGGCGTAAAACCAAATCTACAAAGATGTTCTCGAACTTTATCACATTGGAAAAATTTACCATTATGACATTTTTTGCACGGACACCTTAATTTATTCCCATCCATAAACTCAACATTATCATTAGCATATCTCAAAAATTGTTCCAACCCAAATATAAATTCATCGGTTAAACCACAACGTTCTGGTAAATTCTTTTTATACATCCAACTTCGATCTCTCTCCATCAATCCTGTTTTCGAAATTATATCAACGATTAATTTTAATTTCTTCCAAACTTCATCCATATATATATCAATCTAACCATAAATTTATACTCAACATGAATTAAATTTTTCTAATACTAAATATGATTTTGTGTGATAATTAATTACAAATTATAATATCATTTCGAACAATTATGATCTATTAACAGTAATTAAATTACTTAAAATCAAACATTAAGAATAAAAATTATAACAAAATTAATAATACTGTAATTAATGTTATAAATAATATTTTTACGCGTACCTGTCCAAATGGAAACAATGTGCGGCTAGATGAACACTTGACGAACACCTTCAAAGTAGGACAACCTATGAAAAAAATATTGTATTTAGATTACGACACACTATTTTATATA
This sequence comes from Wurfbainia villosa, assembly GCA_025175895.1. Classification (NCBI taxonomy): domain Eukaryota; kingdom Viridiplantae; phylum Streptophyta; class Magnoliopsida; order Zingiberales; family Zingiberaceae; genus Wurfbainia; species Wurfbainia villosa. The sequence goes on along the minus strand of CM046003.1, from coordinate 23,293,037 downwards.
TATATATATATATATATATATATATATATATATATATATATATATATATACTAATTTATATAATTATTTTAAATAACATTTGAATTCATGCGAGGACATGCAGTACGCATGCGCGGCCGCGAGGGCACGCCAGCCTCGTGAAGGCAGCGCGTATGGAGGCTTACGATACACCGCCACCGGCGGCTAGGGCACGCACACGACCGCCGCGAGCACACGCATCGGCCGCCGCATGAGCACGCTGCGTCGGCGCCACCGCACGCTGGCGTCGGCAAGACCGCCGTGACCATGCGTGGCGGTGCCGCCGCGAGCACGCGTGCCAGCACCACCGCGACCACGCGTGGCGGCGCCGCCACAACCACACACAGGAGCGCCACCACGAGCACATACGGCGGCTAATGCCGACGCGAGCTCGCGGCGGTGCCTGCTGTCGTGCGTGATCTCGCGGCAGCAACCTGCCGTGTGTACGTGCAACAACACCTAACCGCCGCCAGCATGCGGCAGGTGTTGCCGCGAGCTCGCGGTGGCCTCTACCAGCGCGTGCTTCCGGCAGGATCTGCGGCGGCAGCGCCGTCGCTGCTCTGGCGACGACGTCGGAAGGGAGGGAGAGAAGGAAGAGACGTACGGACAGCGGCGAGAGGAGGACGAGCACGATCGAGCGAAGGAAATGGAGAGATTGGGTGCGTCAGGGCGGGATAATAAGAGGAAATTTAGCGACGAATATTTTTTTCGTTGCCAATTTGGCGACGAATCCTATATTCGTTGCAGATTCTACAACGAAAAAAAAATCATTGTAGATTCTGCAATGAATTCAAAATTCGTTGCAGATTCTGCAACCAAAAATAATTCGTTGTAGAATTCTGCAAAGAAAAAAAATTCGTTGCAGAATTCTGCTATGAAAAAAAAACATTGCAGATATTTGCAACAAAAATATTTTTTTGTCGCAAATTGGCGACGGAAAAAAAAATTGTATCCAATTTGCGACTAATTTTGCAATGAAAATTTAATGTTGGAAATTTTAAAATTTTTGTAACAAATTTTTTTTGTTGGAAATTTTGTTACAAATTTGCGACGAAACATAAAATTCGTCGCAAATTTCGTTGCAGATTTGCAACGAACTATTTTCGTTGCCAAAGTTCGTGGCCAATTTTATGTTTTTTTGTAGTGGTAGGAGGGTCATTAGGAGGGTATCTAGGGAAGTTATCCCTAGCGAATACCTACTAAACCCAAGGAGCTCCAATAGGTATTGGGTTCCTAGGAGAGTGATCGATTCACGCTAAATGGGTTAGGGTGTGCCAACTTTAAATGGATTGGTAGTTAACCTAACCATGGTAAAGGTGGCACTTTATGTCATTTTCAAGGTTATGTGTACCTTGGAAATAGGTTTGAATTTAAATCCTAAAAGATTTTAGGATGTGCCAATGCAATTTATGGAAGTTGAAAAATCAATCAAATTGGCACAATTAGGGTTAGAGAATATAGTGTGTCATTTTGGGTTTTTGGCACACTTGGGATAAGCTAATAATATGGCAAAATGGGTGTAATAATAACAAATGACAATTAATATTAAAACTTAGGTATTATTATACCTTTACATTTTATTTGTCATGCTTGATTTTCCATATAACATGTCATGACATCATATCTACTTTTGATTATATAATATGTCATGATCATGCTTAGGATTAAGGTTAAATGTCATGTATGCTTAGATTCCATTTTATGCCATGACATCATGATTATGAGCACATGCTTATTTATATCATCATTAATTCCACAATCATTCATACATTAATAAAAATTGAGTTAAGGACAATTGGCATGACTTGAAGTCTCATGTATAAAGGAATTAAGTAGTGTTGCCTTAGAAAAATGCATGAACCCCTAGATTAGGATGAACAAAACCCACATCTCACATTACACCCTAGATACATGTGAGATGCTAGGATATGAGTTGAGTTCAAGGTGCATGGTTTTTGCATCTAGATGAACTAAAACTCATATATATCATGTATGGATCATTGGGAAAGCTTATATTCAAGCCATGCACATTAAGCCCAAAGAACATAATCCAATATAAGGTTTTAAAATCACTTTGAAAAACCTTGGTGAAGTCTATCTTTTGATAGCAATCACCATTGATGATGTTGACACAAAGTGAGCTCAAACATTGAAGTTTTTCTTCACTTTTGAACTTTGTATCAGTTTCACTTTTTTATGGGTAAATTATTACGTATGAATTTTCATGATTTTTCAAAATACGTAGAATTACTTATGTTTTTCCAAAGTTCGGTTCTGATAACTAAAATTCAGAAATTTCAGTTATCAGTCGACTGCCTCTTGATGGCAATCAACTGATGTATAGGGCAGTCGACTGCCATAGCTGATTTCGGGTAAACAATGATGTTTAGCCCATGTTTCAGCTATGGTAAGGTTCCCTAACCACTCCTAACCCTAGGATATGCTTTGGAAAGCATTGGAAAGGGTGAAAATCCATTGGATATGGATTAGGAGAGTTGTTAGGGTGATGTATAAATTTTAAGGCATGTGAAAGTTCAATGTTGAACTTTAGACCTTAATTTTTTATGGTTTAGTGTTCCTATTGGCTTAGGGATTTCCCAAGGACATTGTTGGTGCAATGGTCAAGAGGGAGCAAGCCTTTAGGGGGAGGTATTCATCATGGGATGATGGATGTATTTTTTCTCATGAGGGGGAGAAATGGGAATTTGAGGTGCCCAATTTGAAAATTGGGAGACTTCATAGGAGTGCCTCTCTTGAGTGATATGGGACATATCACTAGGAAGATTGTAGGCATCCTAGATGTTTTTGAACCAAGGGGGAGATTGTAAGATCTCATTGGGATATGAGATATTGACCTCCTTGGGAGAACCTTTTTTATGTATGTCAAAAATGAGGAGAATGTTAGAATTACCAATTTGGGAAAATTGGTAAAGGAGATTTGAGTTAGGGGCCTAACTCAAAGGTGTTTGGTTTTTGTCAAACATCAAAAAGGGGGAGATTGTTGGTGCAATTGGCCTAGATCACGATTGACCAGACTCAAGTTAGACTCGAGTAGTATTTTGATGTTTGACATTGATGTCTGATAAGTGTTGGGGAGATTGTTGGTGCAATCGACCTAGGTCATATTTGATTTTTGATGATGGTTTGACCATTGTCATGGGAGAAGTCCAAGTCTTGTGTACATGGCATGGAAAGTCCAACATGGGTTGGCAAGGAAAGTCCAAGCATGGGTCTTGGCAAGGAAAGTCCAAGCATGGGTCTTGGCATGGAAAGTCCAACATGGGTTGGCAAGGGAAAGTCCAAGCTTGAGTCTTGGCAATTGGAAAGTTCAAGGGGAATATTGGCGGCGTAAAATCCAAGGGTGAAGTCTTGGCAGTCCAATGGTTGGCGACGTAAAGTCCAAGCGGAGTCTTGGCAGCGTAAGCCCAATGTGCCTTGGCGGTATAGACCAACTTAGCATGACAATAGTCGATGGAAGCACCTGAAGGCTAGCGTATGGATGAACAAGTCATGGATGACTTGGAGGGATCCGATAGGAGTGACACTGATGGACGTGGCTAGAAGGCTTAGGTCTAGGCTAAGGGTGGTCTAGCAAGTATGGGGACACCATACTTAGGGTTAAAACCTCATGTTTGAGGTGTATCAGTCGACTGGGGACTATGGTCAATCGACTGATGAGAGTCGACTAGAGTTCGACTGCTGGAATTAGCCTAGCAGTCGACTGCCAGAATTGGGTAGTCAACTGATTTCCATAGTAGTCGACTGATCCAGAGATCAGTAGACTGATGGTCGAGTATTCGAGCAAGAAGGTTCCTGAGTCGACTGTTATGGTTTGATAGTCAAGTGATGACTCGATCAGTCGACTGATGGGTATGATCAGTCGACTGATGGTCTATCCATTGAAACTTATCCAACGTGGCTCATGCCGTTGTGAGACAACGGCAACAGGAGCAGTCGACTAATGGTCCCGATCAGTCGACAATAGGTGGAATCCAACCCAAGAAGAAACTTTAAAGGGAGCTCATGGAGATGGTTTTCTCTATTGATTTCTTGGACGATTTGAAACGATTTGCTGGTGCAAATCAGGGTCTTCAAGTGAAGTTCAAGCAATCACAAAGCAAGCATCCAAGTTCACAATTGTAAAGTGTTTCTTTACTTGTATTTGTGTAGTTTACTTGTAGTCACTTGTATTTATTTTTATTACTGTTGTAATTCATTGTACGAGGTTTCTCCACCTCTGACTTGTTGTTGAGAAAGAGTATTATTGATTAGTGGTTGCGTGTGCATCACTAGAGCTCATTTGAGCTCAATCCGTGGAGTATGAATCATTCGATTCTGAACCACGTTATATCATGTGTCTTGTGCATTGTATTTGTGTTTGTTTTGTATTTCTATTATTTCCACTGTGCTAACAAACATCGTAGACAATCAAGCACGCGAGAACAATCAAATTCCATCAAGCAATGCCGAATTGCTATTCACTCCCCCTCTAGCGGGCGCACAGGTCCTAATAGGTTTGATTCTATCAAAGGCATGAAGGTGCATCCACAATTTAATTTGGTTGAAATAAATCATAAAAAATTATACAAGAGGTATGAACCATTTGTGTTGGCACAACAAGCGATTCAAGTATTTTATGCTTCATATCCTAGTTTGAAACGTGACAAAATTGATTAGTAGGCTATTTGTAAAACAAAAGCGTGGAAAAAATTGAGAAATGTTAGGAAGACATAGCATATCAACAAGTTGAAGTTGTCAATACATTTCAGATCAAAAAATATAATATTTCAACATTACAAGATCCCAGCGACATAGTGATAGATGTTGATGCAAGTGAAATAAATAAAGGTGAAGATGATCAGCAATTTAATTTTGAGATAGAGGATGAGGATGACGATGAGGATGACGAGATTGAAGAGATATATGATGAGGACAAAAATGACAATGAGGACTTCAATTTATGATTATGGGTAATTTTTATTCAAAGTTAAATATGTTTCTATTTACTGTCTCATTCTAAATTTTATATATTTGATATATTAATGAACTATTTTTTTTCTATAGGTTATTAAAGAATATTTTTAACATACGTAGGAGTAGATTATTTCGGCATCCAGTACTTCATATTAAATATGATAAATTTTTTCATATTTTCATTATACATCCAATGAAGAAGCAATTTTTTTTATTTTATTATTCTAATAATTATGATTGATAGTTTCGATTGTAAGGGAACCTTGGAATCTAGAGGGGGGGTGAATAGCTCATTTTCGTTTCTACAAGAGTGGTTAGTGGAAGCACAACAAATATAATATAAATAGAAATGAAAACACAATGCTAACACAAGGCCTTTACGTGGTTCGGAGATAACGCTCCTACTCCATGGCGATCCTTAAGGTGGATCAACCCAAGCGATTCCACTAAGAAGCTTTCTCTTTTACAAACCCTCCTCTTCTTACAAAGGATGTAGATGAAGATTAGAGAGGAGGAGAATTAAACACTTGAAAGCTTTAGAAAATTTGTGGGGGCTTGAGAGAAAGATCAGAATGTAAGCATTAGCCCTCAAAGCCACCACCAGCCTGTTGGTGCAGGGGCACCAGATAATCGAACCTGTGTTTTGATTATGGAAAAGACACAAAGTTAAGTTTACATCGTTATCTCACGAGCTAAATCGAGTGTGCAGAAAAAGTACTAAAGCTGGAGCTGAAGGCTAGCGAGACCCGGAGGAAGCCGCGGTGGTCGGGCGACACTCGAGTGACTTCGGAGGGAGCCAAAGGAATCGAGTGGAAGGCCGAAAGAGAGAGCTACAAGGTAAGTATCGAGGAAATCTCGTGTGAGTGAGAGATTGTAAGGTCGTGTCCTCTTTACGGGGATGACCGTAGGCGGCGATCCGACTAAGACTTCCTGTGAAAGGTCTAGGTCAAGATCGGACGGTTAGAAACCGTCGCATTTATCATTTTCCGAGCTAACCTCTTACTGCAGGGAAGTGGCCAGGCTGGCAGTCGACTGCTGGACATTGGGCAGTCGACTGATGCTCATCAGTCGACTGATGGGAGTCATCAGTCGACTGATGGCGACGAATCAGCCTTTGCACTAGGTCAAAACGGATAAGGTTTGACGCGGCCACTTCGCGATAAAAATTATACAACTTCGTGATCTGTTCCAAAAAAAGAGGAGACGTATTCAGAGGCCAAAATCTATAAAAGGAGGGGAGGATTCCAACTCCAAATTACATCAAGTTTATTCTCAAGTGCTCCTACAACGCCAACACTCCAACGCCGTCATAACGCCGACACGATGACAAGTTCAAATCTCCACCGTCGACAGCAGTAGCAAGTAATTGTTTTTGTTGTATTCTTTATTTTAATCGTAACGAGGTGAGGTTGGCTTGTTTCCTCATCCTCGTACTTTCGGTTTTGTGATCGTTGTCTCCTACCTTCAACGAGGAGGAGACGTTATAGTGCTTTGCCCTCCGTACGCGGTCTAGGACCGATAGGGCCTTGGAGTAGCAACCGCTGGGTTGTGAACCAAGTAAAAATAAATGTGTCTCTTTATTTTCCACTGCTCTTACTCATTTAATTATCTACTCGAACGAAACGTCAAAAAGATTTACGATCGCTATTCACCCCCCCCCTCTAGCGACGCTTCTCGATCCAACACAACCCTCTTTTTATAGAGAGAGGGCTATTTTTCCCGTTGGAGCATGATCAGTCGACTGATGTACAGCATCAGTCGACTGTCGCTGAAGCCAACGGCTTCTGATGAAGGAAATCCACGGAGATACGCAGTCGCCATTTCCAACGGCTACTTGATTAGTCGACTGATCACTTCATCGGTCGACTGATGAAGCGATCAGTCGAGTGATCCCCGTGAGGAGTTGAGTGAGACTCCATTCTATTCCCATCTTTGTCTTGATCAGTCGACTGCAAGCTCCTGACAATCGACTGATTGCCTCATCAGTCGACTGCCAGCTCCTGGCAATCGACTGATCGTCAGGGTTTCAACCTGACTCAGTCGAGCACCATATCAGTCGAATGATACGATGTATCAGTCATCTGATACTCATCTAGTATGAATAATTCATACTTGAATTGACTCCCTAGACCTAGACTCAATCTTCTAGCTCTTCCTTAAGCCTTGCACCTCCAGGATCCCTCCGAGTCTGCGACTTGTTCATCCTTTGCGCTTGCTTCCAAGAGCTTCCTTCAATTTTGTCATGTCTTGGGTTTCCCTTTGCCAAAGCGTGCTTGGACTTTACGCCGCCAAGACTACATGCTTGGACTTACGCTGCCAAGACTTGCCTTTGGACTTCCTTTGCCAAGATCACACTTGGACTTTGCCTTTACCAAGTCTTCATACTTGGATTTTCCTGTCACTTAAACATGTTCACAATTAGATCACAAAATATTGCCTAACTTAGATGATTATCCAAACATCAAAACATATAAATGCTTGGGGAATTGTTGCACCAACAATCTCTCCCTTTTTTATGTTTGGCAATCATTTAAGTTAGAACTTTAAAACATGCACATAATCATATTTCCAATATGTATTCTATCTTTAGACATTCATGCACATAATCATATTTCCATCATATTTTCAATATGAATTCTAACTTAAACATTCCTTCTCCCCCTTTGACATACATCAAAAAGAGAAAATGCATAAATTTGCATGAAAGAGTGAAATTTGGTGTATCTTGAATTAAGGCATAAAATTGAAATTAAGCTCCCCCTTAATCCAAGATATGGTTCATGATGAATGACAAACATGTGGAGCAAAGCCTAAAGAATTGGAGGTTAAAATCTAACTTTGCACCAACAATATAAGTTAAGGGGATGTAAAACTTTGATATGAGGAAACTCCCCCTAAAACATTACATAAAACAGTCCTAAAACTTTTCTATAATAAAGATTATCATACCATAGATTTAGGACATCAAAAGTACACTAAATACCAGGAGCTATTTTTCAGAGAACCCAGCGTAGCGGTTGAGTCCCTCAGAAACCAGTCCACTGAAGTGCCCATCGATCGGCACCGAGCAAGAATGACCGATAGCCGCGGTGTCGGGGCGAGGCGATTTACGCAGAGCGATTTCGCCGAAGTGTCGTCGTCGCCAGGTGCACGGCGATTTTGCGAAGCGGTTTTGTCGCCAGGTGGCAATTTTGCGAGCGGTTTTGCCACCAGGCAGATGTCGCCAGGCGAAGCGGCATCACTCGATCACGCCTGTAGGGGCAGTCCACTGATAACTAAAAAACCCAATTTTTCAATTATCAGAATCCGAGTTTGAAAAATCCTAAGTAATTATACATAGCTTGAAAAATCACGAAATTTCATATGTATAATACTTATAACACATACAATCAGTGAAAAATATTGAAAAAATATTTTAACCATTAAAATAGGATATTGATACAAAGTTCAAAAACCATTAAAACTTTAAAAATTTTGATCTACTTTGTATCAACTTCTTCAATGGTGATTGCTATCAAAAGATAGACTTCACCAAGGTTTTCTAAAGTGATTTTAAAATGTTTTTGAAAATCTATTTTGAACCATGGACTCTTAGCTAAATATATGAGTGTAGGGAATGAAAATATATAGATTATGATTCTCCCCCTAAAACACTGCATCAATCAGTCCTAAACCTTCTTTTTGCTGAAGATTATCATACCTGGGGTTAGGACACTTAAGAATTACAACCAAAACCAGGAAATGGGCTGAATTTGTAGAAAAATTAGAGTGTCAGTCGACTGATATGCTTGAAATCCGAATTTCAGCCTTTTCAGCCTAACTTCATAAATGCGTTAAAAATTCTAGAGACCTCGAAAAATCACAAAATTTTGTGTACACATTTCTGAAATCATTCTTTATAAAAGAAAAATAATTTGAAAAATATATGTTTTTCAGATTTAAAGATTGATACAAACTTGGAAACTAACAAAAGTTCTAATGTTTTGGCAAACTTTGTATCACTTTTGTGTTCCACTTGAAAACTATTTTTCAAAATATGATAAACATAGTTTAAATTATATTTTGTTTGACATTTCCAATCATATTCTTGGAGCTATATGCACATTAATTGTGTATAAGTCTTCCCAATGATTGGTCCAATGAAGGATTAATGTCTCTAGATGACACTTTGGTTCATAGTAATGCATCATAACAAGCATGATGAACCAAGTGCATCTTCCTAACATCTCACATGATGTCTAAGTGTCTAAATACAAAAGTCATGGTTTCTTAGGTCTTTTGTGAGATGTATAGAGGTATAAAACCTAGATTTTCTATAGAATCATGCAAACCTACACCTCTATTCAACTAAGTACATTCCAAGTTCTCTCCTAAGTGATGAAAATTCTATTTCGGGGAGAGGCTTGGTAAAGATGTCAGCTAGATTAGAATTAGATTCAATGTAATTTAGTTCAATGTCCCCCTTAGCCACATGATCTCTAATGAAGTGATGCTTCACTTTAATGTGCTTGGTCCTAGAGTGATGCACCGGATTTTTGGTCAAATTTATAGTGCTCACATTATCACAAAATACTTTTATGTTGGAGTAAAGTAGCTCATAGTCCTCTAAAATATGTCTCATCCATAGTAGTTGAGCTACACAACCACCCATAGCCACATATTCGGCCTCGGTGGTGGATAGGGCAACACAAGGTTGTTTCCTACTACTCCAACTAACTAGGGAGGACCCAAGGAATTGGCATCCACCACTAGTGCTCTTCCGATCCAATTTGCAATCGGCATAATCGGAATCGGTGTACCCAACCAAATCAAAAGACCTAGTCCTAGGGTACCATAGTCCTACATTTTGTGTGCCTTTAATATATTTTAAGATTCTCTTAATGGCAACTAAATGTGATTCTTTGGCACATGATTGGTACCTAGCACACATATCAACCGCAAATAAAATATCGGGTCTACTAGCGGTTAAGTAGAGGAGGCTACAAATCATGCGTCTATAAAGCTTTGAATCTATTGATTTTCCTTCATTATCATTATCTATTTTAGTATTGGTTGCCATAGGTGTTGACACTACCTTATCATTTTCCAAACCAAATTTCTTAATTATTTCTTTAGCATATTTGGTTTGGTAAACATAAATTCCTTCACTTGTTTGTTTGATTTGTAATCCTAGGAAGAAATTTAGTTCCCCAACTAGACTCATCTCAAACTCATTTTCCATATTCTTGATAAAATCTTGAAGAAGTTCATCATTTGTTGACCCAAAGATAATGTCATCAACATATACTTGGGCTACAAAGATGTCCTTAGGTGTTGATTTTATGAATAGGGTTTGATCTACATTACCCCTTCTAAAACCTTTGGAGATTAGGAAAGATGATAATCTTTCATACCAAGCCCGGGGAGCTTGTTTCAAACCATACAAAGCCTTCTTAAGCTTGTATACATGGTTTGGATAGTCATCACTTTCAAACCCGGGAGGTTGTTCTACATAAACTTCCTCCTTAATGAACCCATTTAGGAATGCCGACTTTACATCCATTTGATGGAGTTTAAAACCCATGTGGAAGGCATATCCTAATAGGATTCTAATAGACTCTAATCTAGCAACCGGGGCATATGTTTCATCATAATCAAGTCCTTCAACTTGATTGAAACCCCTTGCAACTAATCTTGCCTTATTTCTAGTGATATTACCTTGATCATTTAGTTTGTTCCTAAAGACCCATTTGTAGTAATAACGGTACTATCATTAGGTCTAGGAACTAACTCCCAAACTTGACTCCTTTCAAATTGAGACAATTCATCTTGCATTGCTAAGATCCAATCCGGATCAAGTAATGCATCTTTAATTGTTTTGGGCTCAATTTGGGAGATTAGTGCTATATGACTAGAGGGATCCCTATGAAATGACCTAGTCCTAACACCTTGAGATAATTCACCCACAATTTGATCTAGAGGGTGATTTTGATGAACTCTTATTGTTCTAGGAGGTGTGTTAAATTGAGTTTGATGATTATCCTCAACCCTTCTTTCATCATCGGAATCACCTCTTACTCCCCCTTTATTTAACTCTTCCCCTTAATCATTACCCCCTAAAGTTAAATCTTGAAATTTTTGGGTAATTTCTTGATTTTTGTCATTTATATCATCATCAATGGGGAATTTCCTAGGGTATGTATTAGAGGTTTCATCAAATTGGATATTTGAAGATTCCTCAATCTTTTGAGTTCTTTTATTATAAACTCTATACCCTACACTAGTGGATGAGTATCCAACTAGGATTCCCTCATCCGCTTTGGACTCAAATTTGCCTAGGTTGTCTTTGGTGTTTAAAATATAAACTTTGCATCCAAAGACCTTAAAATAGTGAATTGTTGGGGTTGTATCATTCCACAATTCAAATGGGGTTTTTCCTAAAAACCTATGAATTGACACCCTATTTTGGATATAGCAAGCGGTGTTAACCGCTTCCGCCCACAAGTAGCTAGGTAAAGAGTATGCATTAAGCATAGTCCTAGCAGCTTCTTGTAGGGCACAATTCTTCCTTTCCACAACCCCATTTTGTTGGGGTGTTCTAGGACAAGAAAATTCGTGCGTGCTTGTACCCTTGTTCTAGGCAAAAGGTTGAGAAATTAGAATTCTCAAATTCTCCACCGTGATCACTACGGATCCAGTTGATTTTGGGTTTTCTTTCATTCTCTACTCTCTTACTAAATCCTATGATTATTCCTAGGGTTTCATCCTTATTTTTCATGAAAAATACCCAAGTAAATCTAGAGAAATCGTCTACTATTACTAAGCAATATTTACTACCAATCATGGAAGGGGTACTATGACAATCAAATAAGTCCATATGCAATAGTTCTAAAGGTAAAGCGGTACTAAGTAAAGTTTTACCTTTGTGTGATGTTTTTGATTGTTTCCCTTCTTGGCATGCATCACACATTTTGTCCTTGAGAAACTTGACTTTTGGCAACCCTTTGACTAACTTCATTTTGGCTATTTTGGCTATGTTCTTCATGTTTATGTGCCCTAGCCTCCTATGCCAAAGCCAACTCTCTTCCTCTTTTGCAATAAGACACTTAGTAGAAGCATTAGTAGCATAGGATAAATCAACATAATATATATTTGATTTCCTAAAACCTACTAGCATACAATCATTTAGAGTTTTGTGTCTTATAAAACATTTTGAAGAGTCAAATTGAACATCAAAATTTGCATCACATAGTTGGCTTACACTAAGTAAATTAAATTTCATATTTTTGACTAATAACACTTTATGAATGGTAAGGTTGGGGGATACCTCAATTGTGCCTTTTCCTAGAATCTTAAGTTTACCACTATTTTCGAAAGACACCTTCCCCTTGCTAGTGTGATTGATAGTGGAAAATTTACTCTCATCACCGGTCATGTGTTTTGAGCACCCACTATCAACAATTCATAAGTTTGATTCTTCTACCTATACAACATGAAAAATGCAAGCCTTAGGTACCCAAATTTTAGGATCACTAGCATCAATCAAAAACTTCTTAGGGACCCAAGCCTTTCTAACCTTGCTCCTAAAGGTGGATTTTCTACTAACAAGAGATGTAAATGCTACCTCCTTTTCCTTAGGCCTATATCCTATTCCGGCCTTGTTGTAAATAGCTCTTTGATCCTTAATTATCATGTCTAGGAATTTAGAGTCATTTGTAAATTTTTCTAAGCATGCTCTTAGTTCACTTATTTCTTTTCTTAATTCATCATTTTCATCTCTAAGTATACATGTATCATTACAAAGTGGTTCTACATTTTTAAGTGACTTAATTTCTACTTTTAAGTCCTTAATCCTAGTTTTTGATCTATTTAAGGCATTTTGAAGACATGTAATGGTTTTGTAAAGTAAATCTACCCTAGGGGAGTTGCTTACCTCATCATCACTAGATGATGATTCGTCGCTTGAAGAAGAGGATGAAGACTCCTCACTTGAGCTTCCGGCTTCCTCCTCCAAAGCCATGAGGGCTAGATTCCGGGTGGCATGACACACTTCTTCATCATCGGAAGAGTCCTCCAAGATTAGTGTGTCCCATGTTTGTGCCATCATTGCCTCCTTCTTCTTCTCCTTCTTTTCCTTCTCCTTATGCTTCTTTTCCTTCTCCTCCTTCTTCTTTAGTTCTGGGCAATTTGACTTGATATGCCCTTTCTTGTTGCAACCATAACAAGTTACGTTAGATGAAAGAATTGAACTAGTAGAAGACTTACCTCTTGAGGATTGGAACATCCTCCTTACATCCTTCTTGGTGAGTTTCCTTGACCTCCCACCAAACTTCTTGACATAATGAGCCACCTCGCTTGTCGATAGCTCATCTTCACTACTAGATGAATCTTCCTCGGATTCGGATGAGGAAGACACTTCTTTCTTCTCCTTCTTCTTCTTGTCCTTCCCTACAAAAAGAGCTACACCTTTCTCTTTCGATGAAGTGTTAGCTTGCTCGTGCAACTCAAATTCACAAAATAACTCATCTAATTTAACCAAAGAAAGATCCCTAGAGACCTTATAGGCATCTACCATTGAAGCCCATAAGGTTGTTCTAAGGAAGGCTTGGAGTACATACCTCACAAGGTCTCAGTTGTCGACCTTCTCACCTATCACATGTAGTCCATTGACTACTTCCTTGAAGCGACCGTGCATTTGGCCCACAGTCTCATTGGTCTTCATGGCGAAGCTTTGAAGTTGGCCTATTAAGAGATCTCTCTTGGCTCTTCTTATTTCCTTGGATCCCTCATTGAGCTTAATTAACTTCTCCCAAAGCTCCTTCTCCGATTCAAAAGGCCCCACCTTGCTTAGTTTCTCTTTTAACAACCCACATTGAAGTGTGGTTGTTGCCTTGGCGTTGGCTTGAGCCTTCTTGGCCATGTCCCTCGTCCAATCCTTGGTCGGTATGGACGCTCCATGTTCATCGACTGGCTTCTCGAAACCATCTACAACGCTAAACCAATTTTCAATATCGTTCATAAGATAATACTCCATCCTACCTTTCCAATAGCTGAAGTCATTGTTGTCGAAGAATGGAGGCCTCGCCGTGCTATACCCCTCTTGGAAAGCCATCTTGCTCCGGTTGATTGTTAGATCTTCTGATGCGATCCGGGCTCTAATACCACTTGTAGGGGATCCTTGGAAGCTAGAGGGGGGTGAATAGCTCATTTTCGTTTCTACAAGAGTGGTTAGCGGAAGCACAACAAATACAATAGAAATAGAAATGAAAACACAATGCTAACACAAGACTTTTACGTGGTTCAGAGATAACGCTCCTACTCCACGGCGATCCTTAAGGTGGATCGACCCAAGTGATTCCACTAAGAAGCTTTCTCTTTTACAAACCCTCTTCTTCTTACAAAGGATGTAGATGAAGATTAGAGAGGAAGAGGAGAATTAAACACTTGAAAGCTTTAGAAAATTTATGGGGGCTTGAGAGAAAGATCAGAATGTAAGCATTAGCCCTCAAAGCCACCACCAACCCTCTTTTTATAGAGAGAGGGTTATTTTTCCCATTGAAGCATGATCAGTCGACTAATGTACAACATCAGTCGACTACCGTCGAAGCCAACGGCTTCTGACGAAGCAAATCCGCGGAGATACGCAGTCGCCATTTCCAATGGATGCCTGATCAGTCGACTGATCACTTCATCAGTTGACTAATGAAGCGATCAGTCGAGTGATCCCCACGAGGATTCGAGTGAGACTCCATTTTGTGCCCATCTTTGTCTTGATTAGTCGATTGCAAGCTTCTGGCAGTCGACTGATTGCCTCATCAGTCGACTGCCAGCTCCTGGCAATCGACTGATCGTCAGGGTTTCAACTTGACTTAGTCGAGCACCGTATCAGTCGACTGATACATCGTATGAGTCGACTGATACTCATCAAGTATGAATAATTCATACTTGAATTGACTCCCTAGACCTAGACTCAACCTTCTAGCTCTTCCTTAAGCCTTGTGCCTCTAGGATCCCTCCGAGTCCGCGACTTGTTCATCCTTTGCGCTTGCTTCCAAGAGCTTCCTTCGGTTTTGTCATGTCTTGGGTTTCCCTTTGCCAAAGCATGCTTGGACTTTACGCCACCAAGACTACATGCTTGGACTTACGCTGCCAAGACTTTCCTTTGGACTTCCTTTGCCAAGATCACACTTGGACTTTGCCTTTACCAAGTCTTCATACTTGGATTTTCCTGTCACTTAAACATGTTCACAATTAGATCACAAAGTATTGCCTAACTTAGATGATTATCCAAACATCAAAACATATAAATGCTTGGGACATTGTTGCACCAACATCGACGTGTCGATCATAGATGGAATACTGATGATGGAAGATCATACTCTTCCCCTACTTCAGCCCCTATACAGTAAGATTCTCTTGCAGGAAATATTCCTTCTATTGGTGCAATTGGCCGAGGTCATGATTGACCATACTCGAGTAGGTCTTTGATGTTTGATGATGAGTTAACCATTGTTTGACAATGGGTTGACTACCATATGATGGAGAAGCCCAAGTGGGACACTTTGTTAGTTATATATGAGAGGTGTCCTAAGGCAATCGCCTTATGGTTGTGCCATTTATTTGATAAATGAAGATTCACTATTTGAATGTATATGTTTTCATGTATTTGATTGGATCTTAAACTCATTTACTGAATGTCCGCAATACAATTCACAGCATGAGAGAATTTGTGATTAGATCATAACTAGTGAGTATCTCTACATGTGTAATTGTTATATATTGGAATTATCCCTAGTCAATGAATTGATGCATTCGGACATCATCAATTCTGTTGAGATTAGCACGAGTTATACTCTTTGGTTTATCCAAGCAGTTGTTTCTCACTGGCTAGAGATATTGGGATGTCCAGAGTTAACCATTGATGCTAGTTATGGTAACTAGTACATTGGAGTGACCAACTGTAAGACTTCATATGGTTCTCTGCATATACAAATATGTCAATGAAGTTCTTGCTACAGTTTAAGTGTGATGTTCCTTTGACTTGCAGTGTTCAAGTCATCTTGGTCATGGAGACTTATGTTTTGACATCTTAAGTGAGCATCTCCGAGGAGATGTAGACCCTGGATGATTGGGTATAAGTCGAAATGTCCTAAGGTGTTTGAATAGCCTACAAAGGATTCACCACTCCTTGTGAAGAGATGTATACCCTGTGGCCACTCATCGGATTGTTACTAAAGTCTTTGGACAAAGTATTACATGTTTAGAGTATGGTACTCTTAGATACATGTGTAGTAACTAGAATTCGGAGGATGAGGAAATGATACTTGTGTTAGGTGTGACATAGTCAGCCTAGTGAGGACTGATACACAGACCATGTCCTTAACCAAGTGGGTATAAGATGAGTGAAGGGAACGGGGCATGATTCACTGTAGTTGCTGAAAGGTTTTAGAAGTTGTTTTGGGGCCAACCGTTGATTTTTTGATTAATTGGAGATCATGATATACTACTAGGTGCCACTCATGATCGTTCTATAATTAATGGTTAATTATAGATGGCCAACATAAATCGGGAACCTATTTGGTCACACGCACTACGAGTATTATCTGAAGGATTTAAAACAAGCTTGAGAATAGGATTCTCATATCGAGAGAGACTTGGTTTGGTTGGACCAAACAAGGAGCGAACATGAAATTATTTCAGTCGCATCAGAAGCATGAAAGGGCTGAGTCTTTTGAAGACATGATGGATGAACCAAATTGGTTTGGTTCTAATCCAATGGTGGAAAATAAACCAAAGGGGTTTGGTTTGTTTTAAATGAATGAATCAAAATTAGTTTGTTTTATTTTAACTTAAAATAGACCAACACGGCTTGGTTTATTTTTAACTTAAATTAATGAAGTGGGTTAACAGGTTTTGGTTGTGAACCAATAACCATTGAGAGAAGGTTTCTTGATGGTCAAAAAACACGTTATCTATAAGTAAGAGGGTTGAGACAAATTTCGTAGATGAGTTAAGGTTTGTGAAACCCTAGCCGCTTTCTCTTCTCTTCTCCTTGCTTGTGTGATGCCCACCCTTGGTGTCGCCGTCGCCAAAGCTTGGTCGCCCCTCCTCCTCCAGCCATCGGCCAACCACCAGTCGCCGGCTAGCCAGCAGCCGCCGGCCACCTTGGTGTCGCTGGCCAATTTGATTGGTCGGCACTTTCAAAAAATAAGTTTGTGAAACTTGTTTTGTGATCATCTCTCAGTCACAACGATTTCGACGCGAGTCTTGTATCTCTCGTCAAAGTGGGGCTCATAGCTTAAGAAGCTATCCCGACGATACTCGGCGTGGACTCGGATAGAGGCGAAACTTGTTAGGGTCACTAAGGTTTATGCCCTTTCCGCTACATGTTATTCGTCGGGTATACCTAGTGTAATTTTCTTATTGTAAAATTTTAAATGTATGATTATGTCTACAATGTTGTTTCCTGCATGCATGTGGTGTGTGTGATGTAATAAAATAGTTTATCATCATTTTTATTTGCTTCTGTTGTGTATGTTTACGAAACATGTTCGAACACATGCCCATGTCGGTGCCCCAGAAATCCAACACACTTGGCATGGAAAGTCGAAGCATGGGTCTTGGCAATGGGAAAGTCCAAGTCTTGGGTACTTGTCATGGAAAGTCCAAGCATGAGTCTTGGCAATTGGAATGTCCAACATGGAGTTGGCATGGAATGTCCAAGGGTGTAGTCTTCACCACGTAAGTCCAAGTGTGTAGTCTTAGCAGTGAAAGTCCAAGTCATGGGTACTTGGCAATTGGAAAGTCCAAGGGTGGCCACATAAGTCCAAGTGTGTAGTCTTGATGATGAAATTCCAAGTCATGGGTACTTGGCATTTGGGAAGTCCAAGGGTATGATATTGGTGGCGTAAAGTTCAAGCGGTAGTCTTGACAGCATAAGTCCAATGGTTAGCGGCATAAAGTCCAAGCGTGGGTCTTGCCAGCGTAAGCCCAATGTGCCTTGACGGTGTAGACCCGGTTAGCATGACAATAGCCGATGGAAACACCTGAAGGCTAGCGTATGGATGAACAAGTTATGGATGACTTGGAGGGATCCAATAGGTGTGAGATTGATGGAGGTGGCTAAAAGACTTAGGTCTAGGCTAAGAGTGGTCTAGCAAGTATGAGGGCATCATACTAGGGTTAAACTTCATGGTTGAGGTGTATCAGTCGACTGGGATCATGGACTAGTCGACTGGTCAAGTGTTTTGACACTTGGCAGCCGAATCGACATTGAGCAGTCGATTGGGATTATGACTAGTCGACTGATGGGAGTCGACTGGTGTTCGACTATGACTGAGTTGCAGCCACAGACGTAAGGTGACTCGACTGGCGCCTCGATTGAAGTCCCAGTCGAGGTGGCGCCTCGACTGGCTTCGACTGCGGCCGAGCAGATACAAGGCGCCTCAACTGGCACCTCGACTAGAGTCCCAGTCGAGGTGGCGCCTCGATTGCCCTTGAGCAGTCGACTGCCATGGAGGGTAGTCTGTTAGTGCCTATAAGATCCACATATCTCCACAATGGTATGATATTGTCCACTTTAGGCCTAAGCCCTCATGGTTTTATTTTTGGGCTTCACCCAAAAGGCCTCTTACCAATGGAGATATCTTTTTTCTTATAAGCACATGATCTTTTCCATGTCTTACCAATGTGGGACTTTGATTGTATTCCTATGCTGAAATCAACTCAAGCGAAGGACCACATTGGGCCCCCTAAGTCTATCCCTCCTCAAGGATTTTGCTTGATGTCCGATCTTGGAGGAACTTCCTGCTGTTGTTTCCCCACCCAACTAGACTTCCTTCACGATGTCTCCAAAGCTCTTGATCCGTAAAGCTTACTTATATTTGTGTATTAGGTTCATTGGCTTGACATGGACCATATTTCATTGTCTTACTTTTGTTAGTGCCTATAAGATCCACATATCTCCACAATGGTATGATATTGTCCACTTTAGGCCTAAGCCCTCATGGTTTTATTTTTGGGCTTCACCCAAAAGGCCTCTTACCAATGGAGATATCTTTTTTCTTATAAGCACATGATCTTTTCCATGTCTTACCAATGTGGGACTTTGATTGTATTCCCCATACACTACAATTATAGAGCGTTGTGGTCAAAATCCATCAACCTTTGGTAGTAGGCGCTATTCACCCCCTTTAGCGAGGTATTCGTTGGAGTGGTCTCTTCCAACGTGGACGAGTTGTTGTGAGACACTAGAGGAAGAAGAAGGATGGATCGTGATGGTATGAACATTCAATATGCCGAAATCATACACCTTCTATGAGGAAGGGCTCGAAGGGGAGGTTTTTCAATGATTCTTCATGATGGATTTGGATTGGATGATCCTTCTTGCATTTCAGACCTTCAATAGCAAACCAACAAGCAAGCAATCCAAAGCTCTTAGTGTAAAGTTTTCTTTACTTATATTTGTGTATTGTTTTGTTTATTTGTTGTATTTCATTGTCTTACTTTTGTAATTATTTGTACGAGATTTCTCCACCTCCAGATTGTTCCGAGGAGTGTATTGATTAGAGGTGGTGTTTGCATCACTAGAGCTCATTTGAGCTCACCCCATGGAGTGGGCTTAAGGTTCCAAACCACGTATATCTTGTGTATTGTATGCTTGTATTGTGCATTTGTTTCTACTATTATATATTCAGAAGCCTCACCTCTAAGATTATAGGAACAATTTCCATCAAAATCCATCAATGTAGAACGCATCTCACCCCCTTTAGAAGAAGAAAGTTCAACAAGTGGTCTCTCTTCTATGGACTAACCGCTAAGAGAGCACCACTAGAGGGAAGAAGAAGGATGGAGTTGCCCAATGATGGTTTTGGGTGGGACATCAATATGCCAATTCCATACACCTTCTATGGACGAGAAGGGTTTGAGCAATGGAGGGCACAGATAGAGAACTTCTTCATGATGGACTTTGAAGATTGGATGATCCTAGCGAAGGGATTTGAACTTCCAAGAGGTCCAAAAGGTGGATATCTCAAGAAGAAGAAATGGACCGAAGAGCAAGCTCAAGCCTTCAAAAGAAATGATAAGGTAACGCAAATGATATTAAGTACGTTACCTAACGATATTGTGTATAGGTTGGGTGAATTTCAAGATGCCAAGAAGCTATGGGATAAATTGGTCAAGCTCCATGAAGAACCATCTGTGGCTCAAGTAGAGAGAGAGCCCGAAGAGAAGTGCACATCCTCACAAGAAAGTGAGGATTCGGAGGTCGAAAGGTGTTCGACATTCGGATTAGTAGAAGAGGTGGAAGAAGTAAAAGAAGCCTCCACCTCTAAGATTGAAGAAGAACCATCTACCTCAAAATAAAAATCATATTGTATGCTTTGAGTGTAGGGAAAATAGACACTACAAGAGCAAGTGTCCTAAGAAAGTAAAGAAGGCTCAACCGGTGCCAAAGGTCAAGGATGTCGATGCCCCAACACATAAGAGAAAAGAGCACATGGTGTGCTTCAAATGCAATCGAAAGGGGCAATATATGAGTCAATTCCCTAGGGGGAGGAAGCCAACCAAGGACCAAGAAGGAGCATCACATGTAGGGAAGCTTCTAAAGCAAACCCTAATGTATATTTTAATAATGCACCTTTGAATGTTTATGATAAAAAGCATACTAGAAATAATTTTAATGCCTTTGCTATTGTTAGTAATGATCATAAAAAGCATGCTAGTAGAAATAAATTTTATTGCTTAGGTTCTAAGAGTTGTCATTTTAGGTCTAAGGATCATACTAGACCTACCTTATCTAAGGACAAATCTAGAAACAACAACTCTAGACCCATTCTACCTAGGAAGTCCATTAGGAAGGTAGAGAATCACCTAGACATTAACCCTAAGAAGGGTAGGCATATGCTTAGGAAGTGTCGTTTCCAAAAGATTAATGAAAAATCAAAATTGGGAAAATTAGAGATAGAGAACCAAGCCTTGAGGTCAAGGCTTGAGAAATTGAAAAGGACCCTTAGATAGATGCAAAATCAAATGCAAGGGTCAAATGGTCAAAATTTAGTATCAAGGAGTCAAAACCTAGGGTCTAGGAAGCAAGGTCAACCTAAGGGCAAGAAATGTTTGGGTCACAAACCTAAGCCTGAGAAGACCTGTCACAATGTTCCATTCGATTATGGAACTCAATCTAGGTCTAGGAAAACCAAGGTTACTAGGAAAGTTATCCCTTTCTATAAAACCTAGGAAAGCCACTAAAAAGGTCACAGGAGAAGTTATCCCTAGAGTTGACCAAGACAAGACCAAATTGACCAAGACTTCCAAGCCTAAAAGGGTCATTAGGAAGGTATCTAGGGAAGTTATCCCTAGCGAATACCTAGTTAACCCAAGGAGCTCCAATAGGTATTGGGTTCCTAGGAGTGTGATTCCTTCACGCTAAATGGGTTAGATGTGTCAACCTTGAATGGATGGGTAGCTAACTCAACCATAGCAAAGTTGGTACTTTAGGCATTTCCAAAGTAATAGGATACCTTGGAAATAAGGTTAAATTTAATCCTAAATGATTTTAGGATGTGCCAATATAATTTATGGAAGTTGAAAAATCAATCAAATTGGCACAATTTAGGATTAGAGGACTTGGTGTGCCATCTTGGGTTTTTGGCACACTTGGGATAAGTGAGTAATATGGCAAAATGAACTTAATTCCAACAAATGGCAACTAATGCTAAAATTTAGGTATTCTTATACCTCTACTTTTTATGTGCTATGATTTGTTTGTCATATGTCATGTCATGACATCATATTTCATTTTATCATTTTATATGTCATGATAATGCTTAGGTTTAAGTTTTTATGTCATGTATATTTAGGTTTATATTTAATGTTAAGACATCATGATTATTGGCACATATTTTTATTTATGCTATCATTATATGCCATAATCATCATTCATGCATTTAAGCTAATTAAAATTAATTTAAGGACTATGACATGATTTGAAGTCTCATGTATAAAGGAATCAAATAGTGTTGCCTTAGAAAAATGCATGAGACCTTAGTTTAAGATGAACAAAACTCACATCTCACATCACATTGACATGTGTGTGTATTGATACACCCTAGACACATGTGAAGTATTAGGAAATGAGTAAAGTTCAAGGTGCATAGTTCTTGCATCTAGATGAACTCAAACTCATCTTATACAATGGATGAATCATGAGGAAAGCTTATGTACAAGTCATGTGCATTAAACTCATAGACCATGGTTTAATATAAGGTTTTAAAATCATTTTGAAAAACCTTGGTGTAGTCTATCTTTTGATAGAAGTCACCATTGAAGAAGTTGATACAAAATAGATCAAAAATATTGAAGTTATCAATGGTTTTGAATTATATATCAATCTCAATATTTAATGGGTATCTTATTTTTTAAATATTTTTCACTCATTATGATTGTTATAAGTATTATACGTATGAAGTTTCACTATTTTTAAAATTACGTATAATTACATATGTATTTCTAAATTTCAATTTT
The DNA here is from genome assembly GCA_025175895.1 of Wurfbainia villosa. NCBI lineage: Eukaryota > Viridiplantae > Streptophyta > Magnoliopsida > Zingiberales > Zingiberaceae > Wurfbainia > Wurfbainia villosa. The sequence goes on along the minus strand of CM046003.1, from coordinate 23,270,540 downwards.
TGAACCTAATTTCTGCACTTGCAGAAATCAATTGACTACCATGGATGGCAGTCGACTGGCGTCAAGGTGAGTCGACTGTCAGGCCTTATTTTGGGTAAACAAGATTTGTTTAGCTTGATTTCAGCTATGTTAGGCTACCCTAACTGCTCTTAACCCTAGGATATGCTTTGGAAAGCATTATAAAGGGTGAAAATCTATTGGATATGGATTAGGAGAGTTGTTTAGGGAGTGTATCAAATTTTAAGGTGGGTGAAAGTTCAAGTTTGAACTTTTGACCTTAATTTTGATAGTTTAGTGCTCCTATAGGCTTAGGGACTCTCCAAGGACATTGTTGGTGCAATGGTTAAGGGAGAGCAAGCCTTTAGGGGGAGGTTATTCATCATGGGATGATGGATGTGTTCTCCCTCATAAGGGGGAGAATTGGGAGAAATTGAAGGATTGTCTCTCTTTAGTGATATGGGACTTATCACTAGGAAGAGTGAAGGGATCCTAGATGTTTTTGGACCAAGGAGAAGATTGTAAGATTTTATTGGGATATGAGACATTGATACTCTTGGGGAGAGCCTTTTTTATGTATGTTAAAAAGGTGGAGAATTAGGAATTCCCAATTTGGACAATTGGAAGGATTGGATTGAGTTAGTGTTCTAACTCAAAGGTGTTTGGATTTTGTCAAACATCAAAAAGGGAGAGATTGTTGGTGTAATCGGCCCAGGTCACGATTGACCAGACTTGAGTGTGACTCGAGTAGTGTTTTGATGTTTGACGATGAGTTGACCATTGTTTGACAATAGGTTGACTACCATACGATGGAGAAGTCCAAGTGGGACACTTGGCATGGAAAGTCCAAGCATGGGTCTTGGCAATGGGAAAATCCAAGTCTTGGGTACTTGGCATGGAAAGTCCAAGCATGAGTCTTGGCAATTGGAAAGTCCAACATGGAGTTGGCATGGAAAGTTCAAGGATGTAGCCTTGGTCACGTAAGTCTAAGTGTGTAGTCTTGGCGGAGAAAGTCCAAGTCATGGGTACTTGGCAATTGGAAAGTCCAAGGGTCTAGTCTTGGCCACGTAAGTCCAAGTGTGTAGTCTTTGCGGTGAAAGTCCAAGTCATGGGTATTTGGCATTTGGGAAGTCCAAGTGTATGATATTGGCAGCGTAAAGTCCAAGCGGTAGTCTTGGTAGCATAAGTTCAATGGTTGGCGACGTAAAGTCCAAGCGTGGGTCTTGGCAGCATAAGCCCAATGTACCTTGCCGATGTAGATCCGTTTAGCATGACAATAGCCGATGGAAGCACCTGAAAGCTAGCATATGAATGAAGAAGTCATGGATGACTTGGAGGGATCCAATAGGCGTGAGGTTGATGGAGGTGGGTAGAAGGCTTAGGTCTAGACTAAGGGTGGTCTAGCAAGTATGAGGGCATCATACTTATGTTAAACCTCATGGTTGAGGTGTATCAGTCGACTGGGGTCATGGACCAGTCAACTGGTTAAGTGTTTTCACACTTGGCAGCCAAGTCGACATTGAGCAGTCGATTGAGATTATGATTAGTCGACTGATGGGAGTCGACTGGCGATCAACTGCGACCGAGTTACGGCCGTAGATGCAAGGCGATCGACTGGCACCTCGACTGGAGTCCCAGTCGAGGCGGCGCCTCGACTGGCCTCGACTGTGGCTGAGCAGATGCAAGGTGCCTCGATTGGAGCCCCAGTCGAGGCGATGCCTTGACTGCCCTTAAGCAGTCCACTGTCATGGAGGGCAGTTGATAACTATCATTTTATTGTATTATTTTGGTCCTTAATTGTCACGCCCCGAGAGTATGTCGTGTCGAAAAGCAAACGGACGGCATCTCCCCTGTACGTGGCAACATCTCGTGTTAATACAAGACTCGTAGGCCCACAATAAACATAACATATGAATATAACTACATCAAAACATAAAACACAGTGGAAACATAATACAACACCATCACAAACTATACACATGCATACCGGTATGACAAACACTAACTCAGAACACCATAACAAAATCAGAAAAAGAAAGGTACAACATTTATAGTGTCCAATCACTACAAACATCACATAAATCAAATTCATATCGGAACACCAATGAAAACACACAAATTCAGACTCTTGGAGTTGAGATGAGAAGATGTCAACCAGCGGTGCTCCAAGTCCATCACGAAGTCAGCTACCTGTTACTTGGGCGACAAAAAAATCCAGGATCCGTGGCGGTGAGTAAAACTCAGCATGTAATAAGATAGAACATGTAAATATATGTATCAATATTACATGTCATTCAACAGTTTAATCTACTCGTACAATAGGTATACATCAGCATAACAAGTATACATGCATGCATACACTAAGTAAACTGAACAACAAACGATGCTGACATACTTGACAGTCAGCTACTCTATCCTCATCCAACCTGGGCATATATCCACAACATAAGGTATAAGGAATAATACTAACTCACACTACATCCTGATATGGGTCGAGGGTATCACAGTGAATAACCAACAAGTATACAAGTATCGGCCTACTACCATACAGAAAAATGCGATAGCATGTATGAATATGTACAAACAAATGCAACAAGCATAGTACATACAAATGCAGCATCACAATAATCATATATATATATACTACATCTATATATGTATACTAATCACAATCATCCATATATATATATATACATGCATATATGTATATATATGGCAATATGTAAAAATGTCATAAGTCAGCAATGCAGCATGCATGGTCATGTCGACTCACCCTAAAGCTACCACGACCCCAGTGTGGCCTCGGTGGCTCGAGCATGACAACTGTCTCAACTCAACACCAACCACTACTCTCGAGTGGCCGAGTGGGCAGTATGATCGAGTAGCATATAAGCGTAAAGAGCAAGCTACACGATGGGGTCCCTGTTGTTGGTCACTCCGACAGTCACTACCCATGAGTGGTCGAGTGTCACACACGCAGGATTATGGCACGCAAATCCAACTACCACCGTCTATAGTGGTAGAGTGCGACACCACAATGCTCTGCCCTCACACCGGTTACTCCTCCTATGAGTAACCATGGAGGCAGGATGACTGGCGACCCTCTCAACCACAAGGGAGACCTCGTCGCCAGCATACATGCAAATGACATGAATGCAATGTCTCACATATAGACATCCACCATAGACTCTCTATTCTACAGAGAATCATACTAATCAGATCAACGCACTCTCTATCCTATAGAGAGTCGTACTCAAACTGATTATATCAAGCTAGGACCACCGGTCCGTAGCGACACACTAAGTATCATTCCCCTGACCATTTACACAATACATGGTCGGTGGTAACATGCAACCTAAGGGTATTAGAATTAACCCTACGTTCAAAACATTACCTTCCCACAGATAACCTCTTTGCCCAATTTACAATCAGGTTGTCATCCGGACTTTACTATTCGCACTTAACTAAACAAATTTTAGGTTACTTACATCACCTATATATATAACTCCTAATCATGATCAAATGTAACATGATAGCAACAATGGAGTTAACAGCCAAAGGTAAGGTATCAAACATAAAATAAATAAGAGCAGGGTCAAGGTAACATAATCATATAAGATGATCATGCATCTAAATCTGCATGCATTAAAACTACCTGACCAGGGTAGGAATTACCTACCTGTTAAATAGCTCCGCTAGCTGTCCATGCGTATAAGCCTCTGTCACTTACCAAAGTCCTGCAAGACCACATGAACTACAATTAAGTTCTAACATGACCAAATCGGATCCTAGATCAACTTCATATCCCTATCAATTAACTAAATAGTTTCTTTCCATTAGCTCTTAATCATTGTACCAAACTATCAATTTAATCATAGCTAATTAAGCTAACTAAATAACATCTCAATCTATAGTTAAAGTATCAATTCCCCACGGTGGATACATGGAACCAAACCTACTACTGATCACCCCCAATCACATGATCATTTGCAAAGTAACATTATCCATAATCTATGATAGAGATATATATATATAAATACACTGAAATCCATATCACAATAAATACCACCACCAACAAGATTACTCTAAATCTAATTTCATATTCATAACATTCAAGCTAAAACTTACCTAGTTTATCTAGCCCAGTTCCTTGATCCCAACATAGACATTCACAGCTGGATCAATCAGATTAGTTCAGGTGAGAAGTCCCTACACAGATCCGGAGCAAAGTCTTCAAAGCACCCCTTCACAAAAATCCAAGTCAGAACTTACCTCTCACAGCCTACCTAAATATGGAAGATTCAATCCACTTTCTTACTCCTCAATCACTTGTAATCACAAAAGCCATAATTTTCTACTGATATACCATCTCTGAACTTTTAATCAAAGGAAAACATAACGAAACGAGATCATTACCAGAAATTAGATGTGCCGGCGACATTGGAGGCAATCCACAGAACAGGCGGCAGTTGAGATCCATTCACGGCAAATGCAGTGATAGCAACTAGCCAAGCACCCTAAGACTGCAAAGGGAAAAGCAACAGTGTTGGGATCTCGATGTCGGCCAAGAGGGGGGGAAACGACGGTCGAAGGCAAGATGAGCTCACGATGCTCAATCGGAGTATGTGACCCAAGGCGACTGTAGATCGAAATTGGCATCGAAAGAGGAGCTGTGGCGTTGCAGCTATGATGGGGCGGTAACACCTGTTGTCGTCGAACTGGAAGAAATAGAGAAGGGAAAAAAATGGTCGGCGCTCGAGTGAGATCTAGAGGGCTACGGCGACGAGTGGCAACAGATCCCTCGCGGCGGCGTTGGCTCGCACCGATCCTCTAGGTTGTGCAAGTAGAAGGTCGGTGACGATTCGAGCACGGGCATGAGGGAAGGAGATGCAATCGGGAGAGGGATCGAGCTCTGGTTGCTCCAGAGACGAAGAAGAGAGGTCACGCGCGACTGTGGATGGTGAGCGGCGATGAGGAGGCGGCCATGGGAAGCGGCAATGAGTTCGGGCTGGAGATCGTTGGATCAACACCGGCGGCAGCAGCTCTTCCTCTCGCGGCGGCGGCGAGTCGAGTTCAGGAGGCATCGGCACCCGCTGCTATTGGATCGACAGAGACGAAGAGGCGACCGCGAAGAACGAAACAGGGGGAAGGAGAGTCGGGATCGGGAATTGGAAGAGAAAGAAACGCTCGTGATAAAGCCGATGAGAAACCGCAGAAACGGTTCGTGGAGAAGAAATGGGTTATACGGATCGGGTTCGAGATTTAACCCGGTTCCTATTAACCCATTAATCTTAGGGTTATATTAATAAACCCCATTAACCCCTAGATTAGGATTTAAACTCATTTTAAATCCTGCAAAAATTTTAAAAACTCCTGAATAATTCCATAAGTTAATTTCTTAATTAGCAAGGAATATTTTTTTCAGTATTTTACATTAATATCAATGTTTTTATCCTCTCGAGTGATTTATTATCGATTATTAACATGTTTTATGGGTTTGGATTCATTTTGGACATTATTATAAATTCTCCTAAATTTTAGACTTATATGAAAATTTTATCTTTGTTTGTAAGAGATCGAGATGAGCCAATGGACTAGACTCAAGTTGGATCAAATATGGCTTCATCTAGGGTCATAATGGACATTTCAAGCTGATTTAATCTGAGCCCTTCATCAAGATCGAAGGTAATTCAATGGAGAGGTCAGATTGCCCAATCATGACCATTCAATGAGATCTGATTGATTCTGAGCCATCTGTCCAGATCTGGAGAGATCATGTCCATACATTTAGATTTGGACATCTTAGGCCTTCATCTAGATTTGATCGATCATGATCGTCCAAGCAGATTGATCAGATCCCTTCATTCAAAATCGAAGAAATATTAAACGTTGGATGCATTGCCTAGTTAATTGATTAGTCAAACAATTAAACCCTAGATTGAATCAAGGGCTGAGATTGAGAGGCAAAATGATCGGATGGCCACGTAAATTGGCCTTAAATTACAACATTTCGTCATCGCGCAACGCAAACAAAAGCCACAGCGACCTTCTCCTCACTCGCACGAGCGGCAACCTTCCTCCACAGCGGCGGTGACAGCTCCGGCATCCCATCTCTGATGGGTTCCCTCCATCTAGCTAGTGATTGATCTCTTCCTATCCCGCCGATTGATCAAGATGTTGGGATTCGCCAGCTCAGTCGGCAGCAAGTAGATGAAGGGGATTCTGGCACTCCTCTCCGGCGAACCTTCCAGCGCCTACGGTCGGAGCTGAGATGCCTCAGCTAGATGGGATTCGAAAGGCTGAGTTTAACTACTACTGTGGGGATTCGGTAGTACTCTTTCCCAGCTTTGGCAGTGTGTTTGACAGCCCATTTCTGGCGGCAGAGCAGCCATTCCATTGCCGGTGAAGAGCCCTACAGCCCACTGTTTCGGTTCCCTTCCTTTCCACGATCGGGATTCGACAACTCCACCTTTCCAGATCCATCCATTAGCTACCAGGGTTCGCCAGCTTCGCCATCCATCGCTGGAGCAGAAGGCTTGCATCCAGTTCCAGTTCAGCACTTGTCGAAGGATTTTCTGACAAGGAATCTATTCATTCCATCCGCCTTAGGGAAGGGTTGTTTAGGTCATCGTCGTCGTCGGAGAGGTTGGTCCCTTCTCCAGGTGTTGTGGATCATCGATTTACTATTTTTGGAATTAGTGAATTGAATTGGTTATCATCCCTTGATTATTATCTTTGTAGTTTCATTTGTAGTTTAAGTTATTGAATTCATAGTTTAATTTGAATGTTAGTTTGTAGTTTGATTTGCAGTTTAATTTGTAGTTAGTTTGTAGCTTGTCTTGGAGTTTAAATTGTAGTTAATTCGTAGCTTGTCTTGAAGTTTAATTAGTAGTTTCATTTGGATTTTTAGTTGTAATTTAATTAGGATGTTTAGTTTTGAGTTTAATTTGTAGATTAATGAGTTTGACTGGTTAATTGCAAAGCTTAGCTTACTTGTTTGTTAGTTGGATTTCTTACATGTTTAAGTGTTATTTCCATTAGTTAGGAGTGTTTAATAATAGGTTAGATTTATTTTATGTTTTCTTTTACACTCATGTTATTTTTCATTTGAATTGTGTTTAAATTCCTGCACTGTCTTTATGTTTTTGAATGCTCTTATTTGAATGCTTAGTTCATATCTTCTTTAATTTCATTACCATCATAGTTTAGTTAAATTAAGATTTTAATTATTTGCATTGTCTTTCATTCAGTAGGATTAGTCTTTTAACTTCCAAACCCCCATTTGAAATGGAAAATCCAAAGCAATAATTAGCAATCCTAAGATTACTATTCTATCGATTACACTCGTTGGGAAACAATCCGGGTCATCCACTATGCTACATTAGTGTAGTGGGGGTTCGGTAATTAATTTGTAATGGTACCACGACAAATACTATTCATCAAATTTTGCCGTCGTTGCCGAGGAGTGTAATGGTGCTTAGTAGACTTAGGATTGTTTACTCATTTTTCTAAAAAAAAAAATTAGGGTTTCATTCTTTCATTTTCTATATATCCATGTATTTTGTCATGTCCACTTCCTATGTCTTTTGATTTGTTTGTTGGTGTTTCAGGAAAGACCAGGGATTATCTTTTCTGAGAAACATGGATTCGTATCATCAGCAGTATGAAGACTACAGAGGATAGTTAGTATCATTGCTGCAACAACAAATGAGTGATAATCATCAGTGACAACAAGAAAGGATAAAAAGTTTGCAAATCCAGCGAGATCAAATTGCATCATTCATTAGCCAGATGCAAGCACAAGAGTTCATCCAACCTCCGTTAGAGATCATTTCTATGAATATCGACGCGCTTAGGGAGATGGATTGTGGAGTGGGTGATAGGCATATCTATGATTCAACTACTCCATAGGACTCCTATGAACCATTGTGCTATGATGTGATTTTTGACATTGATGGATGTGAATTCATTGATGAAGTTACTATTGTGTCCGATGTTGAGGATGATGACATGGGTGTGTTGCTAGCTCCTCCTGTTGATATTCTAATTTCAGAAGAGACAGTGCTTACAAAATTAACATATTCATCTGTGCAACCACCTGTTATGCATGATCAGAAGTCAATTCTCACAAGAGTGGTGGATAGCTGGACACCCCCAGACTGGACACTCCCACCTGAGATAGAGTCTCCAAAAAGAATGTTGCTGATGAAGGCAAGCCCCCCAAGCTGAAAACTTTTGCTTGTTGGATCGAGAGACTCGCTAGAGGGGGGTGAATAGCGATATGAAGACTTTCTTTTCGTTTCGATAAAACTTGAGTAATGCAGCGAAAATTAAAGGAATTAAAACAAGAAGACACTTTGCTTTTACTTGGTTCGCAACCAAAAGGTTACTACTCCAAGGCCCTGCGTTCATGGACCGCGTACGAATGGGTAATTCACTAAATGTCTCCTCCTCATTGGAGGTAGGACACAACGGATATAAAGGGACAAAAGCTCGAGGTGGAGGCAACAAACCTACCTCACCTCGTTATAATGAAAACACGATTTACAATGTAATAAATGCAAAATTAAAAATAAACTTGCTACTGCCGATGGAGTATGGTTGTGAACTTGGCATCACATTGATGTTATGGCGGCGTTACGGTGGCGTTACGGTGGCATAGAGCTTTGGCGTTGTAGAAGCACTTTGAGAGCAAGATAGATGGTCCCAAAGGGGTGAAACCACCCTTCTTTTATAGCCCTCCAAACCCTAGTTCATTGAGATCCAGATCTGGGTCAAAGGGACACATCACCCCAAGATAAGGGGATCTTATCTTGACCTTCATCGAGCTGGCCAATTTGAATAGCAGTCGATTTTTCACCCTCAGCAGTCAATTGATGCTAGGATCAGTCGACTATCAATGGCTATCAGTTGACTGTTGGACTGGTTTCTCAACTTCAACAACAAGTTAGCACAAACACAAGAGTAAAGATAGAAATAATGGCTACTTACCGCTCGATCTCAACCTAGACCTTCCACTAGAAGTCTTAGTCGGATCGTCGCCTAAACTCATCCCCGTACAGAGGACCTGGCCTCACCTTTACTCCACACTCATGCTTATCTCCGGTCCTTTTTGACTTGTCGCTTAGCTTCCGGTCCTTTTCGACTTGTCGCTTAGCTTCTAGTCTTCACCTTGGTTCTTCGACTCTGACGAAGTTCTCCCAGTGTCGCCCAACGACCACGATTTCTCGACTCAAGATTCTCCTGGTGTCGCTGACCTTCAGCTTAGCTTAAACACTTCCTGCACACTTAACAGTAGCTCATGAGATAACAATAACACCTTAACTTTGAACCTTTGCCATAATCAAAACCTAGGTTTGATTATCTGGTGCCCCTGCACCAACAATCTCCCCCTTTTTGATCTATGGCAAACCGACACAATGTTAAGGAGAAAATTAAGTATAAAACGAAGTAGTAACAACATGAGTCATAAACATGTAGTGAAGTAGTAAGTGTAAGTAAGAAAGACACAACTTAGTATGAGGATAAAAGAAATGCGTAACTTAGTAAGTTAGTATGAGTAATTTAGTAAGTTATCATGAGTAAGAGTATAAGCTAAATTCTTTTTCAAATCCTCCCCCTCAAGGTTACCTCCCCCTTGACCTTAGGTGAGTACTTGAAAAAGAAGCTTAGCTCCCCCCCTTAACGTTTACCACTTCACTTAAAAAAAAGGTTTAAGTAAGTTAAGTTACTCCTTAATGTTTGCCACTTAAAAAAAAAGTTTAAGTAAGTTAAGTTATCAAAAATACTTTTGATCACTTACCTTTGGCCTCTTTTCTCCATTTAAGGAAAGTTTAAGTTAAGTTTTCAAAAAAAAATTTGATCCCTTAACTTTGGCCTTTCTTCTCCCCCTTTTGCCATAAATCAAAAAATATGGGAGTTTGTAAAAGAACTTTAGAAAATAAGTGATTATCATTTGTAAGTCCAAGCATGTTCCTAATAGATTCTGAAAATAATAGTTTCAATGTACACTCAACTAATAGTATGTTCAACTCTTTTTGACTTAATTGATATGAAATAATCAATAAGTCCTGATTAGAGTTGGTTATTTTAAATAATTATACTCTATGATTTATGTCGATGCACTTGATCTACATCTAGAATCAGGAGTAAGGTCCTAACATCTCACGTCCATCTACGTGGCTCAATACACAAACACATTAGACCTATGTGTTGTGAGATGTGTTGACTCCTTAAATCTATAGGTGCATGTTTTCTAAGGGAAGCCCTAAGCTAGTTCCATGTAGCATGAAAAATAAAAATAGAGTATATAAGAAAAATAAGAGTTGAGTCCTACTCTATTACAAACATCCCTAATTTCCATCTAAGCAGACTAAACTCTGCTTCGGGCAAGGGTTTGGTGAAAATATCTGCTAGGTTCGATTTAGGCTCAATATATTTGAGTTGTATTGTTTCATTTGCTACGTGTTCTCGAATGAAATGGAGTTTAACCTCTATGTGTTTAGTCCTAGAGTGACAAATTGGGTTCTTAGTTAGGTTAATGGAACTAATGTTGTCGATGAAAATTTTAGGGTTACTAAAATTTAATTGGAAGTCTTGGAGAGTGTGCTTCATCCAAAGGAGTTGAGCTACACACTCACCCATCGCAACGTACTCTACTTCAGTGGTAGATAAGGCAACACAAAATTGCTTTCTACTACACCAGCTAACTAGACTCAAGCCTAGGAGTTGGCAACAACCACTCGTGCTCTTCCTATCGAGTTTACTACCGGCATAATCCGAGTCGGAATAGCCGATTAGTTCGAACTCGCTCAATCTAGGGTACCAAATTCCTACGTTTAATGTTTCTTTTAGGTATCTAAAAATATGTTTGACTAGTGTTAGGCACGACTCCTTGGCGCAAGATTGAAATCTCGCACACATACTTACTGTGAAGAGTATATCGGGTCGACTCACAGTTAAGTAAAGGAGGCTATCTATTGCGCTCCTATAGTATTTGAAATCAATTGCTTTACCTTCTAGGTCTTCTCCTATGTTAACATTAGTAGCCATTGGTGTGTTGATTGCCTTGGCATTTTGCATTCCAAATATATTTATTAGTTCTTTAGCATATTTACGTTGGTGTAGGTAAATTCCTTCGCTAGTTTGTTTAACTTGTAAGCCTAAGAAAAAGGTTAGTTCTCCTACTAAGTTCATTTCGAATTCACTTTTCATTAGTGAAATGAACTCATTTAATAAGGTTGTATTGGTAGTTCCAAAAATTATGTCATCTATGTAAATTTGGGCAATGAATATCTCTTTTCCTATGGATTTTACAAACAAGGTTGGGTCGACTAAGCCTTGACTAAACCCCTTAGACTTAACGTAAATCGAAATCCTTTCATACCAAACTCTAGGAGTTTGTTTTAGTCCATATAAGGTTTTTCTAAGTTTCAAGACATGGTCGGGTTTATCTAGACTCTCAAATCCGAGTGGTTGGCTAACGTAAACCTCTTCCTTGATAAATCCATTCAAGAACGCTGACTTGACATCCATTTGAAATAGTTTAAATCTTCGATGTACAACATAGGCTAATAACATCCTAATCGATTCAAGTCTTGCTACGGGTGCATATGTTTCATCATAGTTTAACCCCTCTACTTGACTGAATCCCTTAGCGACTAACCTAGCCTTATTCCTAACAACATCTCCTTTATCATCAAATTTGTTTCAAAATACCCACCTTGTTCCAATTATTATTTTCCCTTAGGTGGGGGTACTAATTCCCAAACTTGACTCCTAGTAAATTGAGCAAACTCTTCTTGAATAGTTATAATCCAATCGGGATCAAGAAGAGCTTGTTCAATTGTTTTGGGTTTGATTTTTGAGATGAGTGAAATTTGGCTTAGGTTTCTATAGGATGCTCTAGTTCGAACCCCTAAATTGGGATCACCTATTACTTGATCAATAGGGTGGTTTGATTGTAGCCTAGATTGATTTGGGTTAGGATTTATACTAGACTCATTTTGATGGTTAGGTTCAAGTCTAGCATCATTTTCAATTGGTTCATCAATCAACTCTACTTCGGGTTTCTTGGTTTTGTTTTCTTCGTCAAATACTATGTTGATTGTCTCTTCTATTTTTAGGGTTTCGTTATTATACACTCTATAGGCTTTACTAGTGGTTGAGTATCCTAGAAATATTCCGGTAGTTGTTTTAGGGGTGAATTTTCCTAGATTATCTTTAGTGTTTAATATATGTACCCTACATCCAAAAACCCTAAAGTACTTAATGTTGGGTAGTTTTTCATAATATATTTCATATGACATTTTAAGGTGTCTTCTAACTAATTGAATCCTATTTTGAACATAGCAAGTCGTATTGATCACTTCTGCCCAAAACCTATTAGGTAGGTTATACTCATTCAACATGGTTCTAGCGGCTTCTTGTAATGTTCTATTTTTACGTTCGACTAGACCATTTTGTTGAGGAGTTATAGGGCAAGAAAACTCATGATGATATCCGTCTTGGTTGCAAAAGTCAGTAAACCTATGGTTTTCAAATTTACCACCATGATCACTTCTAATTCTTTTAACCTTAAGATTCTTTTCATTTTCTATTAATTTGCATAAATTGGTGAGTTGTTCTAAGGTTTCACTTTTATGTTTTAAGAACCTAACCCATATGAACCTAAAGTAATCATCGACTATAACTAAACAATATTGGCTTCCATTTAGTGACTTGGCTCCATGAGAATCAAAAAGGTCTAAATGAAGAAGCTCAAGTACACTTTTAGTTCTTTCTTGGTTAGTTAGTTGATGTGAGGTCCTAGTTTGTTCAGCTTATTGACAAGCATTACAAATTTTATTTTCCAAGTTATTAATGTTGGGTAATCCTCTAACTAAGTCACTCTGACTCATTTTGTGTACGAGTCTTGGATGAGAGTGACCGAGTCATCGGTGCCACAACCAGGATTTCTCTTGCTATGTCATTAGACATTTGGTTGAGGAGTTGGGTAAGTTAATTGTGTAAATGTTGCTATTCCTAGTTCCTTTAAGTATAGTTGTTGAGGTATCATTATTTGTAATTAAACATTCATTTTGTAGGAAAATAACCTTATAGTTATTGTCACACAATTGAATAACACTAAGTAAATTGAATTCAAAATGCTCAACTAAAAGAACATTACGAATGATGAAGTTCGAGTTTAGCTCAATATCACCTGAACCGATGATTTTGAGCTTCCCGTTGTTTCCGAATGCTACGGATCCTTGGTTTTTGAATCTGAGCTTCGAAAACTTTAGTCAGTCTCCGGTCATGTGTCGGGAGCACCCACTGTCCAACATCCATTGATCCTACACATATAGTAGTTGGATCGGATATTAGAATTTTAAAGTTGGTTGAATATTTTTTACTAGTAATCATCTCACCTCCCTTTCTACATAATCAAACATGTTAACCTTATATGTTTTGTGAGATGACTTCAATTTTACTTGATTAAGTTTAGTGATTTGAAGATAATCAACCTTGGGTTAGATTTGGATTTAACCCTTAGCTAGTTAAGTAAACTTTTCGAGAAAGTGACTTCTAGATCGTGGCAAGGTACAGAGGCCTTCTTTGATCGGAACAACGACCACTTCCTTAGACAAAGCCAATTTCAAGAAATTATTCACTTAAGTCACTTAAGATTACTTCCTGATCTAACTAGTTTAGGATACGGTGAGGTAGCTTCAGCTAGTTCAACTTAACTGAGTGCATCAAGCTAGATACGCCTTATCTATCTCGGACACACAAGACTTTGTTTCCCTAACGTACTATCATCTCGCCATGTCCTGATACTATATTATCAAGGTTGACTAACTATTTGTCCTATCTAGCCGTTCTAAAAATTAAAACAAAAATTAATTAAGTATGCAAAACTAAATCAAGAAATGGAGCAAACAAGTTTAGTATTAGCTCCTCCTGGACCATTGAACCGATGCGGTCTTTCCGCATAGTGGATTTGGTCCTTGGGAATCCAATACTTAGTAGATCCTAATTGTGAAATCAAAAAGGTCTTAGGGACCCATGCTTGGACTTTTTGTCTATTTTGATTTACAATCGACATATAAGAATTGTTTGTAGTGGGTGATCTAAATCCAAGTCTGGCCTTATTGTACACAGACCTTTGTGATCCAAGTAATAGGTCAAGACCCTTGGACCCCAAAGTGAACCTTTCTAATGTTTTCCTAAGATCTTGGACTTGTTCTATCAAGAGAGAGTTCTCTTCTTCGAGTTTTTCAACTCGGGTTGAATTCTCCTCTTGAACTTGACTAGTCGAAGAGGTTAGGGAGACCTCATGCTTAAGGAGTTTAACTTGCTTAACTAAGATCTTGACCTTGGACTCAAACTTAGATAACTTTTTAGTTAAATACTTAATTTCACTATAAAGAGTATCGATTAACGACCGACTCACCTTGATCAAATCTTTTGAACCGAATACGGATCCGTGGCTTGTCTTGAATTGGAGTTCACTGTCGGATCCAGAGTCAGACTCGGTCTTGAACTCGTAGCTTATTTCAGGATCGGATTCGTCTTCAGGCTCGGTCGGCTTGGCCATGATCGCAATGTTGTTGAGCTCGTCTTCTTCCTTCGATGATTCCTCCCAAGTTGCGTTGAGCGCCTTCTTGGATTGTGATGGTTTGTTCTTTAGTCTCGAGCACTCCGATTTGATATGACTCCTCTTGTTGCATTTGTAACACTTATAGTTCAAATTTTGCTCGGGTCTCTTTTCCCTGGATTGCTTGATGGGGCGTCTTCTACTCTTGATCATCTTCCAAACTAGATTCACTAGTTCGGTCTCCATCTCGTCGTTTACCTCCGATTCGTACTCGTCTTATTCTTCTTCGAGAGGTGGTTTACTCTTCACCTTCTTCTTTCGACTTGCAACCAATGCAATACGTTTCTTGACCAGGGTCGAGTTAGATTGTTCGTGTAGCTCAAATTCAGAAAAGAGTTCATCTAGTCTAATTTTTGATAAATCTCTAGATACCTTGTAGGCATCAACCATGGATGCCCACAAGGTGGTCCTAAGAAAAGCATTAAGGGCGTACCTGATTACATCTCGATTTTTGACTTTCTGTCTGATCGAGTGGAGGTCGTTCATAAAATCCTGGATTCTCGCGTGCAATTGCATAGCAGTCTCATGTTCCTGCATTTTTAGATTAAAAAGCTTATTCAAGAGAAGGTCTCTTTTACATACCTTCGTGTCGGCGATTCCTTCGTGAAGCTCGATGAGTTTATTCCATAAGTCTTTTGTGCTTATGAATGGGCCGACGTGGTTGAGCTCCTCCTTGGATAGACCGCATTGCAGAATTTGTGTAGCCTTTGCATCAGCCTCCACTTGACGCTTCATGGCGTTGGTCCACTTGTCGCAGTCTAGGAACTCGCCGTCTTCGTTGGTAGGTAGTGAGAATCCGATCTGGATGGCGATCCACATCTCGACTTGGGTTTTTAAATAGCACTCCATCCGACCCTTCCAATAACGGAAGTCATCTCCGTTGTAAAATGGAGGTCGGACGGTACTAAAACCTTCGAGATGAGCCATCGACTAAAACCTTGCACAAAAAATAAAAGACATGGAAAAAGTTGCCAAGACTTTTGTCTTGGATTAGTAGTGAGGGAAAAGAACTAACAAAAAGATTAAATTAAAAAAAATACAAAAAGAAATTAAAATTACTAGATTGGTGGTTGCACCAAATCTTAGCGCCCCCACTCTGATACCGATTGTTGGATCGAGAGATTCGCTAGAGGGGGTGAACAGTGATCAGAAGACTTTCTTTTCGTTTTGATAAAACTCGAGTAGTGCAGAAAAAATTAAAGGAATTAAAACAAGAAGACACTTTGTTTTTACTTGTTTCGCAATGAAAAGGTTGCTACTCCAAGGCCCCGCGATCCTGGACCGCGTACGAAGGAGCAATTCACTAAACATCTCCTCCTCGTTGGAGGTAGGAGACAATGGATACAAAGGGACAAAAGCTCAAGGTGGAGGCAACAAACCTACCTTACCTCATTACGATGAAAACACGATTTACAATGTAATAAATGAAAAATTAAAAAAAACTTGCTGCTACCGACGGAGTATGGTTGTGAACTTGGTGTCGCGTCGGCGTTACGGCGGCATAGAGCTTTGGCGTTGTAGAAGCACTTTGAGAGTAAGATAGATGGTCTCAAAGGGGTGAAACCCCCTTTTTTTTATAGCCATCCAAACCCTAGTTCGTTGAGATCCAAATCTGGGTTAAAGGAACACATTATCCCAAGATAAGGGGATCTTATCTTGACCTTCATCGAGCTGACCAGTTTGAATAGCAGTCAACTGTTCACCCTCAGCAGGCGACTGATTCTAGGATCAGTCGACTGCCAATGGCTATCATTCGACTGTTAGACTGGTTTCTCAACTTCAACAAGTTAGCACAAACACAAGAGTAAAGATAGAAATGACGGCTACTTACCGCCCTATCTTAACCTAGACCTTCCACTGGAAGTCTTAGTCGGATCATCGCCCAAACTTGTCCCCGTAAAGAAGACCCAGCCTCACCTTTACTCCACACTCGTGCTTACCTCCGATCCTTTTTGACTTGTCTCTTAGCTTTCGGTCTTCACCTGGGTTCTTCGACTCCGACGAAGTTCTCCCGGTGTTGCCCGACCACCATGGTTTCTCGACTCGAGATTCTCCGGGTGTCACTGACCTTCAACTTAGCTTAAACACTTCCTGCACACTTAACAATAGCTCATGAGATAACAATAACACCTTAACTTTGAACCTTTGCCATAATCAAAACCTAGGTTCAATTATCTGGTGCCCCTACACCAACACAGCTTAATCGCCTCCGACCTCTAAAGAAGACATATAAGAGGCGATTATATTAGAGGGAGCAGCATAGGACTATTCTGATCACATGAAGGAGGTGCTCGTTTTCTCTCGATCCATCCCACCTCCGGCGTGGATTTTACTTCTGAACCGTCTTCAACCACCGGGGAGGACTATTACTCCACTCCCAACCTAGATACTCTTACTGAACTGCCTCCAACCGCCAGGACCTCAGGGGAGTTTTCTCCATCTCATTTTCTTTTCTTTTCTTTTCTTTGTATATACATTTATTTGTTTTTATTTTAGTTGTTAAGTTTTGTTTGTTGAGTTTTTGTTTTGTCGGTTTATCAAATAAATTTTCCATGCATTCCTTTATATAATCTTAGAAGTCGTGAAAGCTAGTTAAATTTGATTGTTGAGTTTCGGGGATTTATTGTCATGAATGGATTATTTGATTGCATATGGTTACTACTTGGTGATAGATTCTATGTTGATAGATTGAGATGATTTTTTTCATTCCTAGTGAAGATTGTGCCTATTTTTATTGCTTGTGTGTGGTGCACTTGTGGTTATTGTAACTCTAGAACTTGCTTTGATTCTTTTGAGACCACACAACCATAGGTTTACATGATTACGATGAAGGCAATCTCACTGGTTTCCCTTTACTACTTTTGTTGTCACATGCTACTCAAATAATTTTCTTATCATACGCCATGTCATTTTCATTATTCATTCTATTGCCTTTCTATTCCTACATCATGTCATTTCTTCTTTATTTCTATTTTTGGATGTGGAATATTGGATGTTCCATGATGAGTTTTTGCTCGGGACGGACAAAAGTTTAAGTGTGGGAGAGAGAATAACTCAAGAGAATTCAATGTAAGCATAGGCATGTCGTGCTTGATCACCATGGACAAGCCGTGTTTTTATTTTTATAGCTGAGCTTGATGTATTTTTTTTAGAGCATAAAGAAGTGTACTGCATGTCATAAAAAAAAGTTGAAAAAAAACATTTGGCCAAATGAATAAAGGCGATAAAAAAAATCTTTGACATGTGCAGTTTTTTATGTGTGTGATAGTATTTTTGTGATAGACATCCCTTATTGCAACTATTGAGAGGTTTATTGTATATCATATATGGATTTGTATTTTGGAAGTGATAGGGGTTGTTTACATGTTTAGCGAATTGTGAAAAGCTAGCTTGGATGAAAACTTTTGGGCATTGCTTTCTTGTACTCATCTATATAGCATTCCAGTATTTCCATATCTTCTTGTTGGGTTTCCGGCACCGCGGCGTGTGTGTGTTCGATCATGTTTCGTAAACATGAGCACAGCGGAAGCAATAAAAATAATAAATACTCCTATTTATTACAACACACACAACACACGCATGCTATTACAACAAGTGTAGACATAACCGTAAATTAAAATTGCGATAAAAGGAAATTAAACTACGTTATACCTTCCGTATGACGTGTAGCGGGAACGGCATCAACCGGAACGATCCTCGTAAGAATCGTCTCTATCCGTATCCACGCCGAGCTCCTCGGGATGACTTCGCTAAGTCACGAGCTTCGTCTTCGTACGGGTTACTAGCCTCGTGTTGAAGACGACGTGATCGAGAGATGATCACGATCCGAATCCAAATTCGGATCCAAAACGAGTTCTCAAAACTCGCTTCTCCGGAGAGGTATTCGTCAACCGTTTGACGAATCCTTCGTCCTCCACCTCAGAGGATTACCGGAGATCAAATCCCCGGTATGTTAGCCGCTGTCGGAGCACTAACCGTCGTCCAAACGACGCTCCGACGAGAGGAGAAGAAGCTGTCCAGAAAACTGGACAGCTTGGTGGAGGAGATAGGCGCCGGCCAACAAAGGAAGCCAAGTGCTTACCTTGATGCCAAACCTAAGGAGGATCACCGGAACTCTTCCGGCAGCAGCTCGACGCCGACGAGGAGGAAGGAAGCCGCCTTCTGGACGCCGGTTGGAGGAGCTGTGGGCTGGGCGGCAACACAAGCTGGGCGGCCAAAATAGATTGGGCGGCAACTAGTTGATTCGTTCTTAGGGTTAGGGTTTAAGCCCTATTTTATAGAGAACTAATTCTCTTAATGGTTAATGGATCATATCCATAAAGCCCGTTAACCCGCTCCATTAAGATAAGTTAAAATAAACCAAACCATGATGGTTTATTTTAAGTTAAAACGAACCGAACCAACTTTTGGTTCATTCGTTTAAAATAAACCAAACCCTTTGGTTTATTCTTATCCATTGGATTAGAACCAAACCATTTTGGTCCATCCATTACGTCTTCATAAGATGCAGCCCATCCACGCTTCCATTGCGACTGAAACAATTTCATGCTCGCTTTATGTTTGGTCCAACCAAACATAGTTTCTCTCGGTCTGAGAATCTCATTCTCAAGCTCGTTTTAAATCCTTTGGATTACACTCGTTGTGCGTGTGACCAAATAGGTTCTCGGTTTATGTTGGTCGCCTATAATTAACCATTAATTATAGAACGATCATGAGTGGCACCTAGTAGTACATCATGATCCCCAATTAACCGAAAAGATCAACGGTTGATCGAACTATTTCGAAACCCTTCAAGATGCTTCGAATGAATCGTGCCCCATTCCCTTCACTCATCTTATACCCACTTGGTTCAGACATGGTCTATTGTGTCATCCCCACTAGGTCGACTACGTCACACCTAGCCCAAGTATCATTTCCTCGTCCCTCGGATTCTAGTTACTCCACATGTATCGAAGAGTACCTTACTCTAAACATGTAATGCTTTGGCCAAAGACTTTAGTAACAATCCGACGAGAGGCCATGGGTATACATCTCCTCGCAAGGAGTGGTGAATCCTTTATAGGCTATTCAAACACCTTCGATCACTTCGACTTATACCCAATCATCCGGGTCCACATCTCCTTAGAGATGTTTGCTTAAGATGTCAAAGCATAAGTCTCCATGATCAAGATGACTTGAATACGCAAGTCAAAGGAACATCGCACTTAAGCCACAGAAGAACTTCATTGACATATCTATATATGCAGAGAACCATATGAAGTCTTACTAGGTCACTCCAATGAACTAGTTACCATAACTAACATCCACGATTAACTCCGGACATCACAATGTCTCCAGCCAGTGAGAATCAGCTGCTTGGATACACCAAGGAGTATACCTCGTGCTAGTCTCGACAGAATTGATGGTGTCCAAATCCATCAATTCAGCGACTAGGGATAATTCCGATACATCACAATTACACATGTAGAGATACTCACTAGTTGTGATCCAATCACAAATTCTCTCATGCTGTGAATCGTATCGTGGACATTCAGTAAATGAGTTTAAGATCCAATCAAATACATAAGACATGTATACTCAAATAGTGAATCTTCATTTATCACATAAATGGTTCATACATAAGGCGATTGCCTTAGGACATCTCTCATATATTACTAACAGACTCCCACTTGGCCTAATGCCAATCGCTACGGTATCCAATACCATAAGCTCGAACATGACCCTCAAACTTATTTTGAGGTAATGCCTTAGTTAAAGGATCCGCTAAGTTCCTTTCAGTGGGAATTTTCTCGATTTGTATTTCGTTCCTACTTATGATCTCTCTGATAAGATGATAGCGGCGAAGCACATGTTTGGATCATTGATGAGACCACATCAAGTTCATAGATGAACTACTTGATCCAAACCGCTTCCTTTGCTGCTTCCAAAGCTGCAACGTATTCTGCCTTAGTGGCAGAATCCGCTATAGTGTCAAGCTTGGAACCTTTCCAACTTATTGCGCCTCCATTCTAGGTGAATACATATCGGTGAGACATGGAATCATCCTTATGCATGCACCACGTATCACCATGTACCCTTCTCCATATATTAGGAACACATCCTTATTTCTTCTCAAGTACTTAAGGATCGTCTTAACAGCCGCCCAATGATCCATTCCTGGATCGGACTGGTATCTGCTCGTGACACTCAGAGCATACGATACATCGGGCCTCGTACATAACATAGCATACATGATAGATCCTATTGCGGATGCATAGGGAATCTTACTCATGCAAATCCTCTCGTCGTCTGTGCGCGGACACATAGACTTCGAAAGGTGTACCCCATGCCTGATGGGTAGGAAACCTTTCTTGGATTCCGACATGCTAAACCTCTTTAGCACTCGGTCTATATATATGAGCGAAAGACCAAACAGCGTTTGATCTATCTCTATAGATCTTAATCCCAAGGATGTAGGTTGCTTCTCCCGTGTCTTTCATGGAGAATGTCTTGGATAACCAAACCTTAATCGATCAGAAGATTGACACATCGTTTCCTATAAGTAATATGTCATCGACATACAATACTAGGAACACGATCGCACCCATTAACCTTCTTGTACACACAAGGTTAAATGCGGATTTTGTGAGAAATCAAACTTTTTGATCGTCTCATCAAAACGGATATTCCAGCTCCTGGATGCTTGCTTTAATCCATAAATGGATCATCGCAATTTGCATACCTTGGTTTTATCAACCGATGTGAAACCCTCAGGTTGTATCATATACACGTCCTCGAGCAGGTTTCCATTGAGGAAAGCTGTTTTCACATCCATCTGCCATATCTCATAATCATAATGAGCCGCTATGGCCAGGAGCATCCGAATGGATTTAAGCATAGCTACAGGCGAATAGGTTTCGTCATAATCAACACCTTGCTTTTGACGATATCCTTTCGCCACCAATCTACCTTATAGGTAATCACATTACCATCCATGTCGGTTTTCTTCTTGAAAACCCACTTGCACCCTATAGGCTTTATGCCTTCAGGTGGGTCAACCAAGTTCCAAACTTGGTTTTCGTACATGGAATCCATTTCCGACTTCATGGCACCAAGCCACTTATCCCTTTCTGAACTTGTCAGCACTTCTTCATAACTGGTAGGCTCCTCATCATCAATGAGTAACACGTCGTTCGATTAAACTACGAGAAATCCATATCTCTCGGGAATGTTGCGTGTTCTACGGATCTGAAGATGTGGTGTTACAATAGGTCCGGTAGATTGCTCATCACTATGAGTTGTCATTGTTGTGCTTCACCGAATTATCTCATTAATGTCTATTTGAGTCTCTCGAGCCTCCTCAAGCTCGACGACACTCCCACTGTTTTCTTGCAAGAGAAACTCTTTCTCTAGAAACACAGCATGCCTTGAAACAAACACCTTTTGTTCCAAAGGATAATAGAATTGGTAACCCCTTGTTTCCTTAGGGTATCCAATAAATAGACATTTATCAGACTTAGCATCCAATTTGTCTGATACTGTCCGCTTCACATAAGCAGGACAACCCCATATCTTCAAGTAAGATACATGAGGTTTCTTACTATTCCATATCTCATATGGAGTAGTTGAGACTACCTTGGTAGGCATTCTGTTTAACAAGTAAACAGCTGTCTGAAGTGCATAACCCCAAAAGGACTTGGGAAGAGTTGCATGATTCATCATTGACCTGACCATGTCCAACAAGGTCCGGTTACGCCTCTCAGATACACCATTATGTTGTGGTGTATAGGGCGGAGTCCATTGAGACAATATGCCATTGTCTCTTAGATAATCAAGAAACTCTTGACTTAAGTATTCACCACCTCGATCCGATCGAAGTATTTTAATACTCTTGTCATGTTGTTTCTCTACTTCATTTCTGAATTCTTTGAACCTTTCAAAGGCTTCAGACTTGTGTTTCATCAAGAACACATACCCAAACCGTGAGTGATCATCGGTGAAGGTAATGAAGTAGCTATAGCCTCCTAAAGCTTGAGTTGACATAGGTCCACATACATCAGTATGTACTAGACCTAGTAACTCTCCCACTCGTTCACCTTTTCCAGTAAAAGGTAACTTAGTCATCTTGCCTTTTAAGCATGATTCGCATGTATCGTATGAATCCAATTCAAACGATTCCAGAATTCCACAGCGGTGTAATTCGGACATGCGTTTCTTGCTTATATGGCCAAGACGACAATGCCACATATAGGAGTCTATGTGATTATCCTTTCGAGCACGCGTGGTGCTCGCTTCGATATTGAAAATGTCACTGGATACGTCCAACGTATAAATGCCATTACTCAAAATTCCAGTTCCATAAAGTACGCCATTCAAAGTTATATAACAACAATTGTTACTAAACGTTAAATGGAAACCATTTCTATTTAAGCAGGAAATAGAAACAATGTTCTTTATTAGAGAAGGAACATAATAGCAATTGTCCAGTTCCAAGACTAGTCCACTAGGGAGCTTCAGCAAATAAGTTCCGATGGCGACCGCAGCAACTTTTGCTCCATTGCCAACTCGCAAATTTGACTCCCCTCTGACAAGTCTTCTTCTATTCCTTAGCCCCTGTATGTCATTACATATATGTGAGCTACACCCAGTATCCAATACCCAAGTGTCTAAGGAAATAGAATGACAATCAATATCGAAGATACCTGAAGAGGATGGGGCATCGGATGCCTTCTTCTTCTTCATGGACTCAAGATAAATCTTGCAGTTTCTTCGCCAGTGGCCTTCCTTGCCACAGTGATGGCAAGTGCCCTTTTTCGCTGGTTCCGCCTTCTTTGCCTTTTTCTTTCCTTTCTTCTGTTCTTTTGCCTTCCTCTTAGAACCTTTCTTTGAGGAATCAACTAACAGAACCGCCTTCTCCTCATGCTTCACAGGCTCCAGTCTTCAAAGATATTGAGGAGCTCGGGAATGGTGGATTCAATTTGTTCATCCGATAGTTCATCACAAATTGAAACTCTTGGGCAAACAATGCGAATTAAGTCAATACTTAACTCATGATCCATCACAAAACCGAGGGTAGCTAGCGCTCGATGTACCGTTCATCTTTAGCACAAATCAGCTTTACAGACGAACCTTCTTGCATCTTCGTGGTGAAGAGGAGCCTAGAGACCTCGAACCTTCGGATCTCGCTTGCTCATCGAACAACTCATGAAGATGGAAGACCATAGTGTTAGCATCCATATGCTCATCTTCGGCTCGTACCATCGCCGCTAGCATGATGCAACTCGCCACCAGAATCGCCATGCTTCTGATAGACCAACATTTGGTCTGGAGTTGCATCGTCCTTAGGACGGTCAGGAAGAGGCTCTTCAAGGACATATGCAAGCTTTTCCGCCTGGAGAACAATTCTCCGGTTTCTAAGCCAGTCCAGGAAGTTAGGCCCAGTCAGTTTGTTCGAATCCAAAATAGTGCACAAATTCAAAGACGTCATGATCAATTTATTGACCTAGAAATACAAAACGAGCTTATATGAGAAAATGATTTTAAAATGCATCAATATACATTTATAAATCCCATTCATTTTTCGAATTTTAAAAATCCCAAAATCACTTCGGGAGATTGTAGGTCCATCTCCGAATGGGCTGATATCCATCATAGTTATGAACAACCTTGGAGAGAGTCCAACAAGCCATTCATAACTACGACGGTAGGTATCAACTATACCGATTGCATATCCCGTATATGCAACTATCACAATGTGCTATCAACTAATTGAATGTTCACACATACATCGGGTTGTTAACACATTAACAAGTATGCATCATATGCATAACACCCAACTTCACCTCCTTTACATCGACCTTGGAGAGTCCAACAAGCCGATGCTCGAGTTAAAGCCAACCCATTAATCAGACATAGTTTTAATATGGTTAGAGCGCATTCAACCAATTAGCCCAGCTTGGAGAGAGTCCAACAACCAAAGCTAACGATTGACCTCTGACTCTTACCATATTAGTATTAAACTATTCCATGGTTTGAACATATTCAGGTTTGAGCCGGGCTTGGAGAGAGTCCAACAACCTGCATAAGAAAGCAGAACTCTGGTTCTAACCATATTAATGGAAGGTGTAGGCTTTAATATTGATTAAGGGTTTTTAATGTCTCATCCTCTTTGCATGCAAATAACTATTATCTACATGGCATGGCATACATGGCATACATCTACATGTCACGACACGCGTGGCATAATGTTATGCATCTAATGCAATTACATGGCATACAATTATGTCATGTCTATATTTCCTTATATGTCATAACTATTTATGGAAATAAAATATGTTTAAGATTTGATTCTCCAAATCAAATCATAATTAAATTAGGAAACAAATATCCAAATCTAATTACATATTTTATTCATGGAATTATTTGATTAAGGAAAATCTATTTAGGAAACCAATTTCCTAAATCTTTAAAACTACTTATGGAAATAAAATATTTTAAGATTTGATTTCCCAAATCAAATCATGATTAAATTAGGAAACAAATTTCCAGAATCTAATCAAATATTTTATTTATGGAAAATATAAATTTCCATAAATACTTCCAACTTTCCAAAAGTGGAAGATTTCCATAAATACTTCTAGACTTTCCAAAATTGAAAAATTTCCATAAATACTTCTAAATTTCCAAAATTTAGAAAACTTCCAGAAATACATTATGACTATCGCAAAACCATTTTTACGATTATGTCGAAACACAACCTGGGCTCTGATACCACTGTTGGGTTTCCGGCACCGCGGCGTGTGTGTGTTCGATCATGTTTCGTAAACATGAGCACAGCGGACGCAATAAAAATAATAAATACTCCTATTTATTACAACACACACAACACACGCATGCTATTACAACAAGTGTAGACATAACCGTAAATTAAAATTGCAATAAAAGGAAATTAAACTACGTTATACCTTCCGTATGACGTGTAGCGGGAACGGCATCAACCGGAACGATCCTCGTAAGAATCGTCTCTATCCGTATCCACGCCGAGCTCCTCGGGATGACTTCGCTAAGTCACGAGCTTCGTCTTCGTACGGGTTACTAGCCTCGTGTTGAAGACGACGTGATCGAGAGATGATCACGATCCGAATCCAAATTCGGATCCAAAACGAGTTCTCAAAACTCGCTTCTCCGGAGAGGTATTCGTCAACCGTTTGACGAATCCTTCGTCCTCCACCTCAGAGGATTACCGGAGATCAAATCCCCGGTATGTTAGCCGCTGTCGGAGCACTAACCG
Organism: Wurfbainia villosa; assembly: GCA_025175895.1. Classification (NCBI taxonomy): domain Eukaryota; kingdom Viridiplantae; phylum Streptophyta; class Magnoliopsida; order Zingiberales; family Zingiberaceae; genus Wurfbainia; species Wurfbainia villosa. The sequence continues at coordinate 23,244,636 of CM046003.1, read as the reverse complement.
TCGTCCAAACGACGCTCCGACGAGAGGAGAAGAAGCTGTCCAGAAAACTGGACAGCTTGGTGGAGGAGATAGGCGCCGGCCAACAAAGGAAGCCAAGTGCTTACCTTGATGCCAAACCTAAGGAGGATCACCGGAACTCTTCCGGCAGCAGCTCGACGCCGACGAGGAGGAAGGAAGCCGCCTTCTGGACGCCGGTTGGAGGAGCTGTGGGCTGGGCGGCAACACAAGCTGGGCGGCCAAAATAGATTGGGCGGCAACTAGTTGATTCGTTCTTAGGGTTAGGGTTTAAGCCCTATTTTATAGAGAACTAATTCTCTTAATGGTTAATGGATCATATCCATAAAGCCCGTTAACCCGCTCCATTAAGATAAGTTAAAATAAACCAAACCATGATGGTTTATTTTAAGTTAAAACGAACCGAACCAACTTTTGGTTCATTCGTTTAAAATAAACCAAACCCTTTGGTTTATTCTTATCCATTGGATTAGAACCAAACCATTTTGGTCCATCCATTACGTCTTCATAAGACACGACCCATCCACGCTTCCATTGCGACTGAAACAATTTCATGCTCGCTTTATGTTTGGTCCAACCAAACATAGTTTCTCTCGGTCTGAGAATCTCATTCTCAAGCTCGTTTTAAATCCTTTGGATTACACTCGTTGTGCGTGTGACCAAATAGGTTCTCGGTTTATGTTGGTCGTCTATAATTAACCATTAATTATAGAACGATCATGAGTGGCACCTAGTAGTACATCATGATCCCCAATTAGCAGAAAAGATCAACTGTTGATCGAGAACTATTTCGAAACCCTTGATGGCTCGAATGAATCGTGCCCCATTCCCTTCACTCATCTTATACCCACTTGGTTCGAGGACATGGTCTATTGTGTCGTCCCCACTAGGTCGACTACGTCACACCTAGCCCAGTATCATTTCCTCGTCCTCACGGATTCTAGTTACTCCACATGTATCGAAGAGTACCTTACTCTAAACATGTAATGCTTTGGCCAAAGACTTTAGTAACAATCCGACGAGAGGCCATGGGTATACATCTCCTCGCAAGGAGTGGTGAATCCTTTATAGGCTATTCAAACACCTTCGATCACTTCGACTTATACCCAATCATCCCGGGTCCACATCTCCTTAGAGATGTTTGCTTAAGATGTCAAAGCATAAGTCTCCATGATCAAGATGACTTGAATACCGTAAGTCAAAGGAACATCGCACTTAAGCCACAGTAAGAACTTCATTGACATATCTATATATGCAGAGAACCATATGAAGTCTTACGGCTGGTCACTCCAATGAACTAGTTACCATAACTAGCATCCACGATTAACTCCGGACATCACTATGTCTCGGCCCGGTGAGAATCACCGCTTGGATACACCAAGGAGTATACCTCGTGCTAGTCTCGACAGAATTGATGGTGTCCAAATCCATCAATTCATCGACTAGGGATAATTCCGATACATCACAATTACACATGTAGAGATACTCACTAGTTGTGATCCAATCATAAATTCTCTCATGCTGTGAATCGTATCGTGGACATTCAGTAAATGAGTTTAAGATCCAATCAAATACATAAGACATGTATACTCAAATAGTGAATCTTCATTTATCACATAAATGGTTCATACATAAGGCGATTGCCTTAGGACATCTCTCATATATTACTAACACTTCTTGCATTTCTTTAGTTATTTCATTTCCTACCTTTCTTTCCTTACACACATACCATTATTTGCTTTTATTCATGTTTCCCTTACATTCCTAATAAGCCTTCAATGATTGTGGATTCTTATGTGTATATAGTGGTGAAGATAGAAGAAAAGCAAACATATGGTAGTGCATAAATCATGAGTAGCTTGAGTGAACTCCACTATTATATGCTTATGAGAGCTAGAGAAACCATCACTTATCTTGTGAGGCTTAATCATTCATAGTCTATTCAGAATGGATTGAAGTCACCATGTTTGTTAACCCGTGTAAGATTTGAGTCCATGATTGCTTGAGTCTTTGAGATTTGACAATCATAGGTAACTTTCTTTCATAATTTTCTATGTATGCTTGGGAATTGCTAGGGAAATATATCTTCAGTTTACTTTTAGTTTTCTTTGCTTGCTCGGGACGTGCAAGAATAAGTGTGGGGGAATTGATAACTATCATTTTATCATATTATTTTGGTCTTTAATATAAATGTTTTTATTCTCTCGAGTGATTTATTATCGATTATTAACATGTTTTATGGGTTTGGATTCATTTTGGACATTATTGTAAATTCTCCTAAATTTTGAACTTATATGTAAATTTTATCTTTGTTTGTTGGAGATCGAGATAAGACAATGGACTAGACTCAAGTTGGATCAAATATGACTTCATCTAGGGTCATAATGGATATTTCAAGCTGATTTAATTTGAGCCCTTAATCAAGATCGAAGGCAATTCAATGGAGAGATCAGATTTGCCCAATCATGATCGTCCGATGAGACCTGATTGATTTTGAGTCATCTGTCCAGATCTAGAGAGATCCAGTCCGTACATTTAGATCTGGACATCTTAGCACTTCATCCAGATTAGACCGATCATGATCGTCCAAGCATATTGATCAGATCCCTTCATTCAAAATCAGAGAAATCTTAAACGTTGGATGCATTGCCTAGTTAATTGATTAATCAAGCAATTAAACCCTATATTGAATCAAGGGTTGAGATTAATGGGGCAAAATGATCGGACGGCCACGACAATTGGCCTTAAATTACAACATTTCGTCATCACGCAACGCAAACAAAAGCCGCGGCGACCTTCTCCTCACTCGCCCGAGCGGCGACCTTCCTCCACAGCGGCGGAGATAGCTCCGGCATCCCATCTCCGGCGGATTCCCTCCATCCAGCTGGCGATTGATCCCTTCTTATCCCGCCGGCAGATCGAGATGTCGGGATTCGCCAGCTCGGTCAGCAGCGAGCAGATCAAGGGGATTTCGGCACTTCTCTCCAGCGAACCTTCCAGCGCCTACGATTGGAGCTGAGACGCCTCAGCTGGACAGGATTCGAAAGGCTGAGGTTAACTACAACTGCTGGGATTCGGCAACACCCTTTCCCAGCTTCGGCAGTGTGTTTGACAGCCCATTTCTGGTGGCAGAGCAGCCATTCCATCGCCGGTGAAGAGCCCTACAGCCCACTGTTCCGGTTCCCTTCCTTTCCGCGGTCAGGATTCAACAACTCCGCCTTTCCAGATCCATCCATTGGTTGTTGCGATTCGACAGCTCCACCATCCATCGCCGGAGCAGAAGGCTTGCATCCAATTCCAGTTCAGCACTTGTCGGAGGATTTTCCGACAAGGAATCTATTCACCATCCGCCGTAGGGAGGGGTTGTTTGGGTCGTCGTATCACCAGAGAGGGTGGTCCCTTCTCCGGGTGCTGTGGATCGTCAGTTTACTATTTTTAGAATTAGTGAATTGAATTGGTTATCATCCCTTAATTATTATCTTTGTAGTTTCATTTGTAGTTTAAGTTATTGAATTCATAGTTTAATTTGAATGTTAGTATGTAGTTTGATACTATTCTCCGCACAATATTGACTATTATGGCCTCCTCTTGGATTCGGATTCGTCTTCGGGTTCGAGTTCATCTACTTGCCTAGTAGGTGGCTTGCTTTGTCGCAAGTAGAGCAATACCTCTCTCGGCCCGGATCACGTTAGTTTGCTCGTGAAGTTCAAACTCGGAAAATAATTCATCTAACCTAAGCTTCGATAGGTCCTTAGAGACCTTGTAGGCATCGACCATGGATGCCCACAAGGTAGTCTAGAAATGAATTAAGAACGTACCTTAGTAGGTCACGGTTTTCGACCTTGTGTCCGATGGTGTGTAGGCCATTTAATGTAGGCGCGTTGCCGCCTCGTGTTCTGCATCTTGAGGTTATACAACTTATTGAAAAGAAGGTCACGTTTACATACCTTAGCATCGGACGTTCCTTCGTGTAGCTCAATTAATTTATTCCATAGGTCCTGGCGCTAATGAATGGTCCGATGCGGTTGAGTTCCTCCTTGACAAGCCGCATTGCAATATTTGGGTTGCTCTTGCATCGGCGATTTGCCTCTTGGTTGCATTTGTCCACTTGTTGAAATCCAATGGCTCTCCTTGATCATTGGTGGGTAAAGCAAAGCCGGTTTGGATTATTATCCAAGTCTCGACTTGTGTTTTCAAGAAACACTCCATCCGACCTTTCCAATAACGGAAATCATCTCCGTTAAAGAACGAGGTCGGGTGGTGCTATATCCTCAATGTGAGCCATTAAGTATCTTACAAAAACACAAATAAAAACCAAAGAGAATTCCAAGACTTGGTCTTGGATTAGTAATCGGGAAATAATAGGAAAAAAGCGAAATAAATAAGGAGGATAAAAAACTAAAAAAATTGAAACTTACGACCTTGATGTCACGAAAGGGTACTAAACGCTGGATTTGGGGCTGAAACAGCTTGTTACGGGGTAAACCTCAGTAAAAGTGTAGATCTTTGAGAGCTTCGATTTGGTGGGTAGATCGTTTCGTGAGTCCACTTGTAGCAAAAGTTATGCTCGTTTGATCGTGAGGTACTCAGAAGGAGATTAGTACTAGCAAAACACAACCAAAAACTATGTACCAAGACTTGGTCTTGGATTAGTAGGGAAACAAAACCTAAGAAATATACGATTAAAAAGAAAACCAAAACGTGCTAGATTGGTGGTTTCACCAAATCTTAGCGCCCCCGCTCTGATACCAATTGTTGGATCGAGAAGCGTCGCTAGGGGGGGGGTGAATAGCGATCGTAAATCTTTTCTTTTCGTCGCTCAATACAAAGTACAGCGGAAAAATAAATGAACACGTTTATTTTACTTGGTTCACAACCCAGCGGTTGCTACTCCAAGGCCCTATCGGTCCTAGACCGCGTACGGAGGGCAAAGCACTAAAACGTCTCCTCCTCGTTGGAGGTAGGAGACAACGATTACAAAAACCGAATACTCGAGGATGAGGCAACAAGCCTACCTCACCTCGTTATGAAGATAAAAAACACAGAATATAATATCAAAAATATTACTTGAATCTGCTGCCGACGAAGAAGATCTGAGGTTGTCGTCGCGTCGGCGTTATGACGGTGTTGAAGCGTTGGCGTTGTAGGAGCACTTGATGAATAATTGATGTGATTTGGAGATGAATCCTCCCCTCCTTTTATAGACTTTAGCCTCTGAATTTGTCTCCTATTTCTTTGGAACGGATCATGGATTTTTCCAAATTTTATCGCGAAGTGGCCGCGTCAAACGTTATCCGTTTTGACCTAGCGCAAAAGCTAAATCGTCGCCATCGATCGGATCGATCCTCTCATCGATCGGTGATGGCGATCGATGCATCTCATCACCAATCGATAACGATCGCCTAATGTCCAATGTCATCGCCGGCTCCACTTCCCTGCAGTAAGAGATTAGCTCGGAAAATGATAAATACGACGGTTTCTAACCGTCCGATCTCGACCTAGACCTTCCACAGGAAGTCTTAGTCGAATCGTCGCCTACGGTCATCCCCGTAAAGAGGACACGACCTTACAATCTCTCACTCACACGAGCTTACCTCGATAGTAGCTCTCGCTTCCGGCCTTCCACTCGATTCCTTCGGCTCCCTCCGAATTCACTCAAGTGTCGCCCGACCACCACGGCTTCCTCCGGGTGTCGCTAGCCTTCAGCTCCAGCTTTAGTACTTTTCTACACACTTGATTTAGCTCGTGAGATAACAATATAAACTTAACTTTGTGTTTTTGCCATAATCAAAACACAGGTTCGATTATCTAGTGCCCCTGCACCAACAAAAAATATGATGAACTTGCATAGAGACATTCGGCTGCAAGTGATGATACTGACATCGAATCTGAGTCATCTGTTAGAAATATTAATCTATGGCTTGAAGCGACTAGTGGATCAAAAGGTGGCAGAATAGTTGGACTGGGATTTTTAGCCGAACTTATGAAGTCCCTGGTACTTCTTCTTCAACTTCACCGATAGTAAAAGCAGAAATAAATCAATTAATCAAAGAGGTTAGCTATTTGAAGGAGTTACTAGTGCAAAAAAATAATGAGCTTGAAGATGTCCGCACTTTATAAATACAAAGGGATCAGAAAGTCAAAGACTTAAATGAACAGATGAATGAATTTCATAGACAATAGATTTTAATCTTGCAGCATCTTCAATTACCATCTGGTTCAAGTCAACTTTCTCCTTCTCGATCTCCTCTTGCTGATACCTATAATAATAATGATGAAGATGAATTTTTTGATGATGGTGGTGATGATGGTAGTTATCTTTGAATTGTTATATCTAAATATTACTTAACTAGTTACATTTGATATCTTTGTATTATAGTTTCATACGATGAATGGTTCGTTATCTATGTTGACTTCATTTTAAAGGATTAGATGTTTACTATGAAATTTGATGCGTGAATTATTTTATATTATTAGATGTGTTTAATTATAAAAACAGGTAAAAATAGTAGGTTTTATCGTGGTATTTTTTTTCTATTTTCTAGATTTGCGATGAAAATAAGATTTTCGCAGATTTGGCGACGAAAAATTTTTTTCGTCGCAGATTTAGCGACAAAAAAATTTTTTCGTCGCAAATTTGGTGACGAAAAAATATTTTCGTTGTAAATTCTGGACCATCAGTAGACTGTCTAAGGCCATCAGTCGACTGACATTGCACCATTCGATTGGTCAGTCGACTCAAAAATATTTTGTGGTCTGCTACAAGTTTACCAATCGACTAGTCACTTCCATCAGTCGACTGTTGGATCGCGTCCTTGCAAACACCGGAGTATCAGTCGACTGATGGTTCAGAATTTGCAACGAAAATATTTTTCGTCAACAAATCTACTACAAAAAAAAATTTCATTGCAAATTCTGGACCATCAATCGATTGTGGAATACAACAATCGACTGGTAATACTATAGTAAACCACAAAATATTTTTGAGTCAACTGATCTCCAGAAGCAGTCAACTGATCATCTAGATTTTGTAACGAAAACTAAATTCGTTGCAGATTTGGAGACCAAAAATATTTTCGTTGCTAAATTCGATAAAACAGTCATGACTCATATTTAGCATATTTTGCGACGAAATTATATTTCATCAAGGATTTAGCTACGAAAAATATTTTCATCCTAATATTTATGATGGAAATATTTTTCATCGCAAATATTTACGACGAAAATATTTTTCATCGCAAATCGTAAATATATGCGATGAATATATTTTGTCGTAAATTTTATCGCTAATTTGCAATAAATTTTACAACGAAATCAAATTTACCTTTTTCCTTCTTTTGTTTTAGCTCATCTAGGGAAGCAACAATGATGATGACCTCTACACCAAGGTGACCTCTACCCCAGGGGCACGATGCAGTGGAAAAAGCGGAGAGGTATTCCACAGGAGAACGTTGTTCAATCCTCTGCTGTGACATCTTCGACAGCGAATTTAGAAAAAAATCCATTCGGACAGCCCTGAGACCTAGGAGTTTGCCCAGTGGACAGAGTACGACTTCGATGTTGGACCGTCGTTCAGGGATTACGCGACTGCAGAATCCGAGTTGAACCGTAAAAAAGCTATGAGCGCTTTTCTGATTTATCCTTAGTGACATGTGGAGGCCACTTGGGCTCCGACCTTATCTGGCTCAACTGTTGACGAGGCGTTCCGAAGGTCCATAGAGCAAGGTCGGTCACTCTCAGAGATTAGTCGGACTAAAAGTTCAGATATCCGGGTGTCAATTAAAAAAAAAGAAAGAAAGAAAAGAAGGATGTTGATCACCATGAAGTTGAAGAGGATCCACTCGAGTTAGGATTAGTGGCAATGTAGTTTTAGAGTGTCTATGCAAGATATCCGTAGTTTTCATGGTATAAAGAGAGAATTTATACAAATGGTGGAGCAAACATAATTTTTATGAGAATGATGGTGATTTTAGCTTAACTATAAATTAGTAACTAATTAGTTACGTACAAAATGCAAAACATGTTTTGATTTTTCATCTTTATTGGTTTCCATTGATGCAACAACATCTTAATTTATTTCTTAATCAAATTATTGTTTGGTGCATTTTATTTGTCATGAAGAATTTAATATAAATGTAAAAGTTATATAGGTGAATTATTGTGACAGAAAATAATGCAATTTGAGGTGATCATAAAGATTAAGAAGACTAATGCAATTATTTTGATATGGCCATGCAATCTACATTGCACAAGAACTGTGTATCTTGTTCTTTATACACATCATTTGGAAATAGATGAGATAGGGACATTAGTAATTCAAGACCTCTTTTATACTGAGGTTTAAGTAGTTCTGGTTTTAACTTTTCTAGATAGTACAAGGTGATATATGAGATGCAACTAGAATATATATGTTAGCTAAAAAAAATTAATACCATTAAACAAAGAGGTAGGGAAGATTCAACTGCATGAAATAAATGAACGACACTGATTAGTTATGTAAACATGTCGAAACAAATGTAATATTGATTACAAATGATTTTAGGTTATGCATCCTAGAATTTCACAGTATTGATCAAGAGAAAGAAAATGTCACCCTCAACAGTACTACGGTCAGATCGATGAATTTATAAGATTTTTTTTCAAATGGAATGACAAATTAAAAAAATTGAAATTGTCTGCGTGAGTACTTTTCGATTTATCTTTTTCCTTCAAGCATGAGACAGTTGTAGAGGGGATGCTAATTCCACCTTTGTTTATATTGCATGTTTATATATGATTTTTGAACGGAGGTATCTAACATTTGCCATAATATAAAGACATACTTTCTAGGCAACAAGCCACATTAGTTCTGTGTTCATTTAAAATTTGGATACATGACTAGCCCACAGTGATGTCTAAGGGACTTAATAGTGTTCTTGATTTTTTTTTTTTTTTTTTTTTTTTATCATTGTAGGCTGGAACTACTTTTTTTTTTTCTTTTACCAGAAATAATTTTATTATTATCTTTTGAATCTTTTGCATTTTCATTTGGTTCATATACTTTTATGCACTTTCTTGAAATCAAATAAATAAATTTTAAGTAGGAGCTCATTTAGTAATTTTGGTTAAAAATTGCTATATAGGCGCAAAATTGACAAATGATGGCCCACATTAATACATCGAATCTCAGTGAGGTAGATGATGTGCTTGTTACTTAGTAATATGGTAATAAGTTGAATTTAGCAATTTTAGACCCAAACTGTTACATGTGCTTCATCTATTAAAAAAAATGGACTTTGTATACATGACTCACCCCAATGGATTTTAGGAGCTCAATGGTGTCCTTGATTCTTAATTTTGAGCAATAGAAGTCTTTGTTACAATTCTAGTTAAAAACTGTTACATAGGTCTTGAAGGGCTAAATAGTATGTATTTTTGTGAAATTGGAATACTATAGACCCATATAATAAATTTGGACAAACTGCTACGTGATTTTAGATTTGTTTAAGTAGGTATAATTCTAGACTAAAATTGATACGAGTGTCTCAACCGTGAAAATTAGGATGTATTTGATTCAAGTTATCGTGAATAACTTTAGTTATGTGATTACCAAGTAATCACATAACAAGGTTATAGAGAATAAAACATAACAAAGGATTATTTATTTCAATCATAAGTAATACAATAAAAATTTATTTGTTCGGAGATTTTAATGCATAATCTAATTTAATATTTTTCTATATTATCCTTGATACAAATTTAATTAGATATTCTTTTAAAAATTAAATGTACATTCTTATTATAATTTTCATCATTTTTTTTCAAAAATTGTTAAAATAACCTATGTGCCGGTTGAGTTGTGCTCGTGTGAGTCGAGAGGAAAAGCTGTGTAATTTTTGTACCTATGGGCCGATTGAAATTTCATAAATGGGCAAGAGTATTTTTGTCTCAATAGGTAAAAATAGAAGGTTAATGATGGGGAAAAAAATTCCTTGACTCCGGAATAAACGAAACCTTCTCTTTTCTTAAGTTTTTCGATTCCGAATCACATGCCCCTATTTATCGGTGTGTCAGATATTCCTCATTACTTGGTCATCATTCAAAACTTAAACCAAATAAGGATTTTATTGATAATCTTGAATGAATAACTAAGGTTATCATCAGTAACCCCGAACCAAATGGACCCTTGGGATTTTGACACATGGTTCGTAATAATGGATTCTATGGAGCTCAATGGATTTTCAATTTTGAGCAGTCGAAGGTCTAATACAATTTTGGCTAAAATTACTATATAAATTCAACATCATCAAAATTGATAAATGATTAGGCACGTTAGAATATCAAACCTCCAAGAGCCTGAATCCAATTGATGAATTTATTTGTGAATTTGATATGTGTACAATGTGAGGATAACAAGGTCGTAGAAAATGACAAACCGTAGAAATTTTTCTTCAATTGAATAATAAATTTTAAGACGTTGGACTACCGAGTTTTTTATCATGCACGTTTTTCAATTTATCCCAGTGGTAGATAAAAGTTTGTGGATCCAGTCTACCTTCAAGGCTTAGTTAGATTGAAAATTTAAATACTTAAATTATTAAAAAAAATAAGGTTATACAAAATTATCCCTCTCGAGAACATTTCACAATGGCTCATTGTTGAAAGAGACACAACCCAACACAAATGCATTTATGGAAGTAAAACAGGGATGAGATATGTTTTTGATATTAATTCAAAAAGGGGCATCTCTTCAATAATTTTTGACAAAAGGCCACTTTTTTACTTTTGCCTAAATAGAATACTAAGCGACGCCCACAAATAGATCACTGCCTACATAGGCGATATATATACATTAGTATGTGCGATAAAAAAAAAATCTCCTTGGCAAGGTCCTCATCGAGTTTACTGAATAACTAATTTAGTTAGACATTCTTTCTTTCAATCCATTAAAATGATTACGAAAAAAAAAAAACTCCAATCGCTGCTCCTCTACAGGGTCACTTCTCCCTTCCAATCACAATGAAAACAACACCACCATCGAATGACATCTAATGCCGTAGACACTGATGCATGACTCATGTGGTTATTACACATCGATGAATGTCGATACCACGAAGTATTCCATGTGAACACTTCGAACACCATAATTAAGCGACGTTCATTTTCTATTGTCTGCATGCAGTCGAAAGTGGAAACCATGGGCGACCCCATTCATGGTTCATCTCAGACTTCTTCATCTCCCTCTTCCGCCTTTTTCATGAAGATGCTTCAAAGGGAATTTATGAGATGGAAGAGGAGATGACCTCTTTACAAAAGAATAACCTTAATTAACCTCTGTTCTCTCCAAATAAAAATTAAATTGGATGGAGCCTGAATATATCTAAATTATAAAAAAAAAAAAAAAAAGGTTTCGAGTCTATACAACCATCTCTTACATCATTTAATCTTATATGATCATTCTTTATTGGTTAAGGTCGGATTCAATTTACTATCATAATTTTTTAAAAATATTAAAATTAATTATTGATTAATGGCAACCCAAAATCAAGGAAAATTTCTAACATGAGATTCTTACTGCCTGCCAAGCTAGATGATGATGTGCAAGATTTCAACTGCCAACGAAAGATGAGAACATCAAAATTTTAACTCTTACTTATTGTAGATCTATAATATCACAACCATCAAGCTCATACTTCCTCTTCGATTGCAGTGGTGGTTAACGCTTGACATTTTGTGTTTCACCTTTGCAGAAAAGTTCTGTAGCTTGCTCGCTTTATTGAATCTTGATTGAGAAGTTTCCTAATTCTCCACTTTGGGGTTAAGAGGGTTTCATCTTCCCATGTAATTCCATTGAAATAGTCCTTTTGGGGAAGATCAAAGAACAAGGTACCATGTTGCCACGGGGATTTCTATTCAAAATTGATGAGTTTGTAAAGGGAAGCAAACCAGTCAGTGATGGAGTGCAAGCCTTTCCTTTCATCTCAGTACACTCTAGTTCCAGCTATTAGTAGCCTTATTGATTAGTTAAGCAGTGGAGCGAGTAATTGTCATCCAGAACTACACATCTTTTTCATTCCCTCTTAGTCACTCCTTACCTCAAACTTCACGGATTATTATTTCAAGTAAATATCTGCACCAACTTTATTTATGTTGTTTCAACACCAGCAATAATGGTTTTTTAGTTTTACTTCATAATAGAAACTCGTCCATTTTCATACTCCGCTAACGGGGATTGATGTCCAGAACACAGAATATCCCTTACGAGAAACACTACACCCTACTTGGTTTTGTTCATGTGGTCCACTCGAGTCATCTGATTCACCTGGCGTTTGCAGTCACTTAGTGATCTCATCTGTGTAACTCAGCAAGCTCACTTGATTAGCCCTAGCCCATTAATTACCTCGCAAGTTCCTGAGACATCCATACCTGATAGACACACCACATTGGCCGGTCTAACACCATTTGTCCCGACCGGTATGGCCAACTCAACCAGGCCTATGATTTGACACTCCCAACACATTCATCCAGCTCAAGTCACTCAGTTAATCCTATATCTCAGTAAGCCCTAGAGCATTTTCCATCTCCACTTTCACCCACTTTATGAACTAGAGTAGATTATACTCTGGAGTTGCATATCAATCATGTGTTAAGTCTGTTACTGTATTTGTTTTAAATATACCTGACAGTCATTTAGCTAAGAAAATTTCTTCCAATTACAGACAACCTGCCCTTGCATGAGGCAAATAGTGCATCTTCAAAAGTTGCCAGTCCAATTTAGATGACCAAGACCAAGCTGTGACTGCTGATAGGTTCCGACCTGCGGGCCTGGAGCTGCCAGCCCAACCCCGACACCTCCAATGGCTGGTGAGACCTGATGGTGCACCAACTGATGAGGTGTTGCCATGGACGCTGGTTGAGTTGGATGGTACAGACCAGGGTACTGGACATGTGGAATCTGTGCTGCAGCACTGAATGAAGCATGGCCAGCATGTGCAGCAGGCATAAATGCAGCATGTGGTGATTGTGCTGGTAAATTGTAGTAGGGAGCCGACTGCAAGTTTGGAACATCTCTGGGTGTTTGAATCCATAAATCAGATGTCTCTGCCTGCAGGAAATAAACTAACCACTCTTACCACAAAACAACATAATAGAATAACAAGTATAACCATGTCATTTAAAAATAAAAATCAGTTCAACTTTTTGAACGGCATTTAAGCATTCATCGAGCAGAGGGAGAAATCAGTACATTACCGAACATTGCACAAAAAAGCCTAGTGATACTAACATGAAAACTATCCTTAATGCCTCTAGAGAAATAAGGTGGAAATCCCGTAATGAAACCATTGTCCAGACAAATACTTGTGGACAATATAAAGATATCCAGAAAAGTGTGGCTTCAGTTCACTTAAGTTGATTAGACTGCACTATAGAAATGCCACTAGAGAGACACAAGGCAACGAGAATACTTCATATCACATCCACAATAAAAAGAGTTGAAGTATATCCAGAAAAGTAACGAGTTCAGCTTGTAAGAGTTATGGAACACTCTTGCCTTTCTCTCTACTAAATCAGTGAGAAAAAAAATTATAGAATCAAAAACCATGAATCTTTAAAATAATACCTGTTGATTCAGCACATAGAGACTGTTGTCTTTATACTTGACCCTGCTGAAATCTTCAATGCCTGTTGTACTGCCAACAGCAGCAACAGGAGAACTAAAAGCAGAATTGCTATAGCTGGTATAGGCAGTAGGGCTACCTGCGGGAAGTGGTTTATACTGTGGAGGGGCATATTTCATGTTGTCAGGAGAGATCTGTGAGCTTCCTCCTGGCATCAGAACAAAATTATTTCCATTTGACTGGTGAGGATATGCAGGATTGCTAGAATAGTTTGGCATTGCAATTGGAGGAACATAGATTGGAGAAAATATGTGACGATATGGAACAAAGTTAGGGTAATGTGGCATGTGAACTTGGGGATACATCTGTGGAAGTGACTGCTGAGGCTGATGAACAAATTGTTGCTGCTGCGTGACTGCTACATTGGATAAAGGACTGAAACTGGCAGCAAGTGAGTTCAGTACCTGCAGAAGAAAAATGCAGCCAATTAAACTAAAATAAACACAAAAGAATAGAGCAAACACTAGAAAACCAAAAGCATAAAGCAACCAGCCATCCCCACAACAGCAATGGCAAAACAAAGCATCAACAAACCAAAAGGTATATTATATAGTAATTAGCAATCTGGCATAAGTGAGACTTGTCCCACACAAAAAACAACCTCGGAAGATGAAGCCAAGTCCTGAATGTGTGCATTGTCTTCCATAACTGTTCTTAAAAATGGCACATCATAACCATTTTGATTGTCATAGGCCTGTTTGAATTGAAAACAAAATAATTTAGTGAGAATATCATCACAACAAGATCAGCTATTCTTACTAACTAGTGTTATGAATCTCTATTTCAATAGTTATCAGCCTCAGTTCAAACTAGAAGCAATTCATGTTGCCAAACTTACTCCAAAGTTCGACAAGCTTTCTGAATTTTTTAATTGTTGTTCTGAACTGTAAAGACTGCCACTTTTGACTAATCCAATGTCTGCATAACTTCCAATATTTCGATTTGTAGACTCATTTCCAGTGGGCAGTTCCTCAGATTCTGCAACTGATGCTGGATAGTCAGATTGAAAGGTTCTAACTTGGATGTCCATGGTACCCCCATTAATAACAGTAAAAGTGCCCTCATTAGAGCCGAGTGGAGGTGAAGCTGATGAACTGGCAACAAACTAAATATATGAATCCAACTTTAACATGAAAAGGGAAAAAATGTAATGATAATTAAAAGCACGAGACAATAGATGGCAACATAGCTTCATGATTGTTATCAGTTTAATTAGGAAAAAAAATCTCGGGAAATATTAATCAGTATAAAGTCAAAGATGAGTTCAAAATGATAAAAATGAGAGATGGTAGGACCTCATAGAAGGTTCATCAGCAACATCATCTGCACTTTGAGATTGGTTATATGTATATCTGTTTGTGTCAAATCCAACTTCAAAACTGCCAAATGTCAAGCGTGCAAGTTCTGATTCTGGAACTTGTAAATGTTGGGGTATGATTACATGTCGATTTTCTAGGATACTAAGTTTTGACAAGTCCTTAGACAGTCCAGTAATTCCAGTAACATCAATCACCTTTGAGCTTATCGAATTACCAGCAGAAGATGGAGCAGCTGAACCTGTTCCAAATGTAGCTGGTACAACAATATTGGGTTTTCTAGTAGATTTTGGCTTCCACTCCATGTTGACCTGCATGGCTGCAAAGCGACTGTCAAAGCAAGCATAAAAGTATATGATGACAGAATCTTCATGCCAGAATGCTGCATAGTTAACCAAAAAAATATAGCATATGCGGTAGAAACAAACTACTAATCATTTAATAAATGCTAGAAAGGAAGTCAGGTTGAAGGAGTGTACATTGCTCGCTTACATTCCATCACTAATCGTGAAACCTTGTCACCACTCTTGATTTTTAGCAAGCTCAAATCGATTATTAAACCTTGTGGCTGCACCCAATTTGCCACTAGCTTAAAACAAGTGTCTCATCCATCCCTTAATCTCAATCTAGACGGGTAAATATGGATTAAAAGTGAATACAGCTGTCTTGGTCATTAGTGGCCACAAAAACCCTTGTAAACTCAATTTGAAGTTAATTAAGGTACCAACCAAACCAGAATAAAATGAATATTAAATAGCAAATAACGTTAGAAATAATATGTTTAAATATTTATCATAAATCTTATTTTTATTGTTTATTTAATTCTATTCGATTAATACAAATAATTTTTATAATCAGATAAACATCCATTTATTTATATATAAATAATTCAATATTATATTATATGCCAAAAATATTTGTTGTATTTGACCAAATATTATCACTAATCTAATATTTTTTGACTTAATAATAAAAAAACTATTGATATTGTAATAAATAAATATATGATCACTAATCTAGTTATCTCATCTATGAAACATGATATGCGTCCTAATTATAATTAGATATGGTTTGTCATCTCATAAACAAAAATATTTTACTTTCTTAATTATGCAAATTTCGCTGATCCTACCACCTATTGTGGAATTTACGCCATAGTTGTCAAAAGCGCAAGGCGCAAAAAAGTGCTCAAGGGTATTGAGGCTTAAAGCGCAAAGCAAAGTGCATGGTTTATAGAAAAAAATACAATAAACAAAATATTTTATCAAAGTATCAAAGTAGGTATCAGCATCCAACAAAGATACAAAGAAAATGAACAAACTAAGTATCCAAATATCAAATACAACTGACAATATTTAGATTTTTAGGATCTGAACATGTTGCATAATTCCAAGCAATATCCTTTCGAGTTGATGGAATTGTTGTATTCGATATGGTTAAGATAACTAAAATCAATAATAATGAATCAATAAAAAAAATACTAAACAGTAAAAAAGAAAATAAACAGTAAAAAAAACTAAACGATAAAAAAATTAATTTAATTAATTTTGATTAAATATAATTAAAAATTTTAAAATAAATTTTAATAATAATAAAATTGTCAGTTGAAATTTATATATTAATAAAATAATTTATGGAAAAATTTTAAATTAATAAGATAATTTTATTAAATTTTAATTAATTTTATTCGAACTATAGTTTAGAAAGTTAATTATTAAACTCTAAGTTGACAGAATCACTGTCGGTCGTCCCTGCAGCCCGCACGACGTCGCACGATGGCCTCACGCCCCCCCCCCCCTCGGAGGTCGCGCGACGACCTCACGCCCCCCCCCCCCAGGCCAGCGACGCCTCCACAGCCTCAGCGGAGGTTGCGCAATGGCGTCACGACCCCGTGGAGGCCGCAACAGCCCCCGCAGAGGCCGTCATGGTGTTGCAGAGGCCACACAAGGCGCTCGCAGCCCGTGCAAGGTTGCGGTGGTTGCGCAGGACCGGAAAAAAAAATACAAAACTATAAATAAATAAATAAATAAGATTCTTACCGACAGAGACCTTGGCGCCGACAACCAAGCAGACGAAATATGGCGAGAGGGGGACGAGAGGCGGCGGGCCAAAGGCGAGGCAATGATGGCGAGAGGCAGAGGTCAGACTCAAGAGACAGAGGTGGACTTATATAGGGCTGCAAAACTTCAAAAAAAAATTTAACTTCGCTGAAGCGCAAAAGCAAGCACCTCGTGTTTTATCGCGAAGCGCAACGAAGTGTGCACTTCCTAAACTTCGTGTGCTTCCGCATTCTATGAAGCGCAACGTATGCGCCTCGCGTCGCTTCACACTTAAGCAAGCGAAGCGCTCGCTTTTGATAACACTGATTTGCACTGCAAAGTCATAAAACAAGTTGCTTCAAATTTTTCCTTCCAAGTAAAAAAAAATGGTCGGAACCCAAATTCAAGGATACTTCTTACTACCAAAACAGGAAAAAAAAATGTTGAACTAGGGATGTTCCATAATTTTACAAATAGTGAACTAAATTACAAAATTTTGAGATCACGACTCCTCTTGATCTTTCAATATGCTCTTACTCTCCTCAGAATGATGCTCAGATCAGAAGCATGACAACTGACGAACCCTGAGAGAGGCTAATGATCCAAAAGTAGCATTAGATCCTATAGAGTGGCATTCGCCTTCCCAAGTTCAAAAATCAAGTTCAATGTTAGGGAGAGGAGTAGGGTGGTGGTGTAGATTGAAGGAACCTATAGTCCCTTGGAGAAGACTTTTGGAGATTGATAATGCTTGGATCGCCAAAAAAAAGGCTTGCCCCCAAGCTACTTTAAGAAATAGAGCGCGACTGCCCAGTCCATCTAGAGAGACCACATTGCAGCTTTGTGGAAAATCTTATTTCCCCTTCAATGAAGTTGAGTTGTTCTTGATAGGGAAAATGATTGATAGGGGATAATGATGCAGAAAAGAAAATAAATTGAACAATAACTTGAAAACTTGGTGTTCACTTTGATCATTCACTGTGATATGTCAAATATCCTCACTCTTAGTAGAAATAAATGTTAGAACATTACTCATTTTCTTTCAACAATTTTCCTTTTACATCTTCAGTAAAACGTAGAACCCTAAATCTTTTCTATTCTCTACACTATTCAATTGTCAATTCTCCCTGCCTCCATAAACTGGAAGCCAATGAATAGATTAGTTATTATTAATCTTCTGGAATGTCTTCCTTTTCTCTATCAAGAGAGCAGATGTCAACAGTTCACCGTTCTTTCTTGAAATTCTCATCCCTTTCAGTTACTAGAACCACATCTCTGTTTTCACAATCCTTCATCTAGTTTTCCATTCTTCAAAAAACCACAAGCATCTGTGGTGGTTTGAATTGGGTCTAGAGCAACATGCCACCAAAGTGTCCATGTGGCACCAAGATTGTATCTTCACCAAGGGATTTAACTAATATCTTCATCAAACATTTAAACAGTATGTTTTGTAACAACATTAATATGTATAATCCAACTTGAGGGGTGTTAGAGTAGATAATATAGTTTCCATGGCTAGTTAAGTAATTAATGATTCTGTTGAGGTATATATGGATGCAATGAACTCTTTTCAATTGCATATTCTGCTATCTTTCTCATAACCTGATGAATTTAAATACAGATATTAAGAAGCATGCATGCATTTGACCATGATACAAGCACAACATTAAGAATGCTAGTAACAGAAGATTTACCTTTCTGACTACTAACTGTCTGACGATGCACCTTGCCATTATATTGGTTACTTGGAGCAGATTTACCCATAGGTGTGTTGAGCAAAGTAGCCACTGGAGTAGAGACTTGGTTTAACTGATTGCTCTTATGTGCAGCAATTGAATGACCAGGTAATTCTGTCTGTGGAGATACTTCTTTTCTCAGTAGATAAATTGAAAAGGAATTCGTGGAAATGGACGGCTGAGAAGCCCCATAATTGGGAGGTTGTCTCTGAGCACCAACAGCTCCAACACCACGACGAATAGCCCCAACTTTTCCAGCTGATAAAGAATTAGCAGATAGGACATGCACAGGATCTGAGAGGGGAGAGTACAAACTGTCACTGGAATTGCTCGGTGGGGTTTTAGAATAAGCCCTATAATTATTAAAATCCTGTGTCTTGGACGAGAGGGCAGTTGTCTTTGCCTCTCCATGCTGACATGCCTCCTGACTGGCACTTGAGCCTGTTTCGTTGGCATTATTAGGTGGATCAATAGACTTGCCTGAACCTGCTGATATGAGTTGCCCTAACTTTGGTGCAACAGAAAGCTGTTCCTCCAATATATCTCGGGCATTACTAAAGTGATAACATGTAAAATGGGAAACCATGTGAGATTTAACACTTTTTTCACATAAAAGAAAAAAATAACATATACAGCTATCGACTTCAGTATCATGGATGCCTTGAGCAAAAGCCAACATAACACAAAAGCTGAGAGAAAGTTGCTCAAATTGCCACACTTTCCCGGAAGGCTCATGATTATAACTTGGGCAGAAAAAAAAAAGGACCATCATGCAAGAAGACCAAAATATAGTATAACAACTATCATCTTCACCCATGCTTACACTTGCCACAAAAGCTCATTTTGATGATTCTCAATGTATAAAAAATTCTCACAGATACTCTTCAACTACCCTTGCCATACTCTTGTTGAAGCAGACTCCAGATAAACACCTGGTACTTCTACTGAAATTTCATAAATAATAAAGCCAGAAACTTAGATCAATGCTTATGTTGCATCTATTGAAGTCCAAAAAACTTAAGTTGCTTCTAGTATGCAAGCAAATAATCCCCAGCCACGTTCATCACTTTGTTATTTCTCAATCCCGTCCCAAAAGAACATCAAACAAAAATAAATTTAGGGGAGAGGAAAGAGTGGCCATTATCAATCACCAAATTATTTTGGTCAACAATGGTGTGCACAAATTTGAAAGCTGACAATATTTGTCACATTAGTGAATGCGAGAACTTTTGATATGCAGTCAAATATTATTACACATGTTATTCATATTCTATTGAGAATCCTACATGTGATGGCTTTTCAAACATTACCAAACCAAAATTTTGGTGATCTTCTCCGTCACTCATGCCAACGTTTAACAATTCACAATTACTGGAACTTTTTATAGGATGAAAATATCACTAAATTGACAACCTCAATGATCTTTCAAACTCTCATGTTCTATCTTAGCAAGTCATCAACAAAATGTGTTTGTCACTATTATTAGGAGTCAAGTACATAAATCTATCCATCCATTGAGGTTTATATCACTATTCTCCAGTGATATATTCAATTAATTAGTGTTCTACTCTGCACGATCTTCAAGTTACAAAAACTCAATATAATTATATTATAACCACCAACCAGCCCCTAAAAAAAACAATGAAGGTCATGCAGTCAATGATACCAATGCACTTGAAGGATGTAGTTGTAATTTTAGCCTCTATCGAAATCCAAAAAAAAAAAAAGAAAAACAAACCTCTTCTCAGTGACATTTGATGAAATGTTTCCAATGCTAGAAGTTAATTGATCAATTGTTTCTTGTACAGCATCCTCTTTGGCATTTTGGTTGGCTCGGTTGTCTCTAACAACACGAAATTGTCTGATGATTCCTGCATAGTTGAACAAAACTCTCTAAAAATTTATACATCATGAATATGTACCACAGAATATAATGCGCAATGGAATTTTGAAAGACAAACCCCAAACAAATATACAAAGCCATTTTCTACAGTTGAGAGATTAGGAACATATTACCTTGTAAATTGTGCCTACACTTTTCCAATTCCCCCATGAAGATATCATATAAACAAGAATCATGACAGCATAACCAAGTTTCAACAAAATGCATAACCACATTTTTGGATTTGGAAAATCATAGCTACTTTTTATGTTTCTTCTGGTCCTCTAGAAGAACTAGTGTCTTCTCAAATGAGAAGTAATCTGCAAAATTAATCTACAGATGTGTGATCCACTTGAGTCGATCATACCCAGAAGAATAACAACAAAGAAGTTTTGTCCTACTAGATGGAGTCGGCTATATGAATCCTTTTATGTTATTGGATTTTATTTCCTACAGTATTTTCATTTATATTTAAATATATTTTATCTTATTTTATCATTACTAACTAAGTCTTTTTTGATTTTTCTCTTCTTCGTTTAATATGTATATTTGTCATAATTTCATATTGCCTAATTAGTGCATTTATTGATAATCTAAATACATATTCATATTATCTTAAACGTCTCTTGAAGCTTTTCCTTAATAGATGCAATACCAACTTTCTCTCTAATGTCCTCATTTCTTATTCTGTCCATCCTAATATATTCGCCCGTTAACATCCTCATCTCTTTAACTCTCTCTTTCGCTTGTGTATCGAAATCATAGCCCAAAATTTAAATCCATATAATATAGCAAGTCTAAAAGTCATTTTATAGAACTTTTTAAGTTTGAGGTACTTTACAATCATAAAAAACACCTGAAGCTCTCTTCGATTCCAATCATCTTGCTTGTATTTTATATAAGACATCTCTCTTAACCCCTCCATTTTTTTGCAAAAAAAAATCCTAAATACTTAAAACTCTCGGGGACAAATAACTTGTCATTGCCTATTTTAACAATTGTCTTATTACATCTAATATTTCTAAATTTAAATTCCATATAATTTTTCCTTACTCTACTAAGTCTAAAATCTTTCACTTTTAGTATTTTCTATCAAGATTCAAATTTAGCATTTACTCCTTTCATGTCTCATCTACTAAAACAAAAACATCTATAAATAACATACATCATGGTACTGTATCTTGAATGTATCCAATGAGTTTATCCATGATTAATTCAAAAAGATAAGAACTTAAAGTTGATCCTTAATGTAACTCTATCTTTATAATAAATGCTTCTTATTAATCTGTATGGAGTCTTCGCTCTTGTCATTACATCCTCACATATATCTTAATTATTTTAATAAAAGCTACACTAACATCTTTTCTTCTAGAATTCCACATATAATTCCCTTGGAACTCTGTTTTAAGCTTTTTCTAGGTCGATGAATACCATGTGTAAGTCTTGCTTTTATTCTCAATACTTTTCAATTAGTTGTCTAAGAAGATATATAGCTTCTATTGTCGACCTTTCAGACATGAATCCAAATTAATTTTCAGGCACCATAATATTCTCAATTTTTTTCTATTACTCTTTCCAAAAATTTCACAATATGACTCATTAATTTAATAATTCTATAATTTGTACAATTTTATACATCTCTTTTATTTTTAAATAAGGAGACTAGAGTACTTCCCTTTCACTGATCTAGCTTTTAATTTGTTTTCAATATAGGTTGAATACCTTTATGACTCATTCAATATATGCTTCCTCAGGCACTTCCATATCTCTATCGGAATATCATCTGATAAAACTACTTTTCATTTTACATCTCATTTAAAGAGTGTTCTACTTCTGATGTTTGAATTCTACAATAAAAATTTAAATTTTTATACTCCTCTGACCTCACCTAAACCTTCACTGAAAAGACGATAAAAATTCCTCTTCCATTGTTTTTTTATTTCTTCATCATTCAATAATATCCTATTGCATTCTTTAATGCATCATATTTGGATAAGATCTCTTGTCTTCCTCTCTCTATTATAGCTACTTTATAGATGACCCTTTTCCCTTTTTTTTGTATTCAATTATCAATATAAGTATTTAAAAGTGTCATTTTTAGCTTTACTTACCATTTTTTTTGTTCTCTTTCTTGGTCATTGTATACTTTTTTAAATTTTTCTCATTCTTACAAGTGTATAACTTATAGGTTTTTTGCTTTTCCTTCACTTTCTCCTATACTTTCTCACTTGAAGGTGCACGTTCTTTTGACTCACCGAATACACTCTTAGCTAATATTTTCAACTTTAATATTATCTTTATCTCATGTCGTATTTGAGTCACTATGTATTTCTCCGAATATTTATACTCCTACCCTCTCCTTAATTATATTTTGCTTCCAATCCTTTAACTTCCATCACTTGATCTAAAAGTTATATACATTTTTTTTCTATTGATACTAGAGGTGCATATCAAATACTACTACCCTATATTGGATAGTTAAATGTTCTCCAAATATAATCTTGCAATTTTTATAAATTTTATTCTTCTTCCTAGCCATAAGAAAGTCAATTTGCAACTTATTATTCCTACTTTTCAACGTAACCAAGTATTCTCTTTTCTTGAAAAACGTATTAACTAATATAAATTCATATGTTATCGCAAAATCAAATATAGTTTTTCTTTCTTCATTTCTTATTCCAAATCCATAGTCGCTATACACCCTGTCATATTTTTCGTTTCTCACTCCTACGTACTCATTTAGATCTACTTCTATTAAAATCATTTCATTTGGCAGAATTTTTTACAATATCTCATCTAGGTCTTCCCAAAACCTAGATTTGGTGTCTTCATCTAATCCTACTTGAAGTGCATATATACTAATTACATTAATATTTTCCTTCACCACCAATATCTTGGGAGCTATAATCTATATCCCCTTTCTAACTGCTACTACTTCATCCTTTAACAAATTATATTCAACAATACTTTATTTTTTATTTTACTACTTCCTGTATATCATAAATTAAAACTTGAATTCTAATCATTTTTATCTTCTCTCCTATCCATTTTGTCTCTTGTAAACATAAAATATTAAATCTTCTCCTAATTACCGTATCTACTACCTCTATTGTTTTATGACTGAGCATTCCTATGACTATATTCCAAATCTAAGATAATCAATTTTTCTATAATGTTATTCTTATCCAATCTATGGTATGAGAACTCTTGTATATTTAACACTATATCCAAATTCTCATAGAGATGCAACGGTTCTTGCCTAGATGTTACAGTCATACCCTATAATGTGTTCCTTCCAAGGAAGAATCTAACATCAGCACAATAGCTTAATAGATCTATTCACATCACATTTGTCTATGTTTCATGTTGGCTAGCAACCTAACATGACTCTCAACTTTTCTCATACCTAGAAACACTTGAAAAAAAGGGACAATAGTTAAACACCTACAACAACAACATATAAGCTTTAGTTGTAGAAATGTTACGAAGTCAGAGGATCACTAAGAGCACACAAAAAACATGAAAAAGAAAAAGAATGACGTTAGCAACAGCAACAAAGGTGAAAATGAAAATATAATAGACAAAATTTGACTATTTAGACTCTCTAGTTCATGTATAGGCTAAATAGAAGGTCTCATTTTGAACAAGAAAGATGGAATTCACACATCTTAAACAGAAATCAAGACCCGCAATGCAAGCAGTTCCAGTCAATGACTAACTATTGCTCATGGAGAAGAACCAAATTTATGTATTCTTAGGACTGGACTTCAACAAAAGATATGTCATATGTTGCTTAGATTCAAGACAAGATATGAAGATTTGATGTGAGTATGATTCCAAGTGTCTAGCAAGGTTGATTCTAAAAGCTTTTACATGCAAACTATAAGGCTATCAGGTGTCAACTTAGAGCTTAGTATCCAACACGCATATATAAGTACCAAAAGAAATATATGAACAGAAGCAACAAACTACCATTGTAAATCAAGATGGCCAAGATAAAAGGCTCAATATAGTACCATCATTAAATAGAAGAAAAGTTGGGTGCCTAGAGAGAATGGTTAATTATAAGCCCAAATAAAAATCTTCGCAGGTAGCAAACATCTTTGCTAACTTCCAACATTAAGTACAGAAATATGGATACTTGGAAAGAAAGGAAAAAAAGCAAACAATTTAAGCTGTGGAAATCAGAGACATTCGAAGCATAAAAATTTCTGATTAACAAATGCTGATAGAGACAAATGCCTATCATTTATTTCTATCCCACCCAAATGAGGCAGAAAATAATATCACTGGTATAGATAAAATAAATCTTCCTCACTTCCTTATTCTCCCTGATTTGTCTGCAGATGAAGAAGGGAAAGAAATTATTGCTTTTCCTTTTCCTTCTTCTAAATTTCTACTACTGCATAAGAGGTTGAAATAATCAGTATGTAGGATTGCTATCAGTAGCTACATCAACATTCAAACAAACAATTCTCACCATATACTAAAATAACATATTTTTTGCCCCCATGGATATGGTGCAGTGGTAAGGCACTCAGAGAAGCAATGAAAGGAAAAGAGTTCAAATACCAAATGAGACAAATGAATATCTTAGAGGTTGATTTCTAAGTATGCATAAGCTATGCTCCGGATTCACCCGGTCGGCGAACCAAGAGGAAAGGTCATCTACTTTCAGGATTAGTCGAGGGAAGCCTGAACACCTAAATTATCAAAAAATAAAAAATAAAAAATAAAAAATAAAAAAATAACTTCAGTCCCTGGTTCCATATGAGCTTGCATCCAAAGTTGGTTTTTTCCCTCTATATTTGTGTGTTATTAGCTAAAAGGTTATTATTATAGGAAGGTTCTTGGAATGAGAAAAAACAAAAGAAATCAAGGGGGGGTGAATCTGTTGGCATCATGAGATATTATAAGACAGGAATGAGGCAACTGAAAAGGAAACAAATCAACAGATTAACCAAACAAGAAAAGACAGAGAGAAATATGCATACATACATACATTATATATATATATATTTTAAGGAAGGTGAGTGCACATGGAAAATACTCTGTATGCTAATCGCGTACATTGACATGAACCTCCTCAACTGAGTTGCCATGTATAATTTTTGATAGAAAAACCAACAAGCTTCAAAACACAAATTTTTATCAACGCAGAAATGCATTCAAAAATAACATTTAAAAGGGATTCTAAAAGAGGCAATGGAAGGCCCCTATCAAAAAATACAATGGAGAAATAGAATGAGATACCGTCTATGAAAAAGACCTTGTCCTGTTAGATGAACAGTTCACAACCTTTTCCCATCGCTATAGGCATATACGGTAGCAA
This sequence comes from Wurfbainia villosa, assembly GCA_025175895.1. NCBI lineage: Eukaryota > Viridiplantae > Streptophyta > Magnoliopsida > Zingiberales > Zingiberaceae > Wurfbainia > Wurfbainia villosa. The sequence continues at coordinate 23,218,661 of CM046003.1, read as the reverse complement.
AAATTGTGATCTTGACCTTAGGATCTTATGATCCTAAATTTCAAACTGATTTAAATGATCCAGATCCCAAATAGGATCTGAATTGGGCAAAGATCATTTGAACCGACAATTCAATCTCATGTCTTACTATTCCTAGATAGGATCTCAGCCCCCAACCACCTTGATTAGAATACATTTGTATTCGATACAGATAGACCTTACTGTAGTAATTATGATTTTAGACATTACCATTGAAAAAGTTGTAAATTATATGTTTTGACTCTCAATTAAAAAATCTTTTTTAATTATTGTAACTATCATCTATCTGTAATTATTGTCATTTTAATATTCTTAATAGTTTAAGAATTTATTGTATTTACTGTATCTATAATTTTATTCATGCTTCAAGATATTGGAACGGTAGTGTTTATATAGTTTTAAAATATTTTCATTAAATGATAGTTGATCCTATCTACAATCTGAATCTATATACCACTTCTCATTAGGTAGAATATAGATCTGACAACCTTTATAAGTGCTCTATAAGTGCATATCCCATGATCCAAGTTTAAAGTATCTTATTGTGTTGGAGTTTTGGTGGCTGATTGTAATGGTACAATTTGTATATCAAACTAAGATGACACTCGATACACTTCTATAAGGGTTAAAGCATGCTGAAATGCTTTCAAAATGGCTTCCCTTCTTAAATTTTCTTTCACTTGGCTTATCTACTTGCAAAAAAAAAGAATATAATAATTTAATAGTGAATTTATGAAGATATATCAATTAAACGTAATTAATCTAAGAGTTAGACTTAACTATAAATTGCACAATTTAACTATTTAAGTCTAACCTATAAACTTAACTATTTAATATCAGTTTAAAGAAAATTAATTAATGATAATAGTTTTTATTCAACTACATTCAAAATACATAATATATATAATTATTTAACTAATTACTTAAAGTTAATAATCTTTAAATGTCACCATGGACTTAATCATAAATATCTCAGAGCTTCTATGAAAATATACCTGACTTAGGGATGTGATACAAAATTAAAATATATATACATATATAAAGATAGAGGGAAGTACTTCAGGGATTGACACTAATATATTTTCACCCTGCTTTGTATTGGTGCAGAGTTTCCTTCACACATGTTCTCTATTTGCTGCTATCACATACTGGATTCTCATTCCAACACACTCTGGGAGAACAAGCAGACGTTGTCCTTATCTGGAGTTCTTACTTTGCTGCATATGTGTTTTCTCGTCTCCATCCAATGTTGCCTTGCTGAACAGTTTTCAGACATCGATTTAGCAAAATCTGCTGGGAGCTCCACCTTTGCGCTTCTTCAGTTTTTTCCAATTGAATTTCTCCTGCTTCTTTTCCTTAGTGACCTCACATCAACAGCAGATCATCATCTCCTCATAGCAGATCTCTTCATCAGACTCAATATAACTTCTCAATCTGCAGTTCTATCCTGCATGTTTCTCTTCTTCCAGCTCTAATCTGATCTCTACCTTTGTTGTTTGTTCATTGTACAGCTCTATTCTTCTTCAAGGCAATTTCACCTGTTTCTTTTCTGCATACCAGCTCTTGAACCTGATCTTTTCTGTCAGTCTGAGATTTTTTCTGTTTCTTTCAGCCACACCATATGTTTTCTGTAGATTCTAGTGTGTCCCCAAATTGAAAGTCCTCTTTGTTCTCTGCTTCTAGCCACTGCAGCAGGTTGACACAGCAGGCAGCCCATTCTGCTCAATCTTAAATTGCTTGTTTTTTCTGCACTTCTGATCCTCCAAAATGATGCCTCCTACTTGAAGGTAAAGGCATTCAACACCTGTTGATGGATGTCACCCTTCAACCAAGTTGGTCTATTAGTTCATGTTTCAAAAAGAACCCTACTAGAACTGCCTTCTTTCTAATCCAGCAGAATATTAGCAGAACTAGCTTTTCATCGCTTTGGGATCTAAGAACTATTAGTCAATTAGTGGAGATCTCTAACCATCTGGGTCCATCCAAGAGACTTTCCATGACAGTGTTAGAAAACATGGCCTCTACTGTTGACATACTCTAGTGAGTATCGATGTTTCCTCTAGTGGGAAACTAAATCTCAGAACGCAACATCCAAATCCTCTTAGTTTATGAAGATGCTTCTATCACTTGTATAGCAAATGATTATGGATCAAAAGTCAAGATACCTAGATTCTAGAACTTCTAGCCATATGTTTGTACCATCTCCCTATCCTCAAGTCATAAACCTAAATCTCATCCTACCCGCATCGTTGCAGAAACAGGTCAGTTTGACCTGTTTAGGTTGTTGGTCAGGTCAATCCTACACCCTCTTTACAACTTCCTTCAGTTCCTATGTAAAATTCTCTTTGAAATTACTCTGTTAGTAAACTCACAAAATTGCTAAATTATTCAATAGCCTTTACAATTGATTCTATATCCATCCAGGATTTGTGGACTGAGCATGTATTTAATACAGGTCAAGAGTCTTGAGGATTATATTTGACTATGACTACACATACAAATGTTCTGGTGTCTGACCCCCCACCATACCAAATCCATAGTCATGCCAGAACCTACCAAGATGACAATGCTCAGAATCTAGTCCTATCCTAACAACTAGAAAATCATGCTCAATACCAGGCTGAGGAGTGGTGGACAGCCTGCTTGACCCTGAACAGGCGGCCTGGGTCGAGGGCCCGCTCCATCATTGAAAAAATACACCTTGCACAGTAACTCCTGCACAAATACGCACGGAAACACAGCTCCTGGCATTGCATGCTCAAAGTGGACCTCCAGAAAGCATTCGACACTGGATTGGGCATTTCTACTGGACGCCCTACAGAGCCTCGGCTTCCCACCCTAGTTTGTGGGGTGGATTGAGGAGTAAGTCAACACAGTCACGTACTCGGTGGGAGTCAACGGTGACATGTACAGGTTCTTCAAAGGCCGACAGGGGCTGCAGCAAGGCGACCCCCTCTCGCCCTACCTGTTTGCGCTCATATTGGAGGTCTTCTCAAGGTCCCTCAAGTTCACCTTGCAGCGATCTGGTTTTCACCACCACCCCATCTGTAAGACTGTCAGCATAACTCACCTAGCCTATGCAGACGACCTGCTGCTATTTGCGCGAGCTGATGCGACAATGGTCCAGCTGCTAACAGACTGCCTAGCGGACTTCGGGCATCAGGCAGGACTTCTGCCCAACTTGGCCAAGTCCAGCCTATGGCTGGAATTGATGACCGCACAGCGGACAGACTGATGCAGATCACTGGCTTCCAGCGGGGTTCTTTCCCCTTCCGCTACCTAGGCATACCACTGGCGGCGGAAAAGCTTTGCACAAGCAACTACGGACCCCTGACGGAGGTAGTAATGAGAAGACTGGCGTCATGGCCTAAGCATACACTGTCGTATGCCCGTAAAGACGGTGCTCCAAGGTATCGAGTGCTTCTGGCTCTCTATCTTCCTGTCCCAAGCGCAGTCATACATAAGATCTATGTCATATGCCACTCTTTCGTATCGACAACCAAACATCTACCCATTTCCTGGGCAATGATGTGCCTAGCAAAAGTGGAGGGAGGCTACGGACTAGGGACCTCCACACATGGAACTCGAGGCTACTAGCCAAGACGCTGTGGAACATCCAGAGGAAGGACTCGTTGTGGGTGCGATGGGTCCACAATCAATATCTCCGAAATGATGACATATGGGGTTGGCAGCCGAGGCGGGCGAACAGCCCACTCATCAAGAGGCTGCTGCAGCTAAAGGAGATGGTCCTGCAGGAGGCAGGCAACCCACAGCAGGCAACGCAGCTGCTAGGCACATGGTTTGGCCCGGGCCGGACTCACAGCTCCCCTACTGCCTACAACTTCTTCTGGCCAAAGAAGACCGTACGGACATGGGCAAAGGCAGTTTGGGCACCGTTTATCATGCCCAAGCACCAGTTCGTGCTTTGGCAGTTGGCACGAGAATGCACCCGCACCAGGATGCACTGCCATATGCTAGTGGCAGCGCCTGCCCCCTGTGCCAGCAGGCGGACGAGACGGAGACACATCTATTCTTCACCTGCATCATCACGAAACCCCTCTGGGCACAAACCTGCAGTTGGCTGCAGATCGGACGGCCTCCTAGCACCGGTGGACAGCTGCTAAGGATCTTCGAGAGGGCAGAACACTGCAGCAAGGCTAATGGAGCAAGATTGCTTGGCATGTAAGTCTGTTGTACCTGATATGGCAAACTCGGAATCAAAGCCTATATGAGGGAATCTTGCCTAATACCACGCACTTATATAGGAAGATGCAAACCCATGTATTTCGTTTTGTGGATGGTACGCATGTAAGCACCTAGTTGGATCCAATTCAATACAATATTTAGCTTATCCAAAAAAAATAGAAAATCATGCTCGATTCTTCCTCTCTGTATTCATAATCCTGATTCCAATCCCATTTCCCTAGTACATTCTAGGTCCAAATCGTTTATGCTCAAAACTTGATGTTAAATACTTCAATACCCTCATAGATGGCTAATCTAGAATTACAGTCTTCCCTATTAAAGGAGCATTCTAAATCTTCTTTTTTATTTTTTGTGTGAAATTAGAAAATTGAATTAGACTGCCGTTATAGCTTTTAGAAGTGACAATACCAAAGAATAATTTTCTTATACAATTTAATCATTTGTCTCTAGCTAGAGTATTCTTTAAAGATCTTCACGTCCTTGTACACCATAACTGAATAATGTTGATAGGCAGAGTAAAGATAGATTATACATTATTATTTCATCTGGGCGTTTATCCCAAGTTTTCAGTTGATCCCATTCTCAAAGCATACTAGCTATATGAATCTCATGCCTTACAAATTAGCACATTCAGTTCATGGTTGTCAAGATCGACTGATACCTATATGGATTGCCTAAGTTGGATCGATATCAGGAAAGTTCTATCCAATCTTTCTCAAAAAATCAGTTACCACACAGAGAACGTCAAGAAATTTTCAACAACCCAAGGTCCAAAGAAATTACCTAGAAATGAAATGGATTCCACTAGACCATAAATTTTGAAATTTGAGCAAATCAGGAGTGAAAATGGATGGATAGGTTGAAATTTGGATGAATTAGATTTGATATGGAAAACTCAAGGATTTAGCAAAGTTTTTGTCAATGCCAGCTTGAATCTAGCAAATGCGACTACCAATTCAACTAAGAAGGCAAGATATTCTCCACTATCTTAAATTCCAACTTGCATTTCTCAATCTCACCACTGCTCGATATTGTCACAAAATTAATGATTAAACCTTTCTGCTAATCTTAACCTGTCTCTAGTTAGATTAGATGAAGTGCATCATCTATCTCTTTCCCTCTTTCCGAGTAAATTGAGTGAAATTACTATTGGTCACTTTCGTGTGATGTAAAAAATGACCGTCCGGTGCACGAAGCTCTCACTATGCGAGGTATCGGAGCAAGATCTATTGTACACAGTCTTACCCAGCTTTGCAGGTGCACCCATCACAATATGCCATGCTTGTGTCCCTTAACACGAGTGTGCATCATCTTAAACCAAAATATGACATAATAGAGCTCCTAGAGGTTACCACGGTCTACCCGTGGTCACCACCATAGGTGTAGATCATTCCGTGGCTCGACACAGGACCTCCAGCATGGATCATGATCTGCCGATCGTCCCCACCACGACCATAGTCTCCACCACGGCCAGGTCGTGGTCCACCCCACGGCCATGGCACGCCACCACTGCTATTTAGGATTTTATTAATATTTTATTATTATTTTTATTTAATTTGAATTTTCTGTTTAATTTTAAAATTTTTATATTTACTTTTTCTGTTTCGTTAAGAAATTTTTATTATTTCTTTTGTTTGAACTCTTCCCTTTCTCTAGCCTATTTAAACACGGCCTTAGGCTCTTGTAATGGAGATTAGTTTTGGATTAATGAAAGTTATTTGGTTTCATTTAAACCTAGAGATGAATCCTCCTTTGTTTGTGAATTATCTCTTCTCCTACGATTCTCTCTGCCCACCTCTCTTTTAGCATCGCCGTGTATGGAAGGATGCCCTCACCCCACTACACCACCTGCGTCAGTTGGTATCAGAGCCCTAGATCCATGGAGTGACAGACAGGTTTTGATTGAGAAAGCCGCCCCCCTAGGATCAAAGTACCCACGAGCTCATCGATTTACAGAGAAATCACGGAGTTATATCAACGATTCATGGATAGTCATCGTGGTTGTGATCATGGACGTGACAAGCATGTTCCGATTGAGGAAGTCACACCCAGGATCGAATATTCCAAGAGGCCATCAAGAATCTACAAAAAAAAAAATAAGTGTTAACTCGACGTGTAATATTGCGAGAACTTAAGGTATGTCTTCGACGCTCTAAAATTCTACATCATCGAGAATGTCATGGTCGCAAAGAATGGTATAGAGACCTCATCTACGATGATGATGAAAACATTGAAGATTCTATCTACGATGAGGGAATTGAAGAAGACACAAAAAACCCCGTCTACGATGATGATGAAGACATTGAAAATTCTATCTGCGACGAGGAAATTGAAGACCCTGTCTACGATGATGATGAAGACACAGAAGACCACGTCTACAACGATGATAATATTAGCAAGGTCATGGTCGATCCCATCTACGACGAGTATAACGACAATAAAGTACTTTGCGAAGATGGACACAAGACATTGCTTGATCTCTCGCCCAAGGACGAAACGAAGGATGATTGGTTAATGACAACGTGCACCCATATTGGAGGACAAAATATTGTACTAGCACTCCGACAAGAGGATTTCACTCCTCTTTCGGTATCTTCTATTTCTCCTCTTCCTTCTATGTCCAAGCGTTTAGTCACATATGCCCTACCACTTCATCCGAACAACATCTTCGACTCAAGTCCGGAGTTCTCCACCAAGGATCAAGTCTACCTAATCAAAACTCGAGAATGAGTTCTTTTCAACCCCAAGAATCTGATGCAAGGGCATTTATCACAACATGGCATGATCGTGTCCCGTAACACGAGTGTGCATCATCTTGAACCAAAACATAGCATAATAGAGCTCCTAGAGGCTACCACGATCTACCCGTGGTCACCACCATGGACATGGATCATTTCGTGGCTCGACATGAGACCTCCTGTACGGACCACGATCTGCCCATGGTCCCACCACGGTCATGGTCTCCACCACAGCCAGGTTGTGGTCCACCCCATAGCCATGGCGCGCCGCAGCCGCTGCTATTTAGGATTTCGTTAATATTTTATTATTATTTTTATTTGGTTTGAATTTTTTGTTTAATTTTAAAATATTAGTTTTAAAATTTGTATATTTACTTTTTCTGTTTCATTAATAAATTTTTATTATTTCTTTTGTTTGAACTTTTTCCTTTCTCTAGCCTATTTAAACATGGGCTTAGACTCTTGTAATGGAGATTAGTTTTAGATTAATGAAAATTATTTGGTTTCATTTAAACCTAGAGATGGATTCTCTTTTGTTTGTGAATTCTCTCTTCTCCTTTGATTCTCTCTGCCCACCTCTCTTTTAGCGTCGCTGCGTGTGAAAGGATGCGCTCACCTCGCTACCCCGCCTGCGTCACTTTGCAAGATATTATTTCCAGAACTCAAATCCGTGACATCTAAGTCACAAAATAGCAACTTTACTACAACTTTCGTGCGATGTAAGTTCCAAAAATGCCTAATAATATGAAATATTATTATTATTATTATTATTATTATTATTATTATTATATAAATACAATATTATTTAATTATATACTAATAAATAATTTCTAACATTATTTAAATTTTATACAAATAAATAAGATTTTCAGCATTCGTCGTAATACATTCTAACTTTATTATTGATAACACATTTTTTTATTTCTTTTATATTAAGAAATATGATCTAATTTATTAAAATCTAATGCATGCACATTTATCTTAATGATCTATTATTACCTAATAGTTCTAAAGTATAAATTTATCATACAATAATAATATGATTCTATTAACATAGTCAAAATAATAATATGATATTATTAACTTGGTGTCACTACTAATATTGGGATAATAAATTATGTATTCTAATCCTACTTACTAGTTCTAATATTTCCTATATGTAATATGAGTTATTAATTATAAGATGTTTGATGAAACATAATGTGCACAATTATTATGATTGCACAGAATTTGTTATCTTATATAGATATTTTATCTTTTGACAAATCTGATTTTGGTTTTTCAATCATCCAATTCTGATACCGATACCAACTTGACAATCATGATTCAGTTCTGCACTTGCTTGTAACTGATATAATTAATAATTAAACCTACTTGTTACTTATTTGCTAAACTTAACTTATGAAGCTATGACTTATTAATATTGATTTAGCAATTAATAATTTAGGTTTGATTATGAACACTTACAAGGTACAACTTATAAGTTCTTTGTTTCTTTAATAGAATAAGTATCTTATAAATTTTTAATAAAAAAGTTGGCCTAACTTATAATCCCACCACCTTACATTGTCGACATCTTCACAATTTCTTCTTATCCGGACCAGAAATCTTCCCATTCACCTAGAAGAGGATGACGAACTGTTGCCTAACCACTTGCCTCCTGTCCACTTATCATTGAAACACAATGCCACCTACCAAGTATGTGGCTACCACCGGCACAAACCGAACTGCTACAACTTGCCTCTATCAGCATTGTCATTTCAATCAACCAGCAAGGCAACATGTTTCAGCCATACGAACTGAAACTACATTTTATTTAAATTCATGGCCATGAATAACATGTTCTAGGTGCCAAGGCGAAAGGTTCTAACTAGTCAAACTACAACCCGGTGCACGAAGCTCCCACCACGCGGGGTACCGGAGAAGGAATCCATTGTACGCAGTCTTACCTTGCTTTTAACTAGTCAAATGAAAATAAAATTAAAACAAAGAACCAAAACTTAGAAAAAAAACCCATCCGAATAAAAATATACAAAAGTTCTCTGTATCAAACATTTAATAAAACAGCAAGTAAACAAGTAGATTTAGAGGACTGCAAGTCATGATACTTCATAGGGAAAAAAACACGACAGAATAAAGAATTCATTTACTCTGCCTAAAGAATTGGAAAATAATTGATACTTTATAAGAAGGAAATTCATTTTGCCTGTCACACTCACAAAACCAAAATAACAGAAGCTCAGAAATTGAGATATTCATTACTTGGTAATGATTTTTGAATATAACTTCCTCTGTGCAAATTCAGATCCAATGACGTAGATGATTTTGCCCATTGAAGATTAGGTTCCACGTGTTTTCTTGTATCAGATAAGCTTTTTTCACCTGTAGGCTGAGGTCATGATAAATGCCCTAATGAGTAGATGAAATTTTATACAAAGAACAGAAAAATAAGAGTCCAGTAAAAAAATATGTATTCAATGTGCACTAGAATAATGAACCTAAGCATAACTTCGAAAAAGTTTGATTTGCATAATATACATAGAATTTCTTACATTACCCTATTTCAAATGCAATGCCAAAGAATTTCATAAGTTTCATTCCTTAAGGAAAAAAAATGGGCTTGTTTGCCATGGGAAGGATGCTTAAGAACAAAAAAAGGTAATCTGGTTTAGTGAAAATTACATTAAAATATAATAACAATAACCAAGCCTTTGTCACACTAAATGGAGTCGACTATATAGGTCCTCCTACGTCATTGGGCTCGATCCTCTACTACATCATCATCTATATTTAAATAAATTTTATCCTATTTTATCATTATTAACTATCTTTTTTAGTTTCTCTTCATCGATTAACGTCCATATTTGTCATCATCTAACGTCACCTAATTGGGGAATTTATTTATCGTCCAAACCATCTAAAATGTGTCTCTCAAAATTTTTCCACAATAAGTGCAACCTCAATTTTCTCTTTAATATTCTCATTTCTAATATGTTCATCCTCGTATGTCAACATATCCACATTAACATTCTCATCTTTTGCTCATGTGCTCGTTTCATAGCCCAGCATTCAACTCTATATAACGTAGCAAGTCTAACCGTCCTTTTATAAAACTTTCCTTTAAACTTTAAAGATATCTTATGATCATAAAAAACACCTAACTTCCTCCTCTATTTCAACCATCTTGCTTATATTTTATAAAACATCTCTATCAAGTGCTCCATCTTTTTGACAAAAAAAAATCCTAAATATTTAAAACTTTCAATTTCAGATAACTCAGCATCTCCTATCTTAATAATTTTTTTGGTATATATACTACTACTAAACTTAAATTTCATATTTTTTTCTTTAAATCTATTAAACATAAAACTTTTAACTTTTAGTGTCTTCTGCCAAGTTTCATACTTAGCATTTACTCCTTCGCATGTCTCGTCGATCAAAATAATGTTATTTGCAACCAACGTTCACCATGGTAACCAGCGTTAGATATGTCCAATATGTTCATCCATAACTAGTGTAAAAAGATATGAACTTAAATTTGATCGTCAATGCAATCCTATCTTTACAGGAAAGGTTTTACTTAATCCACCTAGAGTATTCACTCTTGTGATTATATCCTCGTACGTATCCTTAATTAACTCAATATGTGTTACACTGACACTTTTCTTTTCTAGAATTCTTTATATAATTTCTCTCAACATAAGTTTTCTTTAGATCAATGAATACCTTGTGTAAGTATTCCTTTTTTTATATTTCTCAAGTAATTATCTGAGAAGATATATAGCTTCTATCGCTGACTTTTAGGCATAAATCCAAATTGATTTTTGATCACTTTGATCTCCTTCCTTTATCTTCTTTATATCACTCTTTCTTAAAGTTTCATAGTATGATGTATTAGCTTAATGCTCCTGTAACTCACGTAATTTTGTACGCCTCACTTATTTTTTCAATATTAGGTTTAATAACTTTGTAAGCCATTGAACACCCTGCTTCCCTAGGTGTTTTGATACTTCATTGGAATATCATTTGGTCCAACCATTTTTCATTTTTTATCCATCTAATACCTATTCTACTTCTAAAATTTAAATTCTTCAATAATAATTTAAATTTCTATACTCCACTAACCTACTTAAATTTCTTAAAATAATTTGGGCACTTAAACATTCATTAAAAATAAAAATAGTTCTTCCATCGTTCTTTTACATCATTCTTTTATTTTCTCATCCTTTACTAGTACCCTATTAAATTCATTTTTAATGTACTTTATTTGGATAAAATCATTTATTTTCCTCTCAAGTTTTAGCTATTCTATAGATATCTCTTTCCCTTTCTTTTGTATTAAATTGTCAATACACGCATTCGAAAGCTTTAATTTTGGCTTCACTCACTATTTTTTTTAACTTCTTTCTTAGTTATTACATACTTTTTAAAGCTTTTTTCATTCTTACAAGTATAGATTTCTTTTTTCTTTCATTTTCTCTCATACTTTCCTCGTTCTTCTACTAAAATTCTTTACTTGGTGGTGCCCACCCTCTTGACTCACCAAGCATGCTCTTGGTCACTGTTTTCAAATTAACACCATCTTATCTTATATTATATTAAATCGTCATATATTTCTCTTAATACATGTGCTCCTACCCTCTCTTTAAATATACTTTGCTTCCTATCATTTAACTCCCATCACTTGATCCAAAAAGTTAAGCACATTTTCCATTTAGGCAAGTATCTAGCTTTTCTTCAAAAATAACTTTACAATCCTTACAAAATTTTCTATACCTCTTCCTAATCATAAGAAATTCAATTTGCGAATCATCATTCCCACTTTTGAAAGTAACAAAATGTTCTTCTCTCTTCTTAAAAAACGTATTAACTATTATAAGTTCATATGCTATCACGAAATCCAATATAACTTTTTCTTTATTTTTTGTTCCCAAACCATAGTCTTCATGCACTCTATCATATTCCGCAATTCTTACCCCTACATAACCATTTAGATCTCCTATTCAAATTTTTTATACTATCTCATCTAGATTTCAGAAATCCTAAATTTAGTGTCTTCGTCTAATCCTATTTTAGATGCATATATGCTAATTACATTAATAGTTTCATTTCCTAACACCTTGAGAGCTATAATACTCTCTCTCTCTCTTCTTAACTACTCCTATTTTGTTCTTTAACAAACTATCAATTACAATTCCTACTTCATTTCTCGTTTTAATCGTTTATGTGTATCATAACTTAAAAGTTGAATTCTCTATCATCTTTGAGTTCTCCCCTACTCATTTTATCTTTTATAAACATAAAATATTAATTTTTCTCCTAATCATCATATCTACTACCTTCATTATTTCGTTAGTAAGCATTTCTACATTCCATATTTTAAATCGAAAATAATCAATATTCCTATAATGTCTATTCTTATCCAATATAAGATGTGAAAACTCTTGCATATTTAACAATATATTCAAGTTTTCATAGAGATGTAACAGTCTTTGCTAAGACATTGCAATCGAATCCTGTAATAAATTCCTTCCAGGAAATAGCCTACATTAGCACAATAGTTTTTTGATGAATTCATACATAACATTTGTCCATGTTTTAATATTGGCCGACACCCTAACACAAAGTGAAATTACGTAAAAGCTCCCATACATCACTTTGTAGAGGTATACAAGAAATAAAGCAATCGGGGTATTCCTATTCATACATTTTCTGTGTTATTTCTTAGAAAATTGAAGCAAAAAAACGTTTACATATATGTTATCAATGTTGATGCATACCTCTTTCTTCCTGTCTCTTCTCCTTTTTACTTCATGAAAAGGATCTATCAGATGAATAAATAGAGAACTTAAGCAAGATTAAGAGATTGTTAAATAAAATGATATAAAATAACACAAATATTCCAACACAACTTAAGCAAGATTGTAAAGAGATTGTTAAATGAAAAGATATAAAATAGCAAAGTTATTCCAACACAAGTATCTTTAAATACTATTTGCATTTTTCCCTAGATGAGACATGAAAGATTCACTTATATCAATTAAGCTTAAAGCAATTAAACATGTAGGGCAAGTCTTCAATCACACCAGCTTGAGAACAAATTCGTGAGAATATGAACAAGATAAATATATTAGCCAGCTACACTAGAGCACTTTCATGAATAGATCTAGGTGTAGTTTGGTAGTTGCTCCTCGCCCCTAGTCTGAACACATAGGAATTTTGAAAACTATTCTTTTCAATATTACATGTTCAAAAAGTTTTCAAAATTCCATTACTAACGATAGGTCATTACACGAAGAATTATAATTTCTATTACTAACATGCCATATATTTTTCTCTAGTTAACATGGTTAGAACTTGGAAGATGTAAAGAATGATCTATTGTAGCTAAAGTTATATACTTTATACCACTACAATGTGATAAACACCCTCAAGTAATATTAACACCAAGAAAAGTGGGATTGTAAGTTTCAAATGAAATGTACTTGTGCTTATTTGGACCCACCAGCTCTTTTTCTCCAAATATTTTTTATTATTTGTTGTTCTTCAAGAATACATGATTGTAGAAAAGTAATGTTTTTTGGTGACAAATTCTACAACTTGAGAATCAATTGTTACAGGTTAAAGGACACAACTGTAAAAGTCATACTTTCCATATTCACACTTTTATTTAATTATTTTCGTCAATATCTTAGTCCCTACGGAACAATTTCAAGTCTACTTCATGACAATGTATGTGTATTAAAATGCACTGTTCAGCTATTAGAAATTCCATTTAGAGTGTTTGGTAAACAAACAATGGATGATGGTGAAATTATCATCAGGTTTGATCTAGCTGAGGATGGTGTAATCGTATTATATAACTAGTGAATCACATCAAGGTAAGGCTAGCAATTTGTACTATTTGGTCATTATAAAAAATATATGAAATGGGATAAAGTAATTTTTTAACATAATAAACAAATTAAGACTATTTGAATTTGCTGAAATCTGACGTGTATAACTAGCTTCAAAATTTTGTTGAGAAATCTTGCCATTGTCCATGTACCATCAATTGAAGTGCTTTAATCTACAACTTCAACACACACTTACTACAATGATGCAACTTGCAGCCTTGTTCTCTCGAATCAAATACAACCACCTGTTCCCCTCTACAACGGGCATCTAATATTTGTCCATAGGATCCCTCTTATTAAAACATCATAAACATAGATTACTGTCAACATTAAGAGCAATATTGTTATGGATCTAAATGTCATATATCTCATTTCATAAATTTCCTTTTTTAGGTGTCAATTTCCAATTAGTTGTTTCAGATTCAGGGCGTTAGGTATTAGATAGTTAAGGAGAGTATTAGATGCTTCTATGACCTCTTCCATCCATGTCACAGAAATCTCTGAGAAAAAATTCAATTGAACTATTTAGCAAAGCTATTCCCTAGAACCCTTTTCACCTGCAACCTTTAAGTAAACTAATCTAACACCACTAAACCTTTTAGTCATGTAGAAACAGCAGTATCATCAAGTAGAACTAAAATCACAACAGAATCAAGATTCACAAAACTAAATAAAAAAATGGCATTGGTAGAATAACAATGACTGGTGTTTAATACTAATGAGAACTTACAAGTGTTAAAACATTGTTTCCAACATACATCTTAGTTAGATTGTAGGAGTTTAAGATAAAAATTGAGTTATGGGTTGTTCTTCCAATATGCACCGTAGGGAAAGTTGTACAATGATACAGTATGAAGTGCCACAATTTACAAATCATAGTCTAGGTAATGGACATTAAAAAAAATAAAGCATCAAGATGGAGTGTTACAAAAAATGTCTGTGATTAGTGTGATTACAAAACTACAACCCGGTGCACGAAGTTCCCGCCATGCAGGATACCGGAGAAGGAATCCATTGTACGCAGCCTTACCTTGCTTTTTTGCAAGAGGCTATTTCCAGGATTTGAACCCGTGACCTCTTGGTCACAAGATAGCAACCTTACCGTTGTACCAAGGCTCCCTTCTCATTATACAGGATTAGTGTGATTACAAGTAAGATTAAAATTCAGAAGCAATCAGGCAAATCTAGAAGATTAGAACTTCAGAGAGATGGTAAAATGAGAAAATAGTTTATTAAACTCGTACACTCAAAAAAAACCTATAGGTTCCATAGCTTAACAGGTTTGCTAAATTACAATCGAGAATGAAAGAGAAAAGAATTACAATCGAGAATGAAAGAGAAAAGAAAGACCATAGAGAACTCTACTTCATGTGTTTAAAAGATCTATAACTAGGATATGATTAATGTAACCCTCTTATGTAGAGCTCAATAAAAAAATATAATCGTGTAACTATCCAAAATAACTGGGAAATATGTTTTTTCATCTATGTTTATGATCCTAGAACTGATTTTACATATAAACCCCCAGATCATTTCAAGATCCTTCTGTATTTGAACAAGTATTTCATTGGTTAAACATATGGCACTATCACACTATTATCTAGGTAGCAACCTCATTAAAGCCTCAGACTCAATAAATGAACAGAGGATTGTAGTTTTTAACTATCATAGTTCTGGCAATCAAAGACCAATTCTCACTAACAGGATAATAACTAAAATATAATGATCCAGTTTAGTATATGCTATGGCTTTAGAATACACCAAAATTTGAAAATCAATATGAATTGAACGGTCATACAAATATAAATTAAAAATAAAATACTAGAAGATGGCATCTTCACCTAACTATCGACAAGCTCCCTCAAACAACTGCACTCTCCCAAAGGACCTAAAATGCAGGCATTAATCTTTTGTCATCTGCTATACTTACTGCATATACAGTTTGGCAAGTCATCTTTTAAAATATAAAACGAACTAACAAGGAAAACTGATATCTAAGAGCCACTCCATGCAAAACTGATGATGAAAATGGCATGAGACGAGCAGTAAGTAGACACACATTGCCCTTGACAACGTTGATAAAACTAGATGCGAAAACCCAACTTTAATACTGTTCACCAACTCTTAAAGAACATCGGATCTAGAAATATCAGTACAACTGTAATGAAGCAACCAGACATAAGAAATACATAGATTGGTCAGTTGCACGAACAACAAGGCGCAAACTTTGAAAATTCAACCAGAAGGCGAAGAAGGAAAACGAGCATCGAATGAGAACCTTGATAGAGCAGCCTCTGGGCGGTTTCATTGGGATCCATGTTCGTCTCCTTTAGCATGGCGTAAATATCAGCGTCTGAGTGGTCACCGACGATCTCCCTTATGGACTGGATAGTGCTCCGGATGCGAAAAGGAACAATCTGACTACCGCCATCGTTCCTAGGCCCCAGGACCATCTCTGTCAAGGTCAGCGGAGAGGAAAATGAAGCACGTCAACGCTGCGGTACAAACCCTAGTGGATGCTAACGGCCGACGTGCATCAAACATCAAACCGAGAGAAAGGGGGATCGGAAACTGGAAGCAGAAAAGGGGCGACACGAGAAGAAGTTTTGCGAGGCGGAGGAATCGGAGACTCGAAACCCTAAAGCAAGAGAGTCCACGCAATTTGGCCGGTAACTCGATGGGGGTATTTCAGGAAAGAGGAGGCGAGGTCGGTGCTGACTAACGATGCAAACGAATTAAAATAGTTGAATTTAATAGTATAAAAATATTAATATTCGACTTTAAATTTGAAAAATATGTATAATATTTGAATTTGATTCAAAATTTAAAAATTCGAAATAAAATTCAAATTCAACTCAATTTATTCAAATATTGATTTGAGAAAAAATAAATTATAATTCAAAATAACTTAAATTGGAGTTCGATTCAAATTATTCGCATTTTGATTTGAGCATATTTATACTAAAATTATAAAAATGAATAAATAGAATTCAATTCTAGTTCACGAATGATTTGTGAATAATCGAATAAAATATTATGAATTTAAATTCGACTCAAAAGAAATTATTGAATATGTTCAACTTGAATTCAATAATTTTATATATGAATCAAATATTTTTTTAGTTTATTTGAAAAACTCACTAAAGGCCCTCTTTGTACCTGAGTGATGATTAATGGTAACATGTACAATGATGCTAGAGAGACATTTTCATTTGTACGAAATTTACAAATGCCCATTTGCTATTTAATCTACAGCGATGGACAGAGTGTGACTTTTGGTATAGGCCATTAAGAGTTATACCTAGCACCCACTAAAATTGAGGCCCATAGTTTTAATATTTTAAATTTAAATGTACGTATATTTTTTTAAAAGAGAAAGGGGAAGGATAAACAGCTTTGTAGCTTGTTATCTAGGTCATATTTTAATCGGATTCAAAAAGTATTATCATTTCTTGTCTATCATTGCTCTTTTCAACAACTTCATCATACGACGTCCACACGCTCCTTTGATTAATTTTATAAAAGTATGATTCAATGAAACAACTATGAAATGTACAACAAATAATAGATATCTTTTGTGTACATAAAAATTGAAGTTCAACTTGCCTTGTACCCCAAGTGAAGGAAATTTATTATCGAGATGCATATAATCAAAGTTTTCCAATGATATTATTCTCTTATCTCCTAGTAAAAAGTTTGAATTCCAATCAAGTTTTTCCAAATGGATAGTCATAAAAGAAAGACTCTCTTTTTAACATTTTATTTTTATTTTTAATTGTGTTTTATTTTTATAAGATCTAATCAATTATTTTCTTTTTCAATATCTCTTAAAAACTCTAGCCTTCTCTCATCAAAGCTTCACTCTCTTTTCAATGATTCTCTTTCTCATCAGCGATTCCGATCCGTAACTTTTTCCTCCCTTATCGGTGTCACTCTTATTTTCCTCATTAGTAATCTTTCTTCCTCGCTTTTTTTTTTTCTATTTCCTCAATAAGAATATGAATTAGAGGTCTTTTTATCCATATAACACAAATTAGAATACTAGTCTTTTTAAATATCAAATTATTTTTTTATAATAAAATGTGATACTTATTTATTGTTCTTTACTATTTGAGAATAATTGCTTAAATATATTTTTAAATTTAGATTGATTATTCGTTTAGGTGTTTATTCTAATTAATCAAAATAAAATTTAATATTTATTTCTTTTTTTATTATATCTGTGTAGGTAATAATCAAACTTTGAAATATCATCAAATTGAGACTACATTACATAAATCAGGTTTTATTATTTCTTTAATTTTAAATAATTTTTATTTTGATAAAATACTATGGACTTATATTTTATTATTATTATTTGAATATAAAATATATCTGCTAAAAAATATGATTCTGGATATACAAAACATATGAAAAAGGAAAAAAAATAGAAGAATTATTCAATCTCAAAAAGGTGCACTTAATAAATTTATTACTTATATTAAAAATCAAAACTTAGAAAACAATAAAATTGGAAATTTAAATAAAAAATTAATTGAATTTTCACTAGAAAATAATATTTTAAGATAAAAAATTCGTCAAGAACTTTCTAATAATCACAAATCTAATTTATCAAATATTAATATTAATGAAGAAGATGAATTTTTTTTAATAATATTGATAAAACTATTATTCAAAATATATTATCCAGCCTAATGGGAAAAAATAATAAATACAAATTTAATAGATTTATTAGTTGAAAAAGATCCAATTAGATAAATCTATATATGTTTTCCAAATCATGAAAATTCTAGATATTTTTCTATGATTCATTACATTCAAAAATTACCAAATAGAAAAAAAAATTGATAGGAAATGGCTAATATATTCAAAAGAATTAGAGAAAGTATTTTTTGTTTTCATTGTAAATTATTTAGTCAAAAATTAATTACAATTTAATTAGTAAACAAAGGGTGTCAGGATTGGAAAAACTCAGTGTCAAGCTATTTATTATAAATATTATAAATATAAATATTTGATTTGATATTTGTTGATACAGGGGCACCAGATAATCGAACCTAGATTTTAATTATGACAAAGGTTCAAAGTTAAGCTCTTTATTGTTGTCTTATGAGTTGTATTAAGTGTGTAGGAAGTGTTTAAGGTAGCCCAAAGTCAAGCGACATCCGGAGAATCTCAAATCGAGAAATCGTGGTGGTCGGACGATGCCAAGAGAACCTCGTGGAGTCGAGGAACCTAGACGGAGATCGGAAGCTAAGCGACAAGTCGGCAGGGACCAGAGGTAAGCACGAACATACAAACCTGAAGAGTCAAAATGAGTCAAACAAGGACCGAAAGTTTTACTGGAACATCTAGAACACTAAGTAGAAGAAGATCAATCTCTAGTACTTCTTGGCTGGACAACATACGGACACTTCCTAGTCTAAGCCAAACATTAGAAGAAGTAATAAACATAGATCGAGACTTAGAAATATTTTCTAATGAACAATTAAATATGCTACAACCGCGAGAAACGATGAGGTCGTGTCCTTTGTATGGGGATGAATTTAGGTGACGATCCAACTAAGACTTCCAGTGGAAGGTCTAAGTCGAGATCGGACGGTTGGTAATCGTCAAATTTATCATTACTTCTGTTTACTATGTTAACTCTGTGTTGCAGTTGAATAACCTAACTGACAGTTGACTGTTGACTTTTGATAGTCGATTGCTGATAGCATCAGTCGACTGATGAAGGATATCAGTCGACTGATATTCAAATTATCCAGTTCGATTATCTTGGGGTGAGGTGTCCTTTTGATCCAGATCTAGATCTCAACGAGATAAGGCTTAGAGGACTATAAAAGAAGGGGGATTTCACCTCTTTGGATCATCTCAATTGCTCTCAAAGTGCTCCCATAACGTCGAAGGTCTACGACAACGCTACGCCGTCACTACGCCGACTTCACGCCGAGCTTTAACCTTCTAAAGTCGGTAGTCTTTTCTTTTAGTTGTCTTACCTTTGTATTCACACTACAAGAAAAATGGAAAATTACGACGAAATATTAGCGACGATTTATTAATTCGTCACAAAAACTAAACATTTACGACAAATTTCTTTATCGTCGAAAATAATCTTATATTTGCGACGAAAAACTAAATTTTCGTCGCTAACATAATATATATTTACGACGATATAAACTATTCATCATAAATTTATACTTAGTGACGGAATACATAAATATTCGTCATAAATAACTTAGCGACGACCAATGACATTTCGTCGCAAAACCTTCAGTCGAGCCACCAGTTGACTTAAATCGATTCCATGGTCGGCCAAATGTCTGGTAGTCGAGTTGTCAATCCCGTCAGTCGACTGACTATTGGCGATGAAATATTTAAATTTTGTCACGAAAGCTCCAGTCGATCCGCCAGTCGAGTTTACTCGATTTTGTGGCCAGCCAAATATCTGGCAGTCAAGTCGTCAATCCCGCCAGTCGACTGACTATTGACGACGAAATATTTAAATTTCATCACGAAAGATTCAATCGATCCGCCAGTCAAGTTTACTCGATTCTATGGTCGGTCAAATGTCTAGCAGTCGAGTCATCAATCTCTCTAGTCGACTGACTGTTGGTGACGAAATATTTAAATTTCATCGCGAAAGATTCAGTCTAGCCGCTAGTCGAGTTTTCTCGATTATGTGGCCGGCTAAATGTCTAGCAGTCGAGTCGTCAATCCCTCTAGTCGACTGATGATCAAATATTATCGACGAAAATATAAAAATTCATTGCTAATTTCCGTGGAAAAACCCTAGCCCGCCCCGATTTCCCCCATTTTCTCGGCGTGACTTCCTCTTCCAATGATTCTCTTACTCTCCGACGACAAGATCCGCGCGAATCTTCCTTCATCTCCGTGCTTCGCCTCCGGCTCTGACTTCTCCGTGCTCTGGTTTCTCTTCTTCGGCATGTGCCACTCCTCTTCTTCGGCGCGTGTGACTACTCCGGCTCCGACAGTAGCTCCGACGATTCTCCGGCAGCAGCTTCAGTGGCTTCTTCTCCAGCTCCGACTTCTTCTCGACGCCATCTCAAACTCATCCTTCAGTTCTGACTTAGGTTTATACAAATTATTTCTTCAAAGTTTTACAATAATTTTTTTTTATATTATTGTTATGATTAGATGATAAATTTAGAGATTTGTTATATTTAGACGATGAATTTAGAATTTTGTTAGGGTTTAAAGTTATTGTAGATTATATATATGGTTGTTAGGGTTTTGTTAGCTATTAGACGATGAATTTAGCATTTTTTATCATTTAGATTTGGACATATTCATGGTAATCAAGCAATAACTTATTGCCTAGATGATACATTCTTTGATTTGTTGTCAATTAGATGATTTTAGGATTATTTTGCGATTAGAGGATAAGGTTAGGGTTTTTCGTCTTTGGCAGTGGAAGGTGATGGGAGAGTTTTTTTTTATTAGCATCAGGGTGTCCGAGTCTTCGACCCCACTAATCTCTATGAGTGATCAACTCAGACCCATGGTCTTACGGAGACGCCTCTTCAATAGCTGAACTGAAAGAGATCGGAGCTCCTACAGATCTCCATCAACCATCTGGATATATCCAAAAAACGTTCACAGTTTGATGATTTAGTCCGAACTCTACGGTCACGTCATCCTTGAAAATTTATTCAATATTGAAATCTTACTTTATTTATGAGATAAACTCCAGTACAAAAGTCATCTCCATGGTTTTTTTTTAAATTCATCCTTGAAAAATTGATTGTGTGTTGACATTATAATTAGTCATGCTAGTTTAACCCCCCCTCTATTATATTGATGATCGCATTTTCTACTTAATGAAAGGAAAGGAGATAATGAATGAAGTAATTAGTGGTGTAGGTGAGAAAGCAAAGTATGTGATAAATGGTTCAGAGTTGCAACAAGATGTAAAATCTAACCTTTTCTTCATTATTTTCCTTGTGAGGACCACAATCTTAGATTTCTAATTTCCCAACTCATGTCATTCTTTTGATCTTATGAAATCGATAGAATCGGAGTTAAGGCCCGAGTTCAACCAATAAACAAGATTGGATTCGAATCAGAGTGGAGCTTACTTAGATGGCTAGGATGAGGTAAGTCGATTGAGATTTAGAACATCTCGTGAACTTATCGTCCTTCTATCACAATAATATTTCGATATAATTTTATATGAAGATCAATATGAAATAAAATTCAGATAATTGATAATTGAGTATCTATTATTGTTAGAACAATGGGGATTTTTTTTCTTTTTTTTTAGTAAAAAAAAAAGACATTTTTTCTCTCCTAAAATTACGATAGCAGAAAATTGCCTCCGACGCATCCACCGAGATGGTTGCGTCTGTGACACAAAGTCATGATCAAAACTCATGATGAATAATTAACCCCCAAGTTTGAAGATAAAAAATAATAGGAAAAAGTCGTCGGACAGGTGCGAAAAAAATAAAAAATAGCATACACTATTCGACGATGAATTAATAAAAACCATGGAGACGACTTTTGTACAGGAGTTTATCTCATAAATAAAGTATTATTTCAATATTGAATAATTTTCAAGGATGACATGATCGTAGAGTCCGGACTAGATCGTCAAACTGTGAACATTTTTTGGATATATCCAAATAATTGATGGAGATCCGTAGGAGCTTTGATCTCTTTCGGTTCAGCTATTGAAGAGGCATCTCCGTAAGACCATGGGTCAGAGTTGATCACTCATAGAGATTAATGGGGTCGAAGACTCGGACACCCTGATGCTAATAAAAAATACTCTCCCATCACCTTCCATCGCCAAAGTTCAATTATTTTGGTGTGAATGTTTCCAATGTAATCCAAAAAAAAATCGTTGGTGGAAGAGTATACTCTCTTGTATATTTACACTTCTAAAACATGGTATGATGATGACCCATTCATTTTGGCTAACCAAGCAAATCAAGTGTATTATTTGAATGATATTAAATGTGGAGGTCATTGGAAGGTCATGCAAAGGGTTTGCCACCGAGATATATACGAAGTAACTGAAGTTGATGAAGTATCTGAAGATTTTGAGGGTGGTAATATCTTGATAATGGAGCAAAACTAAGAAATTTCATCCAATGATTCAACTTCAGTAGTCAGTGAAGACTTAGCAATAACTCAACTTTGTCGATTAGATGTTGAGCATTACCAAATAAATATGGAAAATGCACAAGTGGATCTGGATATGAGCGCTCAAAGTAATCATATTGTTGATGGTGAAGATAGTAAAAGTGACAGTGAGGCGGATGATTATTTATCCTTTTCAGATAATGATAGTGATTAGATGTATTTACACGGTATTTATATTGTTCTTCATTTATATTTAATATAATCTTTTATTATACGTCGATATGTATATAATGCATATGTCACAGCTATGCCGCCTAAGAGAATTGAGCACCCCCTAGTTGTGTCTACGCCTGACGATGATAGTGCTCCTGCTCCTGCTCCTACTGGTTAGTTATGTAGTTTTAAGTATGTATATTTTGTTTTCTATATATTTAACTTGTTAATTGTTAACATTCTTTGATTTACAGTTCATCCGGTACGTAGAGAGACACGAGACACAAACTCCGATCGACTCTGATGACAAATTGAGGAACGAGGTAGATTACCCATTACCTTCTGTAAGAGCGATGGTCACCTTATCGGGACAAATGCAACTGCTTTTATGACAGAGTTAGGTATGTCAATTAAGAAGTTCGCTCCTCTACAAGCTAAGAGCTGGAAGCATATCCCCGCGGATAATAAATAGATGATCTATGATCGATTATCAGTAAGTATGAGTATTTTGATATTTATATAATCAACCATCATTCGTTAATAAATTTCAATATTGGTATTTTTTTAGGCTGCTTTCGATATCAATTTTGCCGAGGAGACAACGTCGGTAAGAAAGGAGACCGATAGGTTAATAAGTGCAAGGTATAGAGACAATAGAAATAAGATGCACACTCATTATAAGAGTCTACTGCATCTTCCCCCTACCGAGCGCTGACATCATATGCCGATCGAGTATTGTGAGACACAGGAAGATTGAAACTATATATGCGATTTGTTTGAATCAGAGAAATTTCAGGTAACTAAATCTATACAAATTAAAATATTTGTTCTATAATTCATGTTTTACGTTTTATCTTAAGAAAATTTTATATTGTAGACACGATCAGCAACAAATGCCCAAAATTGAGCACAACTACCATTTACCTATCGAGGTGACTCTAAATCATTCATCCAATACAGTTACAACGGTATAAGTACAAACTTTATAGTTATAGTATATTGTTTGATATTTTTAATATTAACACATTATAATATTTTTCAGACCGATTAGTCTCAGAGAAAAGATCAGATTACTGTCTTCAATACAATACACTGTAGCTCATCAAAAGGGTGGAGTGGGGAGAGAGTCAAGGCTGCATATGTAAGATATAATCGATAAAATTTAGTAAAGTTATTTTTAAATTTGCATAATTATTTGTAAATATATTAATAATATGTTTGTTATTCTTAGGGTGATATGGTGAGACTGCGAGATAAACACATCCAATCACAAGAAATCGGAGATGACATCGATGTTGTTCAGATTGCAGATCAGATTTGTGATCAAGTCCTCGGTGTTCGCTCTGGATATATTAGAGGACTTGGAAGTAGGCCAAAATTAGTTAGGTCCACTTCTTCATATGTCAGCTCCTCCTCCAGAACAACTAATGTATCACTGCGTGAACAACTTCAATCCACCAAGCAAAGATTAGAAAACACTCAGGCTCAATTAGCTAGCACCCAAGAAGAGTTGGCATCAATGAGATCAAGACAATATATGTTTGAAGCAATTCTGAATTGGCTTACACCTGGAGCATTACAATCATTGATGCATGAGTCATCTTCAGCTCCACCTCCTCCTCCATCTTAGAGTTTGTGAACATTTATATTTTGAGCTAGTGAATTTGAATGTGTTTGCATTTTAATACTATGAATTTGTGAAATTGGATATTTTTGGACTTTAAATTTGATGTTATGTTAGTTGTTTTTAAATGCATATGTTAGTTTTATTGTTTTAGTTGTATGTTGTTAAGTTAAATTTTGTGGTTGATATTGTATTACAGAATTTCGAATACAAATAAAATGGATTTTAGAAATTTGTATTTTCAAGGTTAGCGACGAAAATATATCAATTTCGTCGCTAACTGTCGATATACGACATCAGAATTTTGAGGTTCAGCGATGAAATTTTTATTTCGTTGCTAGAGTTTGGCATATCAGTCGAGTCGATAGTTGATGCATTCGACTGCTGTAGGATGTTAGTGACGAAATTTATATATTTTGTCGCAAAAGTGTCTCTAGTCGAGGTGCTAGTCGAGGGTCTCCCGATTCTGTGGCTGACCAAAATTAGACAATCGACTACTTTTATTGCGTCACTCGAATGATAGTTAGCGACGAGTTTTATATATTTCGTCGCTAATATCGGTGATTTTCCTCTTTCCGTCATTCAATATTTTGTGACAAAATGTTTTTTGTTAGTGATGTTTGTTTTCCGTTGGTAATATTAACGACGAAAATACTTTTAATTCATCGCTAATGTTTCTTTGCGACAAACTTATTACGACGACTCTAGCGACGAAATTTTTTCGTTGTAAACTTTATTTAGCGGCGAATTACTTGTATTAGCGACGAAAATAATTCGTCGCTATTTTCCATTTTTCTTGTAGTGTCGAGCTTCTTTTTATCGAGCTTTTTGTTGTAAAGAGGAGAGGTGGGCTTGTGCCTCTTCCTCAATCTTTTGTTCTTTGTAATCGTCGTCTCCTACCTCCAACGAGGAGGAGACTTTGTTAGTGGATTGCTCCATCGTACGCGGTCTAGGATCGCGGGGCCTTAGAGTAGCAACCGTTAGGTTGTGAACCATGTAAAAACAAATTGTGTTTATTTCTTTTAGTATTTTACTTTCCGCTGTGCATCACTTGAGTTTTAGACGAAAAGAAAAGAAGTTTTTATGATCGCTATTCACCCCCCTCTAGCGATTCTCTCCAATCCAACAATTGGAGCGGGGGCACTAAGATTTTGTGCAACCACCAATCTAGCACTTTTGGTTTTCTTT